>CM055873.1:43469952-44128282 GCA_029582165.1 Portulaca oleracea
TCATTGTATCTATTCCGTAGGACCCATAATGATTTCTTTTATAATATATAGATTATTAATATTAATATTATTATTATCATCATCATCATCATCATCATCATTATTATTATTATTATTATTATTATTGTCAACACCAAAATAATTACTGTTATTTGCTCCATAATAATTTAATTTAGAGCCCAAAGTAGTCAAGGATTAGTGATACTTTTTGGTTTTTTTAATTTGAAAATAAAATTCGTATTAAAAATAAAAAAATTGAAAATAGAAAAAAATATATAATTTTCTACGTTGTGATTGACCAATTTCCCTACAATCACTCCCGTTGCTCTATTCTGTGGGACCCACAATGATTTCTATTATAATATATATATATATAGACTATTATTATTATTATTATTATTATTATTATTATTATAGGCAACACGAAAATAATTTTTGTTATTTGCACCAAAATAATTTAACATAGAGTCCAAAGCAGTCAAGGACGAGTGATACTTTCTGGTTTTTTAATTTGAAAATAAAATCCGAATTGAAAATAAAAAAAATTGAAAATAGAAAAAATATAAGTTTCTACGTTGTAATTGGCCAATTCCCTACAATCACTCACGTTGCTCTATTCCGTGGGACCCACAATGATTTATATTATAATATATAGATAGATTATTATTATAATTATATTATTATTATTATTTTTATCATTATTATTATTAATATTATTATTATAGACAACACCAAAATAATTACTGTTATTTGGACCAAAATAATTTAATTTAGAGTCCAAAGCAGACAACACCAAAATAATAATAATAATAATAATAATAATAATAATAATAATAATAATAATAATAATAATAATAATAATAATAATAATAATAATCTCCACCGAGTCAATCATCGCCGGAATAGTTCCGGGTGCAATATTGTCCAACACCCCCCAAAGTTCGGTATATAATTGTCCAATGTCAATGTTCAGTATATTATTGTCCAATACCTCAATAGTTTAGTATATTAGCTAATCTGATCTGTCAAAAAATTTAATTTTTTTTTGGCAACTCAGCACCTTCGCCTGCCACGTATGATATCCACCGAGTTAACCATCGCCGGAATAGTTCTGGGTGCAATATTGTCCAACACCCCCCAAAGTTCGGTATATTATTCTCTAAGGTCAAAGTTCGGTATATTATTGTCTAATACCCCAATAGTTCAGTATATTATTGATGAATTTATTTAAAAAAATTTAACACTTTAATGAAGATACATACATAGATTCCCCAAACATATACCAAATGACAATTGGGATACTTTAGTAAAGGAGGAGCCAAAGGCTAGTCTCAAACTTCAATGGTCCAAACCCCAAATGCTAAGCCCAATTAAAGGTGAATAAACGACAATACTAAACTATAATGCTTCACTCTCGACCTCTGACCTCTCAACCCTAAATATCATGGATTAGCCCCTTTATCATCATCATCTCAGTCTTTTTTTTTAAAGAATAGATTTTAATAATGCTTACTTTTTACTTCTGTATATCAATCATTTTCATTTTATTTTTAGATTTTAGTGATCTAAAAACCAATAAAATTGTATTTTTTTTGAGACATTATCGAGTGTGTATCCTAAATATTATAGATTTTGACTTGTATTTGATTCAAAACTAAGCACAATACTTTCTCACAATTTTTAATGAATTTAGAACTAAATTTTATCAATTTATTTATTTTATTCCTATAAAAAATCATAATGATTACTCGGATTCTAAAAAATAATTTAAAAATTATGTTAGTACTCAAATTTAGAACCTTTCTAGGGTCAGAAATGAAACAAATAAAAACAATATGGGGCAGAATTGAAAAAATAAAAAAATATGAAAATAAATTTTGTAGCACTAAAATATCATTGATATTTTTTTGGACCATTAAAATATAAAAATAAAGTATGAATTATTCTATGACAAAAGGTGGAAGTGTGGAAGGAACGATTATTAGAATCTAATTTTCCTTTTGTTTTTCTTCCTTAGACAAAAGAAATAAATACTGGCCAACCAACTACGACGAGGCATTTTCAAATTTTCTCGTTCCATTCCACTCCTGCCCGAAGAAAACAGAAGGTATTGGTGGTGAGAAAATGGCGATGTCCAGCATAGCTCGCAGAAAGTCCGCCCTTCTCTTCTGCAACTCCACCGAATCTCTCCGCTACACTCTTTCTCTCTCCTCCTTCTCCCGCTACTTCTCCTCCGCCTCCGATGAGAACGACGTCGTCGTCGTCGGCGGTGGCCCCGGTGGCTACGTCGCCGCCATTAAAGCCGCTCAGCTTGGCCTCAAGACTACTTGTATTGAGAAGCGTGGCACTCTCGGTGGGACCTGCCTTAACGTCGGATGTATCCCTTCTAAGGTAATCCATTCGTTGCGATTGGGTTAGGGTTTCGATCTGCACTGTTTGGAGTTGTTTTGTTTGAATTGTGTGGTTTTGTTGATGGATTGTTGTGTTAGATCTGATTGCGAATTTCCGATGTGTTGTTGGATTAATGGTCTGTCTTGTCAATTCTAAAGTTCTGAGATTTTCTGTGTTACTGTTGAGACTTTGTTAATAGTGGATATCTTCTTGTAATCAATCTAGGTAAAAGGCTTTGGTGATTATAGAATAGCTCATGGGCCTGGTTTAATCTGTTTTAGCCCCGGACGTAGTGTGATTTCTACGTAGATTTTGCCAGGGGTGATTATTGGAGTAATGATTCTTAAAATTTTGCGACCATGTGTTTGAAGGAGCTTTCCTCTGTGTCATTTTGGGTGGGAAGGGATATTTTGTGTGAGAAAGGATATTGAAGCGTGTGTCTTGTATTATAGTGATTCCTCTAATGCTTATAGATGTGGACAAAAAGATATAGTATACTTCCCATTAACTTGGTTGCAAAAACGACAGTCCATTTCCCTTTCATGGAAGTCTGAAAATGAAGTCCATTTACGATATTATTATTGAACTTTCTCTCTCGTCACTCAATTCAATAGAAAATATTGCATTAAAATGATATGCTCTTTAAATTTTCTTTACCTAGAAGGACTTTCATTTTGTGATGGAACTCATGGAAGGGGTGTTATTTATTTTCGGAATCACAAAGTTATGAATCCATCAGCAGAAACATGGGAGTTAAATGCTGGTTCTTAAAACACGAAAGAAAAACCAAAGTGTTTTTGTCTTGTATGTGGTTTTGGCCTTTGGGTTGCATGGCAGTCGTTAACCGTTGCAATACCTACTTTTCTGCAATGGGGTGTTTCTCTTAATCGTTGACCATGCTTACATGCTTAGGTCACTTGTACGCTCGTCTCATTTGTATCCAGACGAGAAGATGGGCTTAGGAGTTGGGAACTTGACTTGTTGCTTACTCAAGGTTCCCTAGAGTTGTCTTCAGAAAATCAATTTGGTTGAGTGAACAACTGAAATCTTGCTGCACAAGAGGGCTCTTTTATTCTATAGATCCTGAGGGATACCGTCCTCTTATTTTGCTTCTAATGTCCAGCTACAATAGCTAGTGCTCTTTTCACCCACTTTTGTTGTTTTCGATGGAGTTCATATTGGTATTGGATAATATACTTGACGTTCTTATGAGCATGGACAAAAGATGTGTAGATTTACCTGAACTATTTGCAATCTGCTTGTGATTTCTTAATATCTTCCTTGATAAGTGGAATCAGAGAACTGCTAGTCATCATTGTTGTCAGTTTGTGCAAGGGAATCCCCCAAACCCTCAACCACCACCAAAAGATAACTTTATAAATAAGATATCTATCAAGTATGCTTGCGTGTTTCTATTTCTTGTAAATCTTATGGATGAAATAGTTGGGATTATATCTGAACAATAAAACAATTGATAGAAAAAATTATCATGATGCCTTATTCTTGGCATTTTCTTCTTTGATGATTGAAGTTTTTGTTGTTCTTGTTTTCGTTTTCTTGAAAGATATGTCCTCAATGACTGGTAGTCTTAGGAATGACTGCAGGACTATGGTAACCCCAATTTTAAACAAGCTTCCATTATTATTTATGTTGAATATCACCTCCTTCTATCTTGAAAAGCTTTGTGTTTCATTTTATTATGCCATGCTTCTCTGATCTATTTTGAGAAAGGAGAGTAATAGGTAAGAGAACATCATTATGTATACTAAGTATACCTTTTCCTAAGTTGTCATCCCTGTGATTATTCTTGAGTGATTGATCATACTTCATTTGAAAGTTATGTGAATCATTTCAACTTCTATTTTTCATAGTTACCAGGAAGTATAGAACACTTTGTTTACATGAAATCCATAGTCTGGGGTCAAGCAATTTGAAACCAAATTGGGCAAAATTTTTGGGAAGTAGAAATCCACATTTTGACTTGACGCATTCCTAATCTTGGTAACTGTGGATTGTGCTTGACCTTGCTACAGTTAGATGTTTCTTCTTTTTTGCATTTGTAACTTTTCTGATTCAGGGTCTTGTGGAGTTGTTGGTTGAGCTATGAAATGTAGTTGTATTTCCTTGTTCACGGTAACTTTTTCATTTTTTTAACATAATCATAAAGTATGTGTGTAAGCTTTTTATTGTTCATTATTTCCCTCAGGCACTACTTCATTCTTCTCATATGTATCATGAGGCAAAACATTCTTTTGCTTCCCATGGAGTGAAGTTCTCTTCAGTTGAGGTTGATCTACCTGCTATGATGGCTCAAAAAAATAAGGCTGTGGGTAACTTGACAAAGGGTATTGAAGGTCTTTTCAAAAAGAACAAAGTCAACTATGTCAAGGGCTACGGAAAACTTGTCTCTCCATCTGAAGTCTCTGTGGACACTCTTGATGGTGGAAACACCGTAGTGAAAGGCAAACATATAATCATTGCAACTGGTTCTGATGTCAAGTCTTTACCTGGTATCACAATTGACGAGAAGAGAATTGTATCATCAACTGGAGCTTTGTCTTTATCAGAAATCCCTAAGAAGCTTATCGTGATTGGAGCTGGTTACATAGGCCTTGAGATGGGGTCTGTGTGGGGTCGGCTTGGCTCAGAGGTCACAGTTGTGGAATTTGCTCCTGATATCGTTCCTACCATGGACGGGGAAGTGCGCAGACAATTTCAACGTTCCCTTGAGAAGCAGGGAATGAAGTTTAAGCTGAAGACCAAGGTGGTCGGGGTGGACACATCCGGGGATGGCGTGAAGCTTACACTTGAGCCAGCAGCCGGTGGAGAGCAGACCACACTGGAAGCCGATGTTGTCCTTGTTTCTGCAGGAAGAACACCATTCACGGATGGGCTCGGGCTTGAAAACCTTGGGGTTGAAATGGACAAGGCTGGCAGGATCTTGGTGAATGAGCGATTTGCAACCAATGTTCCTGGTGTGTATGCTATCGGGGATGTGATCCCAGGGCCTATGCTGGCCCACAAGGCAGAGGAGGATGGAGTTGCCTGCGTAGAATTCATCGCCGGGAAGGAAGGTCACGTGGACTATGACATGGTGCCTGGTGTTGTATACACTCACCCTGAGGTGGCTTATGTAGGGAAGACTGAGGAGCAAGTAAAAGCCCTCGGTGTTAGCTACCGTGTGGGCAAGTTCCCATTTATGGCAAACAGCAGGGCTAAGGCCATTGACAATGCTGAAGGACTTGTTAAAATTTTGGCTGATAAGGAGACCGACAAGATTCTGGGGGTTCACATTATGTCATCCAACGCCGGTGAGCTTATCCATGAGGCTGTTCTAGCCTTGCAGTATGGGGCATCAAGTGAAGACATTGCTCGTACTTGCCATGCACACCCTACAATGAGCGAGGCTGTGAAAGAAGCTGCCATGGCCACCTACGACAAACCCATCCACATTTAGATCGCGTATATTTTCCTGTTAATTAATGTCCTTATTTGTTTCTGATTCCCAAGATCTATGATGCCATTTTGTGGCATAAACAAGGCTTGATGCTTCTATACTGAAGGATAACAGCGTTTGTGGAGGCCGGGGGGGCAATTTTCTCTCGTGTGTTTTTGTTTTTTGGTAGGCATCTTGTTGTTTAATAAGTTAAAGGCTCATTTTGGATAATGAAAACAAAGGTTTTCCAGCAGTGCACAGTTTTGGCATCAGGTGCTCATTTTTGCACATCCTTTTCCTCCACTAAGTGCTTGCTTTGTTTCTTCCAGCTATCTGGCTTGATAATGTTAGAGATGCCATTAGTTTTCTTGGTTCCCAACTCATGAATGAGATGGCGTCACAAGTCATGGTTTCTTGGTGTGTTTATTGTCTGGTAGCCAGGCTAATAGATGTCACAATAGACTAAGGATTAGTGGAAAATGAATGTGTGATGTTGAAGCTTGACTAATTAATTTTCCTAATTGAGGTGTCGTTTCATGTTGACTAAACCATTCCCTCCGTTCTATATTATTTGTCATTTTATTTTATTATATCAGGATCTCCGATGCCACTTTTTTTATTGATAATTTTAGCCAATTTTTATAGCCAATTTTTTATACATTTATAATTTTAAAAGTGTGGAAATTTAACTCGTCTGTAGGATAAACTTGATAACTAATTATTACAATAATACGTTGTATTTATTATAAACGATATTTTTTTTACATGGAGCTTTGCTCAGATGGTAAGGCCAGGGCTTCCAACTTAAGCAGGGACGGATTCATAGGGGGACCAGGGGGGACAACGGCATCCCCTAATTAAAAAAAATTTACTCAACCGAAATATGCAAGTGCCAAAAGAACACAAAAAAGCAACAAACTCCATCATGAGAATGATAATAGGCTTGGCCATATTGGGCCACCCACATCATACACCACCCCACCCCTAAAAATATTACTGTAATAATAATAATGATGGAGCAACCCCTTACACCCACAAAAGTATTTCCAATCACAGATATACAGTCTATAAAGCATCCCAATCCTATGATATCTTCCTTTTCCAGTTAAAGCACACCCCTCTGAAATAGTGTTTTTCTTTGCTGCATGTTTTGAACCTGTCACAATATCAACCAATTGCCTTTCCCCCTTCCTGTATACATCTGATTCTGCTGGTCTTCACAATACCCATCCACGCCATTTCTAATTAACACAACTCAACCTGTGGGAGCTTGTTTGTGATACGTGGGAGACCTGCCCCATTAAGAGGGTAATTTATTTTACTCTTTTCTAATATTATATATATATATGTTTATATAAATTATATAGTGTGATGTCGTGGAGTTCATTTGTTGTTTAATTGTTGAATATGATTGGAGTGGATTGTCTCATGGGGATTGATGGTAAATGCTTTAAAATGTTCCAAGTTTGATATATTATATTCATCTGACCTCCTTCTCCCTCTTCTTGGGTTTTGGATTGGGTTATTGGGGTTTATAATTTATATGGGTGGTGGGACTACTGCCTACTGCAACTTGATGGAAATTAGTAAGGTTTTCTGCTGTTGAGAATCGAGATTATGGTTAGTTGGTAATCAACTAATCATAAACGTATTCATTTGTTATCAATTCACTTCAATGACATGATTGACATCATCCCATATTCATTTGCAGTTGTTCTTTTTAAATTACAATTGTGTTGATTTATAGACGGATACATACAAGTGTATTGCTAAATGCCTAAATACAGTATAATAATTAATAAGTGCTCTAAGTTAATCAAATTTCTAAATTAAGGGGGTAACTGTGAAAAGTTCTATCATTTTCAAATATTATTGTGAAAAGTGAAAACAGTAGTGATAATTTAGGAGTATTAGTATTGTGAAATTCGATTTAGTATTATAGTTAAGCTTAATTTATAGTATCTATTTACTAATTAATTATTTTATGTTAAAAATGATGATTATATGTCAATAGGTTTAAATTGATTATTTTGATGCAAATTAATTATTTTGTTTTAGAGCGACCTGCTTTGCTCTAATAATTTGCTTTCCTTTTTTTTGTAGGTCAATCAAAGATGTCGAAGAGAACAATTTACTCGTATTTTAAAACACAAGTAAATGATCATGACGGTGGAAATGACTCTCAAACTGATGAACAAAATGACAACACAAATATTGGGCAATCGAATGTGGAAGTGGAAGTTGAAGAACCTCCTCCTAAGAGCCCAAGGACTGAAAATGAGAGATTTGACATCAATAACTTAGAGCGGAATCCAGGTCTGCGTAGGCAAATCGATGAGTATCCAGTAAATGAGCGTGATGCAATTAGAAAGGCCTACATAAGCTTGGGTCCCCTTCACGCTGAGGGAGAGTATCGACTTTCTGGTCCGGCAAATCATCCTCGTAGATTTCAATACCACTGGTTCAAAAGCTTTCCCTGGTTAGAATATTCGTTAACTACTCATAAAGCTTATTGTTTCCCATGTTTTTTATTTTACAAGAAGCCAGTTGGAAGACCGGGATCAGATGTATTCTCTGTTAAGTGATTTGATAATTGGGCCAAAGTTATGAATGGAAAAGATTGTGCCCTGTTGAAGCACATAGGGAAGGATTCGAATTCAGCTCATAATTTTGCTGTTAGATGTTGGAACAATTTGAGTAACAAGTCATGCCACATTGAAAATTTGATTGAGAACAACTGATGAACAGATTCGAATGAATCGGCTGGTAGTGAAAACATCCATAGACACTGTACGGTGGTTGACATTCCAAGCATGTGCATTTAGAGGATGTCATGAAAATCCAGATTCAAATAATCAAGGTAATTTTATTGAACTGATTAAGTTGTTACGTTCATATAGTGAACAACTAGATGCTGCTATGTTGGGCGCTCCAAAGAATGCAAAGTACACATCTCCATTGATTCAGAAAGACATTTTACAAGTCTTTGCAAGAAGGGTTCAAAGAACTATACGTGAAGAAATTGGAAGTGCAAAGTTTTGCTTGATTGTGGATGAATCTAGGGATGTAGCTAAAAGAGAACAAATGGCTGTCGTCCTTAGATTTGTCGATAAAAGTGGATGTGTACATGCACGCTTTGTGGATCTAGTACATGTCAAAGACACTTGTTCTCTAACCCTCAAGAATGAGATTTGCGCTGTTCTATCTCGCCTTAATTTAAATGTTAAGGATCTTCGAGGCCAAGGGTATGATGGCGCTAGTAATATGCGGGGAGAATGGAATGGATTGCAAGCGTTATTTCTCAAGGAGTGTCAATATGCATACTATGTGCATTGTTTAGCTCATCAGTTACAGTTAGCTCTTGTTTCTGCAGCAAGAGAAGTACGAGAAGTACACACATTCTTTGAGAACTTGGTTTTCATAATCAACATAGTTATTGGCTCATCCAAACGTCATGACCAGTTACAAGCAAGTCAAATTGTTGAATTGTAGCATTTAATTGAGAGTGGTGAGATAGATACTGGAACAGGTGCTAATCAAATCGGTACACTACAACGTCCTGGAGATACTAGATGGGGTTCACATTTTAAATCAATATGCAGCTTGATCAGATTATATGGCCCAACTTGTTCAATTCTTGCTAACATAGCATATGAAGGGACCTCATTTTCTCAACGAGGTGATGCTACCCATGCTTTGAAGAACTTAATGTCTTTTGAATTTGTATTTATTTTGCATATGATTAAGGAGATTATGGGCATCATAGATGGATTGTGTCAGGCTTTGCAACAAAAGTCACAGGACATTTTAAATGCAATGCATTTATTGAAAACTACAAAGCAGTTGATTCAAAAGTTGAGAGAAGAAGGATGGAAAACTTTATTAGAGAGTGTGAAGGCATTCTGTGAACGTCATTGCAGTTGTGGACATGGATGCTACTTATGTTGATGTGCTTCGATCACTCCGTAAACAAGGGCAACGAAAGAATAACTCAACAACGGAGCATCATTTTCGTGTTGAGATATTTATTGCTACAATTGATCAACAACTACAAGAGCTGAACAACAAATTTAGTGAGCAGACAACAGAGTTGTTGATTTTAAGTGCATCTCTAAGCCCTAAAGATGGCTACAGGTTATTCAAAATTGATGACATATGTAGTCTTGCTGAAAAATATTACCCAGAAGATTTTTTTCGGAGCATGAGAAGACCCTTCTGAGATATGAGTTGCAACATTATGAGCTCGATGTTCCAACACATCCCAATTTGCAGAATTTGAGTAATATTGTGGATTTATGTAGAGGATTGACAAGTACAGGAAAGGCAGACAGGTACCCTCTTGTTGACAGACTACTTCGTTTGGTTATGACTCTTCCCGTTACAACGGCAACTACAGAGAGGGCTTTTTCGGCCATGAAAATAGTAAAAACATGCCTTCGTAACAAGATGGAGGATGGATTTCTCAGAGATTATATGGTTGTTTATATTGAGAAGGAAATTGCCAGGACATTCGAGACAGAGACAATAATCGATGAATTTGATGATGTGAAAAATAGAAAAATACGATTAAAATGACAAGGTATATATATTCTACTTACCCATAAAAATTTAATAGTATCTAATTTCAAGTTTTAGAATTTTATTTTACTTTATTGCTAAATATATTTATTCTTTTTGGCTGCAGATCGGATTCATGTCTCTTAATTATTGTTCGAGCTATATTTTGCAATTGAAAATTATTCCTTCGAGTAACGGTAACTTATGATTTTATTTTATTTCATTTTATGCATATTATAGAAATTCACTTCATTACTCGAGTATTATTAGTTGAAGCTTAATTTTATACATATATATTGTTTCTTGTGTTATGTTATATATATTATTGACTTATTCCCCGGCGTCCCCTTCAAAAATTTCCTAGTTCCGTCCCTGAACTTAAGGTCATTAGTTTGAGTTCGTTTGGAATGACTATGAGTATCATATTTGTTTGCTTACGTGGGGTTGCAGAGTTTTTGCCTAGATTGCATTGCAAAAGTGATCTCATTACCTCATTTATTATATTTCAGCATGGGAGGAGGGAAGCGCTGTAGGCAAATTTTGAGTGCTGGGATAAAAATGCTACTGTAGTTTCCAAGTGTAACGCCCCGGAAATTCAATTATAGAAAAGTCAAAGTCAAACTAACGTTAACAGACAAAATTTAGCGGAAGACTCAAACTCTTATTGGGCGTCGCTGCCGTATCCCCGAAGGAATACAAGGCGAAAAAGAAAACTACATGCATCGTCGGCAAACCAACTAACAAACTCATACTTAGAAATAAACCTCAAAAACTAACTTCAACTTTCTCAGAAAAGAAAAACAACATATTTAACGACTTTTAAACATGTCGTCCTCACTTCTAATTCCCGTCCCCAGCATATAGATCTTCACCTGAAAACAAAACATTTAAAAAAAATGAGGGGGAAATCTCAATAATGTCTACCCCTAACGTTAAAAACAAGTTAAGTTCATTTCAATTCATTTGAGGGAGAGGGAACAAGTCAAACCATTTCACAAACCTTTAATCCCTTAACTGTTTTCCTCAACCCAACCAATCCATATTTTATTATGCGGGCGGGATACCACATCCCTTAGAGTAACAAATATCATACCGAATCCCAGATCCTCTGCCTACCACAGGCTACGACCAGGGTCCCAGACCCTTTGCCTACCTGGATCAGATCTGGACAGTTTGGAAAGATGACTGTTTTTTAGTACCTTAAAGCGTGTGTTGGGTCTCGAGTTTAACTTAACTTGGTCGTAGCCTGTGTGTTGGTCGTAGCCTGTGGTAGGCAAAGGGTCTGGGACCCTGGTCGTAGCCTGTGGTAGGCAGAGGATCTGGGATCCGGTATGATATTTGTTACTCTAAGGGATGTGGTATCCCGCCCGCATAATAAAATATGGATTGGTTGGGTTGAGGAAAACAGTTAAGGGATTAAAGGTTTGTGAAATGGTTTGACTTGCTCCCTCTCTCTCAAATGAATTGAAATGAACTTAACTTGTTTTTAACGTTAGGGGTAGACATTATTGAGATTTCCCCCTTATTTTTTTGAAATGTTTTGTTTTCAGGTGAAGATCTATATGCTGGGGACGGGAATTAGAAGTGAGGACGACATGTTTAAAAGTCGTTAAATATGTTGTTTTTCTTTTCTGAGAAAGTTGAAGTTAGTTTTTGAGGTTTATTTCTAAGTATGAGTTTGTTAGTTGGTTTGCCGTTGACAGACAGTTGTAGTTTTCCTTCTCGCCTTGTATTCCTTCGGGGATACAACAGTGACGCCCAATAAGAGTTTGAGTCTTTCGCTAAATTTTGTCTGTTAACGTTAGTTTGACTTTGACTTTTCTATAATTGAATTTCCGGGGCGTTACAGAATGGTATCAGAACCGATTCGCGACCGTGAGTTGCGCCAGTGGACGGGAGAGCCATGGGTAGTCACCTAGCGGGGCAAAGATTCAGGATTGGAATGTGGCATAACGAGGACGTTGTGCGCTTAAGTGGGGTGATTGTAACACCCCGGATATGTTGTTAAAGTGTGACTTAAAAAGATTGAAATGACTACTTATATCACCAAGGTGCACCTTCTTTTATGGTAGCTCATCCATTGGGAACTCTTCAGTTAAGCGTGCTTGGCTGGGAGTAATCTCAGGATGGGTGACCTTCTGGGAAGTTTTCCCAGGCAACGTGTGAGAGAGGACGAATCACGCTGGAAACACTCGTGGTGATTTGTGGGGCCAGTCAGCGATCCTTGAAGCAGTTATCAGTAATATCCGCGGCCCGGGAGGGGCCGGGGCGTTACACCAAGTTAGTAAAAAAAATGCCATTATTTTTTTCAAAGTGTTAAAACTGCCACTGAAATATCCATTTAAGTTCAAAAATGCCGCTCTCCCTCATTTTTACCTGCTATTGTAGGTTAACATGTAAAACACAAAAAGGAAAAATAATTCCCAACCCAACCCAACCCAACCCACCCCACCCCACCCCCATTATTTCTTCTTCTCTTTCTTCTTCCTCCCTCTCTTTCTTCTTCTCTCTGCTAAAATAGCCATTGTTGAACTTCAACCATTAAACTGCTGAACATTTAAAAGCCCTTTCTAATGATTATATAGATGAACTTCAACCATTAACCTGACTATTTCTAAAGATGGTGGATAATGTCAGCAAATAAACTGTTAGGTTTTTGGGTGTTTAGAAGGAGTTATGTTTTATAGAGATGAAGGAAGAATTGTATGAAAGGAAGAGTTTTTATTATTGATGGAGGGAGAAGTGTTTTACAATGCTTGGTTGTTGATTGTTGTTGATTGATTACAAATGGTGCCCATCACCCATATTTATACTTGTTTTAAGGAGGTGAAGATAACAACTATCTACTCTTAACCTCCTTAGTATTTTGTCCTTTTCTTCCATAATATCTCTTAATTATTATCTAGATTTTTTCTTTTACAATATCTTGATATTTCTAGAATACCTTACAATAATCTCCTCAAATTATCTTTAGATTTTTTAGTAGAATCTTCTAATAAGATTTTTCTAGATTAAATTATATTTTTAACACTCCCCCTTAATCTAGGAAAATCTTGAACTCCGATCTGCTCTCGGAAGTAATTAAACTTCTCACTTGGAAGCGCTTTTGTGAATATGTCCGTCAGTTGTTCATATGTTCTGCAAAATTCTAGCTTGATTTCACCTTTATCCACGAGTTCACGAATGAAGTGATGTCAAATCTCAATGTGCTTTGTACGACTGTGGAATACCGGATTTTTTGTCACTGCTATTGTTGCATGTTGTCGCAGAAAAGTGTTGTTGGTTCTTCATCGCCTTGCTGTAGATCTTGTAGTATTTTTCTTAGCCATACTGCTTCACATGCTGCACTTGTAGCTGCAATGTACTCCGCTTCTGCAGTTGACAATGCTATGGTTGGCTGCTTCTTGGATGCCCAGGAGATAGCCTTCGAACCGATTTGGAACAAATATCTACTTGTGCTTTTTCTATCGTCGATGCATCCAGCCCAATGACTATCTGTATACCCCTTAAGTTTGGAGTCTTCCTCTGGGCTTTTCTTTACTTGCATCCCGAGAAAGTACTTCATGAGGCCCGAATCTGTCATCTCGAATTCAGCCATCATATCCTTCTTGAAATCTTGAATCATCCTTTGATTTGTGCCTATGTATATAAGATCATCAACATAAAGGCACAAAATTAGAAGATCTTTACCTTGGGTCTTGACATATAGGGATGGCTCGCTTGGACTCTTCTTGAATCCACTATGAAGGAGATACCCGTCGATTTTACTATTCCAAGCTCGCGGTGCTTGTTTGAGACCGTAGAGTGCTTTCTTGAGCCGATATACTTTGTTTTCTTCTCCTTCAATCACGTACCCTTGGGGTTGCTCCACATATACCTCTTCTTCAAGCTCGCCATTTAGGAATGTTGACTTGACATCTAGCTGATATACTTGAAGTTTTAGTTGTGCTGCAATGGCAAGTACAATTCTTATAGTCTCCATGCGTACTACTGGAGCAAATGTTTCGTTGAAGTCGATTCCTGGTTGCTGTGAGTACCCTTTGGCAACCAATCGAGCCTTGTACTTATGAATTGAGCCATCCTCGTTATGTTTGATATTATAGACCCACCTGAGCCCAATGACATCTTTATCTTGAGGCTTCTCCACTAGCTGCCATGTGTCATTTTTCTCGATCATTTTGATTTCCTGGTCCATAGCCTCGATCCATTTCTCATCTTGTGATGCTTCTTGAAATGTTGCTGGCTCGCTGGCGAAGAATGCCGTAATTACTTGGCCACACTCATAATCTTGTAGATGAGCAGATGGACGTCTTTCTCGTTGAGACCTCCAAGTTGGCTGTGGAGAATCACTTGACTCCATAGTAGGAGGTGGTGCGCTAGCTTCATGAGGAGATGGAGTTGAAGATGGACTGTTGTCATTGGGTCTTCCTTCTTTGATTTCTTGAATGTGATGGTCTTCATGTGCCGACTCTTGATCGGTGTCTTCCGGCCATCTCCATTGGGATGCTTCGTCAAATATTACATCTCTTGAAATAATCACCTTCTTTGTTTCTGGATTATAGAGGCGGTATCCCTTCGACTTTGCGCTATAGCCAATAAAGATGCACTTCTCACCTTTGCCATCCAGCTTTTCCCGATTCTCTTTTGGGATGTGTGAGTATGCTATGCAACCGAATACTTTGAGATGATCGACCTTTGGCTTCCTCCTGAACCATGCTTCATATGGTGTTCTGTTTGGAACTGCCTTTGTGGGAGACCGGTTGAGAATGTAGACCAGGTTTATCGCTCGCTAAAAAGTTCTTCGGAACATTTTTGCTTTGCAACATGCTCCGGGCCATCTCAATTATTGTTTTGTTCTTCCTTTCTGCAACTCCATTTTTTTGTGGAGTGCGTCTTACTGTGAGCTCCCTCTTTATGCCATGTTTTCGACAGTAATCATCGAACTCATTCTGATGGAATTCTCTCCCACGGTCTGTCCTCAATGTTTTGATATTGTGCCCACTTTGTTTTTCTGTGAGGGCCTTGAATTGTTGGAAGTATGAGAATGCTTCTGAATTTTGTTCAAGGAAGTACACCCACATCATGCGAGTGTAGTCATCCACGAACAATAAGAAATATCTTTTGCCACCCAGGCTAGGATTACGTGCTGGACCCCAAATATCGGCATGGACCAGCTGTAGAGGGGATTTAGCTTTCCATGTGGTTTTAGTGAATGGTAATCTATGCATTTTTCCCATTATGCAACCCTCACATATATTCCTTTTGTTTTCTATTGTGGGCAAACCAATAACCATGTTCTTGCGCTTCAAGACTTTAAGACTGTCAAGGTTTAGAAGACCATACCTTTGATGCCATAAGGTTGTGGCATCCGTGATGGAGCTGAGGGCCACCTTTTCTTTCGTTGGCATTGATAAGGGAAAGATCCTGTTGGGCTCCATTGCGATGGATGCTATCACTTGGTGCATCTTCTTGTCAATTATGATGCATCTATCGTCATCCAAGTTCACCTGATAGCCTTTTTGAAGGAGTTGACCCACACTTAGAAGATTATGAGCTAGCCCAGGTACGTATAGGACGTCTTGAATATACTTGGTCGAGCCGTTTTTCGCCTTTACTGCAATTGTCCCCTTGCCGGCGGCTTCACGTTTTCTCCCGTCACCAAGCGTGATGTTGGATTTTATGTCTTCATTCAGCTTCACGAAGGAATCTCGATTTCCCGTCATATGGTTTGAACAACCGCTATCCACGTACCATGAGTCTTGTGCTTCTTGCGTGACGTTCATACATGAGTAGAATACGTTTTCACTTGGGTCGCCTTTCTCCATGAAGTTGGCCTCATCCCGTTGTCAGTTCCTGCAATCTCGTACATGATGTATGTGCCATGTACATTTCTTGCATTTGAACCGACAATCATTTGTATCATGATTCGTCATCTTACATATCTTGCAGTATGGGCTTGATCTTTGATCTCCATGACTTCCTTGACTCTTGTAATTTCCTCTCCCCCTGCCACGGTTATTGGGTGGTGTCTTCCTTTGTTGGAAATTTCTACCATGGCTATTCTCCTTTTTATTCTCATGGTTGGAGAATTTTAATTTGGCTTGAAAAGCCTGTTCTAGTGGTTGATGTGTGAATCTACGCATTCTCTCCTCATGTGCTTGGAGAGACCCTACTAACTCGGTGAGGGTGAGCGTAGATAGATCTTTAGATTCTTCTATTGCAGCTACTATATGATCAAACTTTGATGGAAGGCTCCTTAGTACCTTTTGCATCACCTTCTTATCTTCAATAATGTCTCCATATATTCTAATTTTATTACTATGCTAGTGACACGATCGAAGAATGCTTGAATTGTTTCATCCTCCTTCATTAATAGTGTATCGAAATCCTTCCACAAAGTTTGAAGTTTAATGGATATTACCTTGTCGGTGCCATGGTATGCCTCCTTCAAGATTGTCCAATCCTCCTTGGCCGTTATCGCAGCCATAATCCGAGGGAAGATTGTTGGAGTGATTGCTTAATAGATGTGATGAAGGGCTGTAATATCCCTCTTATAATTCTCTTGATATTGTGCCTCCTTACTTTCATCCCATGATGATCTTCCTTCTTCCCTTGGCTTTCCTTCTTCATCCTTCTTTTCTTTTGCATCCTTCTCCTCCTTCTTAGGTGGTTTATCATATCCCTTTTCTACCTTGTGCCATGAAGAATGTTTTCATTTGAATACTCCACATTTGATAATTCTCCCCATCAAATATGGGTGACCTCAAATTTGGGAGGTAGTTAAAGGTTGTGGTTTGGGTTTGAAGGAAAGCCATGTTTAATTTTGTGGAGTTGGAATTTATGGATAGTTTGTTTTGAGGGTTGGGATATGGCTTGAAGGTTGATGATTGATTTTTGAATTTATGGATAGTTTGTTTTGAGGGTTGGGATATGGCTTGAAGGTTGATGATTGATTTTTGAATTTATGGATAGTTTGTTTTGAGGGTTGGGATATGGCTTGAAGGTTGATGATTGATTTTTGAAAGATGTAGGTTTGATAGGAGGATTTGGGTTAACCTTGCTCTGATACCACTGTTAGGTTTTTGGGTGTTTAGAAAGAGTTATGTTTTATAGAGATGGAGGAAGAATTGTATGAAAGGAAGAGTTTTTATTATTGATGGAGGGAGAAGTGTTTTACAATGCTTGGTTGTTGATTGATTACAAATGGTGCCCATCACCCATAGTTATACTTGTTCTAAAAAGGTGAAGATAACACATATCTACTCTTAACCTCCTTAGTATTTTGTCCTTTTCTTCCATAATATCTCTTAATTATTATCTAGATTTTTTCTTTTACAATATCTTGATATTTCAAGAATACTTTACAATAATCTCCTCAAATTATCTTTAGATTTTTTAGTAGAATCTTCTAATAAGATTTTTCTAGATTAAATTATATTTTTAACATAAACCAATTTTATACTGACAAAAGCAGGTGCTCCTTCTGCAAACAGATGGGTATCTTATAGCAACTAAGACTTGGGGGTTTGAACAGCAGTTACACACACCATGTTAGGAAAACAGGGGCTGATAGCTAAGCCTAACAATGAGAAACAACCCGCAAGACATGGAGATATACATCAATGATTAAAAATGCAAAAATCCAACCCACTAGTCCAGGTAAGATTTGATGAGATAAATCAGCGAATGTCTTAAAAATTTAGACAAAATAATTGAATAACTTTGACAAAAGTTGTTCACCAAGAACATGTAGAAGATAATAGCTTACTTAAAATATCTACAACATTCTCCCCCTGGAAGCCAGTTGTTTGCTCCAAAACACCAAAGTCAGAAACTTGATAGGAATTGATGGAGCATCAATCCAATTCCAACCAACCAACCAACCCTTCAATGTCGGTAATTCTCATTTCTTGAATTTAGCCGATCTACAACAACGCATAGTTCTTCAGTTTCATTTCTGCAAGGATTGTGTTCCTGTCATGTTTAAGAGGGGGTGACAAAATGAGTAAACCTGCTAATCCATTACTGCCACCAACAAATTGACTTGAGATTGACGATCTGCGAGCAAGCATCAACAAATTCACTTGTGGTAAATGATCAGCAAATCATAGAAGTGGATTTAAAAAACAGTATCGTGGCTATTTTAGCAGGGAAAAGAAGAAAGAGAGGGAGGAAGAAGAAAGAGAAGAAGAAATAATGGGGTGGGTTGGGAATTATTTTTCCTTTTTATGTTTTACATGTTAACCTGCAATAGTAGGTAAAAATGGGGGAGAGTGGTATTTTTAAATTTAAATGGATATTTCAGTGACAGTTTTAACACTTTGAAAAATATATTGGTATTTTTTACTAAACCGGAAACTACAATGACATTTTTACCATACCATACCAAACCATATCATACCATACCATAACATACCATACCACATTTTCCCTCAATCATTACCAATGTATCTCTTCACTTTTCTCCTCTACTTTGTACATTCTTTCTCCTCATTTACCACATCACCCACACTTTCCACAAATTTTACAAAACTTTTCCACACCTCACCACACTTTTCATAATTTCAACACACCACGCCATTTTCACATCTTACCAACCATATAAAAAAGAAAAACAGGGCTTTAACAAGCTAAATGACCGCAAATCAATAATTTATACTGAAAAGAGCATGATTTATACATTGGGGTTTTGGCGAAAAATAATCCAAAGTCAGAGGTGGATAGCTGAAAAATAATCTAAACTGACATTTTGGTTGAAAATGTGCCAAACTTTTAACATATTTACTCCGACTAAATCAGAATTGAATTCCTACGTCGTAAATTTAAATTGACACATGAAAAGGTTCAAAGGTGCAATAGGTTAATATCTAGTTTAGTTAGTTTATATTATTTTCAGTTAGCTTTCAACTTTTCAAGAGTGTTAAATCAGGTTTGCGATGTCGGAATTCAATCATGGTTTAATTAGAGTAAATAAGTAGAAAGTTTGACACATTCTCATTCAAAAAATCAGTTCAAATTGTTTTCACAAAAAAAAAATCAGTTCAAATTATTTTCATCAATTCTTGGATTATTTCGAGCCAAAACACATTTATTTAAAATTTGGGCCGTCTCGATCACATTAATTCATAATTAAGGCCCAATAGCAATGGCGGGCCATGCTACGAAAGCACTGACACACGTAGTTACAACGAAAAAAAGAAAGAAAAGAAAGGTAAAAAAGCCAATACTCTCCAATTTGGTGACTGGGATACATACAAGAAGACGGTGAGAAGCCTCCGAAGAAGCGAAGAATTGCGAGTCTTCCCTTTTATTCCTGAAGCCTTGCCTGGCCTTCGACCACCTCCATTTCTCATATCTCAATATCTCATATACAAAACTTCACCAACAGGAGAGAAAGAGAACCCCCCAAAAAAGAAAAAAAGACAAGAAACCAATAAGAGATTAAACCGAACCCATCAATTTCTTCTTCTTCAGATTATTTGTGCTCCAAGAAAACATAAAACAAGGGTTCTCTTGCGATCAATTAATCTAAAACCCTCGGTATTTTTCTTCACAGTTGCATTTATCACTTTTTTTCGTTTTTTCCCCATAAAACAAGGGTTCCTTTTCTCGTGTTAATTTCTTGTTTTTTTCGATCGGTATTGCTCAAATTTTGGTGGGGGTAATTTTTGTGGGTGTTAGGGATTCAGAAGAAAAGTGGGTGGGAATGTTTTTCTCGGGCGATCCATCTACGAGAAAGAGGGTTGATTTGGGGGGTCGAAGTTCAAAAGAGAGGGACAGGCAAAAACTTTTGGAGCAAACCCGTTTGGAGAGGAATCGTAGACTCTTTCAGCGCCAGCAGAACTCTGCTGCTACCAAAATTCAGGTTGGTATCCAATTTACTCCTTTGTAATCTTATATGTATGACCCTATTTTCCAGTTCATGTGAACTTGCAAAGAATGAAACGTTGAGACTTTGTGGTGCATTTTGGATTTGTTGGGTACTAGTGAAAGTTTGTTGCTTAATCTTATATGTATGACCCTATTACTTTACTGGGGTATCATTTGGAATGTGCCCGTCTAGCTATGGAAGTTCTTGAAGGGTTTATATACTTTTATTTATAGGATTTATGGATGCTGTCGGTGTAGGATGTATGCCAGCCATACATACGTGCGTTAGGTGTAGTCTTGGGAATGTTAAGGTCCAGCTTGATTCACACTCCCTTACATTCCCTGACAGCCATTTTTACGTTAATTTGGTTAATCCATTCAAACCAAGTTTCACTGGGTCATTGTTTTAAGGTGACCTTATATGCTAACCTCTTGGGCTGGGCTAGGAATCATGTCATACACTTGTTTTAAAAACAGGGTTTTCATTATAGTATCCGATTCTAATGGAAGAGAAGATTGAAGAAGAGTTGGATTTTTGGGATTCGGTGATGTATTACGGGACAAAGAAAGACTCTTGATCCGGTAATACACAATTACACGTGCAACCAAGACTTAAAGATAGAGAAAGAACACGTGAATAGCGGAAAGAGAGGGGGAATATTACGTGAAAAGGGAAGGCTATTTTGTCGTGAGGACTTTGTGATTTTCAAGAATCAAGAAGATTGAATCTTGAAGGGGAAAGATGGGAGAGGGGTGACGTGAGGTTAGAGGGGAGAGGGTTGGGGGTTGGCGTTGGTTTTGAGAGAAAGGAAGAGAGTAGTAGGTTGTTGGGAGGAGAGAGGGAGTTTGTTGGAAGTTTGTTATGGAGAGAGGAAGAGAGGAGGGGGGACGTTTTGTGAGAGAAAGAGAGAGAGAGGAGGGGTGACGTTTGGAAGGGGGAGAAATAAAGAGGGTAGGGTTTTGTCTTAACTATATTGATAGAAAGACAAAAGGATGTGATTATCTTAACTGTATTGACAGAAATATAAAAATGGATAGTTCTAGGAATCTAACTTGAATCCACAAGAAACAAACCCTAGGGCTAACTTGACCTTCGACTGCAACCTAGGTCAAGCTCTTCCTAACCGCTTGGGTGCCATACCAAGATACAATAGAAGAGAGGGGTGAGGTTAATCCAAACACTCAGAAGGGGGGGGGGGGGAAGCTAAAAGCTTAACTGTATTCATAATTCAAGGTTGTTCTTTGAGAGGCTACAAACCTAACTATTTATACTAATAGAGTCCTATATGGACTAGAACTCTCTACTTGGCGTGCAAGCCATACTAATTAGACTAGGATTCTCCTACTTGACGTGCAAGCCAAGGAATCCTAATACTAGACGCCTAATCTATACTACTCTCCTTTGGATTAGGATTCCTTATCCTAAGGGGAGTTTGTTACATCAATCTTATCCTAATAGGTTTAGGCTTTCATAATCCAAGATGAATTATTTAAAAAATAAGCCAACCTTATCTAGGATAACTAATTATTGGCGCCAAATCACTCTTCCACACGCCACACACACACACTCACACCTTCTAGAACATTCTAGAACACCTTAGAACATTCTAGACTAATCTAGACTCCTAATAAAATAAATCGCACCAAAATAATTGCAAGCTATAAAAATAAAATTACATCCAAAAGACCAAAATGTGAAATTCACTTTGAATCTTGAAACTGGGCCTTGGATGTATACTTTAGCCTTTGTTGGGCTTGGTAGGCATGGACTTGTACTCTTCTAGGATGTTTGGACATCCTCTTACCATATGAGGCACACCATGTGAATGGGCCTCGGACCTCTACTTTGTATCCTCCTTCCTTGGCCCAATGTATCTCCATGTAAAAGAACTTAATCTTCCTTGTTGGCTTGTATAGAATGGAGTCTTTCCATGAAGGATCCCATCTTTAACTTGATGCTTCAATTGGGCCTCCTTGATTGGGCTTGGGGGACTTAGCGTGGGTTGATTTCCATCATTCGGTAGTTGGTTCCTGTAGCTATTGGGTGATATACTTCGAAAGAGAGGTGCTGTTGTACTTTTAGGGCAACTTGTCATCCTATGCTGAGTTTAAGCTCTGTTGTTTTGAAGTTGTATATTTGGAGCTATGTGCTCAAATGTGATGCAAAGTTGATGATCTTGGGTTTTGTGGACAAAATCGGCCTTGACAGTGGGAAGGGATGAGTTTAGTGCTTCACACTTCTTTTGTATAGGGTGCTTCACACTTTTGAATTACTTACTTAAAAAAAAACTCTCAGTCCATATCCAAGTAATATAGGCGTATATACCAGAGATACACAAGTGCCCTTGATTTGCACTTCTTGTTGAGGGGTGCAATGTGCCACTTTTCCCAATCTCAAAGGCCCTGAGCTTATTCAGGCACTGGTGTCTGACAATGTTGCATCGTACATACATGGAAGTTCTTGATCTGCGGTCCTTTTGTATGTTGCTGCTGTAATTTGAGAGACCTATGTTGCCTGCCGTGGCTTTTTGGGTTTGTAGGTCATTCTAGATGTTTTGTCTGAGGACTAAAGGTTCTTGATTTGAAAACCTACCAATTAGGTCTTCTTAAATAAGGCAGCTTCCTGCTGCTTCTGCTTGCATATTCAGGGTGTATCTAAGTTGATTTCCTATACGGTGGAATTTGATCAAGTGTCTGATACATGTCAAAAAGGATTCATTGCCCTATCTTGCTACCTATTAGCAATCATTAAGTTGTCGTGGTTGCACATGTGCTTTGGGAGTGATGAATCTTTGAAGACAAAGCTTTGTCCCTTCACGATTTCAAGCTCTACTTTTGAGGATGTTTATATTTTGTATAGTTGGTGTGTTTTGCTTAAGGGGTGAATAGGTGATAGAATTGAATTATGTGGAATTTGTTGATAATATCATGAAGAGAGCTTTATGGAATTATGTTTTTGTATATGTCCTTTTTGTACATGGCTGACATCCCCTTGTCCCATGAATACCTATTTTTGGTCACTTTGAGAGAGAGAGAGAGAGAAAGAAAAAAGATTAACTCTATTGTGTTTCCAATCATTCCTATTAACATCTGATACTCTAGCGATATATGAATCCCTTCGAAACAGAAGAATTACTAAACCAGTTTTGGTGGCCTGCATAACGTTATAAAATACTTTTCTTTTTTGCTTGAAGAAGACAAGGGCCGGGGGGGAGGGGGTGGGGTTGGGTTGGGGAGGGGAGGGGAGGTAGGTGTTTGAAGGGGTAGGTTGGGCAGGACATGATGGAAACTTGCTATGCCTTTTAAGTATTAACAGCGCATGGGCATGTGCATTATGAACAAGGATTTTGAAGGCAGTGAGCACCCTTATATATTCTTGCATTCTCAGCTTGTTGCCATATACATATTTGATGCTGGTATTTATGTTTCTTGTCAGCGTCTAATGGCAGCATCAAATTTAAAAACAGTTTATATTGTTGGAGGACAATAGATATATACTACTGTTAACTGCAAGATCCACCCTTTTTTGCTTTTTTTTTTGGTGGGTTGGGGGGGGGGGGATAGTTGATGTATTATGTGACCAATTGCGCCATTTGTTTTTTTGTTCGCTCATGACCTTTTTGTCTATATGTATGCTCTTTAGGAGGATTTACGCGAACACTGAGTTGTTTCAGCAATCCGTGCTTGAAGTTCAATTACATGCTAGGCTTAGAATTTGAAGTTTTTTTACCTTGTAAGGCATAGGATAATGAACTGCTCAGTGCCTTCTTGTTTCCACTTAACAGAAAGTTTAAAGTAGGACTGTTTATTATTTATTTTCTCCCCTAATATGAAGCTATAAGGCCCTATTTGGTTTGAGGAAAACCTGAAGTAAAAAAAAAAAAATTGAAAATAGGCTTTTTGTTGTTTTTTGTTTTCTTTGGTGTTTGGATCAAGGAAAATAGCATTGAAAGAAACTTTGATGGATAGTTAAATGGAAAATAAAGTGATTTAGCCTGCCTTATTTTCCTTCTGCAAATGGAAGGACAGTTAAGGAAAAAAAAATCTGGTGAACAGCTCATTGTTGCTCTCTGCTCCTTACTCATAGAAATTTACAGTGAAGTGTACATCATGATTCTTCGCCTGTGATTGCCGAGACGAGAGATAAAGTGATTGAGTGGGAGTGAGGAAGGAGATGAGGCATATGAGAGCTTTTTGTGGGCGTTGGATGTGAGGATCTGATGTGAATGGAGGGTTGAGATCTGATGGAGCAAGATTTGAGAAATGGGTGGGACTTGATGGGGGAGAGAAGATGAGCTTAGACCCGTGGCCACCTTTGTTGTTGGGTTAATCTCTGTGTACTGAACGTAGAGTAAGAACAGAGAGAAAGAGGGGAATGAAATAAGATGAGAATTTTTTTCTTTCTTATTTTTTTTCCATTTCATTTTTTTCCTTTGAAATTTTGTTCATCTTTTCTAAGATCCAAATGCAGCCTAAATTTTAGGTATTTGGAGTCTTGTATCCATGAAAAATAGTAATTGTGTGAGAATGAAATAAATCTCCCAAATGCCAGATTCTCTCTAGGACTTATTTCCTTATATTCTCAAGGGTTCAATTCAATGCCATTAATGATGCAACGATGAGGTGTCTTTCAGTCATGATTGTGTCATAGTCACTGCCATTTAAAACAAGTGTATGTTATGTCAGCCCACTGAATCTCTTTTGGTATGTTGTATGTATGCATAGCTCCTAGCTGGGATGTGAGAACATAAAACTTTGCTGAAACCCTGATTTTGCTAATTCTGTTTTCTATTTACGTTTTGATGTATATTGACTGCAGAAATGCTTCAGAGCCTGGAGGGCTTTACAAGCTGAACATCACAAGGTGCGGGGGGAGTTTTTCATCAAATATGGAAAACGCTGCCAAAATGTTGGTCGGTAAGTGTGCTTTCTTGTCTACTGCTGGCTCCAAATTATGCTTTCTTCTTGTTCGTCCTCTTTTTTGTTGAGTTGCTTCATGGCCAGATTACTTTACATGAAAATATTCAACAATCTTTTACTTCACGCTGGTACCTAGTTTTAACTCATTTGTCACTGTGCAGATTCTGATTTCACTCATGTTTTTCTTGTTCAGACATTGTTTTGCTCCAAATTCAGAGTTTCTTCGGGAACTACTGTTTTTCTTCAATCCGAAATATGAGGATGACCTTTTTGCGCTAGCGGAGACTTGCCGACTACTTCAGGATTTTGCTCAAAACAATGGTGATGCTATCCTTTACACTTTCTTCTTATGTTAAACTTGTATTGTAAATTTGTAATCCCTTTACGTCTTGTCAAATTTCTGCTTCTTTCTTCAATGCAACCAGAAAAAGAAAGGAATCCAGAAAAAAAATTGTGTATGTATTATATGGGGGTTAACATAAATCTCAGAGAACTTCTCGTGAACAGTTGAAGTCATGCATGCCTTCATGAACTGTCAATTAGGCTTCCATTTTGGCTTCCTGGAGAATATGATAATTAGCTGTGTCTTCTGCTTTTAGAGCCTGCATTTCCTATGGATCTCTCTGCCCTAAGCATTTTCTGTTCAGTTTCACGTCGTGTGAAATACTTGGCGGCTTACCATTAAATTGAGGATGTGCTAGGAAAACTGATAGGCATGGTAGACGCTATATTATTTCAACCGGGCTTCGAAATTTGCTTCAAGTGCTTGATATTTATGCCACACGGAATTTAAACATTGAAAGCGAGGTCTACTTGTGTAAAATGATAAGGAGTCTGAAGGGTTATGATTTATGAACAACATCCTTTCAATGACCTGGGGTTTAGCTTTTCAGGTGCATATCTCACAAGTATTCATATTTAGTGGCGTATATTCCTTTTGCTGTTCCCCTATACGTTCTTGTTCAGGAAATGCAAAAAATAGGCAGTGGAAAATATGTACTTATGGACAACTGAGTTGTGGTCAACAAGAGATGTGGAAGAAGTTCTATTATTGGAGCCTTATCCATATCGGACGGCATGGGGTTCAATTATCATTTTCCATAAGGTGCTTCAGTCCAATCATGAGTGGTGTGAGGACTTTTGTCCGTCCTCATGTATCCCCCCCCCCCCTTTCCAAAAAGGGTTTGTGATATGATACTTTTATTCTCAAGATGCAGGCCAAAGTTGGACTCAAAGGGTACTTAACCTCACCAAACTGTGTTTAGTGGTAGTAGGTGGAAATATGAATGGTGCGTGTTCACAATCCTTGGGGTAGGATAACATACAATTGAAATTGCTGTTATTTTCAGTAGCTTTGACGTATTATCTTCATCGTCGATGCTGCAAAGTTATTTAGAACAAGTATAAGAAGGGAAGCTTGTCCAGCTCACAGCACTAACTTCTATCTGAGATAGAATAAGATGAGATAGTATTCCTTCAGGATAATAATCAATGTTGGAGATCGATTTATGACAGGGTAGGAATTTCAGGGAAGGAGCAGTGAGAAACCTGAAAGTTGAAGTGCTACATAGTATTTTGGTGCTGTCAACCATCATATGCTTGTCCAGCTCACAGCACCAACTTCTATCGGTAGTAATTTCACATAATAGATCATTATATATCTTGAGAAATTTGCAGTCAAGCATATGATGGTTGACTGCTCAATTTTCAGGGTTACAAATATTAAGGAATGGAGGGAGTACTATTAATAGTTAAATTGACAATAGTTTTGGGATTAGCATAAAACAGAAAGATGGACTGTGGATATGGGATGGAGGGAGTATTAAACAAGAAAAGGAATAATAGAGCTGAAGAATATTGTAAAATTATGTGTGAATAAGATAGTTAATTATTTGTGCTGAGATAAAGTGAAGAGTTTAGAGTACAGTAAAGTGCCTATGATATCCAGATATTTAACTATTTGTACTGAAATAAATTGAAGAGTTTAGATCAATATGTTATTTTCTTTTGCAGCTAATTGGGATAGCTAGTGATCTTAATGATATGTTTTCATTTTGCAGGGGATGTAATCAGTCTGTTTGCAGGCATGGATTATTCATCAGACCATAGTCTAGTAGATTACAGGGTCAAGCAACTCGCTTATGCTTGTATTCGTGCTGTTCATCCACAAAGGTGAGTTTGATAAAGCAAATGTAGTTTGTAACTATTTGTACTTAAGTGATGTTGGTCTACTTTCATTCATCCTTGAAAACATAAGCATTCTCAAATAATATTCCTTTTATATTGGAGAAAGAACATCCAAGAGTATAAACTATCCTGCAGAATGCACTGAGAAAACTGAAAATAGAGCAATTAAAGCTGCACCTTGTTCCTTGTTTACCTGCTAAGGACTTCCCTTGGGGCAAAACTCATAGGTGTATGTAGAACTGAAGAACATAAGGGATCGCCAAATGATCCCTTGAATCTCCAAACAATCTTTTGCTTCATTGCAACGTCGCTAGGTCTTTTTGGGCTTTAGCCTTTGGCTGTCTCAGTGTTCCTAGGGTTGTATCCTATTCTATCAGGAGTCATCCCCTATCTTAGGAGAGTTTCTTTGGCAGGAAGCCCAAGAAGAAGAAGGCCTTGGTTATACCTCATGTGATTTTTTGGGTTATCTAGAAAGAAAGGAACCGAAGGGTTTTTGAGAGAGTTGAAATCCCTCTTCAGAGATTAAAAGGCATTTTTGTTTAGTGTCTCTTCTTTTGGGTGAATGGGAAATTCAGCTCTTCCTCTTTGAGGTGGTAGATTTGTGGATAGTTTGTTTTTTGGATGTATATAACTTTTTATGGTGCTAGCTGAGCAGCACATCTTTTATCCTATTATTAATATATTTCTTTTTCTATAAAAAAAAGAACATAAGGGATCATCAAACACAAATTATGCATATGGGGATGTTGTTATTATCATTCCTTTTGATTGTTCATGTAGGAGATGAAGCAGAAAGTATTGAGTCTGACTTATAGTATGCATTTCTAAATAAAAATAGTTATTCTTGAATCTTGATTGATACTACCACTCCTAGCAAGCCTGGAAGTAATTGGCTATATAAGAAAGTATCGAGTCTGGCGCAGTTGCACATATGGTCTTTGCTATTATAAGCAAATGCGTCAAAGCTTCATTTTTCTTAACTCACTTTAGTGTTGGAGTATTATATTGAATTGTCTGATAATCATGTTAACACCTGTTTGATACATTACATTTGAGATTTCTTGTCTCATCGCTTAGACTGGGTGCTTACAGGGTTCTCTTTATTTGTCTTCTGTAGAAATCAGTTGAAGGAACAACTTCTCTTGTCACGCTCACAAAGTGTAACAGTTTTTCTGGGAGCTGTAAATAAGTTGATTGATCCCAAACTTCCATGGGTTTGCACAGTAGTTGGCTATCTTTTGCGAAGACATGCTTTTGCCTTATTGCGAGATATAATTCTGAGTGTCAAGGTATAGATTGCTTCCATATCTCAACATATGATTATTTCAACTGTTAATGTGCTTCAACTAGTGTTATGTCTTTCACATTCTGTTTGGGATTTTGTACTATTCTCATCATGATCCTGTGTGTTATGTCCTCCGGGTAATGTTTACATGCAATAGAGATTTAATAATTCTGACAGCTGTAGTGATCGAGTTTCTCAAGTAATCTGAAGTAAGTCTTTTGTTTATTGGTACGACTTCAGCTTGCTGTTTTTGTGCAGTGAGCTTTTTATATCTCTTTATCTTTCTTTCTGTTTTTCGTTCTTGGCCAGATCAAGTATCTCCTTAGAGTTCAACTTAATCACCTCTGGAGTGTAGTTTTGTGCATCTTTTAACATGTCCATAAGTTTTCACCTTTTAGCTGCAAACGATGATGAGTTTCAGTACTTGACATAGCTCTTTGGATAATTTCTTCTTTACTCTTTTCTCCCTGGCTCCGAATGTCCTTTAGGATCAGCCTCTGTACTACTTAGGGGAATGCTGTCTGTATCACTACCAGCCTTCATTGCAGCCTATGCGAAAGTGTGGTGGTTGTTATTGTTCTTTCTTTGTCCTTACCAAAAATGCGGTCTTTCTATTATATCTATCTGTTTTGTCTCCAAATTCATTTCCCATTTTAGCCATGAAATGGCTAGATTGCTTCTTGTCATCTGGTGATGTCGGTGCCATGTTAACATACTTAAACATTTTGTTCACTTGAAGAAAATCCTGCCCACTCTCTCTTCAATATTTACCTGTGGGAAGATTATAATTCCTTTTTCTGCTGTACCAGTTGTGGTTCTCTCTATGTTTGCTGTTGTGAATAGATTTATTCTGTGAACTATAAATTTTGTCCTTTTCCCTTTGAAGGAAAGTTGGAAGACTGGAAATTTGGTATTTATGTCTTCCGTGGAGCAAGTGCTGGTGTCTATAATTCCCCACGTTGGTGAGAGCCCTTGTGTGTGCCAAAATGCAGATCAACGGTGGAGCTTTTCATCTCAAGTTCTTACAATACCCTTTTTGTGGCAGATTTTCCCCAACCTGAAAGAGGTTTGTTCTGAATCCCTTAGAATTATCACGCTGGCTGTATCATAAGTGAGCAACTGAGCTTGGATTATGTGGGCCATCTATGTTTGCAGGTGTGGGTTTTCTGATGTATGTTTGTACTTGGTAATTTTGCTTAACCTGGTTTTCCCACTTTCAGGTGTTTGCCGGACATGAGCTGAGCAAACATTACATGCAGCAGATGAAATTGTGTATGCGAAGTGAAGCTAATGTTCTACCAAGTGACATCGCACCTGAATATCCGAGTTATGCTTGTCTTCTTGGAAATATACTAGAAGCTGCTTCTGTTGCTTTATCTCAGGCTGGTGGCTCTTTTGAGATGGTAATGACTTAAGCTCTCATTAATTTCTGGTCTCTTAAAATTGGTAACAGTGCCTTTATTCTGTTGTCCAAGAAGGGGAACAGATTGAATGATTTCAGTGTGTTTGTTTGGAGATGACTACTTGTTCTGAGATAGCTGGATCTATGTATTTATCACACACCCATTTTAGAACATCTGACGAGAAAGAATATTTAAGTGATGCAAGGTTTGGAGCTGGATGGAAGTTTTATAATCTTGGAAGTATTTGCTTGGAAGTTTGAATGTGCCTGACAATTGTTGTTGAAAAGTTTTTATGATGTCTGAAGACCTTCGTAGGGTGAAGGAAGAGACACTATAGTACAAACAAAGGGAATTTAGTCGATGCAACTATACATGCAACAAAAGACTTTACTGTTGGGATATTTTGAAGATTTATTGCTTATCTGTTGATTTTGTTAATTTGTCAATACTCTTCTTATGAGTAAGTAGCTCTTCATTGGATGCTTTCTTTGCATGATTGCATCCATGTGGGCTGTTTCTTTTGGACCTGATAAAATTGTTCATCATCAAAAGGTTCTTGTAGCTTGACAAGGATTGTTTCCTGTTTGATGCAAATGGAGTTTGAAGTTTGGTTTTTGGGCCTTTCCACGTATAGTTCTTGTGCACAAAATTACCCGTTCACTCTGAGTCAAATTGGTTTTACATAGTGAAGTCAGCCATGAATTCTCTCTGTTTATGTAGATCTTTGATGGAACTCTTCTATGATTAGCAAGGGATCTTTTTTTGATGTTATTGTTTTGGAACACTGATAATAAAATTTCCGAGATACGTGTTGGTTACTGCATACAGGTTGCGTTCAAGTGCTGGGTGACCCTAGGAGTAGATTTATATGCTTTTCTTGTGTCAGCCCATTCTAGGATCGAGATTTTGATATTGAAACTCCTTTTTAGAATTCTTATCTTGCTTTCTGTTGGATTTGGTAGCATCCAGGTACTTCTATTTTCCTTTTTGGGGAAGGTAATATTTCCAGAAAAGATGGAATTCGTTTCCCAACATTCTGGATTTGTTATGCCATGTAATATTGTAGCTGGGGCTGCTTATACTTTATTTCTTCATAGGCCGGCAAGGATCTAATCTTCTTCAGAGCCCTTACTGAATTCTACTTTTTGCCCCCTCCCCCATCCTCCTATTTAAATAGTTCATATTTGATTGTTTACTGCTGTTGTAAAATTTCCAAATTCAGATTACATCCATGTAGGCTAAGCCAATGACATTTCTATTTGTTTAATGACAGGCTGTTGATTTGGCAGGGGTGTCAACATTTTTGCTAGAGATGCTTCCGCCTTTAAAGTCATTCAGTAGGGAAACTAAAGAAAGTATGACTGTCATATGTTTTGCTTGGTCGCTTCAAGTTCATTTCTTTTACATTACTCTTTTCTCTTCAATATTAGCTGATTCTCGCATTTCAATCTTACAAGCCATGTACTTTTACTTTGTGATCATACGACTGAAATTTTGTCATTGCTACTGGGTCCAGATTTTACAACAGAAGATGAGGAAATGACTCCCGTGGAAGAATATAATGGTAATCTTTTAAGCGAGGACTTGGAAACACAGATATCTAAAGCAATAGACCCACGGTTTCTTCTCCAATTGGTTAGTTGATAGTACCTGTTTGTTCATGCTCTATTGCTGCTGCTCAGACCCAGGCAATATGCCTCTCAATTTACTAAATTTGAATCTTGATTTGATTTTTTCTTGAACAGACCAATGTTCTATTTGGAGGGATTTCACCAATCAGTTCTACCGAAGACATCCCTGATGACAGAGAAGTGATGGCTATTGGAGCCGCTTGTTCATTCTTGCATGTAACTTTCAACACATTGCCTCTTGAGCGTATAATGACCATCCTTGCCTACAGAACATCACTTGTTCCTGTGCTGTGGAATTTTATGAAACGTTGCCACGAGGCTCAGAAATGGGCACTGTTGTCCGAGCAGTCCTCATACTTGCCAGAAGGTGCACCTGGCTGGTTGTTACCTTTGGCTGTTTTCTGCCCAGTGTATAAGTAAGCTTCTTTCAATATTGGATTTAATAATCTTTTTGGTCTAGCTTTAATGTGCTTTCTTCTATACGTTATATGGTCATGATTTGGTGGATCCCACCTGGCTGTCACCTTTGTTTAAGTTACCTTGCTTGTTGGCTGTCCTCTTTTTTTTCTTTTCCCCCTGCCACTATGCCAAATATATTTGCAGTTTCACACTGAACCTCTCTGTGTGTGTGTGTGTGTGGGGGGGGGGGGGGGGATTAGAAGGGGAATCAAGGGGATGTCAGCCTTATACAATATGGCAAATACCTTAATACAAAAATATCGTACCTGAGAGCTCTCATGAATTGTCTTGATCTTAGATTCAAAATCAAAAAGGTCAACAGCTGCTCAACTGGTATGCACTTTTTGTTTTTAGATGTACAAAAGAATAGACATGAGGAAAAGGGTACACGTGGTAGGATAAGTAGTTGTCACCAAGGGGGGAACGACATGCTAAAAAGCTTCCAATGTGAATTTACATGATAGACATGAGGAGTATCCCAATGTGAATCTGTCACCAGGGTCAGTGGTCAACCTGGATTGGCGACCAAATCAGTAATCTTGTTAGGATCATTTTGTGGGAAGTATGTTGTTTGCTTTGTCAATTTGTCAGAGTTGTCAGAGTTGGTTCATGTGGGAAGTATGTTGTTTGCTTTGTCAATTCATTGTGTGATTCGTGGTTCATCTTCTGCTTTTTACTTGACCATTGTGTCACTTCCCTGATAGATATAAGTCGACCAACAGCCTTCCTTTGCCTCCCACTTCACCTTCTCATGCAATCTCCCTTTTGATTAGCTGTACCTGAAAATTGGTCTGACTGGCTCCTCTGATTTGCTGGATCTCTTTGCAATTTATGATCAATGAATTTGTTTAGTTCAACATTCTGGATCACAAAAGAACTGTGATTCAGAATGAGGACCCTGAATCGGGGATTGTGTTGTGGTTCCGGAAGTAGATTCAAGGACATTTGTGGAAAACTTCTCAAGACCTAAAAAGAAACACATGATTTAGGCATATTTAAGGTCAACTAGGGGTCACGGTCCTGTAATTTTGGGTGGGGTTATGCATTGCATCCTTGACTTTAGCCTTTGGATGAGCTGTTCTTATTACATTGTCAAACCTGAAATTATGGTGTGCTTTGGTGACTTCATTTTCTCTTTTGAAGGGAATGGTGTAACTTGTGTTTCAACTTTCATTCTCTCATATAGTATTTAACATTTGAACCCTATTAGCAACTCAAGAGAGCATTTTGACTTGTGATAGTTTACTAAAAGGGTGAAGATTATGGCTAATAGGTGTAGCATATGCAAGTGGGATCTTGAATCTCTGCAGCATCTATTGCTTCATTGTGACTTTGCTAGGTCTCTTTGGGCTTTAGCCTTTGGTTGTCTTGGTGTTTCTTGGGTCTTATCCTATTCAATTAGGAGTCATCTCCTTGGGAAAGTTTCTTTGGTAGGAATCTTCCTCTTTTGATGTGGTAGATTTTGTAGACAGCTTGTTTTTTGGTTGTACATCTCTTTGTAAGGGGCTAGTTGTGCATAAGTTCTTTTATTCTTATTAATAATATATATTGTTTTCCTATAAAAAACATTTGAACCCTATTTTAAATAAAAAGAAGGGGGGGGGGGGGGTTGAGAATTGGCATTTCAATTATTCATTCAGAGTCTTATCCCACAGAACTTCTTCAGCGGCCTGTAAGCCTTTCTGGATTGGGTAATAGCTAAAATAAAAAATGAAAAACGAATGAAGTTCCAGGTAACCGTCGACCTTCCAACAACAGAAATTGTTCCATTTCATAGATTTTTGCCAGGTAACCGTCGACCTTCCAACGACAGAAATTATTCCATTTCATAGATACCTTTCATGTCTGGGTGTGAAATCTCTTATTTTTGTGGGGCATGCCATGTCTGTGGAGTGAGTAGAGCTTTCTGTATAATATTGTACTTTGAACTTGAAGTAATCATTTAGTAGGAGGGGTGGCAGAAGAAAGTTGTTGGTTTCTGATAGTTTATAAGTGAACTTTTTGAGTGTATGCCCTTTCTCTTCTGTGACTACCATCAGTTGCATCAGTTACTGGAAGGTGTTTCACACTACATCCTTTCTCTTCTGTGACTCTAGTTGGTATTGTGGACATGTGTATGAAACCTGTAAAAGACCTGAAATATTTAGAGGAGCTTGTAATGATCAAGGGGCTTCAATGCTTAGTTTATCTATTCTAAATCTTATTTTTGGTGGTGGGCAGGCACATGCTTATGATTGTTGATAATGAAGAGTTCTATGAGCAGGAGAAACCCCTGGCATTGAAGGACATCAGATGTTTGATTGTCATTCTAAGACAGGTGACATGTATCTTTTTGAAGAAGTCGCTTTCTCTTGCTATCAAATTAATTACTGTTGAACTCCAGACTGTCATTGTTTAGCCACCTGTTAGATTTGATCAAAATGTCAGCAATTGTGTTCTTTTGCAGCATTGCATTCAAATAACAGGGACCTAGTGCCTTCTGCTCTATTCATAAATAACGTTTTGAATTCTAATGTTATTATATTGCATACATGGACCCCCCCCCTCCAAAAAAAAAAAATCAACACACACGAAAGGTCACATCAACATGTGTAAAAGGGAACATAATTTGTTAAACATCTTCTCTCCGAATTTTTCAAGAGTCCTGATTTTACAGAAGTGAAGCAACTTCAACAATATTTTTTGGGACTTCTTGGAAGGAAAGTTTGAGAAGCTTGATGGATGGAGAATCCGTACTTTGGATAAATTAATGGCTGTTGTCTATATTAATTTCCTTGAGTCTTACCTATTTGGAGAATGTTTTGGGTGGGAGTGGTCCCAGCTTTGGGCATTGGCACACCTATTCCCTGTTCTGTTGGGTTAGACCCCTGCGATAGGGGCTCAATGGGCTAGACTCCTTATCTATCTATGAAAGAAAAATCCTTTGAAATATTATCAGAGAATTTTCTGTTTTTGAAACTTTGCCCTTGTAGAGAAAAGTTTCCTATTAAAGGAAAAGTAAAAAAAAAACCAGTGATTGACTAGTGTTCAAATTCAACTTATTGGCTATCAGCCAAAAAGACATTAATTTATTAATTAGCTGATCACATATATATTTTTCTTAATGATCATCACCTAAGAAGCATGGACTCGGACACGAAACACAGATATGACACGACATGGACATGGGGGCACATGATTTTTGAAAAAAAAGGACATGACACTGACACGTAGTCAGACATGTACCCTAATTGTACATATACTTCATAAAGTATCAAATTCTTCTTTAGAAATGTTCGTAAATATATACTTTTTCTTTAATAGTTTTTGAATTGTAACACTATAAAAACATAAAATTTGATAAAATAATGGAATGAGGGACAAAGTTGTGTGAAAGAGGGACAAAGGTATTGTAAGATGGTAAAGCAATAGGCAAGAACAATGATGTATTGAAAAAAGGATATCATATCATAGTTGAGAATGTCTCTAGAGGTAGGCTAGCCGAAAATGTGATGCCCATCAGTGATTTGGAAGTGTCCGAAGGCAGGGATTCGTGTGTCCACGATGTGTCCTCCAAGTGTGGGATGCTTATTTTGATAATTATTTAGAGGACACTTTTTTTCGTGTGTTCGACACGTGTCTGAGGAGGGTTCGAGAGTGTCATGTGTCGGATACGTGTCCGGCACGGATACACGAGGCTGAAAGAAGTGTTCGTGCTTCATAGATCGTCACATGAGCATTCATTCCCTTCATCACTGTTAACATTGATTGCAATATCTAAAGGTGTGTCCATAATCTGGGTAGCTCGAAAACATATATTTTTTCAGCTTAAATTAATGGACTCTCCATCATTGTTAATCTAGATCGCAGTATCTAAAGGTGTGTGGTGTGTTCATAATCTGGTTAGCTCGAAAAAGATATATTTTTTAAGCTTAGATGAACAGGCTAAGGCAAAATGCCTCGTTATATGTTCTGATTTTACGGCTAAGATTATTATGGAGAGCCTAAAGGCTTGAGGATTGTGGGTGGTATGTAGCCATGTTCTTTCCTTTGTTGTTCTATTGACTTTCTGAACCCTACCAAAGTTTACCCAATCATACCCTGTTTGACCAAAAGTTGATTAAAGTGTTTTTATATTCCCATCACATTTACAACTTTTTACTGAATATTGCATATATTTACAACTTTCTGCAGAACACTATTATACCAAACCTTATCTCACCAATGGAAGAAGATGGATTCTTAAATCTCATCTACTTTCCGATAGAGGAGTAGGCAGTGAATGGTTTTAAGATGTTGGGTCAAATGGAATTGATTTCTCTTGATTTTTCGGAAACATCTGAAAGTGATGATTTAGACTAATATTTAGGGGCATGACATCTATCATTGCCCTGCGATTGCATTCTGTGCTCAATATTGTTCGCAAACATGATTTGTGCCTTTTATGTGGCTTGTTCAGAAATGAATAAAAATATGGGTGATGCTGCATGCCTTTTCTATATCCATGAATTTGATTAAACAAGATTTATAGATACTCACACAGATCAATGCAAAGTTTGGGGCTCTATGCTGAATCTGGAATCTCATGCTGGTGGAGGATAGAGTGGGAGATCAAGTAGAGGCATTTGTTTCACGGTAGATCAATACTTTGAAGTCTTTTCCCCTGTACGTAAAAGGGGTTAAAACGCAAAACTCAATGGAGATTCAGGAAATCTATAGGATATACAATATTCAAATGTTGTTCAAAGGCTCAAATGTATTATAAGAAACAAAGTATCAAGTGAGCAAAACTCAATGGAGATTCAGGAACTCTATAAGATATAACATATTCAAATGTTGTTCAAAGGCTCAAATGTATTATAAGAAACAAAGTATCAAGTGAATAAAATATTACATGTAGAAGTTCGAATGTCATTAACAGTCCTACATGGCTATGCTTCAACTATTGTTGATGTGTTATGAATCAATATCTATTGTTTAGGAGAGTGGTGGGTTAAGAGGTAGGAAATATGAGCTTCTTAGGCGAGGTCTTGTATAAAAGGTTATATCAAGTGGGTGTTGAATCCACATTAAGAGAGGGAATGTCAAGTTGGTCTTGTGCAAATTTTCTTGTCCTGTTGCTATTCTTAAAGCTTCTTATGTGGAAGATTTGAGCCATCTTATTGCTATCCTTATTCCTTAAAAGTATCTCAAGTGGAAGATTTGAGGCATCTTATTGCTATTAGCCTTTGCGGGCACTATCCTGTGCAGTTACTTTCTTGTTATCAGTGGGCAGTTCAGGAGGTATTATAGCTATTTGGGACCCTCTATCAGTGAAGCTTATAAATTATGGAATCGGCCTTACACACGGGTACCATTTCGGCTCAATTATGATTCTATTAGCGCTGGTGGTTCCCTGAAACTCAATAAGATTTATCAGCCAAACTTTGGAATGTGTCTTTTTGCCTTCGTAGGTATCCTATAATAATTTGAAATGATACATAAATATTAGCATGGCCGCTGTGCAAGTATGATACACACAAAGCAAGGAAGTTTGGAGTGTGATTGATGTCTTAGTCAAGAATAAAGCTCTGAGCCGTGACTTCAAAAAAAATTTTTGGTGGGGGGGGGGGGTATTTGAGAAGGATTTTGATAATCTTTCCTGGGACTTTATCATCGCTATTCTTGAAAAAGGGTTGTCCAAGCAACTGGAGGTGTTGGGGATTCTTTGGCATCTCTGCTGTCTGGCTCATGAAGTGATTTGTTGTTAATTTTGCTGATGTTCTGTATGTAGGCTCATGAAGTGATTGAGGTGGGTTTTCAAAGAAGGTTTTCAGATTAGTTACAGCCTTACAGGTTGATTTCTCATCTTCTTTGTTTAACTAACAAGAGTAATCCTAGATATGGGAGATACATCCTTCAGTTGATTTGGGAACCCTAAATTCCTTTGGTGATTTGAAGCTATTTTTGTGTTTGGAGTGAAGTTATGAAAAAAGGTTCTCATTCTAACAGGTGAGGTTCTTGAGCTTTGGTGCTTGGCTCATTTCTTGGGTAGAAAAAGAGGGGCAGGGGGTTCCAATACCCTAACCTACATGATTAATGTTATTCTCCAACTGGGATATTTTCATTACTTATAACACCCCCTCCCCCAACAAAAAAAGAGGATCTAAATGTAAAAGCTTTCTGAATATCTTTAGTTTTCTGAACTCAGCTTCTCTGCCTTGCACCCCTTTATCCTCTTAATTATAAGGATGCTGCAATTGATGATATTCATAGTGTTTATGCTGTAATATTTAAGTTGCTGAAAACGCATATATGACTCAACAGGCATTGTGGCAGCTGCTGTGGGTCAATCAGGCACCTTTGAACACTGGCAAGTCTATTGCTGATAGCTCCATTCAGAAGAAGCACCCATTGGAATTTCTGCAGCACAGGGTCAGTGTTGTTACCGCCGAGCTTCTGTCACAGGTATTGATGACCCGTAGGATAAGGATATATCGTTCTCCAAAATTGCTTCTTCATGTATTGTGTTTATTGTTCACTTGGTGTTTCCATAATCTATATATTAACCCAATTGGACACAGTATAATACGTGAATACTCAAGCATCCACCTGATATGTCAATTCATTGTAATTGCAGTTGCAAGACTGGAATAATAGACGGCAGTTTGCACCTTCAAGTGACTTCCATGCAGATGGTGTTAATGAATATTTTATCTCTCAGGCATGGCATGCTCGTCTCTCAAATTTTGGATGGAATTGTGGTTACTGTTGCTTGCGCTAAACTGCTTCACTCTGTACTCAGGCAATGCAGGAGAACTCTAGGGCTCATGAAATACTGAAACAAGCTCCATTCCTAGTGCCATTCACGAGCAGGGTTAAAATATTTGCTGTAAGTGATAATGCTCGTCTCTCTAACTTGAGATGTTCGTTTGTGTTTTGTATGTGGGTGACATCCTCTTGGTGTCCTTAACTACATATTTTGATTATGCATCAGAAAAAATAGAATAGAATCACTAAACGATGTGCTGTAGGCTGTTTTAACTATGTTAGTCATTATAATCTGTAATAGTACTTTTCCTAAATCCTATGGGTACATAGGTACATTCATATATATGAATTTCATGCTCAGTACATCTAGAGCTTCTGAAAACACGGACTGTTAATCATTTAAAATTACACTAAGTACTAACATTGTAGCGCCCAAAGAAGCTGATTGCAGCCCTGTCGTATGAGCCTGTGGGGAAGGGTAGCAACCACAGCTTATAATCTGGAATGCAAATTGTCTTATTAAATGGTTCAACGCTTAGTTGCTTATGCATGGATGATTTGTCAAGTCTGGAGTTTTTCTATTATGGATCCCTAGATGTATCTCTTTTGGATTTGTGGATGAAATTTGGCGTCAGAGCAGAGGGCATGGTTTTTCTAGTATTCACCCCTTATATTTATGGGTCTCCTGCCCTCGGTGTCTCATTAATGCAGCTTGCTGAGTTACGCATAGAAAAAGGAATTAAGAACATGATTAGAATAGCCTAGGTGGACCCACTGTGAATGTTAACTTGTCTTCATTACTTTTTTGTATGAATGGGTTGAGTCAATTCATGGGCTAATCTATTATGAAGCCATTTTGAATGCTATGTCATCCTGACATTTCATTTGAAATCTTTGCTTTTAACATGTACTTTGCATTTGTTCATCAGTCTCAGCTGGCTGCAGCTAGAAAAAGAGATGGTTCTCATGCCGTTTTTACTAGGAATAGACTCAAAATAAGACGAGATCACATCTTGGAGGATGCTTTCAATCAGCTGAGCTCATTGTCAGAAGATGACCTTCGGGGACCGGTAATATTCTGAGTGCGTTTTTGGATGTTCTTATTTAAGGACAGTATCTGATCTTGTTTTGTTTCTACTGTTGTGCCTTGTATCAATCTGTAATAGCCTTCCTTTTCAAGCTTCATATTAGTTCCCATATGCTATTGCCACTTTTCAGATTCGAGTTGCATTTGTTAATGAACTTGGGGTTGAAGAGGCTGGAATCGATGGTGGTGGCATTTTCAAAGATTTTATGGAGAATATCACCCGAGCTGCATTTGATATACAGTATGGATTGTTTAAGGTTGTCATTTTTATGTATTCTTCAATTAAGTGCCCTGTGTACACTTAATATGCCTCTGTACGCTTGTCAGTATTCACTCTGGTCTGTCTTTCAGCAGTTGTACAATTTTGAAGTTTATTCCTTGCTGATTGCTCAAGCTTTCGTATAATCGAACTAGAGATTATATGTCATAGTTCATAAGTAGCAGTAGTGCTGGATACGTGAATATTCTTGAAGGGGGATGTTGATGATTTGCTTGTTCTGTTTGGTTTTGAAACATGCCTCGCCGGGAATTTTGAAATTAGGGAAATTAGAGAAGTGGGGAAATTGCCTATTTCTGCTATAGTGCTATCTAGCTATGCGATGTAAGGAAACTTTCTTAGAATAGAAGTGTGAATTTCTTGGCAGTTATGGGGGCATGGAGGGAAAAATTGACACCTTTTCCTTGTGATGATGAAGTAATAATCCCAAAACTTATGCTTTGTTCCTTCATGTTTGATAGCAGGCCTTGTTTTCTTTTAGGCAGCATATTATAGTGAATTTCCCCACTCCTCCCCTCCCTCCCCTGGATCTTGATGATAAATAACTGTTGTGGATGTCTCTTAAAAATTTCAAGCTTTAATTTTTTGAAAATGCTGTATAGTTGGTATCAAGTTCTTGATTATGGTATAAAGATGTGTTTTTTTGGACTTTGTTGGTACTAAGAGCTGGAGGTGTTTTTTTTTTTTTTATTTTGTTATTCTCCTTTTGTACATGGGTGACATCCCTTCCCTGCCCAAGAGCTAGTGGCTAAAGTAGCGTGGGAGCAAGAGGTCCATTCTCCCCACAATTTTCATGGCGATAATTGTTGGTGCTTTTGGGGGCTCTTTATGGGTCTGGTTGAGGCTAGGCCTTTGTTGGGCCTGGTATGGTTTACACGTTGTAGAGGGGGCCCAATGGGTGGGCCAATTCACTGTTGTATAGAAAAAAAGAGGTTGACATCCCCACGATTGTCTGTTAATTTATATTTTTGATTAGTTATCATGAGAAAGTAAAGGGAAGTGTCACCCATGTACAACGGGGCAGGGGGGAGTGGGACTATGAGAATCGTCATACCCTCTAGCTCTCTTGGTTAGTATTTTCTACGGATCCTTTTTTATAAAATATTAAATTTCATCTGCAATTGAGCATTAGGCTCTAACTATGCAAATGTTTCAAATAATAACAGCTGACACTTTTGATAACCGTTTGGCCCTGAAAAACTCTACATATTTCTGTTGAACAATTGCCATCATAGCCAAAGGAATAATTTTAGTGCTGCTTCATTCCACTTTTCACTTTGTTCGGTGACAGCACACTGCCCTATCTGGAGCACCCTCCTTTTTTGTTTTTTTGGGAGGGTGGTTTTTCGCTTATTTATTCAGGAATATAGTAAATTTTTCTGATTGGAGAAGTCGCAGTTGCTTGAGCCGTTGGTTTTTGTTGGTTGTAAATATTTTATTTAATCAACTGTGGTCACTGAAACTTCTTTTATTTGGTGAATTTAGGAAACATCTGATCATCTCGTCTACCCCAACCCTGGATCAGGATTAGTCCATGAGCAGCATCTTCAGTTCTTCCATTTCCTTGGGACAATTCTTGCAAAAGTATGAATGATGTTTTCCATTGTTTAAAAGCTCCCATAAAGAGATTTTACTTTCTGATGGTCTTGTTAATGGAATGCTATTCATGTGTGCAGGCAATGTTCGAGGGAATTCTTGTGGACATACCATTTGCAACCTTTTTCTTGAGTAAACTGAAACAAAAGTAATAATTAGACTTCTTTTTTCCCCCGGTTAAACCGCATACTTATTTGTCTTTGCGTCATAATGTCCTCTAACGTCCCTTTCTTTGGTGTTCTTTTTCTTTCTCTCTCTCTCTCTCTCTCTCTCTTTTTTTTTTTTTTATATTTTGGTTTTCAGCGACATATTCTAAGTCATTTGAAAATGTAATTTGTTCTCATGCTTGTTGGTTCTCAAGTTTTTACCCCTTTCCCTTTTATCCAATCCATGGGACACCTTTACAAGTAGAAGAGTTTAGCATTATCTTACAATTACAACATGGTAGCTGCACTTGGCGTTAATGGATTAACATCTGTTGTTCCACTAGTTTGTCTCTTGGTCAGGGGTGAAGCTCTTAGTGGGCTGGAGAACACCCCCCCCCCCTTTCTTTTTCTGTTTATAAATTATTTTCGAGTAGTCACATAGTATTTGTAAAGGAGGTTAAACTCAGCTAATTTAGTATTATTGCCTTATCAAATTATTCACATTGGTACAAGGCCTGGCTTCCCTGGGCTTCTGTTGTCTGTCTTATTTGGCAAGCGTTTGCTTCTTTTGTGCATTTTTTTGAATGGCATTGTCGTTAATATTTCAGATAGTTTCTTGAACTTGTTCAAAGTGCATGTTTGAGGTGACTGAATATCTGTGCATTTTGAAATTGAGATGTGGATGTGCACCCCAGGCTTTTGGTTTTCTTGAAGTTGTGTTCCCCTAATCTCTTATAGGATGCTCCCTCCGCCCCTTTGTATTTGTGACATTGGGAGATTGGGAAGAAACCAAGATAACCAATAAAGTTACGGAGAAAATACTGTAAAAGTACTTACATTGGTAAATATTAACTATGAGGAGATGGAGAATATAGATGTAAAGTTGGTAAAAGTTACATTGGGAATATAAAATGACAAAATAATTAGGGACAAGAAAAGTCAGTTAAGTGGACAAATAAATAGGAGGGACAGAGGGAGTACTCAAAATACTTTCTTCTGTAGTATGTACTTCATACATAGCTGGGTGCCCAGCCCTTGCCCTTTTGATGTTGATCTATCTAGGATTCCCTTGTATGTGCCCCTTGTATGTGTCAGATAACCCAGATTTGCGGAATATACAACTAAAACCCAGAGCGGATCCTGGTGCAGTACTGCAGTAGGGTCCAAGAACATGTACGTGTTCTTATCTGTTTGTTTGAACTATTGATCACTTACGTGCATAATTTTGGTGCTTTCCAGGCACAACTATTTGAATGACTTGCCTTCATTGGATCCAGAATTGTATCGTCACCTGATCTTTTTGAAGGTATAGAATATGTTCTCTGCCATTCCATGTATGTTATATCATGTTTTGTTTAGACAATTGTTTGGTATGTCATGTGATAGATCGTGAATTCCTTTGTGATTTATTACGAACGACTTGCAGATGCGTTTGCTTATCTGAGTAAACTCTTAAGCTTGTCATTGTAAAGGTGGGAAGATTACATCATTTCTGTTTCTGTTAGCAAAGGAAGTAAATTCCAGAAGATATTGGCCGTCTCTTGATCAGGAGGCTTGTAATGTCCGACATATATTGAGACACCATGCAATCACAATGTAGACGATCTTTTTCTTTGATCTGGACCCTGCCATATATTATGCAATATGATACCTAGATTAAATGTTAACTGTCAAAACTGGAGGCAAAGGAACCCTCGTATTTAATCATTTTAGCTCTCTTCATGTTGGAACAAGAATTTGACAAAGGCATTTGCTAAATGAGAGTAACCACTTCGTAAGGGTTAAATGGTTCTTCACACTCGTATAGTATCTTCTAGGCTTTCTTCCATCGCATTCTGTACAAGAGAATGAGCTCAAGGAAAACCAATGAGCCTAAGCTAGGTTGTCACCCACCCTGCTTGAGGATGATCCTGGGTAGGCCACTCTTAGCCCTGCTAAATCTAATGGACTAAATCCATTGGATGCTTTGACAAATGCTATTATCTTTAAGGAGCCCCAACATCACAAAAAAGTATTGGGTGTTGTGCGTGCTTGGATGACATTGTACATTTGCTTCTAATTTATTGCCTTCTGGACATAACTTTTCTTGAAGAAATCGAGGAAGGAATCTCGCCTGGTAAGTAGCAGGGGAATTTGTGTCGGCGAGGCTATAGGCATTGTATCCCTGCATGCTTTATGGAGAGCTTTACCTGTTGAGTTTCATTGGTTATTCTCCTGAATTGACCTTGTGCTGTTCGTTGCTGGCACCATTTATTTTCCTTAGCTGTTAAATTGATTTTTTGTCTTCCGACTAGCGTTAGAAATTTTATGGTTGTGATGCATTTAAATTGGTATGGTCACTCAATCTAATCTTGTTTTCTCCCACAGCATTATCAAGGTGACATTTCAGACTTGGAGTTGTACTTCGTCATTGTAAATAACGAATATGGGGAGCAATCAGAAGAAGAATTGATTCCGGGAGGGAAAAATATACGTGTTACGAATGACAATGTCATCCCTTTTATTCATCTCGTAGCCAACCACCGCTTAAATTATCAGGTAATGCATTAATAAGCTTTATGTTGTCAGCTTCTTGTATTTTATTTTGAATTCCATCATATATTTTTGGAATTAGGTATATCACATTAATGAAAAGCTGTCATTGTCAGATACGGCAGCAGAGTTCTCATTTCTTTCGGGGATTTCAGCAACTTATAAAGAAGGAATGGATTGATATGTTTAACGAACATGAACTTCAGGTAGTATAGTTGCTGCTAAAAGTTGTACGTTAATGGACCTCTCTCTTCTCTCTCTCTCTCTCTCTCTCTCTCTCTCTCTCTCTCTCTCTCTCTCTCTCTCTCTCTCTCTCTGCTTTGATCCAGAACATTGTTTGTGGTTCAAATTTTATTATGCTTATTGAAAGACATCCTGGAAGTTTTCTTCTCACGTCTTTCTGATGAAGCCTGCTGCATGTGGTTTAAAAATCTGGAAAGCTTGATGCTTTTGCGCTGTTTGTACATGGGTGATATCCCATTGGTGTCTTTTTAATAAAGCTCTGCTTGTCCCCAAAAAAGAGAAAGTAAAAGAATGTGCACAGCTAGATGCAAGTCTCCTTGTTGGCCTGGACACTCTACATAGATACCTCCACAGGAGCCACTGTCAACCCCTCCCCCTCTTTTTTAACCTTCATACAGAAATTTGATTGCATGACTCATTACACCATATCACACAAGCTGCAATGTTGACAACTGAGTGATCCAAAGTTTAGAAAATAATGAACACTATAATTAAAGATGACTTTAAATCTCTAAAGTTGGTTGTGTTTTGATGATGAGCTATTGTTGCACTTGATGTTGCGAATGATGCCCTAAGAAAGGAAAACTAAATTGGAGATGGTAGGAGGATATTGAGGAAGAATGATCACCCTCTCACCAACTCTTGATGGGGGATCGGGGGACGTATGATCTGCTATGCTTTTCCCAAGCATTTCAGGTAGAAGATCTAAAGAAACACATAACGTTAATTTAAACTAATGTATTTTCATTACAAATTATGGTCCTTGTTATGACCAAAAAACAGAAAAACAATGGCCCTTGAAAACATGGCAATGAGAAGGGCCTTCTTCTGTTTCCCCCTTTTTCTAAGGAGGTAACTAATCTGTATGCTAATTGCACTCCATGATGTGAGACAGGGCATTCCATAATGATGCCTTGTTTTCTTTTGCCATGCGATGCTCTCTGAACTCTGCAGGTCCAGCTTTTGGTGGCAATATGTTATGTATCGTGCAAAAAGATTTTTGGGAGTTGGGTTCTGTTCATTTGACTTGGAGTTTGCTGCTTGTGCCTTGTAGGTAGTTTTAAGATACACTGTAGGTTTTTGGTCGTCCTTGAAACTTCTGTGTGCTTTCGCATATATTACGTATCTGATATCCCTGTCAATTTCTATACTGTGTACAGCTGAGAAGCCAAAATAAAATTGTATGCCACAGATAATAACTCTGGGTGCTTAAAGGTTTGTATGTTAACACATCTGTTTCAGATACATAGGTTTCCCATATCTTCTTCACAGAACAGGGCCCAGATTTGTGCCCTTTTGGGGAAGAAATGTCTCACTGTGCTTTCCTCCATTTTCCTGGTTGCCTCATAAAAAGAAAAAGGGGGGGGAATAAAAGAGAAAAGAAAGGGGGGGGGGGGGGGGTTATGGGATTGGGTGCAGGGCAACAGGAAAGGGGGAGGTTTTTGGTCTGCATTTTCCAAAGTACATGGTTGAGCTATCTGCCTTTGCAAGTTTTGGTTTTCCTTCTTTCTAAATAGTTGTGTTGTAAGTTATCTGCAACAATTTTGCCTCTTAGTTCTATACTTGTGTTTTTGACCTTCTCTTTTTTTTTTTTTTGGTGCTTCTACACTAGATTCTGATATCAGGATCACTTGATGGTTTGGATATTGATGACTTACGCACTAATGCCCAATACTCAGGTGGATACCATAAAGTAAGTACCCTTTCTTAGGCTTTACTCTTCCCTGTTCTGAACTATGTCATATATGATCAGGTGCAAACTTTTTGATCTCAATTGCCAAAAGACTTGAATTAGCAGAGCAAATACACAGCCTGTTGAATAAACTGTTGAGTGCACAAGTTTGCTTTGAAATAATATCACTGTGCATTCCCTTATAAACGACAAATGTCTGTTTCTAGATTACGTGTCCGGATCGCGATTGGTAGCTTTGTTCCTCTCTGTCTTTCCACGACAAGATTGTCATTCGTGTATGCATGTGTGTGTAGGGTATTAAAAGGGGATGGTGCAATAGGCCTAATTGACCTTTCTCTACTACCAACTCATACACTGCTTGTCTCTTTGTCCCTTATTCTTCTTGCCTTGTCTCCTGAAACGCCCTTATGACCACTAATAAGGTCACTGGTGGCCGCTCCCCTCCTTTGACTAGCTCCCAGGTCTTGAATGGTGATGCTCAGTGGGATCTTTGTGAGGTTATGGACTGGGGGTTGAGATTTCAGAGTAATCATACTGCTTGATGTTGATACTATGGCTCAGACTCAACACACCTCTCAGCCTGTTCCCTTCCTTTCTCGTGGTAGAAACCCTGTACTTGGAGAAGCAGTGCTTTGGGAAACACACTGTAACATTGCTAAGTCTGTAATGACTTTTGTGTAGTAAGTTGCAGACCTTTGCCCTTAGTTCCTGAACCTTTTTGGTCTATAAGACCATGCGCATGCAGTTAGGTGTGGTGATTTGGATTGGATTTGGGCAAAAGGACTCCTGTATACCCCTGTTCGGTTGTAATTTTTGTGGTTTTATAAGTTAGGGTTGTCGGTCCACAGGGATGGGTGTTAGGCTTGATTAAGGTAATCGGTTCGTGTAAATGGGTTTTTCTCAAGTGCGGAAAGCGATAAATTATGTAAAGAAAGCATTTAAATCTAACCTAGACATGATAATAATAAAGAAAACAATTAAAAGAAAGCAATAAAGAAAGCACTTAAAGATGAAAGCAATTAAAAGGCATGGATGAAGACAATGAATGAACAATGAAATTGGGAACGAGAAATTATACCTTTGATTACTAATCTTCAATAAACCTTCAATCTACATTTGAATTTCCCCCGAACAAACAAGAAATTGTGGTTTGGATTACCAAGAATCCCCCAAATTCTCACTAGTAAGTAGAATTGGAGTTCCTTGACCCTCCTCCTCACTAAAAATGGAGTTGATGTGGCTAACCCTAGAAAGCTTCGAAATCAAGTCAACAATGGAGATTAGAGAGAGAGAGAGAGAGAGGAAGAGAGAGAGAGAAAGCTTGTAAAACTTCAATGAGAATGCTTGAAAGAAGAGTTTAATAACAATTGCAAGAAAACTTAAAGAAAGCTTGAAGAACAATGGAGAAAACTTGAAGAACAATTAAAGAAAGCAATTAAATCTAATATACTCCTAAACTACCTAGGCTAATTCTAATCATCCCAAATGGAATCGCAGCTAAGGCTTTTATAATGACCTAAGTTAGTTGCACAAAACGCAACATCTCATTTCCAGCCTGTACGCAGAAAACAGATTTGGCTCGGGCGAGCAGTGCACTCGCCGGGCGAGCAGCATTCGTGTTTCTCGTTCCTCAGCAACTTCTCCTCGGCAGCTCAGAAGCTCAGCTCGGTCGAGCAGGGCCCTTGCTCGGGCGAGCTGGCCCTCTGTTTCTTCACTGCCTTAGCCATATTTTTTCGATCTTTTCCACGTTGTTGTGCAGAAGCATGGCTCGGCCGAGCCAATATGTTGCTCGGGCGAGCCAGCTTTCTGTCTCTCCTCTTCTTGGCTCAAATTCAATCGGCCATTCTCGCTGACCTTCCAGAGGCGTTGCTCGGGCGAGCCAACATGCTGCTCGGTCGAGCAGCCCTTCTGCCTTCACTCCTGATTTGGCGAGTTTTTGCTCCGTTTTGGCGCCATTTTAGGTCACTTTCTTATTTTCCTACAAAACTACAAAAATCTCATAACTCGAATAAAATACGGGGTTAGAACATATAAAAACTCCCTAATAAAGAGAAGAATTCGGCTCGAAACGAGACCGAACAACCCCCTACTCCAAAAAGAGGGGGGGGGGGGGGGAATGACCATCTAAAATCAGTCTCTCTAAGGAAAATCCTCACCTATCCTCACTTTCATTGGATTTCAAAGTCAAACGTCATATTGCATGTTTTGATGAGTAAATAGAGTACCTAGGTGGTTTGTTGAGTTAGGGGTATCTTGTTTATGTGCAAGAGGGATCCTGAATCACCGGATCAGTTATTGTGACTGTGCGTCTCTTTGGGATTTAGCCTTTGGGTGCTTAGCTATTGCTAGAGTCATTTCCTATTCAGTTAGAAGTCATCTTCTTGCTTGGGAGGGTGTCTTTGGTAGGAAATTGAAGAAGGTCGCCTTGGTTATTTCACATTTCCACATGTGATATATTAGGGTACTTGGAGAGAGTGGAGCCAAAGGGTTTCTGAGGGAGTTGAAACTCCTCTTGAGCAATTGAAAGGGAATTTTATCAAGTCTTTCTTCTTTTGGGTTAATGGGAAGTTTAATTCTTTGTCTTTTGATGTCATAGATTTTGTGGGTAGTTTATATTTTGGTTGTACATAATTTTGTAGATGCTTTTTTTATTACTAATATTTCTACATTTTTTCTACAAAAACAATAATACGAAAGTATTGGTCACTAGGAACTTGTCAAAATCAAGGGGGTTGTTTGAATTTTTTGTTCTTTCTTTTACTTTATTCCCCAGCATACAGAAAATCAGTTTAGAGTTTTCCCCTTTCCTTTGCAGTTTCTTTAAATGGGTGGTATCAAAATTTATTTCTTTTCAAGCGATTTCACCATTTTCCACTTTCGCGAAGATTGTCCATTCCTTGCTTCCATATCTGTTTCCGTGGCTCATGTATCATATGTTGTTAATGGAGCCTATGATTTATTGGGAGTTGACTCATCAGTGGTGGTGGTTTGGATTTTGTGTTGGACAGAAGGATGACAAAATGTGCTCATATTCACTGGTTTATTTTAGCTGTCTGAAAAGTGAATCATTTCATTTTGGTCTCGGTACTAAGTACTGTTAATTTTTCTTGAAATGTCAAAGATTAAAGTGTGGTCATCCCGCAACAGAGTAATCGCATTGGAAAGGCTTTTAATGGGTAAATTGCATTTTCACCCTGCGATATCAAATGCTATTGCTGCATGAGAGCAATTTTTCAGTGCCACACCAAAAACTGCTCTTTGAATCCACACTTGAGATCAAGGAGTCTTGGAGAACTGTTGCTGAGAATATTTGTCTTGCCGTCAAAAGCATGCCTTTATTGATAATTCGTATGATTATGTCCGCCAACATCTTTTTGTAGTTTAATTTTGACATTGTGCATTTTCCTCTTTTTAGTGTAATTTTTTTTTTCATTGATAGAGGATAACAATCTTTATTGACAGGAACACTATGTTATTGAGATGTTCTGGGAAGTTCTCAAGAGCTTTTCTCAAGAAAATCAGATGAAATTTCTCAAGTGAGTGATCTAAAGCTGTGAATACTAGGAAAACTGTTTGAAATCTTTTTGTTTTTATAATCTAGGTTAATAAAATCACTCTTCTTTTGGATTAATAGAACGTTTGGATCTTCTGCTTTTGATGTGGTAGATTTTGTGGATACTTTAATTTTGGTGGGACATAATTTTGTAGGATGCTAGCTAAGCATCTCATGTTTTCATCCTACTGTATGCACACACACACACACACACACACACACACATATATATATATAACTCCGACTCTTCATTTTCCCTGGCGCACCATGTCGGGCCCTCAATACTTGGACAGAGGGTACGACAGTCGACTCTTCAAATTACAATGAAGATACACAAAATTTCTTAAAGATAGCCAAGTCTGGACACCCATTTCGGTGTGTCTCTATGCACACAGGCATAGGATGTGTGTGTGTGTGTGTGATACATATCAAAAAGAAATATAGGTTACGTAATTAAATTCTTTTTTGGCACTTAGGGCTGCATGGCGTACCTAGTTCTTTGTTGAAAGTGACCATCTTGCCATCGCAGAAATATAGAAACTGTGTTAAAACTATGGTCCTGGTCTAAAGCTATGATTGTGGCATTTGTCGTACATGTCTTTTCTATTTTCCTTGAGATTACCTTAACAAATATCTTACACAAAGAATGATGTCTACAACACTGATGGCCTTGTCGATGAGCAGGCTTCAACTCATTTTATTGTTGGAGGGAGGAAACATTTGCCATTTGTAGTATATTGGCCTATCTGAAATCGTTTCTTTTAGATGCCTTTTGGAGGGTGGGATGCTTGCCATGTGATCATGATAGTGTTTTTCAATGGTACTTGTGTTATTTGCTACGGGAATATAGGTAGTTACAATCAAAGATCAGATCAAGAATTCTGATTCATTTTCTTATCACTTCTTCCCAGATTTGTCACTGGGTGTTCCCGTGGACCGTTGCTGGGGTTTAAAAACCTGGAGCCTCAGTTTTGCATACAGAGGTGATCTCTCTCTCTCTCTCTCTCTCTCTCCCTCTCTGTCTCTGTCTCTCTCTCTCTCATGGCCCTATGTCTAGCGTTCTAATTGCTCAATGCTAATATTTTAAGTTATTCATGTAGGGCTGCTGGTGTTGCCACAGAAGAGGCTCTTGATCGGTTGCCTACGTCAGCAACTTGTATGAATCTACTGAAGCTTCCACCATATAGAAGGTGGGTTTGTCGATTATTTTATCCAGAAAAGCTCGATTATCAAATTTCCTTTCCTTATCCAATCTTCCATATGTGCAAGGAATTTTTAATAGGTCTTACATGTTCCAATCTGGGTAATGCATTTTGAATGAAGGTTAAACACTTTTGTTTGCTTGACCATATTTGAAACTGACTAATTAGTAACAGTAGTGACAGCATTACCCAGAAATTGGCCAGTCCTATGCCTGCAATGGTTGAATGCCCAAAAGTGAATCTAAACGTTGATTTCCCTTTCTTCCAAAGATTTTATTCAGGTCTAAAACAAAGGGTTAAGTGTCCATATCCTTATAGTAATGTCAGCTGTCAAACGCCTAAAAGTTACTCTAGACTTCAAGTCACCATTCCTATTGCCTTAGGTTTCCAAACAAGCCTTGAGCTAATCTCCTGACCTATGAGCATGTAGGGTTTCTTAGACCATGGAAATTCTCATTTTAACCGACTTTTTTGTAATACAGCAAGGAGCAACTGGAGAGAAAATTGCTGTATGCTATCAATGCAGAGGCAGGGTTTGACCTCAGTTGATGAACATGCAATTGTACGGTCTCACTTCATCTGGGGATCAAGATGCGTTCATTCTCTCAAGGTTGAATGTTTGATAAAGCCGCGTCAAGTGCCGTTCCACCAGTTAATGACGACGGTATATTATTTGTTTGAATTCAAAGTATGACTGTCCGGCCATGCACATTTGACCAATTCCTGGTCCCGGGAAGATGAGATAAAATGGCAAAAAATGCTCCCAAGAGCCACTGTAGATATTTCTGTATATCACCAGCTTTGCTGATTTCATGTGTACATGTAAATGTCTGAGATGGAATTGAAGTGCTCAGGGCATCCAACTTTGAAAGAAGATTGCACGTCTATTCGGGCAATAGCATTTCAGTCAAAAGTTCTTGTAACATCATTCCCTGTAGAATTTGACAGTTGAAGAAGGTTGCTATATTTGAAAACATCCTTTCGAACAAACATTATCGATAAGACTGCAAATGAAAAATATGCAAAAATGTGAAAACAGTTCCGATGTTCTGGATCTCAAGTGCTACTTCTACCGTGGCGTGTCTTGTGGCTGTCAAAGTTTATTTTGCATCTTGAAAGCTTTGGTTAAGGAACCTCAAGGTTTACTTTCTTGACTACTACTATCTAAAGTTTCAAGCCGCCTTGGGACAATGCCATGTAAGGGATAAGTCAAATACATGGTGATATATATTTAGGAATAATAATTGTTTGGGGTAAAACTTATATTTTTATATATTAAATTTTAAAAATGTGATATGATCGACTTCTATAATTATAATACTACATATAAATCCCCTATAAAATTAGTTTATGCCCGTGCATTTGCTTGGGTGTCCATTAGTGAGATAATAACATTCTTCTCTCTATTTGATCGGAAAAATAAATCAAACTTCTTCTCTTCATACTGATTTATAGGAACTTGCACAACAAAGCTAAAAACCTTTATCATTACACCAGCTCCCAACTCTCCACCTCATGACATGAACTTTTCTCCTGGTGTTCAAATATCACCTTGTTTTTATGGTCCAATAAGGACCATACAATTGCAAACCAAGAGATTACCCAAATTTTCTCCATCATTTTGTTCCTGAAATGTCTTTCCATATACTGCAGCATATAAGGAGTCATGCATTGATATTCCTGAAATTGCACATTCTTCTTTTCCATTGTTCATCCATCCCAAAAATGAGAGGTTTCGACTCTTCAAAATTAACTGCTAGCCCTATGACTGCTTCAAAAGTTTTCAAGGTTGCTTTGGTATTCAATAGTTCCTCCTCTTCGGCTCTAGAGAACTCCAATGTGTCGTCCGCAAATTGCAAATGCGATAATCTGAATTTCTTCATGCCCACTTCAATCCCGTGCCAGTGTTTCTTCTGCAATCCATTCTGAAACAGCTTATTCAAAACTTCAGCAACTAGCAAAAATAGATAGGAAAGTTCATTAAGAAGTTTTGAAACAGCTTATTCAAAACTTTGATGTAATAACTCTATTTCAAAATTTTGTAACTTAAGGGTTTTGTTCTAGTTGACCCAATATTGATGTAATACCTCTACGTGGGAAAGTTCATTACGAAGTTGGAAAAGTAATAATCTATTTTTATTGTGGACATTAACATCCGCTCATCTATCTTTTGAAGTTTGATAAGTTTCTCTACAATCAATTAAGTTACTCTTTCTATTTCTTTTTACTGGTCATTTGGAGATGGTGGAGAAAAATTAGTATTGCAAAAATTTATAGGATAATTATTGAAAAAATTAATTAAATCTAATTACTTAAAAATTAAATTTGGGGTTAATTTAATAAATTTTAATAGTAAAATAAAAAAAAGTAATGATTAATATTATTGAAGTTATAAAAAATGATAGATTTTATAAAACAAGAAAAGTTAATTAAGAAGTTAGGTAAAAAAAGAAAAAAAAAAACTAAGGAAGTCAAACTTTAAGGCTATAGCTTCTAGCATGTTTAATATCATCATGGTTTGCATGGGAACCTTTGCAATGTTTACCTTTAATTTGCCATTATAACTTCTAGCAGTAGTAAAGAAAAATTTGTTCTACTTGTGTGATTTTGTACCAGTAATAGTAAAGTATTGATTGCTTGATCACTTTTGAAATGATGGCAATAGTAGTATAGTTCATTAACCCTGTTCTTTTATGCGGTATTATGTGGTATGGCGCGATATGGTGTGGTGAAATTGTGACGGATTGTAGTGTAATTGTGGCGGGTTATTGGTATGTTGTAGTGGGTTTTTTGTGTATATATAAATATTGTATTGATAATTGTGAAAAAGTAATTTGTGATGGGTTGTGATGAATTGTGGTAGAATGATATTTTGTGGTGGGTTGTGGCAAACTGCGGTAGATTGTGGCACCGCAATTTGCCAACCGCAGAAAAGAACAGGGCCCATAGTGATATGCAATCCTCGTAAATATGATTTTGTGGGTTGGAATAACGTAGTAGTAGCAATTTGAGTGTATATATATATATATATATATAGTAGAGAGAGAACTGATCATATAAGCATGACTTTTTGGTGAGCATGTGAACATGGCTGGATATTTAGTGGACATCAAGTGGTATTTTTGTGAACATCAAGTATGAGAGGTCAACATCAAGTATTATTTTTGTGGACATCAAGTATGCAAACATAAATAAAGATTTTGCTTGGTGGGGATCAAATGTTGATATCTAACCTTCGTACTTAATGTCCACGGAAACATTACCTGATGTCCACCTTTCACAACTAATGTCCACAACAATAATACTGGATGTCCACCAGAAACCCAATCTTGCGCACATGCTCACGAAAGAGCCATGCTCATATGATCAGTTCCCATATATATATATATATATATATATATATATATATATATATATATGTAGGGAATAGATCACATGAGCATGAGTCTTATATGAACATGTGAGCATCAAAATATTTCTGGCGGACATCAAGTATTATTTTCATGGTCATCAAATATCCAACTTGATGCTCACCATTCATATTTGATGTCCATTAAAATAATACTTGATGTCTGTCAGAAATGCTTTGATGCTTACATGCTCATATAAAGCACATGCTCATGTGATCTATTCCTATATATATATATATATATATATATATATATATATATATATATATATATAAGATTTAAAAAAATTTACCTTTGTAAATATTTGTGTAAAAATTTAGGATTTAAATTGTTTAGTTTACCTTTGAAGATAGTGAACAAAAATAACAAAATTAGACTTAAGCTAGCTGATTTTCCTAACCAAAACGGCTAGGTTATGGAATGGAGACACAACAAATTAAATTCTTTTAACCATTTTGACACGCTTGAAACTCAGGAACAAATATTGATAATTACTAAAGATTTGTCGAATACAAAAATGTGCACGACTATTGTAATGCTTATAAAAACTTTATGTGAATGATAAAATTACAACGCTCATAATTTATAGTAATGCGTAATTTTAATGCACTATATAATATATAAGTCACAGGTTAGGAAATGATAACTAAAGCTTAGACTTACATTATAATGAAACCTAAGAGTTACAAAATGATAATTAAACGGTTGATTTTGCTAAATAAGGCCTTAATGTTTGACACTAGATAGATATAAATTTAGAGATTTTTTTTTCATTTGTAAAATTATTCTCAATTTTAAATGTTAACGTTACTTTTATGTCATGGCTGTCAATTTTTGTACTGCATAGACAACATAATTGGGTATGATTTAGAAATTAAAAGTACAATTATTACAATTTTGTTTGAGATATCAAATACCAAGAAATTAAAAGATATTCCCATGCTCTCACCTAATGTAATTTCATCAGAGGTTTGTTTTAACCAAAAACAAAAGGAATTAAAAGATTACATAATGTACTTAAGATTAGAACTGTCAACTAGTACTCCTTCCATTTTTTTATTTAAAAATTTCAACTTGTACGATGAACCGTTATATATATAAACTAATTAAGATACTAACGCAAAAATTTACTCGGAGGTACCCCAATATTTGGAGAAACTATTTTCCGGTACCCAATTTTTCAAAACTCATTCTGAGGTACCCTTAATTTTTGGGTTAGTAATTCTTTGGTGATTTTCCGGCCATCAATTTTATTAAGTGACTGAAATACCCTTAGTTGGGTACTGGAAAATAATTTTCCCAATTATAGGGTAACTCCGAGCAATTTTTGATAATAACCGTCAGAAAAGGTTAAAAAGAAATGGAGGTAGTATAGCAGTTTAATGCATGCAAGATGGGGAGGAAAATGTATTTACATAGAAAATGGAGAGAAAGAGGACCATCACTAGCCCTGCAAAGGTTGTCATGGCCTGGAATGAGTGCGGTGATCTGTGGTTGGCCAAATGCAGCACCTGGCTCCCGTATCGGTGTTGGAGTCCCCCAGATTGAACATCCGGCATTGTTTGGTGTGGCTAATCACCATGAACATGCAGCTCAACACTAGGGTGATGGTCAGAGCCATAGCAAAGGCTGGGGATTCGCTTTTCATTTCCTCAGTTGGTGGGGATGAGTTGTGTTTCTCAGTGAGGGAAAGGGTGAGACTTGGTTGGATTTTATAGACCAATGTGATGGAGTACCATATTTGGGACAATAGGGGTTGTGATACCAATTAATCTGTACTGCTAGGCTATGGTACATAAATCTTGTGATCATTTCCAATCTTTAATTTGTATCTCAATTTATTCTACATCGCATCAATTCATCAAACCGCGGATTACTTTTCCTAGTATGTAGATTTTTTGCAAATGAAATATTACATAACAATAATTATATTCGACCGTTGCGCAAAGGATATTAATAGCTGGTAGGATTACAAAATATTCCTTTCTACTATTTCGAAATCTCTTTTTCTGAATACCTAGGTATCTTAAAAGAAACAGGAAAAAAAAAAGCAATACAATGGGGCAACCATGTATACAAAGCGCCCCCACAACCACAAGCAGGGTCTAGGAAAGGTCTCATACTCTCATCACAAAGGTGTAATTTAAGCAAATTTTACTTTACAATTCTATAAGAGGCTGCTTCCAAGACTCGAACCTGTAACCTCAAACTCATACGACAACAATTCAACCGTTGCCCCAAGGTCCCCTTTAAAAAAATAAATAAATAAATGTTATAATAAAATTAGGCCCACTTGTTAATTCATAAGCCCATATATATATATATATATATATATGTATATATATATATATATATCGCGCTTCAAATAAAAGTGTCTGTAATATTGAATGGTAACCTTTTGAGTTCATATTCATCAATAATTCCAATTACAAAGTAAGAATTTTTCTCCCATCAATAAAAACTAGGTAAAACTAAACCTCCATAGATGGAATATGTAGGAATTTATATTGCAAAGCTGGAATACGGAACAAGAGTAAAAAAAAATTTAAAAAAAATCCATTTTGAATTCTTCCTTAACTCCATTTAATAAATGCCTTCTACCAACCCCTAGTTTCACACTTTCACCCAATAAATGCCAACATTTTAGATTGCAGAGTAGGAATAATTAGGCCTTCATATATAGAACATGTAGAAATTTTATATTGCAAAGTTGAAATATTACCTTCATCCTAAGATGTCTGTCATTTGACTAAATTTTTACAGTTGATTATTCACAAATTACAATGAGTTACAATAAAATTATCGTCATTGTAATTTTTAATAATGTATCTTTCTAATGACGATAACTTCATATCGTAACTTATTGTAATTTGTGAATAATCAATGGTTAAAATTTAGTCAAATGATAAATATTTTGAGACATAGGTAGTAACTAATAAGAGTAAAAAACAAAATTCCATTCAAAATCTCCCTTAACTCCATTTCATAAATTTCTCCCACAGTCCCACCAACCCCTAGTTTCACCCCCTAAATTTAAAAAACAAAACTCCATTTCAAATTATCCCTTAACTCCATCCCCATGATATATTACATCCACACACAAAAAAAATGACTTCCATTGATCGAATATACTTTCTACACCCAAAAAGATTAAAGAAAAAACAAGGTAATTCCTTTTGATAAATTTGATTGAGACCAAATTTTAGGTAGTCTCAACCTTCATAGTAATGTGCACTGTCATTAATTACCTATATACTACACATTTTTACTTGAATACTACCTCCGTCCCAAAATGTTTGTCCGTTGACTAAATTTTAACTGTTAATTACTCACAAATTATAATGAATTAAAATATAAAATCACTACCATTATAAAGATAATTTGCTAAAGATTACAATGACGGTAATTTTATATTGTAACTCATTATATTTTGTAAGTAATCAACGGTCAAAATTTAGTCAGTGGACAAATATTTTGGGACGGAGGTAGCAGTTATATAAAGGCATACACTCAAAGTTTAAAGGGTTAAGAAAAGATAAAAAATATATATAACATACATTTACATTTTGACAAGATAAGGAAAAATAATGAGGGAATATCCTTGCCATTTCTTGTAGAAAAAAAAGGGTGAAAAGATGCATAATTGGTCAATTTGTTTATCACGATGATTACGAGTAAATTATATTTACCCTACCTGACATTTGTGGTAATAATTTATACATAACAGGCATTTGTAAAATAATTTTTACCTTACCTGACACTAAGTGGAAATAATATTTAGTGGCAGAATCTGGTTACTTCTTATCGGAAATGTGAAAAACTCCAAAATGCCCCTATATTACTATATGAATGTACCATGATGCCCCTAATATTGAGAAGGAAATGATTTAAATGACCTTTTAATTTTCAGAATTGGGAGGGGGTGGGGTTTTCGAAGAAATAAAGTAGAGAAAAAATTGAGATTTAAATGCCATATGAATTAATATTAAGGGTAAAAAAGTCAATTCCTATTTAATTGAAAGTCATATGAATTAATATTAAGGGTAAAAAAATCAATTCATATTTATCTTTTTAATGTTCGCCGGAAGATCCAACAAAAATCAATTATATAATATCCTAGGAGGTTTAAGTATATGAACACTTAATGTCAAGTTAGACAAATTATTTCATAAATGTCAGGTGTGTAAAAATTATTACCACAAATGTGAGGTAGGATCGACAAATGTAATTCACTCCGATTAATACTTTGATTTTGTTTTCCCAAAAAAAAGGATTATCAACCAACAAATTTTGTATAAATAATTAAACAAACAACACCTTATCATATTATCCATTGTCACTAGTCAATGACTATTAATTATCTACACAATATAGATTGATAAGACTAGAGAGCTATGTAATGATTTCTAATTCTCATCTCTAGTCACTAGGATCATGGTAATTAACTACACTTGTATAATTATAATTATGGACAATATAAATTTATTAGTTATGCGCAGCTTCTTATTTATTAGTTAGCTTCTAGAGTAAATTACATTTACCCTACCTGACATTTGTGGTAATAATTTTTGTACACCCGACATTTGTGAAATAATTTTCACCTTACCTGACATTAAGTGAAAGTGAAAATTGTTTCACAAATGTCGGATGTACAAAAATTATTACCATAAATGTCAGATAGGGTAAATGTAATTTACTCCTAGCTTCTACTTATCAATAGAACTTTGCATAATGATTTTAACCTAAAGAGGTAGTTGTAGAAACTAGAATCATCAATACAACTTTGAAGTTTGAATAATGATTCTCACCTAAAGAAGTAGTCGCGCTCAAATGAAATATATGGAAATATATTTTTAATGAATTTAGAATAACACGTACTCCTATGAAGGCTAAAAATATCCACTTTGCATTGATCTATCCATTTCAAATTATTTGTGCTCTTTTGAAATTATACAATCAAACTCATAAAATTAAATTTCGGGATAATTATAATAATTTATTTTATAAGATTATTGTCATTAGATTTATAACAAAAAAAAATACTAAAATATAATATTTCTGTTACCTCTCCTGAGACTTTGACCATTAGCTTAAACTTTTGGTTGAGATGGTTCCATAATTTCAATTGCTAATAAAATATTATATAAAAATTATCAATCAATGAATGATATTGAAAATTATAAGTCAAATAAAGTACAAATAATATGGAACAGAGCAAGTACTACCTCTGTCCCAAAATGTTTGTCATTTTAACTAATTAACTCATTTGTCCCAATTTGTTTGTCAGATTTACAAATCCAATGACTGTCATTCATTTTTACCCCTAATTAATAAATCTATTGAATTTAGGTAAATTACAAACTTTTCACCCCATTTCCAATATGCATTGGTTTTCCAAATTTAGTGGAAGTGACAAACAAAATGGGACGGAGGTAGTACTTTCTTACTACCTCCGTCCCTTAATTAGTGTCAATTTTTTAAACTACCTTGTCCCTTTTTATTTGTCAAATTTACATTTATAATAATTAAAATACTTATATTACCCTTAATTAATGAATCAAATTTTTATTTTAACTTTTAAAATTATCTTTTATTCATCTTTTTCCTTGGTGATGGGTATATTTGTTCATACATAATTTTTCAAAAAATTACCCTAAGGTACCCTAACTTTTGGTAAAATGTTTTTCTGGTACCCCGACTTTTTAAAACTAATTTTAAGGTACCCTTACTTTTTGGATTAGTAATTATTTGGTGCTTTTCCGGCCATTAATTTTATTAAGTGACTAAAATGCCCTTGTTCTTCCCTTCTTGAAGAAATACCTTTGAAGAAGAAGAATGGGGGTATTTTGGTCACTTAATAAAATTAATGGCCGGAAAAGCACCAAATAGTTACTAACCCAAAAAGTAAGGGTACCTCAAAATTAGTTTTGAAAAGTTGGGGTACTGAAAAATAGTTTCCCCAAATATTTGGGTTCCTCCGAGTAATTTTTTAATAATTTTTTCACCCTATTTTCAAGATGCATTGATTTTGTAAAGTTAGTTTATTTGACACTAAAAAAGAAACGGAGGGAGTAATTCATTTGTTTGGATTGTCCAAAGTCACATACCATTGGAAAAACACACCTAAACTCTATAAGTCACGGTATTAAATTCATACGAGGCCCTATGCTTATAAAAGCTAGACACAAGTAACCAAGAAAACGTCCTATGCTTATAAAACAAAAAGTTGCTGGAGGATGCCACACATCTTTTTTAATTGAGTCGCGGGTCACAACTTTTATTTAATGCATTTCTGAGGGACATTAAACTTACTTAAGTGGCTGAGGGGTGACAATCCGGTTATTTTGACTGAAATCCGGCGAGATATGTTGAAAAGGATGAAAATGCCCTTATTTTTCTCTCTAATTTAACTTACTATGCCATTCATCCCTCTTTCTCTCTTTTCTTCATCCTCTTCCTCCATAATTCAATCCTCTTCCTCCATAATTCAATCCTCTTCCTCCAGAATCAAATCCCAAACCACAAATGCATACCCAACTCAAGTTGCCAACCAATTCCCAATCAATACCAACACAAAATCAAAACTTTGGTAGCTACAACAAAAATTCAGCTCAAACCGAATTAACTTGTACAATTGACAATCTCTAAAAGGGTTGCAAAATGGGACGTTTGCCAAGTTTCTTGATCTCTCGATCCATCTGTCCAGTGAGCATCAACCCAAACATCTTGAAATCACAACAAAATGACCAAATTGGATGCCCAAAAGTAGCAGGAACGTTCCCTTCAACAAAAAAATGACTATACCAAGTCATCCCATACCCAATCAAGGGCACTGTAAAGATCAAAAAACGGTTGAACAACAGCGCATAGATCAACAGCAGGATTGCAGTTAGAGTACCCGCGAAGTGCCAACGTCTTGTTGAGGGTTTGGAGTGTTGGGTTATGTAGAACGCCAAGAAATCATTCAAGCTTCGAAAATTCATCTCTTTTGTGAAATTACGAGAAGAAATAACTGAGTTTGAAGTCGGTTTTGGGGGAAGAAACTTACCCCCCAGAAACCATCTGGGGTTGGTTCTGAAAACAGTACCCAACATAAACCTAATTCAAATTCACACTCAAAACCATCGAAAAACAAAAATCGAATCATCCCACAACGAAACCAAGTAAAAGAAATCAAATTCATACCTGCACAACACTCTCTTCAAATCCATCACGAATCTTCTCCTTCTTAACTTTGGAGCCGAACCCAGCAACCTTCTTAGTGGTGTGTTTGGCGGAGATGTTGATGGTGGTGGGAGGAGGAGAAGGTGGAGAGGAGAGAAGTGGGTTTGGTGGAGAAGAGGGAGAATCGAGGGGGTTGGAGAGAGTGAAAAGAGAGAGAAGTGGTGGTTGCAGTGGTGGACGCCATTGAAGAAGAAGAGATTGAGGAGTGAAATTAAGGGTAAAAGGGTCACTTCACTCAATTTTCAAGGGTAAATAGGACATTTCCTTTTTTCTGGTCAAAACATGTCGGATTGTCATCCCTCAGCCGCTTAAGTAAGTTTAATGTCCCCTGGGAATGCATTAAAAAAAAGTTGTGTCCCGCGGGTCAATTAAAAAAGATGTGTGGCACCCCAGCAATTTTTTGGCTTATAAAAACTACAAGTAACCAAGCAAACTAGATACGACTATTGCAATGCTTATTAAAAACTTTACGTAAATGATAAAATTACAACAGTCATAATTTATTGTAATGGTAATTTTAATGCACTATATAATACTACCTCTGTCCCAAAATATTTGTCAATTTAACTAACTCTTTTGTCCCAATTTATTTGTCATATTTACAATTTCAATGATTGACATTCCTTTTTTTTACCCGTAATTAATAAATCTATCTATCACTTTTTACAATTTCAACAACTATCATTATCAATTAATGTAGAGGTAATATAGGTAAGTTACATACTTTTCACCTCATTTCCAATACGCATTGGATTTCCAAATTTAGGTAAAATGACAAATATTTTGGGACGGAGGTAGTAATAAATTAAAGTTACAAGCTAGGAAATGATAACTAAAGTTTAGACTTACATAATAATGAAAGTTAGGAGTTAAAAGATGTAATTAAACGGTTGATTTAGCTAAATAAGGCCTTAATGTTTGACACTAGAGGATAACTAAAGTTTAGACTTACATAATAATGAAAGTTAGGAGTTAAAAGATGATAATTAAACGGTTGAAGCGGCTTAAGGAGAATTGGTGAAAAGAAAGAAAATGTTATTTTTAGTGTTTTATTCTGTTGTTTTTTTTTCTTGTTGTTTAGCTGTGGTGCTTTTTTGTTGTTTACTAGCTTTTCTCTGCAATTTCCGCAACGCTGGTGCTGTCTTTTTAGCCTCTTTTGGCTTCCAAAATTTTTTTTGACACTATATAGATATAAATCTAGGGATTTTTTTCGTTTGTAATATTATTCTCAATTTTAAATGATACCGTGACTTTTATGTCAAGGCTGTCAAATTTTATGCTGCGAATTGAAAGTACAATCATTGCAATTTTGTTTGAGATATCAAATACCAGGAAATTGACAAGTAAGAGGGAAGATATAGTCCAACACTAATTAAATGATCAATGATGATAATAATTAACAAAGCATATCAATATACTCTAACACCATACCTTAAACATCTTGATTCGTTATACATGCAGAAACATAGATATTCTATTACCACAACTTAAAATATTTTGAGTTCAAAATACATACCTTACAATATTTAGAGTTCTAAAACATAGAGTCATACCACATTACAATTTTGCTTAAACATCTACTCTTATATAGAGCATAGAGTCTGAAATGACAAATCTTAAGATCATAGTAGAATTGTCATTGAGTTACATCCAGAACACTAACAGTCAGAGATAAAGCAAGACAAGATTAAAACAGAAACAATATCTTCACCTCCTTTAACTTATCAATTCCCTTGATCATCCATCTTACATATAACAGAGATCATAGAATTTGACTCGGGGAAAGCATGATGATCTTGCGATGAAATGTTTGATACAATGATCTTATTAGCTGCCTCTGTATAATGCACATCATCCCATAACAACGATCGAGATGGATCATGACATATTCCTCCTAAAGTACAAGGCACATATGGATTTTTAAACCCTACAAGAACAACACTCTAGTATTGAGGTAGGTTTATTATGCAGTTTTCAAAACAAATTGACAATGGATTGGAGGAGCCAGATAGATATCGGTCTCACCATGTTTGAAAAACTGGCAAAGAGATCATATAATTTGATCGAGTATATATCCATGTGCACGATCAATGCATCTTTGAGTTCAATACGCAGTTTAGCGCATAATGAGTATAAATCCGCATTGAACGCTATGGTAATATGATTATATGCATCTACGCATCCCACCGTATCAAGTTGCACATCATTCTTTATTCCTTCCCTACGATAGGATGGCAAGCAACCCAATGGTCTTGTGTTATACAACACAAACTTCCTTGCACCACCAATTCCATACAGAGTCTGCACAAATTAAGAGAAAACAAAATAAAAATTACTCCTTTTAACAATGAAGAGAGAGCTAGCTAGCTAGGCAGTATTTAAGAAAAAAATAAAGAAAAAAAGAACTATATAGAAGAAATATATGTGATAGGACTTCATTTCTAGTTACAATTCTTCTTTTTTTCAAATAACTACATGTCTCACGTTACTTTGGTGGCTATGTCAACATCATATATATATATATATATATATATATATATATATATATATATATATATATATATATATATATATTTCTGGGTACAAAGGGTGATGATCGAAATATGTGGATTATAATAAGGGCATTTAGGGAAATCTATAATTGATTCTGTTTATTTTTTTAAAAAAGTCATGTAATATGAATACGTGCATTAAAATATGTATGTTTGCATTGATGACTCTTTTTCTTTTCCTTTTTTCATATGCATTATTCTTTTTCCTTTATTCTTTTAAATAAGAACACTATTCTTTTTTTTTTCCATTATTACTCAAGAATATTTTCAACAATACGTATTGTTTATTTGCATCCTGTGCAACGCACGTGCAATACACGGTCTAAGTACTAGTTTTTAAGTAAACTCTGGATCTAGGACCCTTTCCTACAAAATGGATTGATAGTTAGTTAGTTAAATCATGTAAATTAAATATCTTAATACAATGCTAAGGTATATATGTTTACAGAGGCTATAACTAACCTTTGGGCAAGGACATTAAAGTTCTATTCTTGAAGTGTTCGAACTGAAATGTTTGGACTTGCAAGTTAAAGGTACCGCCAGAGATCTTGGCACCCCCATAAGCGAAGTTGGCGCCATTAAAAAAAAATCTGAACCCACAAATTCTAAGTATGGGCTCAAATTCTCTATTCCCATGCTCTCACCTAGATGTAATTTAGTCAGGTTTGTTATCTAAAAACAAAAGAAAAAAAGATTATTTTTAAACTAATTAAGATATTAATTAACGCTCAAAAAACGTTAAAAAGAAATGGAGGTAGTATAGCAGTTTTATGCTAGTAAGATGGAGAGAAAAATGTAGTTACATAGAAAATCGAGATAAAGAAGGCCTTGCAGGGCTTGGAATGAGTGTGGTGATCTGTGGTTGGCCAAATGTGGCACACCTGGCTCCTATATCGGTGTTGGAGTCCCCCAGATTGAACAACCGGCATTGTTTGGCGTGGCTAATCACCATGAACATGCAGCTCAACACTAGGGTGATGATCAGAGACAAAGCAACTGGGGAATCGCTTTTCATTTTTTCAATTGTTGGGGATAATTAGTTGTGTTTCTGAGTGAGGGAAAGGGTGCGACTTGGTTGCATTTTATAGGCCAAAGTGATGGAGTACCATGTTTGGGACAACATAACTCTTTCTTTTAGGGATTGTAATACCAATTAATTTGTATCATTGGGGAGTCACTGATAATAATCTAAATTGATTTTTTGGCTGATATTGTGCTAAACTTTAAACCTATATATTTACTATTACTATTATTATTATTATCATTATTATTAATAATAATAATTTTTTAGCAATCAAAAATCTAAAATTTAGTGTGTTAGAACCCCTCGAGGACCTCAATAGACCTAGGCTCAAGGACCTTGACATGCCCATGCTCAAAGACCTTGGCGACTAGATCGGTTTTGAATGAAAGTCAAAATCCCACACAAGATCTAGAAAAAGGGAAGTTTCTATCACTAGAGAAATCTGGATCAGATCCTGCCTTATATTATATATTCTGATTATGTTTGTAATTCTTGTAGATATAAGAAAAAAAGAAAACCAGAGATAATGCGCAAGGAAAGAAATCTTAAAGAAGGAAAGAAGAGCGTGAAACAAGAAAGGAAGAAGAATCAAGATCTTGCCTTATATTATATATTCTTATTATGTAGATATGAGAAGGAAAAAATATCAGTGATAATGCGCAAGGAAAGAAATCTCAAAAAAGGAAAGAAGAGCGTGAAACAAGAAAGGAAGGAGAATCAACTCCAACTTTCTTCTTCAAAGCTACTGTATAAATTGAATGACTCAAAGACTGAAGACCTAATCGATTCGACGGAAGAAATCGAAGAGTAGGAAATCCGTGAGGATTTCTAAGTGTGTCTTTGAGAGTCGTTTTTGTGTGTTCTGTTGTAAGCCAAGGACATTGGCTTGTTAGACTTTGAATCCTTAAAGGATCTAGAATTTGAGAGTCTGTTCTGCACCAAAGTGAAGTTGGTGTGTGTCTGTCAAAACATCTTTTAAAAGTGTCCTTCAGTAAGGCACTCTTCGAGCAGTTGCTACAAGGTCCTTAGTCCTTGAGCAACCAGATTTACTCTGTTTTGTATTCTACTTAAAGTAATTGAATAAAGGAAGTTCTTCATTCATACTTGTATTGTCCTTTATATTGTGAAAATTTATCTCTTAATCTGTACAAGGTTAAGAGACATAACGTCCTTTATCTCAAGTGTGCAGAAATTGTGACAACCCTATTCACCCCCCTCTAGGGTTCTTTCATAGAGCCTAAAATAGGAAAAAAATTTAGTGACAGTAAATAGGTTAAAAATTTATCACAGTTTCAGCCAAAAAGTTAATTTGATTATTTACAGACCTATGAGTACATATGAATTGGAGTCCATTTCTTTATGCAAGTATTATCTTTCACATATCACTTGGTGAATTTTGACTCTTTATAGTGATCATACCCTTTTCTTTGTGGTTTTGTTGTTAATAATCTGGCTGAGGAATAGTTTGTATTTGGGATGTTTGAATGAATTTGCTCTATCATTTAGAGTGATTTAAAGGTATTTGATGATAGCAACTTTGGGGCTTTCTGGTTCTTGTTGCAAAACTTGATCTTTGGGCCTTCGTTACTCCATAAATTTGATTCTTTTCATGATTAGCATGCATCAATAAATTACGTTTGTAACATGTTTATGCTAGAATTAGTACTTGTTATTTATCCTAAATCCCATCTAAATTCATCACTATCCCTCGCAATTCAAACCATATCCCCTCATGGAGATGACCTTAATTACTAGTACTCCCTCTGTTCCATATTAACTGTCGTCTTTGGAAATTGTGCAGTTAAACTTCAAAAATTTTGACCGTAAATTTCTCAATATATACAATGAGTTGCTATATAAATTATGACACTTAATATGGAATGGAGGGAGTATTACAATCTATACCATGTGTTTGCGGTTATGTAGAGTTCGTGTGATTTATGACGACACCACATTAATTAAATAGTAGTTATTCTAACCAAATACTACTGTATACAGTATGCACTTGTGGTGATGTTGAGTTCGTGATGACAAAACAAGATGTAGCCCCTCTATTATTACATGTTTATGCTAGAATTAGTGCTTGTTATTTAACTTAATTCCCTTTTATCCCTCGAAATTTACTCTTGTCACTCAAAATTCAAGCCATGGCCCCTGAGGAGACGTCTTTCTTTACCGGTGCCATAATCCACACCTTACGCTTGTGGCTAATTTGAGTTTGTATAACCTGTTTCACCACATTGATTAAGTACGTACGTAGTTGTATAACCGAATAACATGATCCGACCAAGTATTTTCATAACTTTACCTTATATCCAAATATGGAATATCAGTTAGTCATACTAAAAATTTAGATTATTGATTAATTTCTCATGATTATCAACGAATACAATGATCTATGAAATGAAGTCACTATATTATTACATTCATGGCATAAACAAACAATATTATTACATAAGAATTAATTAATCAAAATATGATATTGGAGATTAAAGAATTGACTAAGTGCCATGTAATTAAGAGGAATGATAATTATTTGAACAACCAAGAGATGGGAGCGAATTTAGACAATATTGTTTTAACAAATAATGAAAAATTTCTTCACAAAATTGAGCTATGTCAAATGTTATATTTAACAATAGAGTTGGTAATTTTCATTAAAAAAGTAACTAAAGTTGGTAATAGATCCTCCTTGATATGGAGCATAGTTTACCATTTTCTGTTGGTGGCATAATAAAATTACCATGTAAGCTGCGTTTGGTTGGTCAATAACCCCACGGAAATGGTCAATTTTTTCGGGTTGACTTATTTTCCTCATATTTGGATGTGAGTTGACTTCAATAAAATTTCACGATGGACCCACCATTTTCTCCATTTTCCTATGAAAAATTTCCCTTGGGGGGCTAAAGGAAATTTTTCCCAGAGAAATCTTTCCCATGAAAAACTTCCCATGAGAAATTTTTTCCCCGAAAAAAATTTATCTGGAGTTTCTACCAAACACTCCCTTAAATTGAATCTGTTTCCTGAATCAATGTTATTTAATTCATTATTTTAAGAAAACTTTTCAATGCATTTTATTTTAACCCCCAACTTTAATTATCATTTCCTAACTGATAGCTTTCCTTGCTATGTAGTCTATCAGAAATACGTTTTAAGTTGATGGTTATACATTAAACTCTATATAAATATATTGTTGTAAATACCATTAGACTACTCACAAACATATTATTATACATACATAGTATTTTAATTTATTTTAGTAAAGAAAAGGCAATCCTTGATTATATATTCAACAGCTAACTAGAGACTAGTGATACGTACGTTAACATGCACAATTATTTGATCATTGTGTTACTTTGTATCCAAGTTATTCAATTAAATTATGTCCTTATTAGGGCATCAGAATTCGAAGCAGTCGAGATTCAAATAAGCAATGGGTTTAAAGCCAAACAGCTAACTGTAGATTGCAAAGGCAATGAGTGGTTAAAGTTAAATTTGGCTAATAATGAAACTATTCTTAAACCTGGCCAAAATGTCACTTTGGAATTTGATGTTGAATAGAGTACTCTCTCTATCTCATAATAGTTATCTATTTAGTTAAAATTTGAATGGTAATATACCGACCTTTAGGGGTGTTGAATGGCAATATACCGACCTTCACTTTTGGACAGTAATATCACTGACCTTTATAGTTTGGTGACATTAATATACCTTCACTTTTGGACAGTAAAATGTCACTTTGGAATTTGATGTTGAAATTGGATGGTAATATACCGACCTTTAGGGGTGTTGAATGGCAATATACCGACCTTCACTTTTGGACAGTAATATCACTAACCTTTATAGTTTGGTGACATTAATATACCTTCAAGGATTTTCTGGGAGGCGAATCGGTTGATGGTCTGACGTGGCAGGCGGTGCAAAAAAACCGGTACCGTTTTTAGGTATTTTTAGGGGTGTTGAGTGTTTGTATTCGGTATTTCTAGGATTAAGGGGTTAGTTCCGTTGTTAATTTTTTGGGTGTAAATCCTTGAAGGTACATTAATGTCACCAAACTATAAAGGTCAGTGATATTATTGTCCAAAAGTGAAGATCGGTATATTGCTATTCAACACCCCTAAAGGTCGGTATATTACCGTCCAATTTCCCAATTTGAAAAATCTTGTAAATGAGCTAGTTAAATAGTATTGTTTTACATGTAAAGTGTGAAATAATAGCATTAAATTACTATCTTTCTCTCTCTTATTTCTTCTCTCTTTCTGTCAAAAAAAATAAATAATTATAGACAATTTCTAGGGTACGGGGATTACCGCCCCACTGCCATCCCTATTAGCAATTTATCGGGGAAAATTTGATTAATTGAACACGATTCGAGCAAGATTATTTGAACTACTGAAATGTCCCTCATTTTTTAGCGTTGACACTCATGGACAATAAAACTTTCAAGTTTCAAGCAAATTCCCTTCCAAAATCTCGCCAGAAACATGTTCAAATAGTCAAATATGTCTCCTACCAATTGATAACCTTAAAATAAGGGGCCTAAAAATACATTATAGAAACATGGGGGCCAAAAAATAATTTCGATAAAATATGATATATTCCCAAGTCATTTATTTTAAATCTTTTAACAAATGAAATTTATTTTATAAGTTGATGATATAGAATTTTCAACTCCCATAGTTCGAAGAAAAAATCCACCTACCTAGAAATTTCATAGTTGTTATTAATGAAACTTTTATTAATGAAACTTTTCCAACCTTAGTCACACAGTCATAAGATGATGAAAAGTGACAAATCATTCTAGGATTTTTGGATGATAATATATGGACCTTTGGGAGTATTGGATTGTAATACATCGACTGTTACTATTGGTCGATAACAATATCTCTACCTTTTATACCTAGACGACATTATTATACCAATGGTAACTAAGGCCCTGTTTGGCAACCAGCTGGTAGCTGGTAGCTGTTAGCTTTTAGCTTTTAGCTGATAGCTTTTTAGATTAGATGTTTGACGTACTTTAGCTGTTTGGGTTAGCTGATTGCAAGAAAGTGTTTGGTAAAATAGTTTTTTGTGAAAAGCTACCTCAAAAAGATTCATCAACTAGCTTTTTGAAAACTAGTTTTTTGGGTCCAAAAAGCTAATATAAAAAGCTACTTACCAAAAATCTCAAGTAACTTTTTAACTTTGGTCAAAAAGTTAAAAGTTATCCAAAAAGCTAAAAGCTACCCAGAAAACTAGGTGGCCAAACACCCCCTAAGGGGTGGTGAACCGGTCTCGATGTTGACTTGGCCAATGGAGGGAAATAATCTGCACTAACCCAATAATCATGTTAACTTTTCCATTTTTCTCACTATCTTATTAGAAATGACTTCATATCGAATAGATCGATGAATAATATAGTATTTATAGGAAATCCAAGAGACATAGAATGGAATTAGGACATTACCTTAACAAAAGAATGAAGCAAAAGATATAATTTTTTTGGATAATTGTTGGGCAATGGCCCAAATTTATTTATCATAAAACATGAAACATGAAAGTGCTGCCCCATGTTGAAATAGGGTATTGTGGTATAAATATGCTACATATTGCTTGTACACAACTGGCACTCACTCACAGTATCATTTTTATTTATTTTAAAATAATCACAAAAGATTTTCAGTTACGATGAAATTATATGGAGGTCACTGGCATTTTTTAATATAATAATTGATCATTACCATTGTCAAGGCTAGGTTGAAAAAGATTTATTAATAGCAAGCAAGGTTGTTAAAATGGGGATTCTAACTCAAATTTTTAAGATATTTAAGTTCGAATTTAACCCACATAGGACCGTGGATCGGAATATAGATAGTAGAATCGCATCAATGATTTTCGATCATAAAATTGTAGGATCGTAGATGAGGATCGGGATTTAAAAATTTTAATGTTAGGTTTGTGTGGCCCATTGGATCCTCGGGGTCCATATTGATGAAGGAAGATCGGGCCGGCCACCAGCGTCAGGAGAGACGCTAGCAGCGCCCCTCACATACAGGCAACGGAAGCAGGCACTACTAGCGCTATTATCCGCGCTACCAGCGCCTCACATTACCGAAGACGAGGCTAAGCGCTACCAGGGTGAAGCAGGCGCTACCAGCGCCGTAACGAGCTCTACCAGCGCTTGGAACAGTAGGCGCAATATGTTTGACGCTGCCAGCGTCTGTCGGGCGCTACCAGCACCTGACTCTATCCTTTAGCCGCAGCGGCGGTTTTGTATTTTAGGTTATTTAATGTTAACCTAGTTTCTTTTCCTCTCCACTACTATAAATATGGTACATGTTTCTTCACCAAAACACATCGGTAAACACAGAGAGCTAGAGAGAGAGAAAATATTGAGAGAGAAAGGGGTCTTACCAATATTTTCCTCAGTGTATCTTGAGAGATTGTGAGTTGAGTGTTGAGAGATTGTTATTGTAATCTCCTTTGTGAATCGTATCACACCCTGTGATAGTGATCAGGTTGTACTCCTCCTTTCTCATAGTGGATTATTTTTCTGGTTGTCGCCATCCGTGGGTTTTTCTCCGAGTTCTTCGGTTTCCCACGTAATTCTGGTGTTTGATTTTATCGCTTATTTTTCGTTCCTAAATTTTGTCGTAATATCCGTCATCTCGTTTTCGATCTATTATTCGCTTCCGCTGTTACCTTGCTACTCACTTTTCTCTAACAAGTGGTATCAGAGCAAGGTGGAGATGGCTTCAATCATGAAGTGCGATATTCCAAAATTTGATGGAACGAGGAGTTTTACTATGTGGAGACTACAGATGAAGGCGGTCCTGATTCAGCACGGGTTGTGGGATGTGATTGAGTATCCTGACACGAAGACTGATGCGACAATGAGCAATGATGAATTCAAACAACTCCAGAAGGATATCAAGGGGAATCTTACTCCAAGGGAGTGGAAGAAACTTGAAGATAAGACTCTGGCAGGGATTCAGTTGTGCTTGGCAGAGCACATTCAGAGAGAGGTGATGCATATCGAGAAACCTCGGGAGCTCTGGATCAAACTGGAAGAGCTGTACATGTCGAAGAGTCGTGCAAACAAGTACCGAATGAAGAAGAAATTCTACAGGCTGAAGATGCCCCAAGGTACTTCTATTTAGGCACACCTTAGTGAATTTGATTATATTATTACTGAATTGGAATCAATGGATATAAAACACACTGATGAGGATAAGGCTTTTCATTTAATTCTGTCCCTACCTGCATCACATACACAATTTAAGGAAATCATGTTGTATGGGAATCGTGGTGACCTTAACCTTAGTGAAGTAAAGGCTAGTTTACTGTCTAAGGAGAAACTTGATACCGATGGTGATGACCAGGGTGGTGATGCTATGGTTGTAAGGGGTAGAAATCGAGCGTAAGGGAAACGGGTCTAGAGGGAGGTCTAAACACCGTTCAAAGTCTAGGAATCCTCACAAGAATAAGAAGTGTAACTACTGTAGTAAGATGGGGCATATAGAGAGAGACTGTTGGGAAAAACAGAGAGACTAGAAGCAGGAGAGTAAGGATAATCACACCAAACCCGGTACCTCAAACTGCGTAGAGTCCGAGTCAGATGGTGATGGGTTTGTAGTTACGGATGATGCCTTGGCTACCACATCGAGTAGGATAGCTAGAGATGAGCGAGTTCTTGACACGGGGTGCACCTATCATATGTGTCCTCATAAGGACTGGTTCGAGTCTTATGAGAGTGTTGACACCGAGGTCGTAGTCATGGGTAACGACACAGCATGCAGGTTGCAGGAATCGGCAGCATCAAAATCAAGACTCATGATGGCATCGTTAGAACTCTCAAGGAAGTTTTTCATATCCCTAACATGACTCGAAATTTAATTTCTTTGGGTACTCTTGAAGCTAATGGCTGCAGGTACAAAGGAGAAGATGGTGTTTTGAAAGTTTGCAGGGGTTCCATAGTTCTTATGAAGGGAATCAGGAAGGGCAGTCTATACATCCTGCAGGGTCTACTGATGTGAGGATCTGCGGTGATCCTAAATCTTGATGAGTCCGACAAAGCGTGGCACATGAGGCTAGGCCACATGGGCGAGAAGAGAATGTCAATGTTGAGCGAAGGGATATCTTGAAGCGCAAAGATCGCAAGTTGGAGTTTTGCGATCACCGTGTCTACGGAAATGTAAGAGGGTTAGCTTTTCAAGGGCTAAACATATAACAGTAGGGATCCTTGATTATATTCATTTAGATCTTTGGGGTCCTGCTAGAGTGCCATCACTGGGTGGCAAGCGCTACATGTTGACATTCGTGGATGACTTCTCGAGGAAGACTTGGGTTTATTTCCTGCGGCACAAGAATGAGACATTCTCATATTTCAAGAAGTTCAAAGCTTTGGTGGAGAAGACAGCAGAAAATCAAGAAACTCGGGGTGACAATGGGTTGGAGTTTGTTGATTCGAATTCTTGGTCTGCGAGGAGCATGGGATTGCAAGGCATCGAACCTTGGTGGGTAAGCCTCAGCAAAACGGGGTAGCCGAGAGAATCAACAGGACACTCCTTGAGAAAGCACGCTGCATGCTCTCGAATGCAGGACTTTGGAAGAACAAATCGTTATGGGCAGAGGTGATATCTACTGCCTGCTACGTGCTGAACAGATCACCTCATGCCTCTATCGAATACCAGATTCCATAGGAAGTATGGACAGGTAATCCAGTTAACTATTCTAATTTGAGAATTTTTGGATGTCCTATATATGTCCATGTGAATGATGGGAAGCTGTCTCCCAGGGCTGTTAAATGCATGTTTCTAGGTTACGGGTTTGAGTCTAAGGGATATAGAATGTGGTGTCCTGATTTAAAGAAATAAAGAAAGTTATTCAGTCTAGAGATGTAACCTTTAATGAAACTGCTATGTTATCTAGAATAGAATCTACCGGTACTTCTGATGATGCAGGAAATCAGGAGAAGGATACAGGAAGAATGGTGTTCGAGGTGGAGCAGGCTCAAGGTGGAGCTGCTGGAACCTGCAATCAGGAGCAAACTACTGATGATGCTCCTGAACCAACTTAGGTTGATGAGCCTGAGATTGAGACGAATGTTCCTCAGGTGGAGGAACAACCATGCATTGCTAGAGATCGTCCCAGGAGGGAGATCAGGAGACCGGCGCGATATACTGAAGAAGATGATGCTATGATTGCTTATGCGCTGAGTGTTGCAGAGGAGACTCCTAAATGTGCTGAACCTTCTACCTATCAGGAGGCCATCTCTTGTCCGAATGCCTCAAATTGGATAGGAGCTATGCAAGAGGAGATGGAGAGTCTGCAGAAAAAATCATACATGGAAGCTATGTGAGTTGCCTAAAGGGCGACGAGCTCTTACTGCGAAGTGGGTGTACAAGAGAAAGGAAGGTATCCCTGGTGTAGAAAGTGCAAGGTGGAAGGCCAGATTAATGGTAAGGGGTTGCAACCAAAAAGAAGGAATCGACTACAACGAAGTATTCTCGCCAGTCATGAGGCATACGTCGATCCGCACCTTGCTTGCCTTTGTTGCTCTATTTGATTTGGAGTTGAAGCAACTTGATGTCAAGACAACTTTCCTCCATGGCGAGTTGGAGGAGGAAATATATATGAGGCAGCCAGAGGGTTTCATCGTTCCTGGTAGCGAGAGCAATGTGTACAAATTGAGGAAGTCCTTGTATGGACTTAAACAGGCACCCAGGCAGTGGTATAAAAGGTTTGATACCTTTATGGTAGGGCAAGGGTACACAAGAAGTCACTATGATAATTGTGTGTGCTACAGGCAATTTGAAGAAAGGTCTTTCATTTATTTATTATTGTATGTGGATGACATGTTGATTGCCTCCAGGGACATGTCACTAATAAAGAAGCTGAAATCTCAACTCAACCAGGAGTTTGAGATGAAAGACCTTGGAGCAACGAAGAAAATTTTGGGTATGGAGATCCAAAGGGATAGAAAGGCAGCGAAGTTGTTCCTGTCTCAGAAGAAATATTTGGAGAAGGTGTTGGACAGATTCAACATGAGAAACTGTAAAGCGATTTGTTTCAACTCATTGCACACTTCAGAGTCGTGTCCTAAATCTGATTTAGAGGTAAGGAGGATGTCTAATATTCCCTATGCTAGTGCAGTTGGTAGTTTGATGTATGTTATGGTGTGCACTAGACCTGACCTGTCCCATGCAGTTAGTGTGGTGAGTAGATATATGCAGAATCTAGGGAAGGAGCATTGGGAAGGAGTGAAGTGGATCCTTCGCTATGTGAAGGGTACTTTGGAGAAGGGCATCCTGTATGATAGAGGCAATGTTGCAACGTCTGATGTTGCAGGTTATGTTGATGCTGATTATGGTGGAGATTTGGATAGGACACGCTCAATTTCAGGGTATGTGTTCGTCATGTGTGGAGGAGCAATATCTTGGAAAGCTTCACTTCAATCTATAGCAGCCCTGTCTACTACAGAGGCAAAATATATTGCTACAACGGAAGGAGTGAAGGAGGCCATCTGGTTGAGGGGATTGGTCATGGAACTTGGAGTACCACAGGGCGAGATCGTGGTTTATTCTGACAGTCAGAGTGCTATACATCTGACTAAGAATGACATTTATCATTCGAAGACCAAGCATATAAGCGTCAGGTATCACTTCATCAGAGATACAGTTGCTGCGGGAGAGATCGTGGTGAAGAAGGTGCATACTTCTGATAATCCTGTAGATATGCTAACCAAGCCTCTATCTATAACTAAGTTCGAAAACTGTTTGGACTTAGTCGGTGTTCTAAGCATGTGAAAGCCCTGCGGGGCCATGCCCTGCGGAGGGGCGTGTTGATGGCGACAGTCAAGGCGCTTATTCTGGACCGATATCTCGGATCATGGTCCAAGGTGGAGATTGTTGGGTTTGTGTGGCCCATTGGATCCTCGGGGTCCAGATTGGGGAAGGAAGATCGGGGCACCACCAGCGTCATGAGAGACGCTAGCAGCGCCCCTCACATACGGCAACTGAAGCAGGCGCTATTATCCGCGCTACCAGCGCCTCACATTACCGAAGACGAGGCTAAGCGCTACCGGGGTGAAGCAGGCGCTACCAGCGCCGTAACGAGCGCTACCAGCGCTTGGAACAGTAGGCGCAATATGTTTGACACTGCCAGCGTCTGTCGGGCGCTACCAGCGCCTGACTCCATCCTTCAGCCGCAACGGCGGTTTTGTATTTTAAGTTATTTAATGTTAACCTAGTTTCCTTCCCTCTCCACTACTATAAATATGGTACATGTTTCTTCACCAAAACACATCGGTAAACACAGAGAGCTAGAGAGAGAGAAAATATTGAGAGAGAAAGGAGTCTTACCAATATTTTCCCCAGTGTATCCTGAGAGATTGTGAGTTTAGCGTTGAGAGATTGTTATTGTAATCTCCTTTGTGGATCGTATCACACCCGGTGATAGTGATCAGGTTGTACTCCTCCTTTCTCATAGTGGATTATTTTTCTGGTTGTCGCCGTCCGTGGGTTTTTCTCCGAGTTCTTCGGTTTCCCACGTAATTCTGGTGTTTGATTTTATCGCTTATTTTTCGTTCCTAAATTTTGTTGTAATATCCATCATCTCGTTTTCGATTCTATTATTCACTTCCGCTGTTACCTTGCTACTCACTTTTCTCTAACATTTAATAACTATGATAATTAACAAGTGCTTAGTGAGAAAACTAATTAAACCTAATCTCCTTTATCCACTTATCCATACCAACTTTAGGGCAGCGGTAGTAATTTACATCTTCCGTAATATTCCATTCGACAGGTCCCTCATGAGTAGTATGTAATAATCATTATCTTACTTTATAATGTTTTATACAATCCCTAGCATGTACTAATCACAAGATTTTAGATAATGTTTTATATAATCGCAAGAGCACAATGTAAATTGTACGTAGTACCAGAACACTTTATAATGTTTTACTTAATGTTTTCGCTTTTGCTTTGGCTTGTTAAGTAAGATAATGTTTTTACTTTTCCCAGCTTTAAGTGCACCCAACGGCCAACAGACACTTTATATCCCTAGTATGTAATAATCATACAAGGGAGTGTTTGGTAAGATTCCCAGGGAAATTTTTCCCGGGGAAACTTTCCCATGGGAAGTTTTCTATGGAAAAGATTTCCCTGGGAAATCCTAGCCCCCTAAGGGAGATTTTTCATAGAAAAATGGAAAAAATGGTGAATCCATTGTGAAAACTTTCCCCAAGTCAACCCGCATCCAAACATGGGGAAAATAAGTCAACCCAGAAAAATTGACCATTTCCCCCGGGTTATTGACCAACAAAACGTATGTGCATATAGGTGTGCATTGGATTCTCTATGGACCCATATAACTTTTGGGGAAAGGAAAAAAAAATCCTTACAAAATTTTCAGAGACTTGGAGAATGTCTATAGCAGAATCATCAGAGATATGGAGGTAGTAGGAAAGGAAAGGTGTGTTGAATGTGCATATATTAATGATCACAATTAATTTTAGGAAAGGTATGGGAGGTAAGACAAGGCAGAGTAGTAGGTGAATACTAGGACAGACTCACAATTAATACAGGGCTTCCCATGAGATATGCACTAAGCTTATTTTGTTGTATATGTCAAATACTCTTTACAATAGTAACTTTTAGAGACTAGCTATAAAAATTAATTTTTATACAGTTATATATAAATTATTATTATTATTATTATTATTATTATTATTATTATATATATTTATTTTTATTGCAATAGGCACACCTTAATCTTCATATAGTAGCTCCACCACTAAATTGAGCGTTCTTGTTTTGTGATGTTGCAATTGTGAGCTATTATTGCAAATATTTTTCTACATTTTGAGATCAGTTGCATAAAAAATTAACGAGTATGAATTGAAGCACAAGTCCAATGGGTTTTTTCCTTTTTGGACCCCGAACTTTGGGGGTATTTATTTTCTGAACCCCCATATTTCAAAGTTTATATTTTGGACCCTATACTTTGTCTCCGACAACAATATGAACCCTATACTTTGTCTTCGGCAACAATATGGACCCCCATATTTCAAAGCTATTATCGAATTTTTTTCTTTCGAAAATTTTCCAGTCGCAACTTCTTCTTCCTCTTCTTGCACGATTTTCAACCCCACATGAGCATAAATTTGCCAAAAAAGTTATCAAAATTTATCAAAAGTTACCAAAATTTAACTTTTACCCTATTATTTTACCCATAAATTTTACACACCCTTAGCTATCAAAGTCTGGTCAGTTTCAAAACAACGGTCAAAAGAAGGAAAACATGATAAAAGGCCATATCGGAAAGTTTAGGCAACAATTAGGTCATCGCCGGAGTCAAACATAACTTTGGGCTACATTTTTTGGGTCCATAAAGTATAGAGTCCAAAATATAAACTTTGAAATATGGAGGTCCAGAAAATAAATACCCCCAAAGTTCGGGGTCCAAAATGCAAAAAACCCCAAATCCAACACTAGTGACCGATGGATGTTTATCATAAATCATATCAATATATTTTAATACCATAGCCTTAAACATCTTGAGTTGTCATACATAAATACATATACCCTATTCTTTGGATAGGTTACATACACTAATTAACCTATTCCAAATTTTACACAATTCCCCAAAAAAGCATCCTCTCTAAAAACACAATTTCCTAAAAAAAAACATCATAACTTATCAACACTTATCCAAACCAATCGAAACTTATCCATCCAAGACTGATTTTAACAAATCCAAAGAACAGGGTCTATAGTTCTACTACGTTACCATACCTTAAAAAAGTAGGATTCCTAAACATTCATATTCCAATTTGCCTCATTCTTCCTTGATTATTATCCTACAAGGTATATATATCACCGAATTTGATCTTGGGAAAAGCGTGATCTTGTGATGATACGTTGGCGGCGATAATCATGTTAGCTACCTCCGTGAAATGATATATATCCCACAACACTCACCGATAGGGATTATTACATGTACTGTTGGAAACACAAGGCACAAATGGATCGTTAAACCCTACAAAAACAGCAACAACACTCAAATATTAAGGGTTTGCTATGTAGAAAAAATAAATGATAATTGGATTAATGGAGTTAGATAGATATTCTCTCACCATATTGGAATGAGTTGAGAAAGAGAGCATATTTGATGGTATACATGTCCATGTGCGCAATCAATGCATCTTTCATTTCATTGCTTATTTCAGCACACAATGAATATAAGCCCTCATTGAATGTCAGAGAAACTTGAATATATGCTTCAATGCACCCACCCACATCAAGTCGTTTACCTTGCTCCATTTCTTTCCCACATAAGTAAGGCAAACAACCCAATGGCACTGTATTGTATAACACAAATTTCCTTGCATCACCATGACGGTATAGAGCCTGCAACGCAATTAAGAGCAAACATACATATAATGAAAGTAGGTCCTCAACGAAGCCTATCTAGTTAGGCAAAATGTTACATTATTGAAAATATAGACTTTAGAAAACTAAATGGTAAGCAAAAGACTTCATTTCTTGCATATGTTCTGATATTACCTTGACGGTGGTGTCAATTTCTTGGAGTCGGGGTTGGACAAAGGCAAAAGCTTCTTCAGAATTGTTGTTAACAACTGAAGCTAGGTCATTTAGACCAATGTCCATGGAATATACAACCTATTCAAACTCGGTGGGCGTAATTTGAGGATCCTTGCCTGCAAAACACAGAGAGTAGAGTTAGCTAAATGCACTACTTAGAATCATGTAAATACTACTAAATATTAGTACTAAGATAAGATTAAAGAGGTAAAAGATTAACCAACCTTTTGACAGTAGCTTCAAAGCACGGTTTCTGAAATGGCCAAACTGAAACTTCTGGTTTCCCAAGGTGAGGATGCCGGTGACACGATCTAAGATTTTGGCACCCGAAATAGCAAAGTTGACACCGTTGGAAAAATCAGAACCCACCAGCTCCAAGTAAGGGCTCAAAGTCTCCATCCCGAGACTCTCACCTAGAAATGATTAGTTAAGTTAAACAAGATTAGAAATACAAAAAATAAGTCCATGAGAAGCAACACAAAAAGAAAGCATACATACAGAGAAAGTCGATGTAAACGCAGCCATCGCTAGCCACGCAGGTGACTTCATGGCCAGGAAGAACAAAGAAGTTGGTGTCGCCATTTATCTCCCCCTGTAAAGCGCAAAACGCTCCAGTGTCCGTATTCGAGTCTCCAAAATTGAAAATTCAACATTGTCTACCATAAGCAGTGACCATGAAAATGGTCAGAATCTGGGCGATCACTAGAGGAAAGGCTTGGATTTTGAATTTCATTGTTTGACATTTGTTTGATTCGTAGGCAAGGTTGTTAAAATCGGGATTCTAACTCGAAACTATGGGGAAGTTAGGATCGGAACTTAGCTCATGTAGGATCGTGAATCGTGTGTAAATGATATAATCATATAGACGATTTTGGACCATAAAATCGTAGGATCATAAATCAGGATCGGGATTTTAATAACTATGTTCGTACGTTGGTTGATTGGTTGGAGAGAGAGGGAGCGATAGAGAGATGTGCAAGGTGAAGGAATAGTGAGTGGCTTTTATAGAAAAAATGAGGCACAATGTGTCCCCTAGTTTAATAAGGGTCATTAATTAGAATCCCATTTTCGTCTCTATTTTTATCTAGTTTCTCTTTCTTTATCATTTATTTTCTATCTCCTTTCTGCTATGCCTATTACTGAATAGGCAGAGAAAACGGTACGTACAATACAAAAAGAATAATACTCTAATGTAATATAGCCATCCGCTTTGCCAAATGCAACACTTTTAAGTTTTTTTAAAAAAGTAACAAGATTGTACCTATTGCAACACTAATAGAAAAAAGGGTGCTATTTAAATGACATTACTGGCACCATATCCGTAATCCGAGATCCGCTTCAAAAATCTGAAAAATCGATCCGGAAAATGGATAATTAGTGGATAATGGATCGAATAACAGAGAATCCAAATTCTTTTTTTCCGCAAGCTCCTAAACTAGTTGTCCGCCAGGTGTCACCGACAGTCTGTGTCATTGTGTTTGTGTTTCATGTCGTGCCCCGTGGATAATTTGTTATCCGATCCAAAAGTCCGGTTAATCGTGACTTTTATAGTAATAATACAACTAAGAGTAATAATAATAATAATAATAATAATAATAATAATAATAATAATTTTAAAGTTTCTATTCATTATATAAGGTTGGAAAAAAATAAATAAAACAATGAAAACAATAATGACATCATAAGGGTTGTTTAGGAAATTAAATATTATTTAAGTAAAAGATTAACATAATAGAGGGTATAATGGTAATTCAACTTTGGGACAATTGATTCTTATGCTCTTTTATAGTAGTAGTGTATAGATAATAAGGTTGGTGGTAGCTCCTCCTTGATGCTTGATGGAGGGTATAATTTGCCGTTTTCTATTAGTGGTATAATAGAGAGTTGCCTAGTTTAATCTACTTGAATTTAATTCACATTTAATAAGAAAAATTCTAACCTCTAGCTTTAGTAATTATTATTTCCTAACTGGTAGTTTTCATTATTATGTAGTCTATTAAAATTACGTTTTTATATTGACAAGTTATATTTAATTTGAACTCTATATATTGTTTCACAAATATTAGATTGCAGATACCATTAGACTATTCATAAACATATTAGTAGACAAATAGTGTTTTATTTTTGGCAGATACCATTAGATACCTCGACGTCATGCAGAATTACTTGATCATTGTATTACTATGTGTCCAAGTCATTCAATTAAATTATGTCATTGTTAGGGCATTCGGTATGTCGTCTGGTGACGTGGTGGTTCAAATAGATAACGGGTTGAAATCCAAACAACTAATTGCAAATTGTGAGTACCATGACGAGCGATACGAGCAACTTAATCTAGAAAGTGTCGTTAAACCAGGGCAAAACATCAGTTGGAGTTTTTATCTATTGGATTTCTACTTATGTAGTACAGAAGGTTTCTGTGGAGGACCCAAGTGTACTATCAAGTGGGACAATAAAACCCAACTCGTACCGTTATATACTTGGTTTCAAGCAAGGGACTGTCATGAGGGACCTGTCGAATGGAATATTACGGAACATGTAAATTACTACCGCTGCCCTAAAGTTGGTATGGATAACTGGATAAAGGAGATTAGGTTTAATTAGTTTTCTCACTAAGCACTTGTTAATTATCATACTTATTAAAAATTTAAAATATGATCTACGATCCAGCCTACAATTTTATGATCGAATTCTTGATACAATTCTGCTATCTATATTCCAACCCGCAGACCTGTGTGGATTAATTTCGATCTTAAGTATCTCAAGGATTTGAGTTAGTGTCCGATTTTAACAATCTTGCTTGTTATTAGTAAATCTTTTTCAACCTAGCCTCGACAATGGTATGATCAATGCATGGTGGAAATTAAAGTCACCAATAATTTCATCGTAATTGAAAATCTTTTGTGATTATTTTTAAATAAATAAAGATGATAATTACTGTACTGTAAGTGAGTGCTAGTTGTGTACAAGCAGTATGGGACTTTTACTTTTTAGTAGCATATTTATACCACAATACCCTATTTCAACATGGGGCAGCACTTTCATGTTTTATGATACTCCCTCATTCCCATATTATTTGACATATTAAACATAATTTCAAAAATCAAAAAAACCACCTGACATATACAAATTAATCCTTATACAGTGATACATAAATTGTTATATATATATATATATATATATATATATATATATATATTGCAATACGCACACCGTAATCTTCATTATATAGTGGCTCCACCACTAAATTGATGGAGTGCTCTTGTTTTGTGACGTTGTGATGTAGTTGCAATTATGACCTATTCTTTGCAAATATTTTTCTACATTTTGAGATGAAATTAACGAGTATGAATTGAAGCACAAGTCCAACACAAGTGACCGGTGGATATTGATTATAGATCATATCAATAGATTTTAATACCATAGCCTTAAACATCTTTGAGTTGTAAAACATAGGATACATATAGTTCTACTACCATACTTTAAAATATTAGAATTCTTAAACATTCATATTCCAATTGGCCTCATTCTTCCTTAATTGTTATCCTACATGGTACAGAGATCACCGAATTTGATCTTGGGAAAAGCATGATCTTGTGATGATACGTAGGCAGCGATAATCCGGTTAGCTGCTTCGGTGAAATGATAGCCATCCCACATCAATGACCGAGAGGGATCACATGTACCGTTGGAAATACAAGGCACAAATGGATTAATGCCAAACCCTACATAAACAACCAACAACAACACTCAAATATTAAAGGTTTGCTATGTAGTGAAAATAAATGATAATGGAGATATTCTCTCACCATATTTGAATGAGTTGACAAAAAGATCATATTTGATGGTGTACATGTCCATGTGCACAATCAATGCATCTTTCATTTCATTGCGTAGTTGAGCACACAATGCATATAAACCCTCATTGAATGTCACAGAAACTTGAATATATTCTTCAACGCACCCGGCCGCATCAAGTCGTTTACCTTGCTTCATTCCATCCCCACGGAGGCCAGGCAAGCAACCCAATGGCACTGTATTGTATATCACAAATTTCCTCGCACCACCATGACGATACAGAGCCTACAACACAATTAAGAGCAAGCATACATATAATAAAACTAGGTCCTTAACAAGGCCTAGCTAGTTAGGCAAAATGTTACATTGTTGAAAATATAGCCTTTAGAAAACTAAATGGTAAGGAAAAGACTTCATTTCTTGCATATGTTTTGATATTACCTTGATGGTGGTCTCAATTTCTTGGAGTAGGGGTGTGACAAAGGCAAAAACTACTTCAGAATTGTTGTTAACAACTGAAGCTAGGTCATTTTGTCCAATGTCCATGGAATATATAGCCTCTTCAAACTCGGTGGGTGTAATTTGAGGACCCTTGCCTGCAAAACATAGAGAGTAGAGTTAGCTAAATACACTACTTATAATATTGTAAATACTATAAAATATTAGTACCAAGATAAGATTAAGTAGGTATAAAAGATTAACCAACCTTTTGGCAATAGCTTCAAAGCACGGTTCCTGAAATGCCCAAACTGAAACTTCTGGTTTCCCAAGTTGGAGATGGTGATACCATGCAAGATCTTGGCACCCGAAATAGCAAAGTTGACACCGTTGGAAAAATCAGAACCCACCGGCTCCAAGTAAGGACTCAAAGTCTCCATCCCGAGACTCTCACCTAGAAATGATTAGTTAAGTTAAACAAGATTAGAAATACAAAAAATAAGTCCATGAGAAGCAATAAAAAAGAAAGCATACATACAGAGAAAGTCAATGTAAAGGCGGCCATCACTAGCCATGCAGGTGACTTCATGACCAGGAAGAACAAAGAAGTTGGTGTTGGCATGTATCTCCCCATATATAGCGCACATTGCTCCAGTATCTGTATTCGAATCTCCGAAATTGAAGATTCGACATTGTCTACCATGAGCAGTGACCATGAAAATGGTCAGAATCTGGGCGATCAGTAGAGGAAAGGCTTGGGTTTTGATTTCCATTGCTTGATATTTGTTTGGTTCGTACGTTGATTGATAAGTTGAAGAGAGAGAGAGAGAGAGATAGAGAGATATGTAAGGGCACAATGCATGGCTTTTATAGAAAAAAATGAAGCACAATGCGTCCCCTAGTTTTAGGGTTATTGGATGGTAATATACTGAATTTTTGGGGTATTGGACAATAATGTACTGCACTTTAACCTTAAACAATAATGTACTGAACTTTGAGGGGTGTTGGACAATAATGCACCCGAAACAATTTTGATGGTGGTTGACTTGGTGGTGATCTTATGGGACTGGTCGAGAAGATAAATTGGCCAAATAATATCTAAATTTATGACATGTCTACTAATCTACACAAACAAAGGTGATTTTATACAATTATAGCAACAATCTCTTAGCGAAAACACGTTTAAGCAAATGTGATTTTATGTTTTTTTTTTTTTACTCTTTTCAAAGTTCATTCCCTTTGCTTATGTGTGGATTAGATGATGTATCATAAATTTAAATATTTTTGGGTCAATTCATCTCCTCCACCTATTAAGTAGGATTGTCACCGAGTAAGCCACTGTAGGAATCGTTCTGGGTGCATTATTGTTCAACACCCCCAAAGTTCAGTGTATTATTGTACAAAGTTAAAGTTCAATGTATTATTTTCCAACACACCAAAAATTCAGTATATTAGCATCCAATAACCCGAATCCAATTTTCGTCTCTATTTTTATCTAGTTTCTCTTTCTTATCATTTCTTCTCTATCCCCTTCTACTATGCCTATTACTGAATAGGCAGAGAAAACGGTACGTACAATACAAAAAGAATTATATGCTAATGTAATATAGCCATCCACTTTGCCAAATGCAACACTTTTAAGTTTTTTTAAGGCTATATTACTTTTAAGGGAGAATGGTGCATGAATTCATTGTACGTACCATAGCTTATGAGGGTTATTTGCATTTTGGACCCAAAGTATATTTGTATTTGCATTTTGGACCCAAAGTATATGAGTATTGGTATTTTGGACCCAAAGTATAGTGGTATTTATTTTCTGAACCTTTGATTTTTATTGTTTATTTTTGAGACCCTAAAGTTTATGGGTTGAATAAAAAAGGACCTTAAAGTTTGTAGGTTGAAAAAAAAGCACGTGTACTGTTTTTCTTTTTCTTCCCATGTTTGAATTTATCTACCAGTTGGTGTCAAACTTCAGGAGTAAGGTTAAAACTGATATTGAAGCTATAATACACATCTCTTATTCATGTCAGAACTAATTAGACCCTGAAGTCTTAACTTTAGTCTTGAAGTTTAATTGGTATGAATAAGACAGGTGTATTACAACTTTAATATTAGTTTTAACCTTATCCTAAATATTGACGCATATCGGGAAATAAATTCAAACATGAGAAGAAAAAGAAAATAATACACAAGTCTTTTTTCAACCTACAAACTTTAAGATCTTTTTTTATTTAACCCATAAACTTTAGGGTCCAAAAATAAACAATGAAAACTAAAAATTTAGAAAATAAATACCCCTATATTTTGGGGTCAAATAACCCTAGCTTATGAAAGAATTAGGAACAGTAAAGTAGGGAATGAATAAATGCTACAAAGAGGAAGAAGTGGTAGAATATGCATGGGACTGTCAAATAGGGTATAATCATGCATGGCCATTGGAGCCTAGGGGGATTGGATGAAGGGGTTGGTTGGAGCAATTGCCTTAGGCCCGGTAAACTTCATGGGTAGTTTGTGGTAGGTAAAAAATTACCATAAATTACCAAAAGTTACCAATAATTAACAAAAGTTATCAAAAATTACCAAAAGTTACCAATATTATCGAAAATCACATGACACATGTAAAGTAGGTTTTTTTTCATTTTTTCATTTTATTTCAAAAACACAAATTTACCCATATAAATTTACCCGAAATTACCATAAGTTACCAAAAATTACCAAAAGTTACCAAATATTACCAAAATTCATCATTTACTTTACCTCAAGATACCCATGAAATTTACAGGCCATGGAGTAAATGAAGACTTTGAAATGACTTTTTTTTTTAAAACTTTTGTTTATTGGGTCCTTGACTGAAGTCTGATTACAATAATCCAAGGATAGTGTGAGGAAAATTTTTGAATCCTACTTGCTGCCGATATACTCCCTCCGTTTCATATTAATTGTCGTCTTTAGAATTTGTAGAGTTAAATTTCAAAATTTTTTACCATAAATTTCTCAATATATATAATGAGTTACTATATAAAATCAACATCATTAGATTGGTAACAAAACATACTATCATAAAAATATAATATTGCAATAGTTAAAATTATATTTTGTGAGAAATTATCAATCGAATAGCAACATTGGAGACCGTGAAAATTAAAATTATGACAATTAATATGAAACAGAGGGAGTATATTGTAAAGTACACGACTCTCTCACTCGCAAAATAGTTAAATTCTTTTCACGAATTTTAATTAAAAAAGCACTTTGACTATCACTTTGGGTTTGATTTGTGTGAATGTATTTTTTTTTTATCAAGAGTCTAAATATCTAATGACCTGGAATTTTAAATCAGATCATTATATATATTTTAAAAATTAATAGTCAGGACTTTTAAAGTTTAATAGCATGTAATTTACAACAATCAATACTAATGTCAGATGTCAATAATATAATTAAAATTAGTGTGGTCAATATTTTAATATTATTAATCCCAACATTTCGAATATAGAGTGGTTCATTTAAAATTCGGGTCAATTAAATTGGTTAATGTCAAAACTCATATTCTACTCATGTCCATTATCCAAACTTTGGCATACATACAAATTCAAGTTGAAGGAAGAAAAACAATAATAATATTATACTGATTTTTAGGCCCCACAAAATTCAAATATTCAAGCAGAACTATAATGTCTTTGCCAAAAACTTTAAGGAAAACCATACTTTGCTATTGGAATTAGTAACGATCAGTATGATGAGCTCAAAAAACTACCTGTTTAAAATATTACGGAGCATGGTAAGTTGATAGCTATGATCATAAGATCATCGGTAACGGCGAGTTTGAGAGTGAGATGGCGTTGATGTGGCGTGGGCAAGGACGAAAAAGGCAGTACAGCGGCGAGGATGAGTGTCGACGGTGAGAAAAACTCGAACTCGTGTTCACCACGAGCAGACTAACAAGATTCTCAGCATTTTTTTTTCTTTTTTTAATTGCTATTGTAGTGGATTTAAATAATTAAATGTGGGGTCTACACATTTTTTTAAAAATATTTTGATAAAACTCACGCTCACTATTGAAAGTCAAGTTAATATGAGGAGTCTAACTCTAACTCTCATGGTAGGTCATACTATTTACATCTCATTCATTAGGTATAGGACTACAGGAGAATGTCCATGTTCATTGTTTAATTTACTAAGGGTGTGTTTGGTTGGTCAATAACCCCGGGGAAATGGTCAATTTTCCCGTGTTGACTTATTTTCCCCATGTTTGGGTGCAGGCTAACCTTGGAAAAAATTTCACGGTGGGCCCACGACTTTCTCCATTTTCCTAGGGAAATTTTTCCTTAGGGGGCTAAGGGAAATCTTTCCCATGGAAAACTTCCCATGAAAAAATTTTCCCGAGAAAAATTTCTCTAGGGTTCCTACCAAACGCTCACTACAATAATTTTACCCTCACTCAATACTAGGAAGGAAAATTGGAAGGGTATGGGGGAATGCCCATGTTCTGGGTATACTAATATGGCTATTAATCATTGATACCCAACTCATCACACAAACCATATGGCTATTTTTAATCATTTACTAATATCGGCATTATCCATATGGTATTATTTATAGATATTTATGGGAATTTTTTTCCATTATTCAAAGAAACCAACCTATAAAAGGCAATGAAACAGAACATGCAATAGCTTTGTGGTAAATTGATTTTATATGCCAAAAATGAAATTTTATCAATGAGTATACAAAAGCTATCATGTAGTGAAATTTTGAATTGTAAACTTAAATTTAATAACAAGGATTTTTGAACCCTAATATACTGAAATTTTGGGGTATTGGATAATAATACACTAAACTTTAGCCTTGGACAATAATACACTGTAATTTGGGAGTGCTGGACAATAATGTACTCATAGCAATTCCGGCGGTGGCTGACTTGGTGACAATCCTACGTGGTCCGCCTGCCACGTAGGATCACCACCAAGTCAGCCACTGTTGGAATCCTTCTAGGTGTATTATTGTCCAACATCCCCTAAAGTACAGTGTATTAATATCCAAAGTTAAAGTTCATTATATTATTATCCAATACCCTAAAAGTTCAGTATATTATCACCCAAAAATCCTAATAACATTGTTTTAGTGTTTTTTATGATTTTAAAGTAATCACAAAACTACAAAAGGCGGCTTAATTGGTTAGTGCTGTTGTTTTTGTCTCCTTTGCCGTAAAATAAAAAATAAAAAATACTAAGATCATGTTCTTTGGTTATGTTATTTTTAGGTTTGGATGGATAGGTTGGGATAAGTTATGATAAGTTGGGACAAGTACGGTTTGTCATTTTGTGGAAATCATCAATTTTTGCAGGTTGATTTATTTTTCCCATGTTTGAATGTAGGTTGATTTTGTGGAAAAACTTTAGAGGGGACCTCCATTTACTATATTTTCGCAGGGAAAATTTCCTCTAGTCTCCATAGAAGGGGCTAAAAAAAATTTTTCCCATAGAAAATTTTCCCAAAAAACATTTTCTTTAGTGTTCCTCCCGAACGCTCCCTAAGAAAAGTTTTCTATAATTCTTACCAAATGTTCTCTTGACCCGAAAGGGAGAGAGTATTTGTATATGGAGGAACTGTTGCCCTTTGAGAAATTGTGGAGACTCAACTTAAAATTCATCAGTTACGACTAGATTCCATCTATCACTTCCTTTTAACTATTTGCATACCATGGTACTGTTGCCCTTTGAGAAAGTGTAAAGACTCCGTGTAATTTTTCCGGTAATCGAAAATTGGTGGAGGTTCACTAAGAAAAATATTATGTTAAGTACAGTTTGTCATTAATAAAAAGTTAAGTTTGGTTTATTAGATCAAAATGGACATAAATTTTGGTTTATTAGATCAAAATGGACATAAAGTTTGGTTTATTAGATTCCAATTTTCTAAAAGCCCCTAATCCAAAAAGTTATTTACCAAACATCCCATTAGCTATTTTGACTTGGTCAAAATAAATAATTGCTCCAAAAAAGCTATTTTTATCCTAAAAAATTGTTGTGCCAAACAACCCTAAATATATTTCCTTGTATTTCATTTATGAGGGATTGATTCTACATTTCCAATATAGAATGGTTCATTTAAAATTCGGGTGAAAATTGGTTAACATCAAAATTCATATGAGAAACTAATGTCCATTATCCAAATTTTTCGGATCAGATAAACTCGATAAACTCAAACAACTCGGGCATACATATAAATTCAAGTTGGAGGAAGAAAAACAACAATAATATTGTACCGATTTTAAGGCCAAACAAAGTTCAAATATTCAAGCGGAGCAATAACGTTTTTGATATAATATTTTCTAAATATTGTTCAATACAACGTATGCAAATTACTACCTTATTATTCTTACATGTCACCAATAAATATTTATTATTGCACATGGTGAGTTTACCCAACTGACATACAACATATCATGTACTTAGGAAAGTGTATTAGGGTATTATTTAGGTTTCCTTATTATGTTGGGTTTCCTAATTGTATTAGATTCTAAATCTAATTAGAGTGGGAGGCAAGTTAGATTATAGGGAGTTTTCCCTATAAATAGAGTACATGTTTCTCCACCAAAACACATCGATAAACACAGAGAGCTAGAGAGAGAGAAAGGGGTCTCACCAATATTTTCCCCAGTGTATCCTGAGAGATTGTGAGTTGAGAGTTGAGAGTTGAGAGATTGTTATTGTAATCTCCTTTGTGGATCGTATCACACCCTGTGATATTGATCAGGTTGTACTCCTCCTTTCTCATAGTGGATTATTTTCTGGCTGTCGCCGTTCGTGGGTTTTTCTCCGAGTTCTTCGGTTTCCCACGTAATTCTGGTGTTGGATTTTATCGCTTATTTTTCGTTCCTAAATTTTGTCGTAATATCCGTTATCTCATTTTCGATTCTATTATTCGCTTCCGCTGTTACCTTGCTACTCACTTTTCTCTAACAAGTGGTATCAGAGCAAGGTGGAGATGGCTTCAATCATGAAGTGCGATATTCCAAAACTTGATGGAACGAGGAGTTTTACTATGTGGAGACTGTAGATGAAGGCGGTCCTGATTCAGCACGGGTTGTTGTTCGGTCTCGTTTCGAGCCGAATTAATATCTTTTGTAAAGAGTTTTGCTCGTCTTTAATAATTAATTTAGGAATTTTATTATGTTTTTAGGTATTTTGCAATATTATTAGATTTTATATAATTTTATTATTTTTGTTAATTATAAATCAAAATATAAAACAAATAATTTTAATAAATAAAACTAAACCTAAACTAATTCCTACCCAGCCCAAATCCAATTTTCCTCTCCCCTTTCTCTTCCTTCTCGGCCCAGACACAAACCCCAGCCCAATCCTTCTCTTTCCCTCGGCCCAGATGCAATTCAACCCAGCCAATTCCCTTCCTTTCTCTCTTCTCTCCCTTTTCGGCCCAGCTGAATTTCCTACCCATAAACCCATACCCGACCCGTTTCCTTTCCCCCTCAGCCGACGAATACAACCCCCCCAAACCCTAATCTATTCTCTCATTTCTCACTTCTCACTTTCCCTTTCTCTCTCTTCCTCGCTCTTTCTCTCTCATCCCCTCGGATCCCTTTCTCTTTCTTTCTTTCTCCTTTCCTTTCCCGATCCTCTTCTTCTTTTCTTCTTTCTTCTTTCTTTCTTCTTCTTCCCGTTGAATCCTCATCATTCTTCTTCTTCTTCTTCTTCTTCTTCTTCTTCTTCTTCTTCTTCTCGGATTCCTCAGTCAACAAACATGCACCCGACATCCATCCACCACCATCATCATTCATCTTCTCATATCATCTCCTTTCTCTTCTCAAAATCTCATTATCTCTCTTATTCTCTCGATTTCTCACTCTTCTTCTCTTCTCATGTGCAGATTCGAGTTCAAGGCAACATCCGTCATCACCACCATTAAACGCATCCCAGTCGTCCAAATTGAAGAAGATCGTCGGTTGAGGTTTGAAGGAGAAGTCTGAATTCAAGTATAAAAGACGAAGAAGGAGGAAGCAGAACATTATTAAGTCAGTGGATCCGAAAGTCGGTTTTGGGGGGTGACAACCCAAATCGTCAATCGGTATTTTAGGGTTAGAATTAGGTTTATTTTAGTTTTACAATTTTCAATCCCAGAATTTATTTTGAATGTTGGAAAATTTTCGATTTTTGGATTATTGATGTTAGATTTAAGTTTATCGTGCTTTAAACTTCTGATTCGTTGTTTTGGTTGATCGTTCTTGGATTTCTTGTTGACAAACAATTATTCTGGTCTTTGTTGAATGAATGCAATGGTTATTAATTTGGTTTAAGTTTAGATTTTGATGTTTATTTTGTTTGGAATCGAAGTATTGAATCTAGATTTGATGTAATCGAATTGATGATTGTTAATTTTAGTTTAGGGTGGGAAATTGATTCAAGTGTTCTTGTTGATTTGGATCTGATTTTGTTCAGTTTAATTCCTCTTTTTTTATTCTTCTGTTGTCTGCCGTCTCTATCTCTCTGTTCTTGTTCAATTTTGATTCTTTGTTTTGGTTCAGTTCATTAAGTCTATGGTAGTTTTGTTAATTAAATTGGATTAAGCTTAGTTAAGGGTAGGTCAATTAGGATTTGACTGGTTAATTTTTAGTTTTAGGAGAAGTTTATTAAGTGAGTTTAATATTTAGTATTAGTAAGGTTTCATTAGTTTTGTTTAGGTTCTGTTTTAAGTATTGAGAAAATTCCTTTAAAGTTTTTATTAGATTAGTCACAAAAATCCAATCCACATTTTAGTGAAGAGGAGGATTAAGGGTTCACAAATTCTCCTTCAAGTGAGGATTTGGGGATTTTTAGTAATCCAAATCACAAACTTTCAAGTTGGTTCGGGAAAAGTTCAAGTGAAGATTAGTTCATCGAAGGTATAATTTCTTATTCCCAATTTTATTGTTAGAATTTAGTTTTATTGCTTTCTTATTTCTTGCTTTTAATTACGTTCGTAGTTTAGTTTTATTTCTTGTCAAATTTAGTTTCGTTCATCTCTTAATTTAATGCTTTCTTTAGCTTTTATCGCTTTCAGTTCATATTAGTTTAGTTTCTTTAAATTATTTACTGCTTTCCGCATTTGAAAACCTCTTACTCAAACCAATTTCCTGATAACCTAACACACCATCCCTGTGGATACGACAACCCTTAGGAATATTTCGTTCCTAAAAACACCCCTAAACTGCAAACGAACAGTTATGGGATGTGGTTGAGTATCCCGACACGAAAACTGATGCGACAATGAGCGATGATGAATTTAAACAACTCCAGAAGGATATCAAGGGGAATCTGACTCCAAGGGAGTGGAAGAAGCTTGAAGATAAGACTCTGGCAGGGATTCAGCTGTGCTTGGCAGAGCACATTCAGAGAGAGGTGATGCATATCGAGAAACCTCGGGAGCTCTAGACCAAACTGGAAGAGTCGTACATGTCGAAGAGTCGTGCAAACAAGTACCGAATAAAGGAGAAATTCTACAGGCTGAAGATGCCCCAAGGTACTTCTATTCAGGCACACCTTAGTGAATTTGATTCTATTATTACTGAATTGGAATCAATGGATATAAAACACACTGATGAGGATAAGGCTTTTCATTTAATTCTGTCCCTACCTGCATCACATAAACAATTTAAGGAAATCATGTTGTATGGGAATCGTGGTGACCTTAACCTTAGTGAAGTAAAGGCTAGTTTACTGTCTAAGGAGAAACTTGATACCGATGGTGATGACCAGGGTGGTGATGCTATGGTTGTAAGGGGTAGAAATACTGAACGTAAGGGAAACGGGTCTAGAGGGAGGTCTAAACACCGTTCAAAGTCTAGGAATCCTCACAAGAATAAGAAGTGTAACTACTGTAGTAAGATGGGGCATATAGAGAGAGACTGTTGGGCAAAACAGAGAGACCAGAAGCAGGAGAGTAAGGATAATCACACCAAACCTGGTACCTCAAACTGCGTAGAGTCCGAGTCAGATGGTGATGGGTTTGTAGTTACGGATGATGCCTTGGCTACCACATCGAGTAGGATAGCTAGAGATGAGCGAGTTCTTGACACGGGGTGCACCTATCATATGTGTCCTCATAAGGACTGGTTCGAGTCTTATGAGAGTGTTGACACCGGGGTCGTAGTCATGGGTAACGACACAGCCTGCAGGTTGTAGGAATCGGCAGCATCAAAATCAAGACTCATGATGGCATCGTTAGAACTCTCAAGGAAGTTTTTCATATCCCTAACATGACTCGAAATTTAATTTCTTTGGGTACTCTTGAAGCTAATGGCTGCAGGTACAAAGGAGAAGATGGTGTTTTGAAAGTGTGCAGGGGTTCCATAGTTCTTATGAAGGGAATCAGGAAGGGCAGTCTATACATCCTGCAGGGGTCTACAGTGACAGGATCTGCAGCGGCAGTCCTAAATCTTGATGAGTCTGACAGCTCAAAACTGTGGCACATGAGACTAGGCCACATGGGCGAGAAGAGAATGTGAATGTTGAGCAAGAAGGGATATCTTGAAGGCGCAAAGATCGGCAAGTTGGAGTTTTGCGATCACCGTGTTCACGGAAATGTAAGAGGATTAGCTTTTCAAGGGCTAAACATACAACAACAGGGATCCTTGATTATATTCATTCAGATCTTTGGGGTCCTGCTAGAGTGTCATCACTGGGTGGCAAGCGCTACATGTTGACATTCGTGGATGACTTCTCGAGGAAGACTTGGGTTTATTTCCTGCGGCACAAGAATGAGACATTCTCATATTTCAAGAAGTTCAAAGCTTTGGTGGAGAACTGCAGCAGCAGAAAATCAAGAAACTCAAGACTGACAATGGGTTGGAGTTTGTTGATTCTGAATTTACTAAATTCTGCGAGGAGCATGGGATTGCAAGGCATCGAACCTTGGTGGGTAAGCCTCAGCAAAACGGGGTAGCCGAGAGAATCAACAGGACACTCCTGAAGAAAGCACGTTGCATGCTCTCGAATGCAGGGCTTTGGAAGAACAAATCGTTCTGGGCAGGTGATTTTTACTGCCTGCTACCTGCTGAACAGATCACCTCATGCCTCTATCGAACACCAGATTCCAGAGGAAGTATGGACAGGTAATCCAGTTAATTATTCTAATTTGAGAATTTTTGGATGTCTTGTATATGTCCATGTGAATGATGAGAAGCTGTCTCCCAGGGCTGTTAAATGCATGTTTCTAGGTTACGGGTCTGAGTCTAAAGGATATAGAATGTGGTGTCCTGATTTGAAAAAAGTTATTCAGTCTAGAGATGTAACCTTTAATGAAACTGCTATGTTATCTGGAATGGAATCTACCGGTACTTCTGATGATGCAGGAAATCAGGAGAAGGATGCAGGAAGAATGGTGTTCGAGGTGGAGCAGGCTCAAGGTGGAGTCATTGAACTCGCAATCGAGCAAATCGATGATGCTCTGAACCAACTCAAGTTGATGAGCCCGAGATTGAGACGAATGTTCCTCGTGGAGGAACAACCATGCATCTAGAGATCATCCTGTGAGGGAGATCAGAGACCAGCGATATACTGAAGAAGATGATGCTATGATTGCTTATGCGCTGAGTGTTGCAGAGGAGACTCCTGAAGGTGCTGAACCTTCTACCTATCAGGAGGCCATCTCTTGTCCGAATGCCTCAAACTGGATAGAAGCTATGCAAAAGGAGATGGAGAGTCTGCAGAAAAATCATACATGGGAGTTATGTGAGTTGCCTAAAGGGCGACGAGCTCTTCATCATGGGCGGTGTACAAGAGAAAGGAAGGTATCCCTGGTGTAGAAAGTGCAAGGTGGAAGGCCAGATTAGTGGTAAGGGGTTGCTACCAGAAAGAAGGAATCGACTACAACGAAGTATTCTCGCCAGTCGTGAGGCATACATCGATCCGCACCTTGCTAGCCTTTGTTGCTCTATTTGATTTGGATTGGAGCAACTTGATGTCAAGACAGCTTTCCTCCATGGCGAGTTGGAGGAGGAAATATATATGAGGCAGCCAGAGGGTTTCATCGTTCCTGGTAAGCAGGAACAGGTATGCAGATTGAGGAAGTCCTTGTATAGACTTAAACAGGCACCTAGGCAGTGGTATAAAAGGACTGATACCTTTATGGTAGGGCAAGGGTGCACAAGAAGTCACTATGATAATTGTGTGTACTACAAGAAATTTGAAGAAAGGTCTTTCTTTATTTATTATTGTATGTTGACGACATGTTGATTGCCTCCAGGGACATGTCACTAATAAAGAAGCTGAAATCTCAACTCAACCAGGAGTTTGAGATGAAAGACCTCGGAGCGGCGAAGAAGATTTTGGGTATGGAGATCCAAAGGGATAGAAAGGCAAGAAAGTTGTTCCTGTCTCAGAAGAAATATCTGGAGAAGGTGTCGGACAGATGCAACATGAGAAACTGTAAAGTAGTTTCAACTCCGTTAGCTGCACACTTCAAGTTGTCTGGTGAGAACTGTCCTAAATCTGATTTGGAGGTAAGGAGGATGTCTAATATTCCCTATACTAGTGCAGTTGGTAGTTTGATGTATGCTATGGTGTGTACTAGACCTGACTTATCCCATGCAGTTAGTGTGGTGAGTAGATATATGCAGAATCCAGGGAAGGAGCATTGAGAAGGTGTGAAGTGGATCCTTCGCTATGTGAAGGGTACTTTAGAGAAGGGCATCATGTATGATAGAGGCAGTGTTGCAACGTCTGATGTTGCTGGTTACGTTGATGCTGATTATGGTGGAGATCTAGATAGGAGACACTCAATTTCAGGGTATGTGTTCGTCATGTGTGGAGGAGCAATATCTTGGAAAGCTTCACTTTAGTCTATAGCAGCCCTTTCAACAACTAAGGCTGAATATATTGCTGCAACGAAAGGAGTGAAAGAGGCCATCTGGTTGAGAGGATTGGTCATGGAGCTTGGAGTACCACAGGGCGAGACCGTGGTTTATTCAGACAATCAGAGTGTTATACATCTGACAAAGAATGACACTTATCATTCGAAGACCAAGCATATAAGCGTCAGGTATCACTTCATCAGAGATACAGTTGCTGCGGGAGAGATTGTGGCAAAGAAGGTGCATACTTCTGAGAATCCGGCAGACATGTTAACCAAGCCTCTATCTATAGCTAAGTTCGAACATTGTTTGGATTTAGTTGGTGTTCTAAGTATGTGAGAGCCCTGCAGGGCTACGCCCTGCGGAGGGGCGTGTTGATGGCGACAGTCAAGATGTTTATATGGACCGATGATTCGTTGATTTTAGTCCAAGGTGGAGTTTGTTAGGAAAGTGTCCTAAAATCACCAAATCTCTTGATCCCACAATTATTTGTTTCCTAATTGTATTAGGGTATTATTTAGGTTTCCTTATTATGTTGGGTTTCCTAATTGTATTAGATTCTAAATCTAATTGGAGTGGGAGTCAAGTTAGGTTATAGGGAGTTTTCCCTATAAATAGAGAGTACATGTTTCTCCACCAAAACACATCGATAAACACAGAGAGCTAGAGAGAGAGAAAATATTGAGAGAGAAAGGGGTCTCACCAATATTTTCCCCAATGTATCCTGAGAGATTGTGAGTTGAGAGATTGTTATTGTAATCTCCTTTGTGGATCGTATCACACCCTGTGATATTGATCAGGTTGTACTCCTCCTTTCTCATAGTGGATTATTTTCTGGCTGTTGCCGTCCGTGGGTTTTCTCCGAGTTCTTCGGTTTCCCACGTAATTCTGGTGTTTGATTTTATCGCTTATTTTTTGTTCCTAAATTTTGTCGTAATATCCGTCATCTCGTTTTTTATTCTATTATTCGCTTCCGCTGTTACCTTGCTACTCACTTTTCTCTAACACATGTCATTTGCAGCCACAAGTCAAATACATAGAGAGGATTTGAGTTTTTTTTTTTTTTTTTTTTTTAGGTTTTGGGTTAGTGAGATGAATTAATAAAATGGAGTTAAGAAAAATTTTATCCATTATTCTAATTTGTAAAATGTATTCCTTTATATTCCATAGGGGTTGATTTTGTGTTTATCGATTATTCAAAGCCATAAATAAGACGAAGTAGTACAACAATAGCAAATGTATAAAACGTATCAAACATCAAAGCAAGGGGTTGATATCTGGTTTCCATGACTACTTTGTGAGAGAAAATCACTACTTTGAAGTTGTAATTTGTGAGTGGCACTATAAAAAAAGCTACTCATTCACTAAGTATACATAATATTAATAAGGGAAATTCCAAATGGTAGGCATGGGTCATTGGGTATTTCAAGTGGTGAACACTTTTTTTTCATATTTCAAATGGTAGGCACACTTAGAAAAAAATTCAATCCCGTGGACCTCATCTAAATTGCCGTTTGAAACCGGAAAAAACAAAAAAAATAAAATAGCAAACTTACAACAATACCCAATTACAGGAACCCGCCCAACATACAGTATACATACAAAGCCATGGATTTCCTAATTTGTATAGATTTGCTTTGAATTATAGGAATTATAAATGTGTATCCAGATGACTAATATGGAGCAATTACACAAAAGAGCAATTACTAGATAGTTACCAGATTTTGCACAGTCCATCAAACGACCAATCAATCTATAATTATTAGAACTGTGTTCAATGCTAATGTATGAAGAACTCTTGGCAACAAACCAGCTTAAACTTACACAAGCATTTGCCAAAATTCAATTGCTGAAATTTTGATAAAAATAACCATGAAATAATTAACAACCCATAAATAATTCGACCTCTCAAACCTATCTCAACAGCTACTTAATCCAAACCCTTACTTTTTTGAATTCGAATAAAGTCTAGGAACCCTAATTTCATGAATCGAAATCCAAAAAGTTTCAAATAAAATCTAGGAACCCTAATAAGAATTGAACCTGGTTATCTGCACTCCCAATCTGATATAGGCCAATTATCGACAATAAACCCCAAAAAATGCTAACCTTCAGCGCTGGAGATGGAAATGCTAACCTTCACCGCTGCGGCCGGGCGCGGCGGCGTCACCGGCGAGCAATGGCGTGCGACGACGGCGAGCGACGAGATGCTGCGGTCGAACAATCTGGGCGTTGGGAGGAGTAAGAAGATGCTGGGCGTTGGGAGGAGCAGTCTGAATGTCGCACAACTGGGTTGTTCTCTCCATTCAATTTTTTTTTCCAGTTTCAAATGGCAGTTTGGATGAGGCCTACAGGATGAAATTTTTTTCTAAGTGTGCCTACCATTTGGAATATGAAAAAAAAGTGTTCACCACTTGGAATGGCCAATAAATCATGTCTACCATTTGAAATTTCTCAAATAAAAAACAAAAACATATAGACAAACCCAAACCCAAGCTTAGCCCGGAACCAGGCTCTTTTACACCAGTTGTTAGGCCAATGGGTTGAAATTTGGTCCAAGTTTTGTGTTCACATACCACAACCTCCTTTCATGCCTAATGCCCATCACATAATCTTTGGGCCAAATATTTACCTATCGATACTTGCACTTCAAAGCCTACTTCATTCAGGCCTTTATTCATTTCTCAACACATACTATCCATGATCCAACAAGTGTTCAACCTTTCTTTCTCCATCATAAACACACTCTCTCCAAAATATAATCCTTATCTGACCCAGAAACCAGAAGATTACAGGAGGGGAAGAGGGGGAGAGCAAGAAGTTGAAGAACAGCAGAGGCTAAAAGAAGATAAAAGATGGCATCTTTGGCTCAGCAATTAGCAGGAGGTCTAAGATGCCCACCACTCTCAAACACCCACCTGGCAAAACCCATGTCAACCAAACACGCCCTTAGGCTAAGGACATCCACAATTGTCTCTGCAGTCGCAGTTAACAATGCTCAGACAAGGGAAAGGCAGCAGCTCAAGCAGATGTTTGAGGAAGCTTATGAACGATGTCGTACTGCCCCCATGGAAGGTGTTTCCTTCACTGTTGAGGATTTCCATGCTGCCCTTGATAAGTATGACTTCAATTCTGAACTTGGTACCAGGGTAATCCCTCTCTTTTTCCTCTCTATTTTCTGCTGTGGTTTTTGTGGGTTTGTTGAAAAATTTGGGTTTTGTTTGGTGGGTTTCTTTGGGACGTTGTGATTTCTCATGTTGGGGAGTATCTGCCTGGTTATTTGCTCATTTGGGTAGTTCTGACATTCAATCTGTGCTTAATTGAATTTGGGTGGAAGTTTGTGTTTTATTTGATGGGTTTGTGTTAGTTTTTGGTAATTTGGAAGTACAAGGAACATTCAACTTGTGTAGTGTAGTAGGTATTTCAGAATTGGTTCAGTGGATGGGTCACTGTGGATTAGAGGCAGATTAGGATATAGATAAAACTGAATTTAGGATAGTAAACTGCCCTGAGCTATGCAGGAATTGCAATACTTTTGTAACAGAATCATTTGAAAAGCTTGGGTAATTCGAATAATTGGATTGCTGATAACATATCTAATCAGGTGGTCTTCTTGTTTTTAGCATTTCATAGTCGGGTTTGCTTCTCTGTGGATATCATTTTTCTCGTTTGTTATCTTTGTTTTGCATTTCAGGTGAAGGGAACGGTATTCTGTACAGATGCCAATGGAGCATTAGTTGACATAACAGCAAAATCTTCAGCATATCTACCTGTTCAAGAGGCATGTATTCACCGAATAAAAAATGTTGAGGAAGCTGGTATAGTACCCGGGTTGAGAGAAGAGTTTGTAATTATTGGTGAAAATGAAGCTGATGACAGCTTGATCTTGAGTTTGAGGACTATCCAGTATGAGCTTGCATGGGAACGGTGTAGACAGTTGCAAGCTGAAGATGTTGTGGTCAAGGGAAAGGTCAGCACTGCCCTGTACATCTATATTTCATTTCTCGTGGTGTCACTATTGTTTGTATTACATATAGTTTCATAACTTTCATTATCATGTAGCTATGGTGAAATGATCATAGTAATTCGGTTCTGGAAATCTGAAATGCTAGTGTGCTGAATGTTTAACCAGAATAGTGACTTGTTTACTGTTTCTTAACTGGTGTTTTGTCTTTGTGAAATCAGGTTGTTGGTGCGAACAAAGGTGGAGTGGTGGCTGTAGCGGAGGGGCTTCGTGGCTTTGTTCCTTTCTCACAGATATCTTCAGTGAGTCTCTTTCCGTCATGTTCTCTCCCATCCCTCTATCTTTGTAGACCATGAAGTTCTTATATTAAGCTGTTGGTAGTTCTCATGCCCTAGCTACTGATATAATAGTATAGCTATCGGAAACATCATTTTACTTGGTGAGTGATGGAAGCTTGTGTTGCTGCACGAACTATTGAACTGCTATATAAGTTAATCAGCATGACATCCTTCATATACTACTTGGATTTAGATTGAGCTCTCAAATTTCCCCTTCTATGTGGTGTGGGGCTGTATTTTAGTTACAAATTGTCAAAACTCGTGACATAATTTCAAACAATGTACCTTGTTTGCTGTTTTCTTCTGTTAATCAGAAATCCACAGCCGAGGAACTTCTAGGAAAGGAGCTGCCCTTGAAATTTGTTGAGGTTGACGAGGAACAGTCCAGGCTGATCCTCAGTAACCGTAAGGCGATGGCTGACAGCCAGGCACAGCTTGGAATTGGATCAGTTGTCGTTGGAACTGTCCAGTCTCTCAAACCATATGGTGCCTTTATTGACATTGGTGGAATTAACGGGCTTCTTCATGTTAGTCAAATTAGTCACGATCGTGTTTCAGATATAGCAACAGTCTTGCAACCCGGTGACACATTGAAGGTATTTTTCCATAAGATACAATGAGAAGTGAACTTCTCCTGTACACTGGTTATGTAATGGTTTTGGTTTTGTAGGTCATGATCTTGAGCCATGACCGGGAAAGAGGTAGAGTCAGTCTTTCAACCAAGAAGCTGGAGCCTACTCCTGGGGACATGATCCGTAACCCAAAACTTGTCTTTGAGAAGGTACTATTTCTCAGCTCAACATGATATGCAGGCTCATTTTGTTTTAGGTATTCTTTTTTGCCATGGCACGAAGGTTGGGCATTACAATTTCTTTTTTGTTGTGCATGTTCTTTGTAAGTTTAAATTCCTCATGTGAGGTGAAGAGAGTGAAAACCGGAAAATAGATTTGGAGGTCAACAATTTCTACTATGTGGTTCATTACTAGTCTCACCTCCCTGGGATTCCGATAGTCTACCACAAACATTGTCGGCAATGATTGTGGAGCAAGCTCTTGACTCGTTCTTTTTGTCACCAGTGTTTAGGATCCTGCCTTGTTTACTTCTTTGAAACAATTGCTTGTGATAGGCAAACTAGGCTGGATTTCATATCCATAGTGTCAGTCATCATTTTGATAAATCCAAGCATTTAGGATGCTGCTTTTGAAGTCATAATCCTGTTTGGAAACAAACGCTTAAGTTGTGCCCTGACCAAGAAGTCTACTTCGAGCGCCAGTTACTACTATGCTATCTGAATTATGGGGCTGAATGACCTTAGAAAGCCTAATTTCTGCTGACTTTGTGCAATGTGAGTGCGTATTCCTGTAACCATGGTCCTACATGTATTACCAAGAAAGAATGAAATGAGGAAACGACTTCTAGTTCTTAGATCATAATGCTCATTAGTGCCATTTATGAATGCCATGTTTGCTATTGTTGAAGTTGTAAATAAAATAGCTTGGTAAAGAAGACTAAAAACATGACCATCCCAATCCTAAAAGGGTTATGACTTATGACCATGTGTATGTGTATATCAGGCTGAAGAGATGGCTCAGACATTCAGGCAAAGGATTGCTCAAGCTGAAGCCATGGCTCGTCAGGACATGCTCAGATTCCAGCCTGAGGTATTTCCATCTTTACTTTGTTTTGAAAAATCCAAACATAAGTTATATCTGGCCTTCTCGGTGACCCTGAATTGTATGTCAAACTGTTGTTTACTCGCAGAGCGGTCTGACACTAAGCTCAGACGGAATTTTAGGGGCGCTAACCTCAGATTTGCCAGCAGAGGGGCTCGACCTGAACGACATTCCTCCAGCCGATGACTAATGAGCTTAACTCTCAGCGTCGCTTCCTGCCTCATACTTCTGAGTTTCTGTATTTCTGTATTTCTATCTGTAATTAGAATACCAGCAGCATCATATTATTTTTTGGTTGAAGCGCAATGTGCCAGTTATCCAATATTTATGAGGTTTGATCAAGGAAGTGCCTTCTTATTCCGGTATGAATGATATCTAGTATTCTCTAGTCTCTACTTTTGTGGAGAGCTTGAGATAGAAAGTGATTATTCATCTGGAGACGTACTTTGGCTACACCTGAAGTAAAATTAATGTGTTCATGTACTTGGGCTATTACAACTAGCGGTCTTACAGGAATAAATTAGAGCTAGGAAAAACTGACACGATACAATTACCGATCTGAATCTAACACGATATTAAACGGGTTTAGGTGGAATTTTTCAACCCGTTTAATTAAATGGATTGACACGGTAAATCCGTTTAATTAGATGTGTTAGGTTCAGGTCATAATTTTGACACGAAAAGGCACCTACTTAACCCGTTTAATTAGACATGTTAAATGGGTCAAGTCGTTTGCTCGATAATTGTTACCCAATTATGTCGTTTATCAATAAACTTAGATGAAAGTTACAGTTATACTCTTTGAAATATACGTAAGACTTGTAATTTTAACTTATATTCATATTTGACTATGAATTACTACCTCCGTCCCAAAATGTTTGTCCGTTGACTAACTTTTGACTATTAATTACTCACAAATTATAACGAATTGAAATATGAAATCACTACCATTAGAAAGATAATTTGCTAAAGATTACAATGACGGGAATTTTATATTGTAACTCATTCTATTTTGTGAATAATCAACAGTCAAAATTTAGTCAACGGACAAACATTTTGGGACGGAGGTAGTAAAAGACATCTCTTTATATATAACTCGAATTATATTACCACGCAAATTGTTGAGTATGATATGTCATTATTTCGATCCCACAATGAATTGTTTTATATAAATGAGTTAATGGTCAAATAGGTAAAATGGTAAATTTATTTTAACACGTTTACTTAAATGGGTAAACAGGTCAAAATAAGGTCAACTCATTTAAAATTTAAACGGTAAACGGTTTCAATTTCCAACTCGTTTAATAAATGGGTTAGATTCAGGTCAAAGGATTTTGAACCCGTTTAAATTTGACACGAACACGAACCCGACTCGACCTGACCTATTAGCCAGCTCTAGGAATAATCATCTGTTGAGTTCACTTCAAATGCGGAAAACAAGTTTGTGAAATAGGTAGAAACATGCACAAAGGAAGAATCCGATTACACTATTACAAAAGCCAAAAAAAAAAACAAGGGCAACTAATTGTCAGCTCCAACTGAATTCAAAATTGCTACTTGAGAAACAAATCATTCCATTACAATATGTTTTAAGTCAAATTGGGATCAACTGACATTAGCCAAACAGATCACTAAACCCTATTTCAAAAGAATAGATTGAAGACATCGAATAAAAATAAAAGGGTGTTTGGCAAAACATAACTGCTTACAAGTGTTGCAGTGTTGGACAATACAGTTTCCACTGTGTTTGGTAAAATTTTAGTTTAAAAAAAAGTTTTGGGAAAATTCCCTTATCCAGTTACCCACCCAAAAAAATTTCTATGTTTGTGTGTAATAATGGACTTGTGTCCATATTTTTTTTATTACTAAATACAACCAATTGTAGGAAAAATCAAGTCGGTTTTAAAAAGTTGATCAACATTTTCCGGGAAGCCACCAAATCAAACACATCATTAAGTTAAAACTCTATTAGAGAGTGATAAGTGTTTCTTGTATATATGAAAACTTGGTTATTTTGATGAGAATTTGGGGAATATTTGACATGATTATATTATTTTACGCCCGAATTTCCCATATTACACTTGGTTTGGAGTTTGGTGAGTTTTGTAGGTAATTTGTGAAGAATCGGTGTAAACCAAGCTAAAAATCAAGTGTAGATCCAAGTTATGAGTTTAAAGGACCAAGAAGTGTGAAGTTGGATCACCCAAGGCCCAAACAATGGCCCAAAGTACTCCTAGGCCCGAAAAAAGCAGTGACACGGGTGCTCACAGGACGGGCACGGGTCGTGTCTATGGCCAGAATGTGAGAAAATGCAAACAGTGAGCTGGCACGGTCCGTGTCATAGGAGGCACGGTCCGTGTCATAGGGGGCACGGTCCGTGTCTACCCTGGCACGGTCCGTGTCACTCGTGTCTTTTCAGTTTCGCCGGTTTCGAGTTGAAATTTGCGCTTATATCAGAATGTTTTCGGCTGTTTGAGGGGGAATCCTGATTCCACCATCCTCCATTCCATAACCTAAACCTAATCCATATCCTTCATCATCCATATTCCACCCACCATTGAAGATTGAGAGAAGATTGAAGATTGAAGAGAAATTTGAATACATTTTGAAGTGGAGGAGCAAAAGTCCTCCATTGTTGATCCCTAGCAAGAGTGCTCTTCCCTTGGGTTTATTTCTCAATCTCTCATAGGTTTCATATGCTTTCTAGAATAGATTTCAATTGCTTTGTAGTTTCAAACATGAATAGTGAGTAGTTCTTTTTAGTTTAGGGGATGAACCTTTGAAGTTGCTTGATGAATTGACTTTGTTGGATTGAATTATCATGAATTTAGTTTGTTCCAATCTATTTGGCCTTTGAATTGAATTGTTATTGCTTTTGCTTAATCACCAATTGCATGTATTAAGGTTGTTGAACGAAGTACCGAAAGGAGAAGTTTGATGTCCCGAAAACCTAGGTTAAACTAATTAAAATTGTCTAGACATAGAAGTTTTAATTAGGGTTCTTGTGATAATTAGATCTTTAACCTTGATTAAATCAAAATAACCACGAAAGTAGGTACTTGGTTAGTCTTGGCAATTCGCTCTAGTGGCAAAATCTCATTGCGAAGTATTTTATGCGATTATCGAGCCTTGATTGTGCAAACTAATGAAATGAGTGTTTAATCCATATCGTTGATTCATTATTTGACTTAGCTTTTATCCCCTGAACGTCCTTTTCCCTTGGTTAATTCAGAAAAGCTTTGTGAATATTAGTTTGTTTAGTTCTTGATTGTGATTAGATTTAGAATTAGTTACTTCAAACCAAAAACCGGATCGACTTAGCGGTCAATTAGGAGGCTAGTTCAGTGCGTTGAAGGGAAAAGTCCCTGTGGGAACGACCTTGATTTATGCTACAATTTCACCCGTGCACTTGCGGCCTATCAAGTTTTTGGCGCCGTTGCCGGGGACTTTGTCCCTAGCCAGCCATTGAACGAATACCCTAAGGTTGCCTAAGTCATTTATTTTCTGTTTTGATTTTCCTTGGTGTTTTGGTTTTGTCTTGCTAGGTATACTCTACGTGCATGCAAAAAGCTCCACTCTTCGAGTTTGATCCTGAAATCGAAAGAACCTTTCGCTCCCGGCGGAAGAAGCAAAAGTTAGAGCACGCCTGGAGAAAGCAAGAAGAAAACTCCAAGCGAAAAAACGTCATGTCTGGTGGCGGTGGCGAGCCTAGAGTCACGCTTGGCTCGTATGTGATGCCCAACGTTACAAATCAACCCTCCGCCATAAATCCTCCAAATGTGGACTCTAATGATTTCGAGCTGAGGAGTTCACTCATCAATTTGGTGAAGGCAAACCCATTCCATGGCCTTCCCAATGAAGATCCCAACCGGCACCTTCCCCTCTTCAACCAAGCATGTGAGACATTTAAGGCAAATGGTGCAACACCCGATGCAATCAAGTTGCGATTATTCCCCTTCTCACTTGAAGGGAAGGCGTGGGAGTGGTTGGACTCTCTTCCATCAAGCTCCGGCATAACCACTTTTGATCAACTTGCTAGCGTATTCTTGACGAAGTACTTTCCTCCTAGCAAGTTGACGAGCCTCCGGAATCAAATTTCAACATTTGTCCAAGAGCCGGATGAGTCCCTCTATGAAGCATGGGAGAGGTTCAAGGACCTCTTACGTCAATGCCCCCACCATGGTTTCGAACCATGGGTCCCGATACAAGCTTTCTACAACGGGGTGGATGACAACTTGAGGGCCAACATCTTGGCGGCGGCGGGAGGCAACATTATGTCCAAGACAGTGGCGGAACTTCAAACCTTGATTGAGGAAATGGCGATCAATAGCTACCAGTGGTCAAAGCCCCGTTCCAAGAGGACGGGAGGTAAGTATGATGTTGATGCTATTTTCATGTTGAATGCTAAATTGGATGCCATGACTAAAAAGATGGATATGTTGAATGTGAATGCTCCCCCTCCCCAACCATGTGCGTCGTGTCAATCATATGAGCATGAGACCTTGAATTGTCCTAGTGGGTTAGTTAGCAATGAATCGACCGAAGTGGTTAACTACGTTGGTAACCCTTCTAATAGGCAAAACTTTGACCCTTTTTCCAATACTTACAATCCTGGTCTTAGGTTCCATCCGAACTTTTCTTACCGGAGCAATAACCAAATGGGTCAACCCCAAGGGCAAAGACAAACCCAAGCACCTCCACCACAAGCTCCCCAAAAGCCTAACCTAGAGGGCATGATACAAGCTTTGATGTTGTCTCAACAACAACACCAACAACGGCAACTTGAGCATCAACAAAAACAAGATGAGGTGATTAAGGCCTTAGCTACTAAAGTTGACCTTATGATCACCCACACTCAAATGCTTGAGAACCAAATTGTCATTCAAGCTAGTACCTCCACTACCCCTCCGAGAATGCTTCCCTGAAAGCCCATACCTAACCCTAAGGAACAATGTCAAGCCATAACCTTAAGGAGTGGGACACAATTGGAGGGGCCTAAAGACCCTAGGATTGAGCATGTGGTGATTGATGTGCCTAAGGATGCTGAAAATGTTGTGATTGATGCTGAAAATGTTGTGGTTGATGAGGAGGTGTCTCCACCCTCCAATGATTCTGTGATTGATGTTGATGTGCAAAAAGAAAACGAGGTTTCTAATGACCTTCCGAAAACTCCCCAAAGGATTTATACTCCGCCCGTGCCTTTCCCTCAAAGATTGGCTAGGGCAAAACTTGACAAACAATTTGGGAAGTTCTTGGAGGTCATCAAGAAGCTTGAGATTAGCATTCCATTCACCGAGGCTTTGTCTCAAATGCCCACCTATGCCAAATTTTCGAAAGAAATTTTAAGCAACAAAAGAAGGCTAGAAGAGCATAAGACAATGGCTTTGACTGACCATTGTAGCGCCGCGATCCAAAACAAGCTTCCTCCTAAGCTTAAGGATCCCGGTAGCTTCACCATTCCATGTGTTGTAGGGAATGTTTTTATCGATCGTGCTTTGTGTGATTTAGGGTCAAGTGTGAACTTGATGCCTCTTTCTTTGTCTCAAAAACTTGGTATGGGTGAGCTGAAACCTACTACCATGTCCCTACAACTTGCTGACCGTTCTGTGAAATACCCCTTGGGTATACTTGAAGATGTCCCTATCAAGGTGGGTGACATCTTTGTGCCTGTTGACTTTGTGATACTTGATATGAATGAGGACTTGCGCACCCCAATCATTCTTGGGAGGCCTTTCTTGGCCACTTCGGGGTGTTGTGTTGATGTGAAAAATGGCAAGATGACTTTTGATGTGGGAAGTGATAAAATTGAGTTTAATGTGAATAAAGCTTCAAAATTTCCTTCTATTTCCGATGATTGTAATTTCGTTGATTCGATTGAGGGAATAGTTAGAGAATATGAGTCTAACCAGTGGCCAAGTGATGATCCACTTGAGCAATGTTTACTGTTTTGTGAATCTTTGCAGGATGACAACTCCGAAGTTGCTCTTTGTGCCGAGTTGTTGGAAGCATCCCCACAAATCCCACCGGGGTTTGCCAAGATTGAGCAGCTAGAGGTGGCAGAAGAGCCAACACATGCTGCGAAAAAGGCTCCGGAGGTAGAATTGAAGCCTCTTCCATCCTCTTTGAGGTATGAGTTTCTAGGTCCTGATTCCACATATCCTGTCATTGTGAATGCAAACTTAAACAAATCTGAAAACTATGCTTTGTTGGAAGTTTTAAGATTGCATCGCAATGCCATAGGATACACTCTTGACGACCTAAAGGGGATTCACCCTTCGTTCTGCATGCATCGCATCCTCATGGAGGAACACCATAAGCCATCCATTGAGCATCAAAGGAGGCTTAATCCTACCATGAAAGATGTTGTGAAAAAAGAGGTTTTGAAATTATTGAAGGCCGGTATTATCTACCCTATCTCCGATAGTGAGTGGGTAAGCCCGGTCCATGTTGTGCCTAAAAAGGGGGGAATGACTGTTGTGAAAAATGATAGGAATGAATTGATCCCCATTAGAACGGTCACTGGTTGGCGAATGTGTATTGACTATAGGAAATTGAACAAAGCCAGCCGGAAAGATCACTTTCCCCTCCCTTTTGTAGACCAAATGCTAGAAAGACTTGCAAAGAATTCCCATTTTTGCTACCTAGATGGCTATTCCGGATTTTTCCAAATCCCGATTCACCCAAAAGACCAAGAGAAAACCACGTTTACTTGTCCTTATGGAACCTTTGCATATCGGAGAATGTCATTCGGGTTGTGTAATGCACCCGCTACCTTTCAAAGATGTATGATGGCTATATTCTCCCAATTTATTGAGGACATAATGGAGGTTTTTATGGATGATTTTTCTGTTTATGGCACCTCATTTGATCATTGTTTGAATAATTTGAAAATGGTGTTAAAACGATGTGAAGAAGTTAACTTGGTTTTGAATTGGGAAAAATGCCATTTTATGGTGCAAGAGGGGGTAGTTCTCGGTCATGTTGTTTCCTCCAAGGGCATTGAAGTTGATAGAGCAAAGGTGGAGGTGATTGAAAAATTGTCGCCACCAAATTCTGTAAAGGGAGTGAGAAGTTTTCTTGGACATGTTGGTTTTTACCGGCGGTTCATAAAAGATTTTTCAAAAATTGCAAAACCACTCACCCAATTGCTCATTAAAGATGTGCCCTTTGACTTTAATGAAGAATGTTTGAGTGCTTTTCTCAGGTTAAAGGAAGCTTTGATTACCGCCCCCATCGTACAAGCACCGGATTGGGATTTGCCCTTTGAAGTGATGTGCGATGCAAGCGATCATGCGGTGGGAGCTGTTTTGGGCCAACGGAAGGACAACAAGCCCTATGTGATTTACTATGCAAGCAAGACGTTGGATGGAGCTCAAGTTAACTATGCCACCACCGAGAAGGAGTTCTTAGCAGTTGTCTTCGCTTTGGACAAATTCCGCTCTTATTTGATCAATTCCAAGGTGATTGTGTTCACGGATCATGCTGCTCTACGGCACCTCTTGACTAAGGCGGACTCTAAGCCTCGCCTCATTCGTTGGGTCCTCTTACTCCAAGAGTTTGACCTCGAGATCCGAGACAAACCCGGATTGCAAAATGTGGTGGCCGACCATCTTTCGAGATTGCAACTTGAGGCTCAAAGTGATGACGACATTCCCATTGATGATTCCTTCCCACATGAGCAATTCTATGTTCTTGCTCATCAAGTCGTCCCTTGGTATGCGGATATAGTGAACTTCATTGTTAGTGGTGTACTTCCTCCGGAGATGTCATGGGAACAAAAGAAGAGGTTTCTTTCCGAGTTGAGAAGATATGTTTGGGAGGAGCCTTTACTTTATAAGCTTTGTGGGGATGGAGTGTATAGAAGATGTTTGCCGAAAGATGAAGTTCAAAGTGTGCTTCACCATTGTCATGCCGCTACTTGTGGTGGTCACTTTAGCACCGACAAGACCGTTGCAAAGGTGCTCCAAGCCGGGTTCTATTGGCCTTCACTCTCCAAGGATGTGAGAAATTTTGTACTTTCATGTGACAAGTGCCAGAGATCCGGAAGCATTTCCAAGAGGAATGAGATGCCACAACACTACATTTTAGAGGTGGAACTTTTCGATGTGTGGGGGATAGACTTCATGGGTCCCTTCCCTCCTTCTCACAATAACCTCTACATTTTGGTGGCGACTGATTACGCTTCAAAGTGGGTTGAAGCAATTGCAACACCCACCAATGATTCCAAGGTGGTGATAAAGTTCCTCAAGAAGATTTTTGCAAGATTTGGAACTCCACGGGCCTTATTGAGTGACAATGGCACTCATTTTTGCAATCGGCCTCTTGATGCTCTTTTGGCCAAGTATGGGGTGACACATCGAGTTGCTACACCATATCATCCCCAAACTAGTGGGCAAGTGGAGCTTTCTAACCGGGAAATCAAGAGCATATTGGAGAAGACGGTCAACCGTTCGAGGAAAGATTGGTCTCTTAAGCTAGATGATGCATTGTGGGCCTACCGGACTGCATACAAGACTCCATTGGGAACAACTCCATACCGGTTAGTATATGGAAAAGCTTGTCATTTGCCGGTTGAGATGGAACACAAGGCTTTTTGGGTTGTTCGAACTCTTAACTTCGACCTTGCTAAGGTTGGAGAAAAGAGGATGTTGCAATTTCAAGAGCTTGATGAATTGAGGTTGGAGGCCTACGATAGTGCCAAGCTATACAAGGAGAGGACTAAGAGATGGCATGACAAGCACATCTTCAAGAAGAGATTTGAAGAAGGAGACCAAGTTTTGTTGTTCAATTCAAGGTTGAAATTCTTCCCAGGCAAGCTTAAGTCCCGATGGTCGGGTCCTTTCCGGGTTTTGAAGGTTTTCCCCCATGGTGCGATTGAGATTTGTGGGGACGATTCCGAGCCATTCACGGTCAATGGGCATAGACTTAAGCCCTACTTGGTTGGTCAACCTTTAGAAGATCGCCAAAGCTTCAACCTCACCGATCCCGGTACGGTTTGAGAGGTACATGGTCAAGCTTAGGACGGTAAATAAGCGCTTCTTGGGAGGCAACCCAAGCTTTTTAGATTTTATTTTCATTTTTTAGGATTTTCTAAAATTTTTCCTCATTTTTCTTTTTATTTTGATTTTACTAGATTTTTTTTCTCTGTTTTTCTAGAATTTTTAGGCTTTTTCTTTAATTTTATTTTGATTTTTCTAGGGTTATTAGACATTTCTTTTTGTTATTTTTCCTTTTTCTAGGATTTTTCAAGGGTTTCTATTTTATTTTATTTTTTTCTCTTTGGAGGTATTAGTTTTAGGGGAATTGAAAGAAAAAAAGAAGAGAGAAAAGAAGAAAAAAAAACAAAAAAAAAAAAGAGATTGAGAGTGAGTGGAAAAATAAATGTGTGACAAGAATTAGTGTGAAGAATGATGGATTGTAAAAAAAAGTGAGAGAAATTTAAGAAAAATGAATAATCGAGAGTTGGGAGTTTGAGGGTTCGATCTTAGGACCTTATTAGGTGAAAGGCCAGGGGCACGGGTAGTGCCTACATGGGCACGGTCCGTGCGCCCCTCCAGAAGCTTACAATGCATCAGGTAAGGAGGACACGGTCCGTGCCCACCTGACACGGTCCGTGCCCTCATCGTAAAAAAAAAATTTCTGCTTTCTTTAAGTGTATCGGTCTGTACTTCCCCATTTGTTTGCCCCAGCTCGCTCCTCTTCGCCCAGCCCCAGCCCATTCGTTCGCCCCTTCTCCTTCGCTCGTCCCAGCCCCACTCCACGCTCGCACTCCCTCGCCCACGCTCGCCGTTTGCGCCACACCTTCACCCATCGCACACCCTCGCTCGCCCAGCCTCGCCCACAATCCTCTCCACACGCCACAGCACCACGCTGCTAGTACATCACCCAAACCCTAACACTCCACATTCTTCCCTTTCTCCTCAATTTCTCTTGTAAAAAGAAGATGGCTAGGGGTAAAGGTCTAGTTCAAGAGGAACCATCTTCTAAGAGGCGGAAAGCCGATGGAGGCAAAGGAAAGGACAAAGGAGCGCGATCTTCACGGCCAAATAGAGGTAACAATCCATTTAATCTTGAGGGAGACATGTATGATCGTTATCTTGCTCTGAGCAAGCGTCCAGTTGTCGCTACTAGGTATATGTATGAACCCTTTTTGACTGCGACTGGCATGTTACCTGATGTTGAATGGTTGTTAAATCGTTGTGGCATGTTGCGTTTTGCTCGAATGAGAGAACCTACTTATCGCAACCTGACCTTGGAGGTGCTTAGCACTTTCGCAGTTGACTTGGCCACTCGGGATGGGGTGATTAGTTTTAACATTGATGAGGAGACCCATTCCCTAACTTTGGCTGAATTTGCTGAGATTTTTCAACTGCCTGTTATAACTGATAGAGGGAGGCGAGAGGTGCTTGATGATGATGTATAGAACCCCACAACCTTTTGGAAGTTCCTTACTACAAGGACTGATTATAATCCCCGCAAATCTAAGTGCACTGCCATCCGCAACCCGACTTTTCGGGTTACTCAGCGGATTTTATCCTGTGGAATGTTTGGACGTGGTGATAGCATGAATGTTGCATCTAAGGCTGAGTTTTATGTGTTGTGGAGGATGTATTATGGTCGACCTGATGTAAACCCCGCAGCCCTTTTTGCGCTTCATTTAGAACGACATGCTAGCCTCGGGAAAGGGGATATTGTTTTGGGGGGTCTGCTCACTATTTTAGCTAGACATTTTGGTTGGGACCCTGCTCGTCATCAGCGAGATTTAGTTGGTGGACCTTTGTTTTTGGATGCCAAGACTTTTTGTTCTATGAAAATGTGTGCATTGGATGGGGCTGCTGTTTTGTGGCGGTACCCTAACAATGAGTTGATGCGGCTTCCCCACGATCATGTGTCCATCCAGCATGTCCCGAACATCCTTTTTCTACCTCCCATGGACCCACACCAGCCCGATCTTGCGGCTCCCCTAGCCATCCGAGAGGATGGAGAGAGTGGTGAAAGTAGTGCAGATGAGCAACAAGATGAGGGTGATGGTGAGCCTACCCTTGAAGAGAGGCTTAACGACCTCCAAATTTATTGTGAGCTTGAATTTCAAAGCCTTCGGGACTCCCAGGGTAGGATTGAGCGTAGTCAGGATGAGATGCTTGCTTTGATGCGGTCCGTTCGTGATTGGCAGATTAACCATACCTGTAATCCACCCCCTCCTCCACCTCCATGATACCTCTTTGTGACCTCTTGGTGTTTTCTTCCTTTGCTTCTTCAAGACATGACAATGCCTTGCCTCAAGCATGGGGGGATTTGTGCATATGTGTATGTGTGTTTTGAGTCGTTTTTATTTATTTTTTTTATTTTTAACTTGTTTTGAGCCTTTTTCTTTTGTTTTGTTTTTATTTTCTTTGATTTCTAGATTTGTTTGCAGTTTTAATTTCTTCTTTTCGTAGTTCATTTTTTTATTTTCTTATTTTCTTATTTTCATTTTGAGTCTTGTAAAAAGTTTTTGAAAATTGAAAAAAAAATCAGAAAGTTGAAAAAAAAAATTAAAAATTGTTAGTTTTACGATTAGGCGAGGTAGTTTTCTTTTGACTTGATTTGATCTTGTATAGTCCATTTGTGAAGTTCTGTGAATTGACATGAGTTGTGAAGCTAAATGTTGTGAGAATGGTGCTAGGAAAATGAGGCTGATTACCCTTGTCACTATTTTTAGAGTTAGTTGTGCATATGCATATCTTTCAAACTGGGTAATCATTGTTGAGCGTTACCGTGAGTCCACATAAGCCTAAAAGAAAAGACTAATCATTTTTATTAGTCTTATTTTTCATGAGTGACTCACCATTGTGGCATCCTCCTTCATTTGCTTTGCATCTCCTTGAAATTGCCATGCGTTGTACTTTGACAAGATGATAGAGGCATTAGGAATGAACCCGAAAGCCTTGGCCACCTGTTTATATCATAATATCCGTAGTTAGCCCCTTCTTGCCTTGACCATTTCTTTTCTTGATAACCCGCATTATAAGCCACTGGCCGATTACATAATTCCTATCCTAAATCCATTGCTTGAAATGTTTTGAGTTTGAAGTTGGGTTGATTATGGTTACTTCTGTGGTTTGGTTTGTGATGGGGATTGATTTGAGTTGTAAATATTGGTTTGATTCCCAAATATGTACATTGAGGTTGTTGGTTGGAATTTGAGCTTGCCTAGTGTGTTGTATATGTGTGTGAGTGTTTCAATCAATGAAAAAGAAAAAAAAAAGAAAAAAAGAACAGAAAAAGTGAGAAAAAAAGAATAAAAAAATCTGAAAATTTCTGAAAAATGAAAAAAAGAGAATAAAGGTGTTTAGCATTGTGTTTCTTTTGTTTTGAGGCAAGTTTCCAATTGATTGTGGGGTTGATTTGTTGATTTGGATTGACTATAAGTGGTGAGAATGATAGTATGTTGAATTGGTGTGGTTTAGTTTCAAGCTTTGGCTTTTAGCTCCACATATCCCAAATATTTTCCACTTCTTACCCTTTAACCCTAGCCCCGTTACAACCCTTGAAAGTCCTCTTGATTGTCATTGTTGCATTGCATTTTCGCGGTGGAGAGTTGAGATTCTTAGCAAATACGTGGTTGGTTGTTGCTTTGGTTAGAGTAATGAGAGAAACAACATCTTAATATATTCAAACACATGAGAGGAGTGTTTCCACATTCCAAAAAGTGAGTTTGCTCTTCATTCTTACCTAGTTTCATGCTTAACATGTGCCTTCTTATCTCATTCGGTGATTAAGGGTGATTGGTTGAAAATGATGAGTACCATTCTTGTATAATTTGTCTTCATTTACTCGTGTAAATTGGCTTTGTCTTCATTCCTGGGCTGTACTATGGATTAGATTGGGTTGATTGAATGTTCTATCAATGCCATCCTTAGATTTGTAATTAAACAAAAAAAAATTTCGTTTTATATTTTACTTTTGAGTCTTTTTGTCCCGGTTTCTTTTATTTTCTTTTCTTTTCTTTCTTTACCTTTTCTTTTGAGTTTTGGACTTGCTTAGGGACAAGCAAGGACTAAGCATGGGGGATTTTGATAAGTGTTTCTTGTATATATGAAAACTTGGTTATTTTGATGAGAATTTGGGGAATATTTGACATGATTATATTATTTTACGCCCGAATTTCCCATATTACACTTGGTTTGGAGTTTGGTGAGTTTTGTAGGTAATTTGTGAAGAATCGGTGTAAACCAAGCTAAAAATCAAGTGTAGATCCAAGTTATGAGTTTAAAGGACCAAGAAGTGTGAAGTTGGATCACCCAAGGCCCAAACAATGGCCCAAAGTACTCCTAGGCCCGAAAAAAGCAGTGACATGGGTGCTCACAGGACGGGCACGGGTCGTGTCTATGGCCAGAATGTGAGAAAATGCAAACAGTGAGCTGGCACGGTCCGTGTCATAGGAGGCACGGTCCGTGTCATAGGGGGCACGGTCCGTGTCTACCCTGGCACGGTCCGTGTCACTCGTGTCTTTTCAGTTTCGCCGGTTTCGAGTTGAAATTTGCGCTTATATCAGAATGTTTTCGGCTGTTTGAGGGGGAATCTTGATTCCACCATCCTCCATTCCATAACCTAAACCTAATCCATATCCTTCATCATCCATATTCCACCCACCATTGAAGATTGAGAGAAGATTGAAGATTGAAGAGAAATTTGAATACATTTTGAAGTGGAGGAGCAAAAGTCCTCCATTGTTGATCCCTAGCAAGAGTGCTCTTCCCTTGGGTTTATTTCTCAATCTCTCATAGGTTTCATATGCTTTCTAGAATAGATTTCAATTGCTTTGTAGTTTCAAACATGAATAGTGAGTAGTTCTTTAAAGTTTAGGGGATGAACCTTTGAAGTTGCTTGATGAATTGACTTTGTTGGATTGAATTATCATGAATTTAGTTTGTTCCAATCTATTTGGCCTTTGAATTGAATTGTTATTGCTTTTGCTTGATCACCAATTGCATGTATTAAGGTTGTTGAACGAAGTACCGAAAGGAGAAGTTTGATGTCCCGAAAAACTAGGTTAAACTAATTAAAATTGTCTAGACATAGAAGTTTTAATTAGGGTTCTTGTGATAATTAGATCTTTAACCTTGATTAAATCAAAATAACCACGAAAGTAGGTACTTGGTTAGTCTTGGCAATTCGCTCTAGTGGCAAAATCTCATTGCGAAGTATTTTATGCGATTATCGAGCCTTGATTGTGCAAACTAATGAAATGAGTGTTTAATCCATATCGTTGATTCATTATTTGACTTAGGTTTTATCCCCTGAACGTCCTTTTCCCTTGGTTAAATCAGAAAAGCTTTGTGAATATTAGTTTGTTTAGTTCTTGATTGTGATTAGATTTAGAATTAGTTACTTCAAACCAAAAACCGGATCGACTTAGCGGTCAATTAGGAGGCTAGTTCAGTGCGTTGAAGGGAAAAGTCCCTGTGGGAACGACCTTGATTTATGCTACAATTTCACCCGTGCACTTGCGGCCTATCAGAGAGCGTTTGGCGGATCAAAAATCTTGGGGAAATTAGTCAGTTTCCCAAATTGACCAATTTTCCGTGCGGTTGTATTTTGACCTTGGAAAAAGTCTTATAGGAAGAGCACAATTTCTTATCTTCACTTAGAGCACACTTTAGTCGGTCAAAAATCCTGGGGATATTGATCAATTTTCCCAAGATAACCAATTTTCCCATGTTTGGTTGTATTTTGACAATGGAAATGTTTTACAGGAGGCTTACACAAGAAATATGTCCCCGAGGGGGCAATATATATTGCATGCACCCAGAGCATGTGCTCCAAATATTTACAAGTGAACAATCATTGTAATAAGAGTAAACAATCTAATATCTATAATGAACCATCTAATATATGTGGGTGAACAATCATACTATCTAAAGCACGTACTCCAGGTGCACGTAATAAACGTAAGGGTGTGTTGGTTGGTCAAAAACTCTGGAGGTTGACTTATTTTCCCACATGTTTGGATATAGGTTGACATTGGCAAAACTTCACGGGAAACCCACCATTTCCTACATTTTCCTAGAGAAATTTCCTTTGGGAGGACCAAGTGAATTTTTTTTCGGGGAAATCTTTCCATTGAAAATTTCCCATGAAAAAATTTCCTTCGAGTTCCTACCAAACGCCCTTTTAGGGAAAATTTCCCCCGGGGGAGGGGAGGTTAGCTATGAAAAATTTTCCTAAGACTCTTACCAAATGTTATCTCAGTAAAACATTAGTGTTTAGCAAATGTTTGGGTACTAATATGCTGTCATAATTATAAATTCCAAATTATTGGTGGCAACTGGCAAGTAGCAACTTTTTAAAGTTGCAACACCTTGATTAGTGTAATAAAATCCAACACAACAATCTTCCTCAAGGCAGCTCTTTCACTCAAAGACCAAACTTACATTTTCCAGGCAAGATTCTCCTACAAAATAAGCAAGCTAAACTATCAAAGCTGGCATCAAAATTGTTCCAAAACCAGCAGGTCCCTGTACATGAACTACTTGTTTTCGTATATATTGAAACAACAATTTGAGTTGAGGAAAGAAGAGGCATGATTGGTAACTTGGTATAGAAAAAAACACAAGAAATTAGGCATCCTTTTTACTGGCTTTCTTTTTGCTTTGCTTCTGCTTCTGTTTTAACTGGTTGAGACCTGCGGCTGTAATCTTTACATTTCCGACCATGGCTGCAACCAGCTCTGGATCTGTGCATGCCTTCATCAGTTCCTTCTCTCGAGGGGTTGCTTCTGCCATGTTGTTAAACAAATTCATCGCTGTCTTTGCCGCTGCATCATCATCAATAAATAAAAAGTAAAAAGTGAGAATTTGAAACACAATCTTGTTGATGACACAATTATAAAGCAACTAGCATCCCGAAGTTAAGCACAAAATTTCTAGGGTAATTATGAACAAGATTTCCCAAAACAATGTTGAGGTTAATGCAACTTCTCAGAGTCGTAAACCTCTTTCTACATGGGTATGACTGAGTAAAGCATGATGAGCTCATGTTTTAAGATGAAAAGCACAATTAATAATTACCAATGTCAAAAATGGAAATGGAAGTTCCACTGAACTAGAGAGGGGGGCAAAAAACAACCTTTTCCTTTCTTCATAGAGCCAGGAACAATCTTAACGCGATATTTATATGTTTGCAGTGCTGTGTAAGGAGCACAGACGGGCACAGCATACAACAGAACATCATTTGGTACTGGATTACCGGTCAAGTAGTCCAAATCATTCAGCTTTCCTTTGTCTTCTTCACCGATCTCGTGTATGTCATCCTCTTCCATTGCCAATCGCTCCATCTCATTGGCAGCATCACCTGAATTGGTAGGCCCACGAGAGGCTTCTTCTGGATTTTCGGGGCATTCACGCGATAGATGACCAACTTTCTTACACTTGTAACATATTTTTGGGGCATCTATGGGACCAGCTGATTAACAAAACAGAAAGCAAAGCCTGGTCATGGACAATGTATTGTATTGTAACTAGCTATCAGCAGATAAAAGCATATCACTTACATAAATTGAGGTGATCAGGGTATACAAAATAGAACACCCCAAAACCAACACAAACAAATGGAATTACAAAATATAATGACAACCAACTATTCAAAGCAGAGGGTGGGGGTTGAACTTCAGATGCCCCCAAGCGTTGCAAAACCAACAACATAAGCACTTTCTGTGCTTCTCAGAAACCCTAAACTAGCACTTCTCTCCTGTTAACCCTTCTGCAACAATCGCTACAACAAAGCCTTTGATTCCAGACACATTTCATGTGATGCCACACGTAAGAAGTTGGCACTTTCTGTGCTTCTCAGAAACCCTAAAATATAGAGCACTTCTTTCCTGTTAACCCTTCTGCAACAATCGCTACGACAAAGCCTTCGATTCTAGACACATTTCATTTGCTGCCACACGTAAGAAGGTGCATGCTTTGCTTGACAATGAAATCTGTAGACAGCTTTAGGAGACAAGAATATTACAGACAACTTAAGGGGTCTAGAAAAAAAAGTGACATAGAATGAAAAGTTCAAACCCAGTACCTTCGCAGAAAGCGGCAAACTTAATTGGACGAAAATTTGAATTCCCCACACAACGGGTTCAAGATAAAATTTAAAAATGAAAAGGAAGAGGGCACCCATACTACCCCCTATTGCTTCTCTCTCCTCCCTCTCTCCCATCATCACTCTAATGGCTCTTCGCTTGTTAAAGTATTTTCTTCATTTTAGCATCAATGTGTGTTAATTGTTGATTCAAACCTTATATCACTTTGCCCAGGACAAATACTTCAAATACTCAAACTTTCACCCTGCCAATCCCTGTTTATGAAAGTAGATGCATGTGAGCCTTTCTTGTTCAAATTTTGCATATACCCTTTTACTTCTAGTACTCATAGACTCATACTTGTTTATCCTAAGCAGAGAAACGGATCCATTGATTCTAAGGGGAATTTATATGCACAATTTATAGTTTTATTATAGGATCTTGGTCACCCCAAGTCCAATACTTCAGTAATTTATGAAATTTTTGGCTGGGAAGCTACTTCCATTCCTAATATCATGACTTACAAATCATTGTTATGATTCTGAGAGTACTTGCGTTGAATTAAATATTCCACCTCGGGATTGACATCATGGGCAATTGAACTATGAGGTTTTAGTTTCATTATTTTGAAATCCAAAAATTTATTTTCCCAATTGACCACAGTACTGGATTTTGAATACTTGATTTTATTTTTAGTGTTGCCATTTTGGCCCTTCATAATTTCAATGCAGATTCAAGTCAGGTTTCAAATGATGGAAGATGACTTGCACTTATGCATTGAGGAATTTGTATAACTATTTGCTTCCCTTAATCAATCATTTGAACAACAAAATAGCTTGTGATTTTTCTTGAACACTTCCCCCCCCCCCCCCCAATTTTTCCCCCTGATTTCTTGGAAGGCTTGATGATCATAAGCTCTTGTAATTCTACCTTGGTTATTTTATGTATTCATAGGTAGAGGAATAAAACAACACATCTCTCTATATTTCCAATTACCACATTTGAATTTCAATCGATTTTAAACGAAAGATGCTAATCTTTCTCATTTTAGCCCGAAGTGTTAGAGTCATTTTATGCATTCTAATACTGAGGGATGCTACAAAACATACAGCATTGGCAATGCTATAGTGAAAGAATATACCATTTAACTACAAACAAGTTCTTGACATCAATGTAGTCTACAACCTTGAGCTGAAAATGGACGCCCTTTGCATAATATAGACACCTTTCACGGTAAGGAAATTTTAGAAGCCCAAAGGCATCATCTGATTTTTCTTCTGACACACAACATTATAAGGTTCAGATGTCTTAACTAAATTTTTGTGACACGCAATATGTCCCTAAGTAATAGCTGATTCCTTTCTGTGATGCCAATGAAATTAGCCCCCACACTTCAATGAATCAGTCCCCCAAATTTCTCTTGCTAGTCATCAGTAGCCTTTCTAGAACCCAGCAAGCAAAGAATAACAGAGACGTTAAAGTGTAGAGAGAGAATAGCAGGGAGCTTGGGACCAAACAATGATGAGAATATACAACACTACTTTGTATCTTCATAGAGATTCACCCCTGCTTGCTAGAATAAACTAATGAAGTTTCATCTTCTGCACAAATTCTCCACAAGTATTATCCATTGATGGCTATACCCAGCAATTGAGTTAAATCTTAAGATTGGATCAGTCTCTGATTAGAAAATTTCAAGTAGGCCCAACTTTGGTAGAGTGGATTAAGTTCCGGGCCACAACCAAGTTGACCTGTTACAGATTTCTGATCACGGTTGGAGACGCTTTCAGGCCATTTAGGTTGGGTAATTAGGGATCAAGGGATGGATCAGTTTTTTTGGAGGTCTAGAATGACGGCTGCCGATTGCCCAGACAGAAAGCAATAAAGAAGCCCAGAATCTCGACGCAGCCCTAGCCTTAGTCTGAATGTTGAAGCATTTTTACCCTTAAACACAATAGTAGGCTTGATGCAATGAGTCAGGCTGGGTGACCTTACCCCTTAAACAACATGGTTAAAAGATTAACTTCAGGTAAAATTTCAGGTCCAATCATTTGGCTTGGTGCAGACCGAGAAAACATCAGTCGAGACCAGGACTGGGGTGGAAATACAGGACTGGGCCAACCTGGACAATGCATGCAAGCAAGGGGCTGGGCCAAAATTCGGGCAGCTGAATCTGGCCTGTCAGCAACTGAATTCTCGCCTGCTGCCTAATAAATCCATCATCTCTTTCTTTACTTTTCTTTTTTTCCTTTGGGGAGAGAGGGGGGGTTCATTTTATGACTAGTAATCGCCCACTTTTTAGGAAAGGACAAGATCCAAAAGAGATACCACTTCGTCACGGATGTCCTTCTCTTCTTGTGTTTGAGAGAGAAATAAAAAGATATGGAAAAGGTATGAGATATAGGCATGAAATGACACTGCACTTTGAGGTCTTCACCAGTGGTTAAAATAAAGTTCCAAGACATGTTAGGTCCTAAACTCAACCCCCCCCCCCCCCCACGCTCTTCCCCACCATAAAAGACCAGAAAGAAAATAAAAGGAGATATTGCATATATATTAGGGAATATATTTATTTCATTACCTGTTTGATTAGATACCCATTGCATGTCGGGGACGGGGGAAGAGCCAAAAAGCCCATGAGGGAGGTCATTAGAGCAAACTTGGAGCACCTAGGTTTTGAGGAAGACATAGCACTTGATAGGGGAGTTTGGAGGGCTAGAATTAAGGTAGTAGATTGAGGTCTAATGGTAGGCTGATATGTTTTGCTTTGGTTTGTTATGTATGTCTTCTATTTGTTTTTTGTTACCCTTGTACGTTTAGTTCTTTCTCAACATGGACTGCACCGGCATGCTTCATTACCACAAGGTTTTTAGTGTATGTTTGGCCTAGCTTTTCATAGTGTTTTTGGGCTTAAAAAGCACAAACTAGGCCAAACAACCATTTTTTTAGAAGCTAATAATTGTTTTTGAAAAACAGTTTTGGTAAAAAACAGCTCCAAAAGCAGAAGCAGTAAATTGTTGTTTCTGCTTTCTAAAATCTAATGACTGCTCAATCTGTGGGATTTTATAGTGATAAGTTTCTATAATTTCAATATTTTAATTCCTATAAATATGGTACTTAAATCTTTTAATATTATGTTAAAACCTTTAATAATTAATATTATGTTGGACATTTTAGTATTATGTTGAAACTCTTAAATATTTTTAATTATCTTTTTTTCTATAAAGATGGTATTTAGTAAATTATTGATATATAAAAATTTAATTTAAAGAATTTTATAGTTAAGTAATACCCATACATAATTATAATTACATAAATATATGGTTATAACTATAATAGGATAATCTATTTAAAAATTTAAAAAAAAGAGAAAAATATAAATAATCACATAACAATTTTATTCTAAAAAAGACAAATGATAATTTTGAAAAGTTAGGCTAACAATTAAATTTAATAAAAGCCATTATATCACAAGTTTAGGGTTTAGGGTTTGCCAAACACTTTAATTTAGTTAAATCTCTTATGTCATAAGCTAGACCAAACACTTTAATAATTCTCCAAAAATAGCTTTTGTGAAAACTGAGTTTAAGAAGCAAAAACCGTTTTCTAGAAATTTGGCCAAACATACACTTAATTCTGTGGTTTTTCTGCTTGACATCTGATTTTACTGCATCTATTTTATATTTCTGCTTGACAACACTAACCACCTCTCTAGTGATGACAGTTTCAATAGATTACATACTTCAGTAGTGTATATAAGCTAAATATTTAGCTGTTTTTCTTGAACAATTTTTCTTGAATAAATTTTCTTGAACATTTTAGCACTTTCTTAAGTTTACGAAAATAACTTTACATACAAGAAGTTTGCTAATAAATCAACGAAGGAACCTTCGAATCTAAAAATTTTTTTTTAAAAAAAAGGACAGAACCAAACAATAAAAGGCCTTCTTCAAATATTAAACGCCAACTTCTTTGCCTATTTCAAAATGCTACTTGAAGCACTAAACATGCTAAAATGAAGCTTACCAGGCACTAACATTTAGTTTTTTTTTTTCTTTTTTGGATAAGCTAGGGCAGGCCAGCTTGTTCGCACCTCAATTATTCCATTTAAGCCCTAAAGCTAACGACCAAGATAACCCTATGGGACTCAGATCTGTGACAGTAGGATATATATACTCCCAATGGCTTACCAAGGGAACTACCTCATCAGCGCAGATAGCGCTACTACTTTACCGTTTCTGAATTGGTAAAGCTTGCTAATTCAAACATCATTTGTAAACATAGATATCATAATGATTCATCAGAAACTAATATCCACAGTGAGTTGAACGACATAGAAATGCAATATAAGAACATGCTGATATATACCTGGTTCAGATTCCTTTCTCGCACTTGTCGCTACAGTTTGATCTTGGGTGTCGTTCTTACTTTTGTCAACCTTTCCAGCAGACTGCAATTCCAAAAATTATTGAATAAGAAAGCAAATTAGGAGTGCTACTGTGTAGATGTAGAAAAATTCACAATTTCTTTGCTTTCCCCTCCAAAGACCACAATAATTTTACAACCACCAACACTGACATTTGTTTTTTTTTAAAAAAAAAAGGTGCTTCAGACAAGTCCATAATTTACATTTGCATAAGGGGGCACATCAACAGACTAAGAACTGACAGAAGTGATCCAAATCTATTTCATGGCAGACACAGTAGGATAAAGAACTTATCCACATATAAATAAAGGGAACATGAAAAGACCCAGAGTAAACTAGGTAAAAAACAATCTTTTCTGGTTTCCTTTTAACTTTATTATATGGGCTGGGGTAACAAGTTTGTGGGATATATTACAACACAAATACACATGTTCACATCTTCAACTACAGTAAATGACAACACTGCTTCAGTGAGATGGAAACGTGACAATTAAAATCAGCAAGTTTTTGATACTTTTACTTTCCTTTCTTTTTTTATTTTTTTATTTTTTTGGGTTGGGGGGGGGGGGTTGGTGGTTGTATTGCAGGGTTTACAGGCGAGAAGCAGGTCTTCAGAACCAGAGTGTATGATCCTGATTCACGACACAGAGGAATAGCAAACTCTAATAATATGGATATGAAATACAAAGGACAGATGTTCGCTATTTTCATTTTGTGTTTCTTTAAGGGGTTGTCTAACGTTGAGAAAGCAATCATCCAGCCAGATTAATCCACTTGCAGAAAAAAGGTAATACACTAATATCATGTAAAGATTAAAGTATAAGGTATCCCAAGTGAGCTCTCAAACATAAAACAGAAATTGGTTGCTTTAGAATGATAGAATCAGTTCCACATATCAATTCAGCTCAATTGAGGAGATTTTGCTACTTACAGCAAGTAAAGCCATGCGGATTCTCCTTTCTTCCTCATCTTGGTCAGCATATTTCTCCTTTATCTTCTTAAATTTACCCTTTTGCCCACGGGTAGCTTTGCCTCCTGCTGCCGATGAACTTTTCTTGTCAGGCAGACTGGTTGAAGGATTAACATCATCTAACTCTCTGTCTTGTGCAGCAGCCTGCCCATCGCCAGTTTTCTGGCCTTTTTTCAGCTTCCTCCTCTCAGCTTTGGAGAGATGGGGTTTGTCTGCAACAGCAGCCTTTTTCTCTTGGGTTTTCGATTCCTCAGACTGATGTGATTGTGAAGGCTGCTCATATTTTCGATTGGAAGCTATTCCGGGTCCAAGTTCAAGTGCTCTATCAATCAGATCCTCAAGTTCAATTGGAACAGAAGGTATTTTGCTTTCTCCAGAATCATGAACTAAATCAGCAGAAGACTTGCTGCTGGTTTGCAGTTCTTCTGTATCTTTTACTTTGGAATCTAATTTATTGTCACGTTCAGCAGAAATAAAGTTCTCAGAACCATTTAAGGGTGCTGAATCACTTTCTGTTAATAGTGGTCCGCTATCATCCTCGTGGACACTTTGCTGTGTGTGTTCGTCATCTGACTCAGAATCAGATACTTTTGTGTTGCCGTTTTCTTTGAGAACATTTGGTGCCTCATCCTCTCCCCTTACTCGCCTTTCATTTAAATGCAACCCTAATGAAGACTCGTCCACTCGAAATAGTAGGCCAAATCCCATAATAAGAGGATGAGGAGGAAGGAAATTCTTCTTTCCCCGAATCATGAAACTTCCTACAGTAAGATATTCTCCTGTAGGAGCGGACTTAGATACCTGATGAGGGTAGACCCACCAAGCACTAGTGACAATTTTTGAGTCCCATGCCTGACTGTGACAAACCTGTAAGGAAAGAAGTAAATAAATCCCAGTTTACCCAGAATGGTTCAATCAATTTTATATCCTAGCAAAGACATGACTGCATCATCAACTTACAGTAAAACATCCTGCTTGGTTCAATGTCAAGGGAGGAACAGGCTGGTCAGGCCTGTGATTCTTAATTACAGTGCTTGAAGCTCCATGAAGATCAGCATGAATGTACCTGTTTCATCCATCTGATTAACTAGAGGTAACTTAATCATGATATAATTTTACGGTTTTGATGAATAAAACTCTAATAGGGTACTAATTCAAAGAGTTTCCAAAATATTTGATATAATGGAGACATTGTGTTGGTATTATACACCTAAAAGCCTCAATTTAGAAGGGAGGAATAATTAGCCCAAAGATGATAAGCCACTGCCACATGTTGGAAATTTGAAACTGCTATCCAGACAAGTATTTATCGACTTTGTGTCACTTGTAAGAAACTTTAAGTTGATTATGGCACTAAAGCAGACACAAGCCTGAGTATAGGACCTTAGGATATTAGGGCACTGCTTGTCTAAGCTTTTCCCTTATGCAGCCAAAGCCAGGCACATTTCTGGAATTTTTAACCATCTGTTTGACTTATTACAGCCAAGCCAAGACTAGCGGAGGACTTGCTTCCCCAACACACAAAATCAAGACATTTTTACAAATTGAGAAAAAGAATAGACAGCATGCATCTTCTGTACAGCTAAAAGGACCAATTTCAGGCAATGCCTTTCTGGATTTGTAAATTAACACACAACAAACCTAGTGAGAATCAAACCTTCATCTTGACTGTGGACCCCAGCACCCCTTCAATTAGGCTACTTTTTTTTTTTTTTTTTTTTTTTTTGGGGTGGGGGGGGAGGACTTCAAGCAATGTGACTAGGGTCAAATGCCTCTGCCAATGCTGCAAGAATGGAAGGAGTGAAGGGCCATATGTGTGGATTTCTTTTTTGGTGGCCGGTAATGATACTAAAAGTCGCAGTACCACAAGGATCAAAGACAATGTCCTTGAAAAAGGTTTAGATGGTTTCAGTTTTCATTACCAAAGTCACATCCCAAAACAATGTGATGGAGCTTCATAAAATATATGAATTATGTGGGTCATCTTAAAGCTACTAATGAGTCCCCAAAACATGATCAACAAATTATAAGCAATAACAATAACCATGCATTTCATTGATTTCGATGACTATTTTTTATGGTGAAAGAAGTGCCAACTAATACTTACAGAGAATAATAATGACGACAACATAAAAAATAAAGATACATTTGATAAACTTGTCATCGAAATTCCACAAAAGCAAAAGAGCCTCCTTTTGAAAGTTTATGCGTGTCATTGGAGGTGGCAAATACTTACAGATCCCCTTTTTCCATGTAACGCTTGACAATCATTTCATTTTGCTGCGCATCACGTCCACTAATAACTAGATAATTCTCACTGCTGATGAACCAATTGAATTTCTCAAACCAATGGACCTTACGCATATGAGAAATTGTGGCAACTGACTTTTCCTGTGATAATCCAGAAATGAGTAATGGTGAACAATTTATTAGGGGAGAGAAACTTTATGACAAAAGAAAGAGGAAATGCAAAGGACAGGCGTGCCCCAGAAAATAACTAATCCTCAATACCTGAGACAGCTGGAGACGAGTCTTTCTCTCAGCAGCCTTAAAAGCCTTTTCATGAGCTGTTACAGTCTTTTCCTGCTTGCTCTCCTGTTTCTTCTTCATCTCATACCATCGACGGGCATTGGCATGTGCTGAGAGAGCCAAATCCACCTCTACCTAAACAATAGCATATCAAGAATACAAAATGACATTGGATCACACAACAGCATGAAGAAGCAATACAAACAGTCAAACACATTCTTTATGCTTACACTAGTTTTGAGGTGGCATATATTCACAATGTATAAAAGGTACGTCAGAAGTTCAAAGATGCTAGGTATACAAAGAATAACCATAAAACAAAACAAAATCTTACAAGAAATGTGATAAAAGAAGGCATCACTTGTCCTTAGATGACTTCTATATTTAATGTCCAAACTTGAAACGGACACTAAAGCATGCAACAATAAAATCAACGATTTCTTGAAAGTTTCACATAGAAGGAAGATCAAAAACATTAACGAGAACCTGAAACAAAGAGAGCCACAGGCAGCATAAAGACTTTGATCTACCTTATCTGCAGGAAGTGTCTTTTCATCATCATCCATTTCATCAAGATTGTTGCTTAATAGCAGAGTCATACAGTTCCTTTCCAAATGGAGCTTATCAATTAGACCAGCCACGGGATTTCCAGATTTCTTCTCTTCTTTCACCATGCGCGCAAGATCTTCCCAGTTCATACCATTTGCAAGAGCAACACGGACAGCCATTATAGCAGCATCAACATCCTCCAAGTTATATTCAATCAGTTGTGCCATCCTGACACTATGCTCAACTTCTTTTCTCAACATGTGGACACGATTTTCCTAAAAGAATATGCCAAAAATTTCAGATTCAGAAAGTTCCATTAATGCCGATATAGAATATAAGAGCCATCTAAAAATACCGGGTTAAGATGACCCAAAAAAAGTGTCTAAATACTTACGGATAGCACTTCTAACAAGAACAGATTTTAAAGACAAGCCGTAGTCAATATTCCATTTTTTTGGGGGGAGGAGGCATACCTGAAATAATCATTACTAATTCTCATACTTTTCTACTATTTTTTAGTTACTTTTGCTAGTCTGGTTGTGTAATTCATTGGTTGCTTCCTTTACCTATTCTTCAGTTTTGCAATTAGTTTGTTAAGACAGGTTCTTTTCTGCTCCTTATAATTGATATGTAGAATTTATAGATGTATACGTATGGTTAGAAATTAGCACTTCAAATATACATTACTAGTACAGTTATATCTGTAAAATTTAGTGATGCTGCTTAGACTAAAAGGGAACCACATACAAAAGGGTCAAGTACAAACATTATCAAGCCCTCAAGCTTTTATGCCCAACGTTATCTACACATCCAAAAGAGACATCTTTACACCACAACCACCCATGTAGCCCCATCTATATGACATTCTAAAAATCTGCCCTTCCTCTCTTCTTATGTACATCAGCAAATAGGACTATGAACAAAAAGATGGAACCCAGCTCAAATCGCGCATGTAACTTCCTAACCCCAAGAACCCAATCTCCATGCTACCAAAACATCTTGGAGTTAAAAAGATGGAACCCAGCTCACCCAATCAAAGAAAGAAACAAATACCACAAAGAAAAGACTCAAGGAGTTGGCAAGGACTATGAACACAAAAGTGGTCAACTGAGTCTTCCTCTTTGAGATACAATGCATGCCCACTAGCTAAGTTGAAATTTCTTCTTTCAAGCATATCCTATGTCGGAACATATCCCTTAGAAATAAGAAAACAAGATTTCATATGAGCTTTAGATGTCCACATAGCCCTGATCAGAAAGATGGTGCAATTAGACTCGTTACAACTCTAATACAAAATCTCTCGACAGAGAAGGATCCTTTAGATGTAAAGCTAAGAGCTTGAGAATACTTCTTCTCAATCGTTCGGACTCCTCGAAAACCATCTTCATGTCATCAGTACCATACTTTTCCAGTTTCACCTCCTGGACCAGCATTGTCTAATGCATCCAAGAGATGAGAGCTGGTATACCTCATGATTCTGGTATACCTCATGATTCAACCTCACACTCAAACATTCAACCCATGTTTCAAACAAGAGGTTCATCTTAAAATTATACCCATTTTGTGCAAAAGCTTCTTTCATTTGATCTAATCAAAATTGGATGTATGTTGCCAAGACAGTGTGCCCTAGCAAACATTGGTCAAGAATTTTGTTAAAAGTTCTATACAAAGTTCTCAAGAATGTACAAAACTGTTACAAGTAGATACACAGAAATAGATTGGAACATTTGAATTTTGAGTGCGTCTTGACTTGTGATAATTTACAAAGAAAGGGGGAAGGTTATGGCTAATAATAGTTGTGGCATGTGCAAGAGGGATCTTGAATCTCCAAATCATCTATTGTTTTATTGTGACTTTGCTAGGTCTCTTTGGGCTTTCGGCTTTGGCTGTCTTGGTGTTTCTTGGGTCCTATCCTGTTTAATTAGGAGTCATCTCCTATCTTGGGAGAGTTTCTTTGGCAGGAAACCTAAGAAGAAGGTCATGGTTATACTGCATGTGATATTTTGGGTTATTTGGAAAGAAAGGATAAAAGTTACATGGGGTTGAAATCCCTCTTCAAAGATTGAAAGACAATTTTGTCAAGTCTCTCTTCTCTTAGGTGAACGGGAAGCTGAGCTCTTCCTCATTTGATGTGGTAGATTTTTTGGACAATTTGTTTTTTGGTTGTACATAACTTTGTATGGTGCTAGTTGATCATCAGTCCTTTTAATCCTACCAATAATACATATCTTTTCCCTATCAAAAAAAATAAAACTCAAGTTTCTGACAAGTGATAACCAAAAAAGGGCATAAAAGTGACAATAGCTGGTGATGAGTTCCCCTGGTTCCCAAATGATGGGATTCTAGTAAGTCATAACAGCCAAATAGGCTATGATGGACACAAAAGATGTAAAGCATGAAATTAAAATGCTCCTAGTTCCTAACAAGAAGTTTGCATAAACTTCAACTCCATCAGAAATTGAGATTGGCAGATTAACAAAGCTTTACATGAAGAAAAGAACTGCAACTCATCCAACTTTGTCCGTACCACTGGCCCACAGACTTAAAACTTCTACGGTAGAGAATAATATCTAACTTCCAAATGCTTATCCTTTCCAGATAAATCACACTGATACTCAGCCTCAAATTCAAAGTGGGAAATCTAGCACACAGGTCCAAATATCTACAATGAAATTCCTGGCCTTAGAAACAGCGCTTTTTCTTGTTTATTTATAACACATCCCTCTTCTTACTTAGTACCAACCACTACACTTGACCATGAGCATTATCCAATTTGTATTTACACACAACTACTATCCTTAAGGGTGAGATTTTATCAAAACTGTTATTCTTTACGACACAACCTAAACTTATAAGAGCAACAAGGTTTTCCATAAAACATAAAAACGATAAGTGTCAGTCTCACAGAAGAAGACTAACAGTATCAAGGAAAGAAAAATAGACCTGATCACTGCGAATTTTGCTGAGCTTCTGCACAGCCGATGCCTCTTTTGATTTATGCTGTTGTTCTGCTCTCTGACTCTCAATCTTACTGTAGAACTCATCCAAGGCTAGATCAAATGTCTCAAACATTACAAAATCCCTTGATTTGAATTGGTTTAGTAAAATGGGACAATATTCATCATATATCTGCCCATATAAAACCGAAAGGTAAGGTCAGTGATACATGCATATCAGTTGTATAGAAACTCAAATTTACAATAATAAAGCCATTGAAATGGAAGAGAGGATAAGAAAGACCTTGCTTGAATCCTCCTGTTCCGTGTTACCAGACTTTTTTGCCTGCATAATAATGTATCCCTCAGGTACCTTGGCACCATGGATAACATCCTCAAGCCAATCCTCAAACCTGCCAACTGCTTGGCCCAGAGCCTCAATTTTGTCTTCATCCAACTTGTTCTCTTTTGAAATTTTTAAGCTTGGTGACAAGCCCGAGTCTAATATCATATGTTCAGAGAGTTGAGGACCATAAGCTAAACCCTCTCCAAGTACTGCCTTCAAGACCTTCTGTTTTCCATGAGTCTTATCATTCCCTGTCTTGTTTGTATCTGAAACTTTACCACCCTTTTTACCCCCCTTTGTCTTGGGCGCATCTGAGATATTGGGTCCATCTTCTTTAACCTCCACCTGCTCACCTTCTTTAACCTCATTCGAGGACTCAAGAGCTTCCCTTAACTTTGACGTAGTACTTCGTGTAAAAACCCTACTAATTTCAACAGGGTAACGATGCCGTGACATGATAGCAAAACCTTTATCATCATCTCTGTGGCGGGAGAAAAAAGCAAAGGGTAAGTAACTGAAAGATATGGACATATAACATGTTAGGGGATATTAGGACGGAGTTGAAGTTTTCAAAACTAAATCCTTTCTAGAAAGAGTTGTACAGACAATATTAAATAGGATAGTCGGAACTCATAAAGAAAACAAACATAGATTGGATGTATAGACCTTTGAATGTAGTAGCATCTCCAATCAAACATAGAAAAGAAAGCTCTAATTTATAATTCAACAATAACAACAAACTCGTAGGGGCAACACGCTTGCATGCAATATGAGGGATTAAATTTAGGCCGTCCCCCCCCCCCCCCCCCCACCCACCCACCCACCCACCAAATGAACTAAATTTCATAGAGAGGGTGATTCCTGCAGACCAAGAAAACCCTTTTGAAAAACAACATTGAAAAACCAGTTAAAACACTAAAAGAAACCCATTTGGAAAAATCTTTGAAAAAAAAAAAGAAGTATAATATACAATTCAAAATGGTATACTCCTAATCCTAGTTTCATAATACTAGAATAGGGTTATCCAGTGATGCATACATAAGATTGACCGGTGGGTTACACCCTGAAATTCCTTTATTTGAGATGATGAACACTAACCACCAGTAGTCTGCCACAGGGCAATGGGCATAAACTCATTTCCATTTTGGAGTGAAAGTCTCCAATAGCATAAGATGAATCTATTGATGGATAATAATGCTGGTGGATCACCACTAGCACTATCAACTACCCAAAGTGACATCAAACCGGTCAGGGTTTAGAAAGGTGATTATGATTACAGGCATAACCTTAAGCATCGAACAATGGCGATATGTTATTTTATTTATTTGCTTTGTTCATTCCATCCTTTAGTTTCTCAGGTATGAACCTTTACAGGGAGAACTCCACCAAAACTCAAAGCACGGACAGATCCTAAAACTCCCATCGTATTACTAACAATTTCATGGGCAGTAACACAACCACCATTTAAATAGAACCCCTATATGGTGTACCACATTATGCAAGCTATCACAGCTCTCATAATGCAAACAGGACGAGTATATAATTTTGTTAGTAAGAAGTGTACTGCTAGATGACACACTTTCTTTAAAGAAAAACACGATAAACATGAAAGTTTATGCAGACAAAAAATGATAGAAGAAATGATAGCATATGTAAAATTAAGCATGTTAATGACAAACAATTGAAAAGAAAAATCATAATTCATAATGTTAACAAAAGAAATTGATGTAATCCAGCATATACATACCCAAACAGCACTAAAGGAAAGGAAGACTATTCAAATTGTAAGGTTACCGGAGCTTTAACAGCATAACTTTCCTTATATCAACTGAAGTAAAAAAATAAAAATAGAATAAAGCAAGAACCAAAGGGATGGTATATTCAAGGCGTAGCTCATCTGTCTTGTTCGTAATAGAGAGATGCCATATCAATATGTACACATGGTGAATAAACGCAAACAGTGAAAAGGGTCATGTGGAATGGAAGGTACACATAGTTGTGCTTCCCTACAGTAATTTTCTCATAACGCTTCTATTGCTCCAGATAAAAACAGTCCTGTTTAGTTTCAGCAAGGTCATCTTTCCATCAAACTTGGTATGCAAAGCAAAGCAGAAATAAAGCACCTGTGAGACCGGAGAAGAGTCAAGACTGTGAAGTCGGAATCCGTAAGCAAAATGTTTCCTTGGGCATATAGCTCCAATATAACGTAGTGTGCATTAGCTCCTAACCCAAATTGGAAAAGAACAATCTGTAACAGATTGAAAGAAAAACAGAAGCACTGTGTCATTCTACACATACAAATGCTTATAACAAGTTCAATCATCCACAATATCCGGCAAGAGTTTTACCCTGTCATATCCAAGCTGTCTCACGTCTTCCAGCCTTTTCGTACGAATATGCTTCCTCAACTTCAAAGTGAACCCAGATGGTGTATTGCTCTTATCCCTACAAAATGCCAATCAAACAACACACTGTAAGCAAAAATGGTGGAAACCTTGAAAACTGCATCACTCTCATTCCATGCCTTACCTGACATATTCAGTTGTGTGCAGCCTAACACCGCTCTCCATCAACAACAAAACTTTCTCACTCTCTCCAGATTCAGTCACTCCACTACTATTCATTAGCTTGAATAAGTAGGTCTGCACTCAAAATCCAAGCACCGAGAACAAAAACAATCAATCACGAGGCCAACCCCAGTTAACCAAATTTTTTTCAGTCAGGCATTTTATCAAACAGCTGAGGTGCAACCCATACACATTAGAAACAAAACGAATGCAATCAAACAGACGAATAATCTGAATTCGAAATCAAACCTTGGGAGTGATGTCGTAGACGTTGGAACATCGCATGCCGATCAACTTCCGAAGGCACTTGACTTCTGCGGCCACGTCGGCCGTGTTCATTCGCACCTTCACCATGGTTGCCGGTGAGTGAAGCTTTCAGAAGATATTGAGTTGGGGCAATGAATTGTGAATGCAGAGTCCCCTTTCCTTTCTAATTTACGCCGGCGTTTCTTTTCGCCGGGTGGATCGCTTCCAGGAGAACCTCACCCCAGTCGTTCTTACCAAATTCTATTGCTTCCTCTGTCTGTTTATTTGTCACTTTGAAAAATGAAAATAATGAAAAAACTAAAATATTTCTTGGCAAGCTTTTTCCTAGAAAAGCTTTTCCTAATAGATTTTTTACTAAGAAAAATATTTGACAGTATTTGGTTAAAATGGGAAAGTTTGTAAGAAAACTTATTTACAATATCCAGACTATCCTTATATATTAATGGGTTTTTGGATGCTAATATACTGAACTTTTGGGGTATTGGACAATAATGCACTGAATTTTGACACTGGACAATAATACACTGTATTTTGGGGGTGCTGAACAATAATGCACTTAGTATGATTTTGGCAATAGCTAACTTGGTTATGTAGCGGGTGAAAGAGATGAATTGGTCCAAAAATATTTATCTTCTCGGTATGTCACATAAGATTGTCACCAAATTCGCCACCGTTGAAATTGTCTCGAGTGCATTATTGTCCAACACCCCCCCAAAGTTCAGTGCATTATTGTCCAAGGTCAAAGTTCAGTGCATTATTGTCCAATACTCCAAAAGTTCAGTATATTAACGTCCAAAATTCTTATATTAATTTATAAAATATTTTTTTAGGAACATTTTGGGAGGTTAAGTTATAAACAATCTTTCTTTCCTATACTCAGGTAAATTTGATCATCTTAGGAAAATTGTTCAAAGAAGCAATTGCAACCAAACGCACCATAATGTAAAGCTAAAACTCATGTAAATTTTGCTATTGTTGTGTTAAGTTAAGGAAGTACTACTAACCTTCCTCCCTAATTATTTGTCCCTAAAACTATTTTCACAAAAAAAAAATATATAGCGAATTGAGTAAAAAATTTACACATTGTTACACAAATGTCCTTGAGAATACTCTGGAAAAAGAGTAGAAAGTGCATTTATTAGGGTTAGAATGGGTATTCTAGTTATTGAAACTGTAAAAGTTAGGTAATTAGACAAATAAAAAAGGGACAAGAAAAATTAGGTAATTGGACAAATAAAAAGGGATGGAGATAGTAATTAGGTTTTCTTTCCTTGAGGTAATGTGTAAATAGGATTTTATCATCTAGATTTTGGTAATTGGATGTACTTAACATTTAACTAAGGTTAATTGAATTATATACTAAAACCAATTTGATCACTGAGTTTGACCGAAATGCCCTTGAGAGTTGATAAAGGAAAAGACGAAAATACTTCTTATCAATTAGGCATGACAGGGGGTGTTGGATGTTGGCGCCCTCAATATCCCCTTTCTCTCTTACTTTTGTTTCTCTTACTCTTCGATTGAAGAACAAGGAAAGAAGCCCAGAAGTTATAGACGACATTTAGGTTTCTAAAGAGCAATAGCGGAATTGGTGGTTACCTGTGGTTTCGACGACGAAGGAAGCGCGACTGGAGAGTGACGAAGCCCGGAAGACTTAGATGAGAAAATAGAGTTCTTTAAGGTCAGCTCAACGAGGAATTTCTTTCAATTTTGCTTAAAGATTGAATTTTTTGAATTTTTTTCGACCCATAAAGAGTTGTACAGTAGAGTTTTACATTACAAACTTTAGTAAAAATTGATGGTCACTATTTACTTGATCGACCTCTCCCCTTCTTTCTTTTGTGTTAAGTTAATGGGTGTTTCTGGATATGGATTTAGAGTGAAGATGACACTATAGAAGTTGAATTTTTGTATTAATAATAGGTGTTTTTGTTTTCTATGGTATGTAGGATGGAGACTACAATTAATGTGGTTATTTCTTACAAAAGGTGGATGGCAGGGGTTGGTAAAAGGAATCTTGCTTACTATGGCCTTGAAGATTAAAAGATGTAAGGAGCTTTTTGCTAAACCGAACATAAAGGGGGTACCCAAACACTTTGGGATATGCTCTTACAAACATGGTGAGTACACGAAGAGATGGTCAATCACATGCGAGTTTGATGTCACTCATGTAGCAGAACATTGGTTGGACAAAAATTTGAGATTAAGTTTTGTATTGTTGAGAGGAGCCAACCAGCCACACTAAGTTAGATGTATGAGACAATTCTTGGAGATGATGGTGACTTGGACTTAACTCGTGTTGTTGAAGTGTTTGACACAGAGGGTCTTTATGAGCAAGACCTAGTTGTCTTGTCATATATGATGATGCTTGCTTGGTAAATTGAAAGCAAATGAAAAAGTAAAGGGTAAAGGAAGTGGTGTTAGTGACAAAGATGATAAGTTGTGGATGACTTTGTGGCATCTATTGATGAGTACATCGTTAAGATGAACTTTGAGCAACCATTAAGTGTTGCTGATATTGAATCTCTAGATGTGATGAATTCTAACTCGAAAAAACTGAAAGTGGTACTTCAAAGCCTAAATTGTAGCCAAAGAGTGTTGACGTTGAAACAAATGTTGTGATGCACCACAAGGCAGTGGTAGTCCATTCCAGATCCTTAGGAGGTATCCTAGGACTAAAGTTAAAGGGATTGTAATTTCATATCCAAAAGATTCAATGAAGCCCAAGTACCTGTGACTCACTTGATAAAGGAAAAAGTATACTTAGGGAAGAAGAGAAACAACATGATAATTCAGACAATGATGATGAGATTCCAAAATGGGTTAGAGGGTTAAGTCTTGATGATCAGAGCCAAATGGAGGCTCTACTCATGGACAGTCAACATATGGGGTTAATTCATGAGGGGCGAAATGATGAGAAGTCTATTGGGAATGTCCTGACACTCTTCAATTAATTTGGAGTATTTAAACCAAAGTAATATAGCAACTAGTGGTGTATATCCCGTTCATGCACGGGAAAATTGTCAATTATTAAAATATCGAGAATTATGTGTGTTATACTATTTTGAGATAGAATACATGTGTTAAACTTATTAATATTAAAATATACAATTTTTACACACACATATAGATCATACATTAGAAAATATTAATTACATAATTTATTTTAATTTAGTTAATTAAAATATAATTATGAATATGAAAATAAAATTGACAATGATGTGATATAATTTTTTCCATAGACACATACATTTAAAAAACAATAGTAAATATTTCTATTTTAGATTTTTTATAAAATATGATGTTTTTATAAAATAATTAAAATATAAAATGTTAGAGAAACTATATAGCATTAACATTTAGTAGTGAATAACTAATACGCACAAATTTAAAAATAATTACTAATTCTAAAATTTAATAATATGTCAAACAATCACAATATCAGTCAAAACGTAGTTGCATTACTTTTTCATAATAAATTATTATTTTACGATTAAAAAATAATGTTTGTGAAAAATTCAATGAGACCATTAAAAATATGGTAAATAATGGATCTATTTCATTAAAAATATGATAAATAATTATATTGAATTTAAAAAATAGTATGGAGTAAATTATGGATATTAATTCTTATTTAACAGTGAAAAAATGTTTTAGTATTTTTGTTCATATATTTTCATGATACAAATATTTTTGAATACTAATTTAAATTATATATCTCAAAAATACTAATAAAAAAAACTATATATATATACATATATATATATATATATTGCAATTTTTTGTTTTACAATCATTAATTAGAGAAAAAATTAAACAATAAATTTATAAATATGGGAATAGATATAATGAGAATGGGCTTTTTGTGAGAAGGAAAGAAGGGGAGATCTTAGCCTTTGATTAAAAGATCTATGGTTGGGATAAATGTGGAGTTTTAGTTTTATTTCTAGAGGTGTAGTGTAATAATGAGGGGTTTTAGATTTTTTTAAAATGTTTTCACGTGAGAACATATCAGCAGCATTTTTTTTTTAATTTGTGATGGGAAGCCCAATAACATACAACATCCATTTTATCACGCTCATGCATGCATCCAGACCAAACCGACCCTTCAGTTCCTCCCATTTAATTATCAACGTTTCCCCATCTTTTCAGTTGATGATTTCTTCCAAGATCAACCCTAACTAAGTTGTCTCAAAAAAAATCCTAGCATAAACTCTAACTGAGTTGTCTAAAAAAAAAAGCCTTGTTTCAACGGCATTCCAGTTGGACGACAGATTTTATACTAAGACAGTCGATTGCTGCATTCCGGCGGCGAGGAAATGGAAGGTGACGGTGAGGGAACGAGGTAAGCTTACTAGTGACAATGGTATATGGGGTTTGGGTTGTGTTTGTAATCGGTCTGTGCATATTTTGGTTGCCTGATTCATGAAAATTTTGATGAATGTCTGAATTGGTTTATAATTTCATGAAAACCATGCCAGCCCTAATGCATGTGGTATATGCCAATGTTGTTTTTGTTGTTGTTGTTGTTTTTCATAATCCACAAAAAAAAATGGATTTTTGTACTAAACATGGTGTGTAGGATCGTGTTGGTTGTGTGTTTTTATGTAGATTTTTTATTTTTTATTTTTGATTTTTGGAACATTATTTGAGTGGGTTTTGTGTACTGAATACGGTGTGGATGAATGTTAATGTTCATTCATGTAATACGTAATGTCCATGTTAAGTTTGTTCATATTCATGCATATAGAACTTGATGTGCACTAAAATATTAGACGATGTTCATACTAGTATGGTTGATGTTCATCCATGCAAAACTTCATCTGTACGACAACCGGATGCACAAACAATTTAATCGGTTATTGTTGATATTCATTCATGCAATACTTGATGTTCATGGAAATTGGTTGATGTTGATTCGTACAGAGGTTGATGTTCATTTAAATTTTAGTTTATGTTCATAGTATATGGTTGATGCTCATTGTATAATCGGTTGTTGATCAATCACATATCATTTGTTGTTCATGGCAATTTGGTTAATGTTCATTTAAAAAGGCCTTGATGTACATGCATGTCAGTAGTTGTGTGTTAAATTAAGGTTTGACTGATGTTCATTGTACAATTGTTGATGTTCATTCACTTCATACTTGATGTTCATGACGTGGGGTGCAGTGCTGCTGCTGACACATTGGGAACAGGTTCCGCCGTGCTTCCACCATCAGTGCCACAACACTACCAAATGAACGAGCTCGGACAATATGTTCCATTTTGTCCTTTCGAGGAATGGGTTCCAAAATTAGAGCAGATATTCGAAAACATTGAGGAGGGGATGAAGTTCTATGAGCGGTATGCAGTGAGCGTTGGTTTTAGCGTACGTAGTTACAGTCGCACAAGAGACAACAAGGGGTCGGTATGGAAGCTATTTGTCTGTTCGAAAGAAGGGTGGATGCTCGGGAAGAATATGACAATGACAATATACGAAGGGGGCGCATTGGGTTACATTCGGATGAAACGGAGGAAAGACAAGTTGATCCTGAAGGGGCAGATGGAGTAGTCACGCCGGTGGTTACAAGGAGGCGTAAACCTGTGACAAGGGAAGGTTGCACCGCAAAGTTAACACTACGGTCAACGGAATATGGGAAGTTTAAGGTGGTTACGTTCAACGTCGGCCACAATCATGAACTTACAACGCCCAGCAAACGACATTTAGAGAGGTCGGTCCGCAACGTCAGCCGCATTCACATAGACCTGATGAACAAGTTTGCAAGAGCTAACGTTGGGCCGTCGGAGTCATTTCATCTATTTAAAAGACAGTCGGGTCATACGAAAGTGTTGGTTGTACGCTCAAGACATGCATAACTATCACCAATTGTTGAAGAATGTGTTGGTCGACATGGATGCTGAAATGTTTGTGGAGATATTGAGGAAGAACGAGATGAGAGACCCTGAGTTTTACTATGCATTTGAAGTTGATGATGATAAGAAGTTGAAGTGCGTTTTCTGGTGTGATTCTAAAAGTAGGCGTGACTATGCATAATTTGGCGAGCTACTTTCATTTGACACAAAGCACAAGATAAACAAGTACAAAATGGTGGTTGCGGCATTCACTGGGGTCAATCACCATCGAAAACTTGTGTCGTTTGGGACTGGTTTATTGAGAGATGAGAAAACGACGTCGTTTGTGTGGCTGTTTCAGAAGTTCGCTGATGCGATGCAAGGCTATCATCCTGATACGATAGTCCCCGATCAAGACTTGGCGATAAAAGAAGGGGTTGACACAGTGTTCACTAATTCGATCCACAGGTATGAATACACATGTTCATTCCATTACAATTGGTCATCATTTCAATATCTGTTTGATGTTCATTACTCTGGCACTTGATGTTCAATGTGTAGAACAACATGATGTTCATTTCAATATGTGTATGTTCATGTTACTATACTTAGATGTCCATTTCACGAGGTAGTAGATGTTCATGTGAATGTGCATTAATGATCATATTTAGTGGATTGATGTTCATTGTATAGGTTAATGATCATCATGTGTTGCCATTATATGGGGTTTATTGTGTTTGGTTAAAAATGTCATTTGAAGAGCTTAACAAACAATATTAATGTCCATAAACAAGATGTATTGTTATGGATGAGTAGTATAATTCAACGAGAATGGTGGGTCCTGATGTTCATTTTGTCGTCGATAGATGTTCATGTGTGATACAATACATATGATGATATTATATACATATTTATTGGTGGTTGTAATGATAAACATGTATTGCATATGGCACATCATGCGCAAACTCCCTGAAAAGGTTGGACACAAGCTGAATGGGTGTGAGGAGTTCATCAACGACATAAAATTGTGCGTGTGGGCATCCAAGACTCCGGTCGAGTTTGAGGAAATGTGGGCTGCAATGATTGAGAAATACGAGCTCTCTGAGAATTCATGGTTGACTGACATATATGAGAAAAGGGCGGAATGGGTTCATGCGTACTTCACGGACCATCCCCTTGGGGGGGTTTTGCGGACGACATCTGGGTCGGAAAGTGAAAACTCAATGTTTGGGAAACTAATGTGTCCAACTTTGAGTTTTGTTGAGTCTTGGGCTTTGAAACTACTTTATGTATTTTTAATGCTAAAAAAATTCAAATTATATGTAAGCTACCAAAAAGAGAATAAGAAATTGGAATAAGTATAGATTAAAATGTTAACAAAAAGGTTAAAACCCACAAATATAAAATGAAAAGTATCAAGAAAATAGAATTGTCACGTTGTTGTTGTCGTAACAATTTTTTTCAAAAAACAAACATTTTTCTTACGAAGAAAAATAAAATTAAACTATGTATCCATAATTGTCATAGTCAACGAAATAAAATCAGCTCAAAAATGATAGTTCATTCCATAAAAATGATATTTTTATAAGATTGAATTAATAATTAATATAAAATTAATCTATAAAATAAATAACATAAAATTATTGAAAAGTTACCTGTGCATCGCACGGGATATTAGAGGCTAGTTATTATATTATATTTAAAGATAAAATACTAACCTGATAATTAATTGGTGAAAGAGTATGTTATGAATTTTATTATCGAATAAAGATTAAACAATCAAGAAAATTAGAATGGTATAAAGGAAAGATCAAATAAAGATTAAAAGAGACACAAAATTTTACGTGGAAACCCGATAGGGAAAAAACCACGGACCATAAAGGAGAAATAATTCACTAGAAAAATGAGATATTACAAGAGGAAAAATTATACACACTCATACTCTCTCTCAAACTCTCATATATCTCTCTATCTCAAACTCTTCTCTCTCTCTCTCTCTCAAATTCTCTCATCTCTCTTACTCTTTTCTTTGCCTTGAAAAATTTACTTAAACCTCAACAACAAAACAATGGTGGGATACATTAAGATTGTGCTAGTTTTCATGGCGCTGACCTTGTTTGCCGTTGAGGCCAACTCTGCTGTAGGTCTCAATTCTCAGTCACAAGAAGATAACCCTTTAGTGATCTATCCATACATCGTGGATTAAGAAATGGCCTAAAGACAATATTAATTTTGGACCATTGAACTCAACAATCTCCACCTTGGGCCAAAGTTCATCCAACACCGCCAAGGAACCCCGAAGGGGCTAAGTTCAAGTTTGCAATGAAAGAGAGTCCGAACAACATGTGGACTTATGAGGACTTGTCATGGTAGAACCCTGTAGAAAGTATAGACTACCTTGTTTAAGACCCTTCAATAGAACCTGAGTACCTCGCATCACCTGTAGAACTCCACCTTCAGAAGAAAAGTTACACCCTTTTGATTCAAGAGTTCCCAAAGAGATGATACTACACTTTAAATAAGGAACGTAGCAAACATCTGACAATGTTTTAACGGTGCCATCATGAGTCTTGAGTTTAATAGTACCCATTCCCAAAACACTACACGGATAATTATTTCCCATGTAAACAATGTTAGGCTCAATGGGATCATATGCTGAAAACCAATCCTTATTAGGACACATATGATGAGTACAACCCGAATCAAGGACCCAATTAGAAGAAATAGCATTTTCCTTATCAGAAGACGCAAACAAAACGTCATTAGTGCCTTCACCAAATGAGGTTGTAGAATTTTCTTGATTATAATCATTATTAGCCTCTTGTTCCTTTTTCTTTTTCAGCTTTCGACACTCGGTAACATCATGACCAGGTTTCCTACAATAGTTGCAAAAACTTTTGTTTTTCCGGCCTTTGAAATTGGTTTTATTTTCTCTTACAAATAAACCCTCACCGTTGGATTTATCATCAAGGTCAAACCTTTCTTTGGACATTAGAATAGCTTTAACATATTCAAAGGATAAAGTTTCTTCTTTGCTGTAAAGCAATATGTCCTTGAGGTTTTTGTAGGATTCAAGTAAAGAGACAACCAACAAAATAGCTTTATCTTCATCCTTAATTTCTTCATCGAGACTCTTCAAATCAACTATAATAGAATTAAACTCACTCAAGTGTTGTTGAATAGGGGTACCTTCAGACATCCTGTAGGAGTAAAGTTTTGCCTTTAATATGATTTTGTTGGCAATGCTCTTTGACATGTAGAGTTCTTCCAATCGATTCCAAAGATCGACTAGGTTCTCTTTGTCAAGTACTTCCCTAAGAACATTAGGAGTGAGGCATAGTTGAATACCTGAAAGAACCTTTAACTCCAATTCTCGCCATTCCGCATCATTTATGGATCTACGCAACTTTTTCTTGTCAACCTCCCATTCTTCAACAGTCATCTTTTCAGGTTTCTTAAGAAATCCATCAAGGACTTTCCATAACCCGTGTTGAATCAAAACTGCTTTCATATGAACTTTCCAGAGATTAAAGCTAATCTCAACATTGAACTTTTCAATCTCAACTTTCATGATTGTTGACATCTTTGAACCTAAGCTCTGATACCAATTGTTATGAATTTTATTATCGAATAAAGATTAAACAATCAAGAAAATTAGAATGGTATAAAGGAAAGATCAAATAAAGATTGAAGGAGACACAAAATTTTACGTGGAAACCCGATAGGGAAAGAACCACGGACGGCAAAAGATAAATAATTCACTAGAAAAAGGAGATATTACAAGAGGAAAAATTATAGACTCTCTCAACCTAGGGATGAATAATGTGTGAAGATGCTCTTGATACAAGTGTACAAGGCTTAGTTGATTCTTGCTGTTCTATTCCTACTTGGTGTCAAGTGCCTCATGGTATAAATAGTAAAACCATAGCAGTTATAAAGCTATTGAAACGACTAAGTTAAATGAGTAATCAATACTCAAGTATAACTACTACAAAGAGAAATACAAACGCATGTGATTTTGTTGTGAAATAAACCACATGTGAAATCTCCCTCTGCTTGTAACTTGCAAGACATTTAATCAAGTAATTAGAATGTTGTCCACACTCATTTATGTTAAGAAACGGCCTAAAGACAATATTAATTTTGGACCATTGAACTCAATAGAGTAAATTTGTATATGAACACAAGCTAGCAGACCTAGCTTCACAACACAAAACACAAACATCCTTTTCTACATGATAAGGAAATAAGAGCAATAGTTAAAATATCTTAATTAATATGGTTTTTAGATGCTAATATATTATGCTTTGTGAATGTTGAACAATGTATTAAGTATTTTTTGGGACAGTAATATACGATATTTAGCGTTATTGGACAATGAAACGATTCCAGCGATGGGTAACTCGGTGGAGATCATACATGCTAGACTGAGGAGTAAAATAATTAAATTATATTGAATTAAATTAAAAGAAGGGTTTTTTTTGTGGGTAATGTTATTGATGACTTCGGTAATATCACGATCGTCCCAAGGCATGTTATTTCTCCTCCTTTACAGTAGAAGACTTGTAGTTCGTCGTTTATCTTTTCATTACATAATAGCTTTTACACTCGCGGTTACGACAAATTTTCACGACACAATTTCCAACATATGTTTCGTTTCCTTCTGTTTTTTCTTCTTTTTTTACAATAAGTGCAATAGCCAAATGCTCTTAATTAATAGCGTTTTTCGATGCTAATACATTGTATTTTGTAGATGTTGGACAATAATGCATTGAGTTTTTTTATTGGACAATAATATATTTTATTTTGGGGTATTAGACATTGAAAAGATTCCGACGATGGCTAACTCGTTGGTGATCTTACATGATAGATTGATGAGCACAATAACCAAATTGTAGTCAATTAAGTTTAAAAGAAGGTTTTTTTTTGTGGGTAATGATATTGATCACTTTGGTAATATCACTTTCCTCACATGGTATGTTATTTTTCCTCCCTTACAATAGAAGACCTGTAATTTGTCATTTTTCTTTCATTTACAAAAGCGGCTCTTAAACTTGCGGTTACGACAAACTTTCATGACACAATTTCCAACGTATGTTTGGTTTCCTTCTTTCTTTTTCTTTTCTATTTCAGTAAGAGCAATACTCAAATGCTTTTAATAAATAGGGGTTTTAGATGTTAATATATTGTGTTTTGGGAATGGTGGACAATAAGGTATTAAGTTTTTTTTTTGGACGATAATATACTCTCCTTAAGGTTATTGGACAATGAAATGATTTCGGCGATTGGTGACTCGGTGGTGATCTTACGTGGTAGATTGAGGAACAAAATAATTAAATTGTAGTAAATTGGTAATATCACTTTCCTCACAAGGTACGTTATTTTTATTGCCCTACATTAGAAGACCTGTCGTTTGTTGTTTTTCTGTCCGTTACAAAAGTAGTTTTTACTCTCGCGGTTACGACAAATTTTCATGGCACAATTTCTAACATATGTTTGGTTTCATTCTGTTTTTTCTTTTTTATCCAATAAGAGCAACAATCAAATACTCTTAATTAATAGGGGTTTTAGATGCTAATATGTTGTACTTTGTGGATGTTGTACAATAATGCACAGAACTTTTTTCTTGGACAATAATATATTGTATTTAGGTGTATTGGACAATGAAACGATTCTAGCGATGTCTAACTCGGTGGTGATCTTACAAGGTAGACTGAGGAGTAAAATAATTAAATTGTAGTCAATTAAGTTTTAAAGAAGGGGTTTTTTTAGTGGGTAATGATATTGATCACTTTAATAATATCATGTTTTCACAAGGTATGTTATTTCTCCTCCCCTACAATAGAAGACCTGTAATTTGTCGTTTTTCTTTTCGTTACAAAAGCAGCTCTTAATCTCGTGGTTACGACAAACTTTCATGACACAATTTCCAATGGGTGTTTGGTTTCCTCATTTCTTTTCTTTTCTTTTACAATAAGAGCAATAGTCAAATGCTCTTAATAAATAGGGTTTTTAGATGGTAATATATTGTGCTTTGTGAATGTTGGACAATAATGTATTAAGTTTATTTTTGGGACAGTAATATACTGTACTTAGGGGTATTGGACAATGTAACGATTCCGTTGATGGGTAACTCGGTGGTGATCTTACATGGTAGATTGAGGAGCAAAATAATTAAATTTTGGTCAATTAAATTTAAAAGAAGGTTTTTTTTGGTGAGTAATGATATTGATGACTTTGGTAATATCACGTTCCTCACAAGGTATGTTATGTCTCCTCCTCTACAATAGAAGACTTGTAGTTTGTCGTTTTTCTTTCCGTTACAAAAGCAACTTTTATACTCGCGGTTATGAAAAATTTTAACGACACAATTTCCAACATAGGCTTGGTTTCCTTCTCTCTTTTTTTTTTCCCAATAAGAACAATAGTCAAATGCTCTTATTTAGTAGGGTTTTTAGATGCTCTTACATGGTAGATTGAGGAGTACAATAATTAAATTGTAGTCAATTAAATTTAAAAGAAAGATTTTTTGTGGGTAATTATATTGATGACTTTGGTAATATCACACTCTTCACAAGGTATGTTATTTCTCCTCTCCTACAATAGAAGATTTGTTTTTTGACGTTTTTCTTTTCGTTACAAAAGCAGCTTTTACACTCGCGGTTACGACAAATTTTCATGACACAATTTTCAACATATGCTTGATTTCCTTCTATTTTTTACTTTCTTTTCAATAAGTGCAATATTCAAATGCCCTTAATTAATAGGGTTTTTAGATGCTAATATATTGTATTTTGTGGATGGTGGACAATAATGCATTGGGTTTTTTTTTCTTGGAAAATAATATATTTTATTTAGGGGTATTGGACAATGAAATGATTCCGACGACGGCTAATTCGATGGTGATCTACTGATCTTACATGATAGATTGAGGAGCAAAATAATTAAATTGTAGTCAATTAAGTTTAAAAGAAAGGGTTTTTTTTTTTTTGTGGGTAATGATATTGATCACTTGGATAATATCACGTTCCTCACAAGGTATGTTATTTCTCCTACCCTACAATAGAAGACCTATAATTTGTCGTTTTTTTTCCCGTTACAAAAGCAACTCTTAAACTCACGGTTACGACAAACTTTTATGAAACAATTTCCAACGTATGTTTGGTTTCCTTCGTTCTTTTTCTTTTTTTTTCAATAAGAGCAATAGTCAAATGCTCTTAATTAATAGGGTTTTAGATGCTAATATATTGTACTTTGTGGATGTTGGACAAAAATGTATTAAGTTTTCTTTTTGGACAATAATATATTGTACTTAGGGGTGTTAGACAATGAAACGATTATGGGGATTGCTAACTCGGTGGTGATGTTAAATGGTAGATTGTGGAACAAAATAATTAAATTGTAGTCAATTAAGTTTAAAAGAAGGGGTTTTTTTTTGTGGATAATGATATTGACCACTTTAGTAATATCATGTTCTTCACGTGGTATGTTTTTTCCCCTCCCCTACAATAGAAGACCTGTAATTTGTCGTTTTTCTTTCCATTACAAAAGCGGCTCTTACACTCGCGGTTACGACAAATTTTCACGATACAATTTCCAACATATGCATGCTTGGTTTCCCTTTTTTTTCTTTTTTTGCAATAAAAGCAATAACCAAATGCTCTTAATTAATAGGGTGTTTAGATGCTTATAAATTGTACTTTGTGGATGTTGGACAATAATGTTAAATATTTTTATTTTGGACAGTAATATACTGTATTTAGGGGTATTGGACAATCAAACGATTCCACCGATGGGTAACTCGACGGTGATCTTACAAGGTAAATTGAGGAGCAATATAATTAAATCGTAGTCAATTAAGTTTCAAGGAAGAGTTTTGTATTGGGTTAGTAATGATATTCATTCATCACTTTGGTAATATAACGTTTCTCACAAGGTATGTTATTTCTCCTCTCTTACAATAAAAGACATGTAATTTGTCGTTTTTCTTTCCGTTACAAAAGAAGCTCTTACACTTGCGGTAGTGACAAACTTTAATGACACAATTTCCAACGTATGCTTGGTTTCCTTCCTTTTTCAATAAGAGCAATAGTTAAAATATCTTAATTAATAGGGTTTTTAGATGCTATTATATGGTGTTTTGTGAATGTTGGACAATAATGTATTAAGTTTTTTTTTTTTGGGACAGTAATATACTGTACTTAGGGGTATTGGACAATGAAACGATTCCGGTGATGTGTAACTCAGTGGTGATCTTAAATGGTAGATTGAGGAGCAAAATAATTGAATTTTAGTCAATTAAATTTAAAAGAAGGTGTTCTTTATTTTATTTTTTTAGGTAATGATATTGATGACTTTGGTAATATCACGTTCCTCACATGATATGTTATGTCTCCTCCCTTACAATAGAAGACTTGTAGTTTGTCGTTTTTCTTTCCGTTACAAAAGCAACTTTTACACTCGCGGTTACGACAAATTTTCATGACACAATTTCCAACATATACTTGGTTTCCTTCTCGTTTTTCTTCCTTTTTTTCCAACAAGAGCAATAGTCAAATGCTCTTATTTAATAGGGTTTTTAGATGTTAATATATTGTAATTTGTGGATGTTGGACAATAATGCATTGGGCTTTTTTCTTGGAAAATAACATATTTTATTTAGGGGTATTGCACAATGAAACACGACTCCGGCGATGGGTAACTTGGTGGTGATTTTACATGTTAGATTGAGGAGCAAAATAATTCAATTGTAGTCAATTAAGTTTACAAGAAGCGTTTTTTTTTAGGTGGGTAAAGATATTGATCACTTGGGTAATATCACGTTGCTCACAAGGTATGTTTTATTTTATGAGTTTTCAGTTGCTCTCTTATTTACTAGCTTGCAAACCGCATGGAGAAGAGTTTGACAAGCTAGTAAGGGCTCTGACGACATCTGGAACGAAGACCCGAATCTTGACCTTCTTACTGAGTCTATTTTAATTATTTTTAGAACTCTTAATTTCTCTTCAGTTTTCTTAATTTAATTTTCAATTTTAATTTAAGTATTTGGTTATTCGATTTTTAGAGTCCTAATTTCCTTAGTACTGTTTGCTTGACTTTAGGCAAAGGACAAATAGAAGATTAAAGAGAAAAGCAGTGGAAGAGAGAAACTTTGATGCCAGGCACAAAAACGCTGGCAGCGTCTCACACAAGGAGACCGAACAATTGCAGAAATCAAAACGTTGGTCGCGCCTGAAAGTGCTCCCAACGTTTCCTATTCTCACAACTTTATTCTCAATTTCTTCTCTTTGCAATAATATTTTTGAAATCCCTAAATTTTTCTAATTTTTTTTTCACATATTCCTTTCTTCTTCTTTTACTTCCCAACCCCTTTATTCACTATCTTTATCCCACACTCCAACCTACAAATAATTTCCAAATCTGAAAATTTTCAAAATCTTTTTACTTGCAACCTCTACTTCTACCCGTGTTCAAGCAACTTCAAGGTACAATTCTTATTTAGTTCTTCAACTTTATTATTACTTGCTAGTATTTTTTTTTGGTGTGTTTTTGCAAAAAAATTGCTCAAGGGTGCCATACATTCCCCAAAAGTGACTATTTGGGGACCACATTATTTTTTTTACTTGTTGGGGACCAGATTGTTGTCAAAATAGGCTGGTTGGGTATTTTCCGGCCAAAAGTTATGAAAATCCGGTGAGAATAGCCTGAGTCAACACAAAATTCATTTAGACCCATGGAGTGACAAAAATACCCCTTTTTTGGCTCCAATTTTTGTCTTTAAAACTGACTTAACTCCTCCTCCCTCCCAACTACCAAATTCAGTCGACATTTGTGAGAAAAAAATTAGAGAGAGGAAGCTGGAGACTTGAGGAGGAGATTTGCAAAGTGGAAATGTCGAGGAGGATGGCAGGTAAGTCCTAAACGAATTCATTGTCTGAGATGACATCAGGTGGAGTATTAAATCTATTCAAAACCAACAGTGCAACGTACTTACCTGGACGAGGTCAATGGGTGATCAAGAAGTTCCATGGCCTAGGTTGGTGGTCTCCATTGTACTTGGGAGGCTCACCAACCTAAGATCTCCCCAAGAGGGAGAATCTACGTTATAATTTGTGGTAGTGGGGGCTTGCGTTCGCGCAGCCCCTGCCTAAATGTGCGTGTCATTAAAGTTTGATTGATTTCTTTTCTTTTTCCTTAGCAAGAATGCAAAGCAAGTTCATTACCAAAGGCATTCCCAATGGGGGACCTCATGTATGTTAGTTTGAAATTTAACGGTAGATAACTTTCTACAGCCAAGTGTTTCGTATGAGATATTAAATATATACAAGAAGATATGTTGTCATAATTTGTTGCAATATAGAAATTTAACTTTCTATAATCGAGTGTTTCATGTTAGATATTAGATATATATAAGAAGATATGTTGTCATAATTTGTAGCAGTACGGCCCTATTTGCACATTAGTTAAAATTTACTGTACTGAGACTTTACATTTTGAGTGTTTTATCTGATATAAAATAAAAAGACTGTGAGGGAAGTCATAATTTAGATAGTTACCAATTGCCTTTGGCTAGCATTTTATTTATTATCACTCATTTACCATCATCTTCATTCCCTTCATCAACTTTTTATCCTCTAAACCCACCCACCACCCACCACCACCACCGCATGTTACTTGGGTTATTTCCTGTTCAATTTGGAATCATCTTTTTGCATGGAAGGGTATTTTTGACAGGAAATTGAAGAAGAACTGAAGGTTTTTAAGAGATTGGAAACTCCTCTTCAGCAATCGAAGGACAACTTCATTTAATCTCTCTTCTTTTGGGTTAATGGGAAGATTTACTCTTCTTTGGATGTGATAAATTTTGTGGATAGTCTTTATTTTGACTATACATAATTGTGTAGATGCTTGCTAGGCATATGTTTTTTGACCGTATGGTTAATGTATTTATGTTTTCTTATAAAAAAAGGTTGAAAAAAAAGTCACAGATATTGCATGTTCAGAACATGTGAGTGTTTCAAACAAAGTTATTTGATTAGTTGATAGAATGAAGGTTATGGCCATTGACTTTGGTTAAGTCTTTAATAGTTTGTCGTTAGTTATTTAAAATTTAGTTTGGATTCTGAGCATTTGGCTCATGTTGTATTCCGACATGTGATCTTTGACTTTAGTTATTTGTGTTTGTAAACTATAAAGTAAGAACCTTCGAACGACCCAATTTTTGTGTGATTACATTTTTAAAATTTGGCTTATCGTTGTCCCAAACCCAATAATATAGCTTAGTACCCAAAAAAAGCGCATGGACACAAATGCAGCGGTTGGAATTTTTCTACGGAAAAAACCATTTTCGCATCACTATAAATAGAAAAAATTTTATTGTCATTCCCATCCGTTTCATTTAAATATTTTTATAAATCTCGAGGCATTTTCTAATTATTGTTTCACAAAATTTGAAATCTCAAAACTATAAATGATCGTTTTTCAAATTGTGAGTTTTCCATGAGGATCTGGAAAACTGGGTATATCCATATGAACTATAGAAGCAAATACACAACTAAGATGCGAGAATTGGATCACGATTCACAGATTGTGTGGGATGGTCCCACTAAGAAGGAAGAACATAGTAATAAACAATAACTAACCAGTTAAACGTACACAATTACAAGTAGATTGGACCAGAGGACTGTTGGAAATAATTGAATCAAGGCTGCTGGTTTCGGAATCACAAAAACTGAGTCGTGGATAACCATTGCCTTGAAAGCGATTACGGCACGACCTAGGTGACAATCGATATTGTCGATCACTCCCCAAGGTTAACTCAGCTAATTCTTAGACTTGTGCACTCAAGGCTAAGAATTTGGAGTATGTAAAAACTGATTGCCCAGAAAATATTAATGGAAGAGGAGGTTGAAGATGAAGAGAAGAAGATGATTGTTGGTGTGTAGATTGCAGCCATGGAGGAGCTTCATTTATAGGCTTAGAAGCCTACCGTTGGTTGGGCACTAGTTCTCAACCGGGCTAGCCACAAAAAGAACCGCGTCGCGCGTCCTGCGACCGAAACCGGATTGGCGGCGGCGGCAGCACGTGTGGAGTCCCAAGCCATTCCTTCCTCCATAAAACACCCATTTACACTTATTTAATACTATTAAGTGTGGTGGGATATATAAACCACTTTCAACTTGATTTCTCTACCAATGTGGGACAAAAAGCCTTGTTGCCATTACCATATTGTAACTTCATTTGCAACAAGGACAACCCACTCCATGATTTCAATCAGGATAATATTGACAGGGGGCTAAAAAGAAATCAAATATGACAATTTGTATTGTAAAACAATGCTTAATATAACAATCGATCAATGAACTTCCCAATAAACCTAAAACCAGTGAAAACTTTGCATTTATGTGATTCTATAAAGCACAAAACTATGAGCCTATTTAACATGAGTTGCTAGCTTTAGCCTTTAGTATACCAGAAAAGACTTGGTGCCATATATTTAGACACCAATGCCTTTCCAGCTGAAGTTGGTTGTGAGAATGCCAACGCAGACCACCCTATAACGTGGCCTTCTTCACTTGAGCTTTGCCTGCATTAAAGAAGATAAACATCATAACTCAGGTCTACCAGCAAGAATGTTGCATGAGAAACTGAAACCAAACATGCAATTCTGATTTTGCGAGAATACATTTGGGAAACATAACACCATGCGCAAAAAAGGGTAATGTTTTCCTTACTCTAGCTAATAAGCCTAGAATCAGGTCAAAAATTTAAAAATCGAATAGGACAGGGGTCGCGCAAACACAGGCCCCCACTTCAACAAATTATGACGTAGACTCTCCCACTTTGGGAAGATCTTAGGCTAGTTCGTCTCCCAAGTGCAGTGGAGGCCACCAACTTAGGCCATGGGTCTTCTTGATCACCCATTGACCCCGTCCAGGTAAGTATGTTTTATTGTTGGTTTGGAATAGATTTTATACTCTGTTTTTCTGTTCATCTGCTTTTGTTTCTCTGCTGTGGGACATAAATGTCCCTGTGTTGTGCCAAAGGGATGCCACATATTTGATGCAAAAGGAATGTAGTGTCTAGGAAATTCTAGGTTCTGAAGCACCTTTCGACACAACTGAAAGCTCTGATGACTAAGTTAGACAAGTCCAGTGCCGTCGTCACCATAAAACATAAAAGAATTGAAGCTTTCTCATGGTTATGTGGCCTGTTAGTCATCTAATTTAGGGGGTTTTTTTTTTGAAGAAGAAAGTCATCTAATATAGTTGAAGACTAACCTCAGCTTAGTAATGTTCAAGGATCTAGATTCTAATTTTCCAAGGTAAAACAAGGAAGGCTTATGGAATGGCAACTCTTTTTCTTCTAGTAAATTTATATTAAAGAAACATGTTGGTAATTTTAACAATGCAATGCCTTTCATCATTTTGCCTACTACAAAATTGAAATTAGGAAATTTCATCATTAAACTATGATGACTTCACAGTTCACACATTCTGTGTACTACTCTTTTGACCATAAATAAATAACATGTCAGCCAAAGGCAATTTGTAACTTTCCAAATTATGATAGCTTCCAACATTGTCTATCTAAATAACATATAATAAATAACATGTGGCTTCAAGAAAAGAGGGTAATATATCAGGTACGTACAAGTGAAAGAGCGAAACAAGCCAGTCCTGTCTGGTCATGTCGATCTCAATCGTTTACCTTCGAAGTCCAAGCTTTGAATTGTTCATGGCAGTTCAATTCTTCAAACACACACATACACAAAAAAAAAGGGTGTAGGCAAAGTACTAAGAAAATTCTTATGAATCCTCTAGGATATCTAAGCATGTAGCTTAATGCTTTTGTGTATTGGGAGCTCCAGATTTATTATTGTACATGGAAGTATAGCTTATTTCACTTTGTTTCTTGGCTTGAGTTTGATGGTTATGTTTGTTTCCTTTTACAATGTGATTCGAACATTGATGTTGGATGTATCAATGAACTAGATTGTCTTCGGTAACGGGGTAAGTATCACATTGCCCTCAAGTGCATCAATTATTTTAATGTTATATCAAATGAAACACTCAAAATGTCAAGTCTCAGAGTACACTAAGCTTTAACTAGCGTGCAAATTGCACAATTTGGCCACAAGAATGCAGGCCAGACTGCCACAAATTATGACACAACATATCTTCTTTTATATATCTCATACCAAACACTCAATTATAGAAAGTTAAATTTCTATGTTACCACAAATTATGACAAAACATATCTTCTTGTATATATCTCATGTGAAACACATTTGTAGAAAGTTAAGTTTCAATTAACATAGAAATTAGGCAAACTGCATTGGCTTTTGATCCATATAGGTTGTAAGGGGTAGGTTTCCAACATTAGTAGTACCTTTGGTAGTCGAATTGCTTTCCATTCTTACCAAAAATATAAAAGAAACTAGAAATCAGGCAAACTTTAAACGACATACATTTAGGCAGGGGCTGCGCGGACGCAAACCCCCAATACAACAAATTATGACATAGATTCTCCCACATAGGGAGATCTTATGCTGGTGCGCCTCCTAAGTGCAATTGAGACCACCAACCTAGGCCATGGGATTCCTTGATCACCCATCGACCCCGTCCAGGTAAGTATGCTGAACTCCTAATCTAAGCTGGATTTTATACAGATCCGCTATCCTATTCTACTGGTTGGCTGATGTGGGACATAGGTAAACAAAGCATGCTCTCACTCAATATTAGTGCATCACCAAAACCCACAATTTAACAAGCAAATTTAACACTTCACTGTTCACACCCGTCCCTACCAATTAACTAATCTCAATCAAATGAGACTGAATAAGATTTGAAGTCACTCAGAGGCTATATAAACTACAACTAGTATGTTGACTGGGATAATTTACCATATTTTTTCAGAGTTATAGCATTTTTTAAAAAGTTGGTAAGTAATTAGAGTCTTAGCATGGCCCCATCATAACTAAGTCCCAAATTCCCCCCCCCCCCCCTTAAACAATTCTACCTTAAACAATTCCAGAAGCCCAATTGATAAGCCTAAGTCATGGTCTATATATATATATATATATAATCAAACAATGTAGTTCAAACACTGAAAACAAGGGTTTAGCAAATGTAAAGCATAACCCTAGCCTTAACCCTCCTTGTAGTTTCACATGCACCAAGAAGCGGGAGAATTAATATGCATGTCAGTCGGTCACTGAGATGCTGCATTTAGCTAAATCATGTTTAGCGAATTTAATGGGTTATAAGAAAAGCATGGATGTTGGGTACTTTGGTTCATTGCTTTAATTTCTTTTACGCCTAACTCGATCTAATCAAATATGATCTAACTTAATTTATTAGTTAAATAAATGGTGACTTTTAGATAAATGTATTTGTTATATCAGTACTTTCTGTTCTTTATGTGAATGATTAAGCAAATATGTAGGTAAGTTTAGCAATGGAATGCCTTTTTTCACGTTGTCTACTACAAAATTTCTAATTAGGAAATTTCATCCATCAGATTATGATGACTCCACACATTTTGTGTACTACTCTTCTTTTGGACGATAATCAACTATGATAAATAACTGCTAACCAAAAGCAATCATTAACTGTCCAAGTTATGATGGCTTTTCCTTAAAAAAAATAATAATTAAATTATGATGGCTTGCCTCATAGTCTTTCTATGTTATCTTATAGGACAGTAACTTTAACAAACATGCAAATTGGACAATTTGGCCCTGTACAAGAATGAAGGGCGATACTGCCACAAGTAGACCTGTCAATTCGGTCGGTCGGGCGGTTTCGGGTCGGTCGCATATCGGGTTCGGGTAAATGCGGGTCGGGTGTATTTCGGATTCGGGAAAATACGGACGGTGTATTTCGGTTTCGGGTCAACCCAACGGGTTATGATTGCGACCTTTTTTCCGCTTTTCCTTTAAAAAAATGGTCTCTAAATACTACTTTTTGTACAATATACATAATAAAATATGATTATCTTCTAGTAACGATAGATTATTGTAACTATTTTAACTTAAATTAGAGAAATAACAAATAAATAAGTTACGCTTATAGTTTAACGTTAAAAATTACAAAGAAAAATCACAAATTTTTAAAAAGTTGAACTTCAAATTTTAATTTTTCGGGTCAAACGGGCGAAAAATCGTGTTTAGTTGAAAAAATCGTGTTCAAAACCCAGAAATTTCGGGCGAGTTCCGGTCGGGTCAGAAACTGCCAGGTCTAGCCACAAGTTATGACAACATTTTAATTGTCCTGTATATCTCGCATATCAGTCAACACTCAATTATATAAAGTTATGTTTTAACTAAGATTGAGCATAAAAATCAGGCAAACTTTAGTTATGCATATATTCTGTAACGCCCCGAAAATTCAATTATAAAAAGTCACAGTCAAACTAACGTTAACAGACAAAACTTAGCGGAAGACTTCAAATTTAGTTCGGGCGTCACTGCCGTATCCCCAAAGGAATACAAGGCGAGAAAGGAAAACACAACTGTCTGCTAACGGTAACTACTAACAACTCAAAACAACTCTAAGATTTCATAACGAAAACAATATAAAAAGATTCAAGGACTTCTAGACTCGTCGTCCTCACTTCTAATTCCCGTCCCCAGCATTTAGATCTTCACCTGAAAACAAAACATTTCAAAAATGAGGGGGAAATCTCAATAATGTCTACCCCTAACGTTTAAAACAGTTTAAGTTCATTTCAATTCATTTGAGGGAGAGGGAAACAAGTCAAATCATTTCACAAACCTTTAATCCCTTAACTGTTTTCCTCAACCCAACCAAATCATATTTTATTATGCGGGCGGGATACCACATCCCTTAAAGTAACAAATATCATACCGGATCCCAGATCCTCTGCCTACCACAGGCTACGACCGAGTCCTGGACCCTTTGCCTACCACGAGCTCGACTGAATATCAAGAGTTCACATTTCCGCCTACCACAGGCTACGACCAGGGTCCCAGACCCTTTGCCTACCACAGGCTACGACCAGGGTCCCAAACCCTTTGCCTACCACAGGCTACGACCAAAATATCAAGAGTTCACCTTTCCGCCTACCACAGGCTACGACCAGGGTCCCAGACCCTTTGCCTACCACAGGCTACGACCAGATAAACCCGCTTAATGTTTCACTTGAATTATTAGTATCTTATGCAAAAACTCAACTCACAACTCTCAAGTCAAACCCAACCCAGGTTATCAAAACGAGTATCAAAACTACTTATAAAAGACCATCACAATTTCTCAACTCATAAATCAAGGTCACAATCGAAACAAAAGATTATCAAAACAGATGGTCGTATTTCCACAAAAGTCCCCTTTCGGGATGCAATTCTCAAAATAGATTATAAAACATCAAAATACATTTAAAGAGCATCCCGATGGGGATTAGAGCATAGACAATTACCTGAATAACGTCACAGTACAGCAATAAGGAGAACACACTTGAGCTCACTATCGTCACGCACTAACTCGGGCCTAGAATAAGAATAATTATCTAATCAAAACGCGTTCTAACGAAGTTAGTATTAACTATCAACTACCTAACCCATCCCCTAGGAACACTTAGGTTCCTATCATTTATGAAATTACACTTAACACCTCCAAGAAAACACATAACAGGATCACACATTATTTTCACTCCACAATTCTTTATAAATAAAAGCAAACAGAGGACAGATTTTAATGTTCACATAAAACGGGTCACAACTCGACTTCCCGACATCCTATGGGTCTGGTTCTGGACTTTTCGGAAACCTCGGGATGTCTACTAAAACTTCTATGTTGATGACCAAGCCCATATCAGTCCCGAAGGACTCTAAAAGCACTCATCTTCCCAATTGGTCCAGATCTGACAGGTTCTGGTAAAAAGATTATAACTCGGGTTATACAAATCAAACGTTCGATCCGTAAAATTCCTATGGTTCCTAACATCTAAGGAAATCTCCAGTTAAAAGGGTTCGGTCAAAAGACAACTATACTAATCGTGGTAACCCGATCTTCAGACACTAACAAAACTGTCCCGTTACCGGTTCTCATATAATTGATTATTTCAGTTCTAACTTTCACTATTCGATCCTAGGGTCCTAATTTGGGTCTAAACCAGTAGCTAAGGTTAAAGTTTCAACCTTAATCCAATCAAAGTTTAATCTTCATAATTTCTAAAATCAAAACTAAATAAAACAATAACACCAATCAAGAAACTCTTACTACTCCTTCCTATATTATTCATGATAATAACCCAATACAAGAAAATAGCAAGTAACAAAGTAACACATAAAGCTCAAAACTTTACTAATTATAACACAAATTTAGACTTGTAAAAAAAAGTAGGAACATGATTGTAAAACACTCTTGTAAGTATTATAGCATGCTAATAAATAAAACTAATACTTTGATTAAAATAATACGATTAACCTTACTTTCCGCATGAGATAAAACTAACAAGAACCCTAACTTGATTTATTAAGCATAAAATTTATCACATAAATTTGCAACTCAAAATTAACCCTACGACTCTAACATGATTAACCATATTAACATATAAATTCTCAACTGCCATCATAATTATTGGACAAAAGAATATCATGTTAATACCCTAACTAAAATTTCATGTACGTGTAAAATGATGACACTCCACTTCGAGAACCAAGAACAAGAACACACACAGAATATTACTTCACATTGTTTAACCAGATTCATGTGATTATACCCTAATAATAAAGTGAAAGAAGGAACAAGAACCAAGCAAGTAAGCATCTTGAAGGTTACTTATTTAAGCCTAAAAAAAAATATACCTACTTAGCAACATGGGTAATATAAACACAACCTCAATACACCCAAAACTTCTCACGGATTTAAACCTTAATATTTCCAACAAGAACATCATAGTATTTTTCATCAATTCAAGAACATCATATTGTAGAATAACAACCAAGAATGATAATAAAAAAAAGGAACCAAAGAAACAAGAAAGGAGAAGACTTGAACTTTGTAAAAGGGTTTACGTTAGGGACGATGGCGCTAGGCAGATGTGGTGGTCGACGGTCACGTCGGGGTCGGGGTTGGTCGAAGGTAGAGTGGGTGTCGGTGTTCCGCGTTGGTGACGACAGCAACAGCGGCAGCCACAACAGTAGCGGCGTAACCGAGCAGCAGCAGCAGCAATCCGGGTTCTTTGGCCTATACGTGCAGATGGCGGTGGCGGCTGGTGGTCCAGGGCAGAGCTCCGGCGACGTTCTCGGCTACTGGGAAACTCACGGCAGAGACAAAAGGAAGGGGGACGGGAGAGAGAAGGAGGAAGCAGTAGGGGTGCGTGGGTTGTTTGAGTTTAGTGCTAGGTTTAATAGCTTAATTACCCCCTAATCTCTTATTAATCTAGTACTTTCCCTAATCTAATTCTAAACTAATCCAAACTCTAACCTAACTGACTATGATTCTGGCTCCAACGAACTATAAAGCTAATACTAACCTAATAGTAATACTAATCCTCTGCCCACGTAAAGTAGTAATGATAATATAGTAATAATAGTAATAGTAATAATAATAATAAATAATAATAATAATAATAATAATAATATTCACATAGTAACAATAATAGTCATATAATAATACCCACGTAATAACAATATTCACATCACAACAATTATAATAATACTTATAAGAATACTACTACTAATACTAATAATATAAATAATAATGATAATGACACGTGATATTACCAAAATACCCTTGTTAGTCCCTTAACGATCCTACGAGCTCAAGTGTTACCAGAATTAATCACAAACGAATTCCGAATAATTAACGGAGTCAACTTAATTTACTGACGGCGTCACGGTCAACACCTTTAAATTTTCCGGGGTTATACAATTAGATTCTCCCTCTTGGTAAGATCTTAGGGTGGTATGCCTCCCAAGTGCAATGGAAAACACCAACCTAGGCCATGGGACTTCTTGATCACTCATTATCCCCGTCCAAGTAAGTATGTTAAGCTACTCATCTAAGCTACATTTTATACAAATCCTCTCTCCTATTCAAATCTTTGGTTGATGTGGGACAAAGGTAAAAGAAGCATGCTCTCAATATTTGATCCTCACTGAAGTCCACAGCTCTGCAAACAAATTCCCGTTTCCTTTTCGTCGCCCCCCTTTTTATTAATGTCGTCCACTTTTTCATAATAATTTCCAATATTGCCCTTGACCCTTCACTTTCTAACTTCTCTCTAGTTTCTCTCTCTAATAATAATAATATTATTATTATTATTAACAATAATAATAATAATATTTAAAAAAATTTATTAAATAAAAATTAATCGAAAAAAATCTAAAAAACACGGTTGCCGCACAGAAAATGCGGCGACACCGCGGTGGCTGCCGCATGTCGATAGCGGCACCCGCCGCGGCTTTGCCGCGACCGACGTGTGGCAGCGACCGCGGTGTCGCCGCATTTTTCGTGCGGCAACCGTATTTTCTAGATTGTTTTCGATTAATTTTTTTTTGAAATAAAATTTTGTAAATATTATTATTATTATTGTTATTATTATTATTATTAAATTTAGGTTGAATTTCAAAAACCGTTAATTTATTAATAATAACATTGCAATTTAATATTAATAATGATAATAATAACAATAATAGTAGTAACAATAATAATAATAATAATAATAATAATAATTGCATTAACAATAATAATAATAATAATATTTACAAAATTTTATTTTTAAAAAAAATTAATCGAAAAAAAACGCAGAAAATACGGTTGCCGCACGAAAAATGCGGCGGCACCGCGGTCGGTGCCGCACGTCGATCGCGGCAGGTGCCGCGATCGATGTGCGGCAGCCACCGCGGTGTGGCCGCATTTTTTGGGCGGCAACCGTGTTTTCTAGATTTTTTTCGATTAATTTTTTTTTAAAATAAATTTTTTTACATATTATTATTATTTTTTTTGATAGAATAAATATTATTATTATCATTATTATTATTATTATTATTATTATTGTTAATATTATTATTATTTTTTTTTTTTTAGAAAGAGAAAACTATAGAAAAGTTAGAGAGTGAAGGGTCAAGGGTAATATTGAAAATTATTATGAAAAAGTGGGCGACATTAGTAAAAAGAGGGGCGACAAATAGCAATGCCCAACAAATTTAACACTTTCTTTTCACACACATCCCTACCAATTAACATATCTCAAGCAGATGAGACTGAATAAAATTTCAAGCCTTCAGAAGCTATATAAAGTACAACAAGCATGTCATAGAGATTGGGCCAATTCACAACATTTATTTCAAAGTTATAGCAAAATAAGTTGGTAATTAATTACAGCTATAGCATGTCCCCATCATAACCAAGCGTCTGATGCCCTAACCCTCCTCGTAGTTTCACATGCACCAAGAAGCAGAAGAATTATGCATGTCAGTGAGATGTTGCATTAGCTAGATCATGCTTCGCTAATGGGGATAAGAAAAGCATGGACATGGGCTTCATCGATGTCTTTTATGCCTAGCTCTAATCAAACATGATCTGACTTCCTTCATTAGTTAAATAAAAGGTGACCTTTAATTATATGTATATGGTTATAGCAGCACTTTCTGTTTTTTAATTGAATCGGCTGAAATATATGTATCTGGTTAAATAAACGGTGACCTTAAAATAAACTTTACCACAACGTACCACATCATATCCCACTATACACGTTTTTATCATATCATACCATTACCATATTTTACTCACCGCAAAAAGTCTTGATCTGAACACTTCCTTCTCCACCAAATTTTTTGATGTTTTTTGTAATTATGTGGAATGACCTTTAGATTAGTTGCTTAATCATCTTTCCTATGAGTAGCAACGCATATCGAGTGTTGCTTGAAAGAGAGAAGATCCAAAGAAATGTTGGACAGCGTCACAGCATCAGAACTATTTATATTCACATTAGATTATTTGTGCATGTGAAACATCATAAGACAATTTGATCGAGTGGTCTAAGGCGCCAGATTTAGGCTCTGGTTCGAAAGGGCATGGGTTCAAATCCCACAGTTGTCAACATTTTGCTAAATTCTTCACTGTTTGTCTTCAACCTCAATTGAATTTTAATTTTATGAGACCAAGCGGGAGGAACTAGAACGGAAGGGGGGTTGAATTGATCAAATTTTAATTAATCCATGTTGATATTTAAATTCATTTAAACATGAAATTTTTAATATCTAAATTTTTAGAAAATTAAAATAAAAATCATTCTCAGTTTTTCACCTTTAGTCTGATAGCAATAAGATTTTCTTAAATTCAATTTATCTGGTTATATCCTTCATCTATTTCTTTATTTGAATGACATAATATAGTTACATGTACTCGCATCTCATGAAAACCCAAGAAACTATATGCAAATTAAAGATCAGAAAATGCGGTAGAGCAACTCAAGGCATCCTACAAGTTGCAATGTGTCTTTTGTGGTTTGATGAGTTGACCCAAATAGTCCTTTACACCACAAGAAGCAGGTGTGGTTTCCTCTTCATATAAAATAGACTAATAGACCCATTGAAGCTACAGTTTAATGCCACTGAGCTTCTACATGCTAGATGAGAAACAGAAACCAAACTTGCAAATCTATTTGTGATAGTACATTTTGGAAACTTTACCAACACGCACGAAAGGGTGATGTTTTCTTTAGCTAGCCAACCCAAGATTAGGTCAAATCTACCTATAAGCTAATCCAACACTAGCATAGGACCAGTATGGATCTAATTAGGCCAAAGAAACTCTTGTGAGCCTTCTGTTTGGACAGTCCGTTAACTAGATTTGAGGAGTAAAAAATGTACGAATGGAATAGGGCAGGGGCCGCGCGAACGCAGGCCCCCACAGCAACAAATTACGACGTAGACTCTCCCACTTTGGGAAGATCTTAGGCTAGCGCACAACCGAAGTGCAATGGTGGCCACCAGCGTAGGCCATGGGCCATCTTGACCACCCATTGACCCCGTCCAGGTAAGTATATTTGGTTTGGAATGAATTTTATATGTCCCTTTTATCTTCATCTACTTTTGTTTCTCTGATGTGGGACATACATATTACTATCTCAAGCCAAAGGAATGCCACACATTTGATGTCAAAGGAATGTGATGTGTTGGTTCGGAAGCACCTTTAGGCACAACTGAAAGCCCTAATGGCTGAGTTAGACTAGTCCAGTTTGGCCGTCGCCAAAAAACATTGAAGAATTGAAGCTTTCTCAAGGTTATATGACCTGTTTGAAACATTTTTGCAACACTATCGATATCAAGATAACCTCAAATTTTAAAAAGTTAATTAGCAAGGAAGGCTTATGGAATGCTCTTAGAATAGATTTAGCTTGAAGAAACAAGCAAGTAATATTAAAGATGCAATGTCTTTCGTCATTTGCCCTACTATAAAATTTCTAGTTAGGAAATTTCATCCAACAAATTATGATGGCTCCACACATTTTGTGTACAACTCTTTTTTCCGTACCGCAAATGAGCGATGATAAATAACATGCTAGCCAAAAGCAATTTGTAACTGGCGAAATTATGTCTTCCCTCACTGTCTTTTCATGTTATATCAGATTAAACACTTAAAATGTAAAGTCTTAGTACACTAAACTTTAACTTATGTGCAAATGGACATAACAAGAAAATATTCTAAGGGCAACAAAATAAGTTTAGATGAATTCATAAGGGAGACATTTATTTTTGTTGCCATAGATGAAAATAGGGCTTCAAATTTTTCTTGGGTTGCCCCAAGTATCTGGCTTATAAATTTACATTTGGGTCACTGTTGGGCCTTATACGATAAGAAGCGGGATATAATTTGGATGAAAAGCTACGGATCGCATGCATCCCTGCTATTGGTCCTACTGTTGAGGCCGATGATTTCGAGAAGGAGGAGTAGCTTCACATCGATCAGAGCAAGGTTAGGTCTAGGATTCGATTCTGATGACTTCGACATTTACTTGGATGAACCCTACATGGTTTTCAAGGTATGTATGGTTGATTTTTGTTTCTTCTGATTTCTTTCATTGTTATGAAATAGTAGATTTATTCTCATCTAGTGTATCTATTGTATTTTCCTGTAATTTTTTGGATGTATCCTCTTTCCCTCCTTCTCTCTCTCTTTCTCTCTGGTAGGCTTTGAAACTTGCAATCTCCATATTTCACTCTCCAACTTGTGTCACATCAACTAGGGCGGTCTTGTGGTACTCATTGTTGTTGCTTTGATGATTTTACACTGTTTCTCTTCAATTGAGGTTGTCTTGATTCAAAATTATCATTTTGCAGTATTGACGGTTAGGTTCTGAAGAGGTTGAAAAAGTTGGTTCAATTTTGACGTATCGGGCTCCTTAAGGAGAATTTCAAGTGATTTGTTTCAATTTTTCTTCTTAGTCCATGTAAGGAGAAAATCCTGCTTATTGGTTGAAGAATGTGTACAAGTGACTTTATTTTGTTTGACTAAGGAACTTCCCCACTTTAACTGATTGTTAGGTTTTCTTGTGGTAGATGTAGAGAAGGACACGGGTAAGTGAAAATTTAATTATATGTATATGGTTATATCAACACTTTCTGTTTTTTAATTGAATGGGCTGAAATATATGTATCTGGTTAAATAAATGGTGACCTTAAAATAAACTTTACGACACCATACCACAACGTACCACATCATATCCCACTATACACGTTTTTATCATATCATACCATTACCATATTTTACTCACCGCAAAAAGTCTTGATCTGAACACTTCCTTCTCCACCAATTTTTTGATGTTTTTTTAATTATGTGGAATGACCTTTAGATTAGTTGCTTAATCATCTTTCCTATGAGTAGCAACGCATATCGAGTGTTGCTGGAAAGAGAGAAGATCCAAAGAAATGTTGGACAGCGTCACAGCATCAGAACTATTTATATTCACATTAGATTATTTGTGCTTGTGAAACATTATAAGACAATTTGGCCGAGTAGTCTAAGGCGCCAGATTTAGGCTCTGGTCCGAAAGGGTGTGGGTTCAAATCCCACAGTTGTCAACATTTTGCTAAATTCTTCACTGTTTGTCTTCAACCTCAATTGAATTTTAATTTTATGAGACCAAGCGGAAGGAACTAGAACGGAAGGGGGGTTGAATTGATCAAATTTTAATTAATCCATGTTGATATTTAAATTCATTTAAACATGAAATTTTTAATATCTAAATTTTTAGAAAATTAAAATAAAAATCATTCTCAGTTTTTCACCTTTAGTTTGATAGCAATAAGATTTTCTTAAATTCAATTTATCTGGTTATATCCTTCATCTATTTCTTTATTTGAATGACATAATATAGTTACATGTACTCGCATCTCATGAAAACCCAAGAAACTATATGCAAGTTAAAGATCAGAAAATGCGGTAGAGCAACTCAATGCATCCTACAAGTTGCAATGTGTCTTTTGAGGTTTGTTGAGTTGACCCAAATAGTCCTTTACACCACAAGAAGCAGGTGTGGTTTCCTCTTCATATAAAATAGACTAATAAACCCAATGAAGCTACAGTTTAATGCCTCTGAGCTTCTACATGCTAGATGAGAAACAGAAACCAAACTTGCAAATCTATTTGTGATAGTACATTTTGGAAACTTTACCACCACGCACAAAAGGGTGATGTTTTCTTTAGCTAGCCAACCCAAAATTAGGTTAAATCTACCTATAAGCTAATCCAACACTAGCATAGGACCAGTATGGATCTAATTAGGCCAAAGAAACTCTTGTGAGCCTTCTGTTTGGACAGTCCGTTAACTAGATTTGAGGAGTAAAAAATGTACGAATGGAATAGGGCAGGGGCCGCGCGAACGCAGGCCCCCACAGCAACAAATTACGACGTAGACTCTCCCACTTTGGGAAGATCTTAGGCTAGCGCACAACCGAAGTGCAATGGTGGCCACCAGCCTAGGCCATGGGCCATCTTGACCACCCATTGACCCCGTCCAGGTAAGTATGTTTCATTGTTGGTTTGGAATGAATTTTATATGTCCCTTTTATCTTCATCTACTTTTGTTTCTCTGATGTGGGACATACATATTACTATCTCAAGCCAAAGGAATGCAACACATTTGATGTCAAAGGAATGTGATGTGTCGGTTCGGAAGCACCTTTAGAACCCAACTGAAAGCCCTAATGGCTGAGTTAGACTAGTCCAGTTTGGCCGTCACCAAAAAACATTGAAGAATTGAAGCTTTCTCAAGGTTATATGACCTGTTAGACACATTTTTGCAACACTATCGATATCAAGATAACCTCAAATTTTCTAAGTTAAAGCAAGGAAGGCTTATGGAATGCTCTTAGAATAGATTTAGCTTGAAGAAACATGCAAGTAATATTAAAGATGCAATGCCTTTCGTCATTTGGCCTACTACAAAATTTCTAGTTAGGAAATTTCATCCAACAAATTATGATGGCTCCACACATTTTGTGTACAACTCTTTTTTCCGTACCGTAAATGAGCGATAATAAATAACATGCTAGCCAAAAGCAATTTGTAACTGGCGAAATTATGTCTTCCCTCACTGTCTTTTCATGTTATATCAGATAAAACACTTAAAATGTAAAGTCTTAGTACACTAAACTTTAACTTACGTGCAAATGGACACAACAAGAAAATATTCTAAGGGCAACAAAATAAGTTTAGATGAATTCATAAGGGAGACATTTATTTTGTTGCCATAGATGAAAATAGGGCTTCAAATTTTTCTTGGGTTGCCCCAAGTATCTGGCTTATAAATTTACATTTAGGTCACTGTTGGGCCTTATACGATAAGAAGTGGGATATAATTTGGATGAAAAGCTACGGACCGCATGCATCCCTGCTATTAGTCCTACTGTTGAGGCCGATGATTTCGAGAAGGAGGAGTAGTTTCACATCGATCAGAGCAAGGTTAGGTCTAGGATTCGATTATGATGACTTCGACATTTACTTGGATGAACCCTACATGGTTTTCAAGGTATGTATGGTTGATTTTTGTTTCTTCTGATTTCTTTCATTGTTATGAAATAGTAGATTTATTCTCATCTAGTGTATCTATTGTATTTTCCTGTAATTTTTTGGATGTATCCTCTTTCCCTCCTTCTCTCTCTCTCTCTCTCTGGTAGGCTTTGAAACTTGCAATCTCCATATTTCACTCTCCAACTTGTGTCACATCAACTAGGGCGGTCTTGTGGTACTCATTGTTGTTGCTTTGATGATTTTACATTGTTTCTCTTCAATTGAGGTTGTCTTGATTCAAAATTTTCATTTTGCAGTATTGACGGTTAGGTTCTGAAGAGGTTGAAAAAGTTGGTTCAATTTTGACGTATCGGGCTCATTAAGGAGAATTTCAAGTGATTTGTTTCAATTTTTCTTCTTAGTCCATGTAAGGAGAAAATCATGCTTATTGGTTGAAGAATGTGTACAAGTGACTTTATTTTGTTTGACTAAGGAACTTCCCCACTTTAACTGATTGTTAGGTTTTCTTGTGGTAGATGTAGAGAAGGACACAGGTAAGTGAAAATTTAATTATATGTATATGGTTATATCAACACTTTCTGTTTTTTAATTGAATGGGCTAAAATATATGTATCTGGTTAAATAAATGGTGACCTTAAAATAAACTTTACGACACCATACCACAACGTACCACATCATATTCCACTATACACGTTTTTATCATATCATACCATTACCATATTTTACTCACCGCAAAAAGTCTTGATCTGAACACTTCCTTCTCCACCAATTTTTTGATGTTTTTTGTAATTATGTGGAATGACCTTTAGATTAGTTGCTTAATCATCTTTCCTATGAGTAGCAACGCATATCGAGTGTTGCTGGAAAGAGAGAAGATCCAAAGAAATGTTGGACAGCGTCACAGCATAAGAACTATTTATATTCACATTAGATTATTTGTGCTTGTGAAACATTATAAGACAATTTGGTCGAGTGGTCTAAGGCGCTAGATTTAGGCTCTGGTCCGAAAGGGTGTGGGTTCAAATCCCACAGTTGTCAACATTTTGCTAAATTCTTCACTGTTTGTCTTCAACCTCAATTGAATTTTAATTTTATGAGACCAAGCGGGAGGAACTAGAACGGAAGGGGGGTTGAATTGATCAAATTTTAATTAATCCATGTTGATATTTAAATTCATTTAAACATGAAATTTTTAATATCTAAATTTTTAGAAAATTAAAATAAAAATCATTCTCAGTTTTTCACCTTTAGTCTGATAGCAATAAGATTTTCTTAAATTCAATTTATCTAGTTATATCCTTCATCTATTTCTTTATTTGAATGACATAATATAGTTACATGTACTCGCATCTCATGAAAACCCAAGAAACTATATGCAAGTTAAAGATCAGAAAATGCGGTAGAGCAACTCAAGGCATCCTACAAGTTGCAATGTGTGTTTTGTGGTTTGATGAGTTGACCCAAATAGTCCTTTACACCACAAGAAGCAGGTGTGGTTTCCTCTTCATATAAAATAGACTAATAGACCCAATGAAGCTACAGTTTAATGCCTCTGAGCTTCTACATGCTAGATGAGAAACAGAAACCAAACTTGCAAATCTATTTGTGATAGTACATTTTGGAAACTTTACCACCACGCACAAAAGGGTGATGTTTTCTTTAGCTAGCCAACCCAAGATTAGGTCAAATCTACCTATAAGCTAATCCAACGCTAGCATAGGACCAGTATGGATCTAATTAGGCCAAAGAAACTCTTGTGAGCCTTCTGTTTGGACATTCCGTTAACTAGATTTGAGGAGTAAAAAATGTACGAATGGAATAGGGCAGGGGCCGCGCGAACGCAGGCCCCCACAGCAACAAATTATGACGTAGATTCTCCCACTTTGGGAAGATCTTAGGCTAGCGCACAACCGAAGTGCAATGGTGGCCACCAGCCTAGGCCATGGGCCATCTTGACCACCCATTGACCCCGTCCAGGTAAGTATGTTTCATTGTTGGTTTGGAATGAATTTTATACGTCCCTTTTCTCTTCATCTACTTTTGTTTCTCTGATGTGGGATATACATATTACTATCTCAAGCCAAAGGAATGCAACACATTTGATGTCAAAGAAATGTGATTTGTCGGTTCGGAAGCACCTTTAGGACCCAACTGAAAGCCCTAATGGCTGAGTTAGACTAGTCCAGTTTGGCCGTCACCAAAAAACATTGAAGAATTGAAGCTTTCTCAAGGTTATATGACCTGTTAGACACATTTTTGCAACACTATCGATATCAAGATAACCTCAAATTTTCTAAGTTAAAGCAAGGAAGGCTTATGGAATGCTCTTAGAATAGATTTAGCTTGAAGAAACATGCAAGTAATATTAAAGATGCAATGCCTTTCGTCATTTGGCCTACTACAAAATTTCTAGTTAGGAAATTTCATCCAACAAATTATGATGGCTCCACACATTTTGTGTACAACTCTTTTTTCCGTACCGTAAATGAGCGATAATAAATAACATGCTAGCCAAAAGCAATTTGTAACTGGCGAAATTATGTCTTCCCTCACTGTCTTTTCATGTTATATCAGATAAAACACTTAAAATGTAAAGTCTTAGTACACTAAACTTTAACTTACGTGCAAATGGACACAACAAGAAAATATTCTAAGGGCAACAAAATAAGTTTAGATGAATTCATAAGGGAGACATTTATTTTGTTGCCATAGATGAAAATAGGGCTTCAAATTTTTCTTGGGTTGCCCCAAGTATCTGGCTTATAAATTTACATTTGGGTCACTGTTGGGCCTTATACGATAAGAAGCGGGATATAATTTGGATGAAAAGCTACGGACCGCATGCATCCCTGCTATTGGTCCTACTGTTGAGGCCGATGATTTCGAGAAGGAGGAGTAGCTTCACATCGATCAGAGCAAGGTTAGGTCTAGGATTCGATTCTGATGACTTCGACATTTACTTGGATGAACCCTACATGGTTTTCAAGGTATGTATGGTTGATTTTTGTTTCTTCTGATTTCTTTCATTGTTATGAAATAGTAGATTTATTCTCATCTAGTGTATCTATTGTATTTTCCTGTAATTTTTTGGATGTATCCTCTTTCCCTCCTTCTCTCTCTCTCTCTCTCTGATAGGCTTTGAAACTTGCAATCTCCATATTTCACTCTCCAACTTGTGTCACATCAACTAGGGGGGTCTTGTGGTACTCATTGTTGTTGCTTTGATGATTTTACACTGTTTCTCTTCAATTGAGGTTGTCTTGATTCAAAATTTTCATTTTGCAGTATTGACGGTTAGGTTCTGAAGATGATGAAAAAGTTGGTTCAATTTTGACGTTTCGGGCTCCTTAAGGAGAATTTCAAGTGATTTGTTTTAATTTTTCTTCTTAGTCCATGTAAGGAGAAAATCCTGCTTATTGGTTGAAGAATGTGTACAAGTGACTTTATTTTGTTTTATTAAGGAACTTCCCCACTTTAACTGATTGTTAGGTTTTCTTGTGGTAGATGTAGAGAAGGACATTGGTAAGTGAAAATTTAATTATATGTATATGGTTATATCAACACTTTCTGTTTTTTAATTGAATGGGCTGAAATATATGTATCTGGTTAAATAAATGGTGACCTTAAAATAAACTTTACGACACCATACCACAACGTACCACATCATATCCCACTATACACATTTTTATCATATCATACCATTACCATATTTTACTCACCGCAAAAAGTCTTGATCTGAACACTTCCTTCTCCACCAATTTTTTGATGTTTTTTGTAATTATGTGGGATGACCTTTAGATTAGTTGCTTAATCATCTTTCCTATGAGTAGCAACGCATATCGAGTGTTGCTGGAAAGAGGGAAGATCCAAAGAAATGTTGGACAGCGTCACAGCATCAGAACTATTTATATTGACATTAAATTAGTTGTGCATGTGAAACATCATAAGACAATTTGGCTGAGTGGTCCAAGGCGCCAGATTTAGGCTCTGGTCCGAAAGGGCGTGGGTTCAAATCCTACAGTTGTCAACATTTTGCTAAATTCTTCACTGTTTGTCTTCAACCTCAATTGAATTTTAATTTTATGAGACCAAGCGGGAGGAACTAGAACGGAAGGGGGGTTGAATTGATCAAATTTTAATTAATCCATGTTGATATTTAAATTCATTTAAACATGAAATTTTTAATATCTAAATTTTTAGAAAATTAAAATAAAAATCATTCTCAGTTTTTACCTTTAGTCTGATAGCAATAAGATTTTCTTAAATTCAATTTATCTGGTTATATCCTTCATCTATTTCTTTATTTGAATGACATAATATAGTTACATGTACTCGCATCTCATGAAAACCCTAGAAACTATATGCAAGTTAAAGATCAGAAAATGCGGTAGAGCAACTCAAGGCATCCTACAAGTTGCAATGTGTGTTTTGTGGTTTGATGAGTTGACCCAAATAGTCCTTTACACCACAAGAAGCAGGTGTGGTTTCCTCTTCATATAAAATAGACTAATAGACCCAATGAAGCTACAGTTTAATGCCTCTGAGCTTCTACATGCTAGATGAGAAACAGAAACCAAACTTGCAAATCTATTTGTGATAGTACATTTTGGAAACTTTACCACCACGCTCAAAAGGGTGATGTTTTCTTTAGCTAGCCAACCCAAGATTAGGTCAAATCTACCTATAAGCTAATCCAACACTAGTATAGGACTACGAATGGAATAGGGTAGGGGTCGCGCGAACGCAGGCCCCCACAGCAACAAATTATGACGTAGACTCTCCCACTTTGGGAAGATCTTAGGCTAGCGCACAGCCGAAGTGCAATGGTGGCCACCAGCCTAGGCCATAGGCCATCTTGACCATTGACCCCGTCCAGGTAAGTATGTTTCATTGTTGGTTTGGAATGAATTTTATATGTCCCTTTTTCTCTTCATCTACTTTTGTTTCTCTGATGTGGGACATACATATTACTATCTTAAGCCAAAGGAATGCCACACATTTGATGTCAAAGGAATGTGATGTGTCGGTTCGGAAGCACCTTTAGGACCCAACTGAAAGCCCTAATGGCTGAGTTACACTAGTCCAGTTTGGCCGTCAATAAAAAACATTGAAGAATTGAAGCTTTCTCAAGATTATATGGCCTGTTAGACACATTTTTGCAACACTATCGATATCAAAATAACCTCAAATTTTCTAAGTTAAAGCAAGGAAAGCTTATGGAATGCCCTTAGAATAGATTTAGCTTGAAGAAACATGCAAGTAATATTAAAGATGCAATGTCTTTCATCATTTGGCCTACTACAAAATTTCTAGTTAGGAATTTTCATCCAACAAATTATGATGGCTCCACACATTTTGTGTACAACTCTTTTTTCCGTACCGTAAATGAGTGATAATAAATAACATGCTAGCCAAAAGCAATTTGTAACTGGCGAAATTATGTCTTCCCTCACTGTCTTTTTATGTTATATCAGATAAAACACTTAAAATGTAAAGTCTTAGTACACTAAACTTTAACTTGCGTGCAAATGGACACAACAAGAAAATATTTTAAGGGCAACAAAATAAGTTTAGATGAATTCATAAGGGAGACATTTATTTTGTTGCCATAGATGAAAATAGGGCTTCAAATTTTTCATGGGTTGCCCCAAGTATCTGGCTTATAAATTTACATTTGGGTCACTGTTGGACCTTATACGATAAGAAGCGGGATATAATTTGGATGAAAAGCTACGGACCGCATGCATCCCTGCTATTGGTCCTACTGTTGAGGTCGATGATTTCGAGAAGGAGGAGTAGCTTCACATCGATCAGAGCAAGCTTAGGTCTAGGATTCGATTCTGATGACTTCGACATTTACTTGGATGAACCCTACATGGTTTTCAAGGTATGTATGGTTGATTTTTGTTTCTTCTGATTTCTTTCATTGTTATGAAATAGTAGTTTTATTCTCATATAGTGTATCTATTGTATTTTCAAGCAATTTTATGGATGTATCCTCTTTCCCTCATTCTCTCTCTCTCTTTCTCTGGTAGGCTTTGAAACTTGCAATCTCCATTTTTCACTCTCTAACTTGTGTCACATCAACTAGTGCGGTCTTGTGGCACACATAGTTGTTGCTATGATGATTTTACACTGTTTCTCTTCAATTGAGGTTGTCTTGATTCAAAATTTTCATTTTGCAGTATTGACGATTAGGTTTTGAAGAGGTTGAAAAAGTTGGTTCAATTTTGACGTTTCAGGCTCCTCAAGGAGAATTTCAAGTGATTTGTTTCAATTTTTCTTCATAGTCCATGTAAGGAGGAAATCCTGCTTATTGGTTGAAGAATGTGTACAAGTGACTTGATTTTGTTTGATTAAGGAACGTCCCCACTTTAACTGATTGCTAAGTTTTCTTGTTGTAGCTGTAGAGAATGACATAGGTAAATGAAAGTTTTTAGTCGTCTTCACTATGTTTGGTCCAAGACAATATAAAACTGGAATCAAGGGAGACAATCAATTCAATCATTTTCTTTTTTGTGAACTCTGCTGAATCTGTTGGTCTATCAATTCCAAAATTTTGTTTACTTTGCTTTCTTGAATATGTTGGTCTATCAATGAAAATCGATTCCAGCGTCCAATTTGTTCTGAGCTATGACGTGTTTGGTTTGACTTGTATTTGAAATTAGGTAGTATTTGTGATATTTGAATAGTCTAGGATTATTTGAGCCTCTTGAATTTGGTATTGGGTCAATAGGGGCTAGAGAAGAAACATTTTTATTTTTTAATTTATTTTTTCTTTTCACCCTTTTTCTATAAGTCCAAACACACCCTGAATCACCATTTTTTGTTTGACACAATTGGATAATCATGACTTCTTTGGAGATAATAATCCCGGTGGCAGGATGACATAGCGGCGGTGGCATGTGACTGTACATTTTAGATGTACCATGTCACCGCCGTCACGTCATCCTGTCACCGAGTTAAGTTGACGTATTATTAGAATCCAAGAGGGCCAAAGTTCAGATTATTTAGAACTAAATCTAAAGTTCAGATTATTTAGTCTACTATAGCCCAGAGTTCAGATTATTTAAATCCAATTTCTCTTTAAAAAAATAAAATTGAGAAGAAGAATGTTTGGGTATAGACTTGTTAAGTTTTAATTTGATATAATTTACCCAATTTATATCTTCCAACAACAAAAAAACACGTTACTACAATTATTATTATTATTATTATTATTGTTATTACCATTATGATTCTACAGAATCCATCAATAATAATATATATTGATATTAGCTAACGGTTACGTAATTTTGAAAATCTAACTGCATAAAGTTCGAAACGACCAATAATTTGGGAGGGATGGGTGTTTGTTAAATATGACTAAGTCTCAACTAAAATCAGTTTGATCCGATAATCCGAATTTGTCCGATTTAGAAAAAAAAAATCAGGTACGATCATTAAATTTTCATCTGAATTTTCACATTAATCAATTTGATCAAACATTCAAATATTTTTTTTCCAATTTTTTATTATCCAAACCGATTTAGGCCAACATTTACATTTGTTCGGTTTATTCGACCCAAAAAAAATATGGGAAAAGCTTGGATCTCAAACATCAAATTTTTCTCTAATGTATCCAAAATTGATTTTTGGGCGGGGGAGTGCTTGTTTCGTAGGAGGGGGAATTCGCGCAGAAATTTTTTGGCGGGAAGAACTGACCAACTTCTCAAAATCCGTAGGTCGAACCTTCTGTTCAGAGAGGAATTCCCACGGGAAGAAGAGGGAGAAAGAATTGGAGAAGTGGGAAAACTGGAGATTCTATTCATAATTCCCAATCTGCAAACTAATTAATCATATTCAGAAATCCATAAGAGATGCAGAAAAAGCTTGAATCTTTCTTCAAACCCTCCTCAACCCCCAAATCTTCACCACCCACTTCATATTTCGCCGATTCAACCTCCGAAAACCCCCCGCAAATCCGAATCAAGTACACCCGTCAAGCTCTAGACTCCCGTCAATCTCTCAGGTACTTCATTCTTCCCCCCAATTTCCCCCAATTTGAAGTTGAAATTTACATGTCGATGCATACCTACGCTGTAGATTTGGGTCTAAATTCGAGTGTTTTGATTGCAAAATCAGGGAAAGTGATGGGTTGGTGGAGAAAGAGGAGTTAGGGGAAAGAAAGAAAGTTGGTGTGGTTGCAAATAAGAAGAGAAGCTATGCACAGTTTCATCTGGACCTGGGTCAGTCTGATTTTCTCCTTCATACATGCAAAATCTGTGGCATAAATTATGCTAAAGGAGATGAAGCAGATGAGAAGGTTCATGCTACTTTTCACAAGAATTATACCCTTGGAATCCCATTTAAGGTCAGAAGATTAAACCGCTCTTTTTGTGGGTTGTTTGATTTGTGCACTTTATAGATGTCTTAATTTGTTTGTGCCTCTCCAGATAGCAGCTTCTTTGCTTAATTAGTTGTTTTGTTGTTCTTCAGTTGTATTGATTGAATTGGTTCGCAGGGTTGGCGCCATGAGAGAGTGATTAAGCTGCCAAAACTCGAAAGGGATCGCGTTATCTTGGTGTTGAATTCTGATCCTCCAGCTCAGAGGAAGAAGGTTCATAGATACTTTTACTTGTTGAACTAGATGTTGTTTGTTAGCACTTTGATTACTGGTTTTGTCTGATTAATGTTTTTGACTTGTCTGTCTGAATCATTATTGTGTAAGGTCCAAGAGGTTGTGAAGATGATGGAAATTGAAATGGGTGAAGGATGGATTTTCCATGATCATTGTAAGGTTTGAACACTAACTTTAGTTGATGTTCTGAATTCAATTTCTGCTTTTGGTTATCATTATTTTTGAATTGTAAGAAAGGCAGTGAGTAATGAATTGTGTGGTTAAGTTTTAATATCTGAGATCCCTTCTTGTTTTGTTTAGGTGTACTTGTTCATATCGTCACAACGGATTGCGGGCTGTATGGTTGTGGAAACAATAAACACGGCTCACAAAATCCTTCCAAGTTCAGCGGACAAAGTTCCTCCTGATGATGATGGTGTCAAAGAAGAAAAACCGAAACCTACTGTGCTTCAGTTTGGAGAAATTTGCTTTCGCAGAGAGGTCTCCAAAACACGTAGAAGTTCGGAGGCAATGGACTCAAGCTTCATTGGGTCTATTTTGTGTGAAGAGGAAGCCACACCTGCTTCTTGTGGTGTAAGGGCTATTTGGGTCAGTCCATCAAACCGCAGAAAACAAATTGCAACTCACTTGTTGGATGCCTTGAGGTACTCTACTGCACTTTCTGATGTTTGACTTGCATATGGTCTGTTCGGTAGGCTTTCACGAGATGCGAGTACATGTCATTCAGTTATGTCATTCAAATAAAGAACAGAAAGTACCGATATAAACCACAGAAATCGATGAAGCCAATGTCCATGCTTTTCTTATCCCCATTAAATTTGCCAAGCATGATTTAGCTAAATGCAGCATCTCACTGGCGTGCATACTTCTCCTGCTTCTTGGTGCATGTGAAACTACAAGAAGGGTTTAGTGCTAGGGTTATGCTTTATATATGCTAAACCACGGTTTTCACTATTTGAACAACGTTGGATGATTATATATAGACCATGACTTTGAATTATCAATTGGGCTTCTGGAATTGTGTATACTAGAATATATATTATGTACAAAGTTTCTTATTGTTGCTAATGTGGACATCTTCTACCATCTACTAGGAGTCTGAAGTTTGGATCTATGATGTCCAGTATCAGTAAGTGGCTAGTGAAAGACAACACTATGCCTATGCATCGAAAAACTCCATCAAATAAGTTAGGATTAGAATATGATAATACAATTCCTAAGATGAAATGCTGCGTTGATGCAGTTTCCACCTGAGGTGCAATGTCCTGTGCCACTTCTGTCAATATACTCAGAGAGGGAGAAGACAAGGGTGAGGGGGGGGGGGGGGCACTTAGTTATGATGGGACCATGCTATGACTCTAATTAGTTACCAACTTTTCAAAAAATGCTATAACTTTGAGTTAATGAGGTGAATTAGCCTACTCTCTATGACATGCTAGTTGTAGTTTATATAGGATCTGAAGACTTGAAATCATGTTCAGTCTCATGCTCTTCTAATTGAGATATGTTAATTGGTAGGGATGCCTGTGAAAAGTAAGTGTAAAATTTGCTTGTCGAACTGTGGACTTTTGGTGAGGGACAAATATTGGTTGAAAGCATGCTCATTTACCCATGTCCCACATCAGCCGAAGAGTAGAATAGGAGAGCGGATCTGTATAAAATCCATTTAGACTATTAGTTCAGTATACTTACCTGGACGGGGTCGATGGGTGATCAAGAAGCCCCATGGCCTAGGTTAGTGGGCTCTATTGCACTTAGGAGGTGCACCAGCCTAAGATCTCCCCATGTGGGAGAATCTACGTCATAATTTGTGGTAGTGGGGGCCTGCGTTCGCGCGGCCCCTGCCTAACTCAATGTATCACTAAAGTTTGCCTGATTTATGTGTTAATTATAAGTTATTTTAAATTGAATGTTCTCTTGGGCTTGTCATAATTTGCGGCAGTGCAACCCTGAATTCTTGTGCCCAAATTGCCTGATTTGCCTGTAGTTTAAATTTAGGGTACTATGAGGCTTGACATGTTGAGCGTTTCATCTGAGATACATGTAAAAGAAAAAAATAAGCGAGGCCAACATAATTTGTACAGTTACACATTGACTTTGGTTGGCATGTTATTGTAGGAAAGAAGAGTTGTATACAAAATGAGGGGAGCCATCATAGTTTGTGGGTGAAACTTCCTATTTGGAAACTTTGTAGTAGACGAAATGACTAAGGGCATTGCCTCGTTTAAGATGACTACCTATGACTTGTTTGTTTAATCTGAATTTACTCTAAGAAAGAGTTGATACTCGATAATCTTACCTTATTTTACCTTAGAAAAATCGAATCTAGATTCTTGAACATTCCTGAAGTAGAGTTATTTTGATATGGCTTTGCAATAGTGTAGACGAAACGTGTCTTCAACCATATCAGATGACTGGTGGGGCGCATAACCTTGAGAAAGCTTCAATTCGTTGATGTTTTCTTGTGATGGCTTCACTAGACTTGTCTAACTTATCCCATGGGGTCCTTCAGTTGTGGCCCAAGCCTCAAGGTACTTCAGAACCTAGACATCCCAAAATTCTCTTTACATATCTCTTTTATGCAAAAAATGAGTGGATGGATAGTGCCTGGCAATTGCTATTTTATAGATACTCGTGGTATTTCACCAAAAAGGGGAGACTGCCTATGCCTGGATCTCTCTAAACTGTGTTCGGGCCTGATTGATGCTGTTTGTTCAGTCTGTCCCAAACTAGTTAACTCGCTTTCTAATTCTGGAGGCAGAATATTTTTGTTAGGCACCAAATGCTGGTCTGATATATAGATGACATAGAGGAAGCTTATGGCCATCAGGCTAGGTGCTGCTCCTTCCCTTCTTATTTAGGTAGCTTTAGATTAATTAAAACTTGATAAATTCAACCCCCCCCCCTTTCATTTTTCCTTTGTAGTTTCTCCCATTTGGTCTCATAAAATTAAAATTCAATTGAGGCTGAAGACAAACCGTAAGAAATTAGCAAAAAAGTTGACAGCTGTGGGATTTGAACCCACGCCCTTTCGGACCAGAGCCTAAATCTGGCGCCTTAGACCACTCGGCCAAACTGTCTTATGTTGTTTCATAAGCACAAATCATCTATGTGAAAGTAAATAGTTCAGATGCTATGACGCTGTCCTACATCTCTTTGGATCTTCTCTCTTTCCAGCAACAATCGACATGCGCTGTTACACATGGGAAAGATGATTAAGCAACTAATCTAAAGGCCATTCCAAGTAACTACCAAAAAATCAAAAAATCTGGGGAAAAAGAAGTTTTCAGATTGACTTCTTTTCCAATCATATACTTTTTTCCCCTGTTAATTGCCAAAAACAATGTACGAAAAACACCAAATTATGGGCAGAACCTGTTCTTTTCTGCGGTGAGTGAAGTGTGGTAATGGTATGGTATGTGAAAAATGCGGATAATGTGATATGATGTGGTATGGTGTGATAAGTTGTGGTAAAATTTATTTAAAGGTCGCCATTTATTTAACTAGATACATATATTTCAGTCCATTCAAATAAGGACAGAAAGTACTGATATAACCAGATACATATATTTAAAGGTTACCATTTATTACTAATGAAGGAAGTCAGATCATGTTTGATTAGAGCTAGGCATAAAAGAAATCGATGAATCACATGTCCACGCTTTTCTTGTTCCCATTAGCTAAGCATGATCTAGCTTAATGTAGCTGTAGGAGGCAAAAAAATTTCGAAATTTGTGTTTACAGTAGCATCTCACTGACATGCATAATTCTCCTGCTTCTTGGTGCATGTGAAACTACGAGGAGGGTTTAGGACTAGGGTTATGCTTTACAGCTGCTTTACCGCGGTTTTCAGCATTTGAATTTGTGACTTTGAATTGTCAATTATGCTTACAGAATTGTGTATACTAGAATAGATACTATGCACAAAGTTTTGGTTGTTGCTAATGCGGACATCTTCTACTGTCTACCAGGAGCCTTTAGTTTGGATCTATCCCGTCCAGTATCGGTGAGGGGCTAGTGAAAGCCAACACTATGCCTATGCATGGAAAAACTCCATCAAATAAATTATGATCATAATAACAATAATAATATAGTTTCTAAGATGAAATGTTGTGTTGACACGACACAATTTCCACCGCCATCCCCTATGCAACTTCTGTTATCTTAAGGTTTGCTAATTGAAACTAAATGTACTCCTTTAGAGAGGGAGAAAGCTTTTTTTTTTTTTTTTTTGGGGGGGGGGGGCTGTGAATTTGGCACTTAGTTATGATGGGGCTATGCTATGATTGTAATTAGTTACCAACATTTTTCGCTATAACTTTGAAATAATTTGGTGAATTATCCCAGTCTATATGACATGCTACTTGTACTTTATATAGCCTCTGAAGACTTGAGATCTTATTCAGTCTCATATGACTGATATATGTTAATTGGTAGGGATGCCTGTGATGAGTAAGTGTTAAATTTGCTTGCAGAACAGTGGACTTCAGTGAGGAACAAATATTAAGAGCATGCTTCTTTTTACCTTTGTCCCACATCAGCCAAAGATTAGAATAGGAGAGAGGATTTGTATAAAATCCAGCTTGGACGGGTAGTTCAACATACTTACCTGGACGGGGTCGATGGGTGATCAGGAAGCCCCATGGCCTAGGTTGGTGGTCTCCATTGCACTTGGGAGGCGTACCACCCTAAGATCTCCCCAAGTAGGAGAATCTACGTCATAATTTGTGGTAGTAGGGGCTTGCGTTCGCGCAGCCCCTGCCTAATTGTATGTATCATTAAAGTTTGCCTGATTTCTATGCTAAATGTTAGCTGAAACATAACTTTATATAATCGACTATTTAATATGAGATATATGCAAAATACAAGATGATATGTTGTAATTTGTGGCAGTGCGGCCCTGCAATCTTGTATAGGGATGTTGGTTAATGTTTACTGTACTATAAGATAACATAGAAAGGCTATGAGGCAAGCCATCATATTTTTTTTTTTTTTTGGGTGAGAAAAAGCCATCATATTTGGACAGTTACAAATTGCCTTTGGTTAGCCATTATTTGTTATAGCTTATTATGGTCCGAAAGAAGAGTAGCACACAAAAAATGTGTGGAGCCATCATAAACTGATGGATGGAATTTCCTAATTGGAGATTTTGTAGTAGACAAAATGACAAAAGGCATGCCATAGCTAAAATTACCTACATGTTTGCTTAGTCAGTTCACATAAAGAACAGAGAGTATTGATTAACCAGCTACATTTATCTAAAAGTCACCATTTATTTAACTAACGAAGTCAGATCATATTTGATTAGAGCTAAGCATAAAAGAAAGCAATGAACCCAAGTACCCAACATCCATGCTTTTCTTATACTCCCATAAGACCCATTAAATTCGCTAAACATGCTTTAGCTAAATGTAACATCTCATTGACATGCATATTAATTCTCCTTCTTGGTGCATGGGAAACTACGAGGGTTAGGGCTAGGGTTATGCTTTACATATGCTAAACCCCTGTTTCAGTGTTTGAACTACGTTGGATGATTATATGTAGACCATGACTTAGGATTATCAGTTAGGCTTCTGGAATGTACACTAGAATAGATTTTGTGTACAAAGTTTTTGGTTGTTGCTCACGTGGACGTCTTTCTACCATCTACCAGGAGCCATGAGTTTGATCTTGGGTCCTGTGTACTATGGTTGGAATTCTCAATAAGCCCTACTGCCCCCCCCCCTTTCTTTTCTTCGTTGTTTGTACCTATCCAGCCCAGTATTACTATCAGTAGGGGGCCAAGTGAAAGACAACACTATGCCTATACATGGAAAAACTCGATGAATAAATTAAGATTAGACTATTCTAATATGTGATCTTCATGTTCCTAAGATGAAATGGTGTGTTGATGCACTTTCCACTTGAAGTGCAGTCTCCTTTGCCACTTCTGTTATCTTAAGGTTTGCTAAATTAAACTAAATGTACTCCTTAGAGAGGGATAGGGAGGGTGGATTTGGGACTTAGTTATGATGGGCCATGCTATGAGTCTAATTACTTTCCAACTTTTCTAAAAATGATATAACTCTAAATAAATGTGGTGAATTATCCCAGTTGACATACTAGTTGTAGTTTATTTAGCCTCTGAAGACTTGAAATTTTATTCAGTCTCATCTGATTGAGATATGTAATTGGTAGGGATGCCTGTGGAAGGTGAAGTGTTAAGTTTGCTTTTCAAATTGTGGGCTTTGGTGAGGAACAAATATTGAGTGAGAGCATGCTTTATTTACCTATGTCCCACATCAGCCAACCAGTAGAATAGGAGAGCGGTATCTGTATAAAGTCCAGCTTAGACTAGTAGTTTATCATACTTACCTGGACGGGGTCGGTGGATGATCAAGAAGCCCCATGGCCTAGGTTGGTGGTCTCCATTGCACTTGGGAGACACACCAGCCTAAGATCTTCCAACGTGGGAGAATCTACGTCATAATTTGTGGTATTGGGGGCTTGCGTTCGCGCAGTCCCTGCCTAAATGTATGTCGCTAAAGTTTGCCTGCTTTCTTCTTTCTTTTAACATTTCTGGCAAGAATGGAATGCAATTCCACTGCCAAAGGTACTTCGTGTGTGGGAAACCTACCCCATACAACCTATATTGATCAAAAACCAATGTGGTTTGCCTGATTTATATATTAATTTAAATTTAACTCTCTGTTGAGTGTTTCATATGAAAATATACAAGAAAAAATGTTTTGTCATAATTTGTGGCAGCATAGAAATGTAACTTTCTATAATAGTGTTTTATATGAGATATATACAAGAATATATGTCTTGTCATAATTTGTGGTAGTTGGCCCTGCATTCTTGTGGCAAATTGCCGATTTACATGCTAGTTAAAGCTGAGTGCTATGAGACTTGATATTTTGTGTGTTCCACATGATATAACGTAGGAAGACAATGAGGGAAGCGATCATAATTTAGATTTTAGACCATTACAAATTGCCTTTGGGTGACATGTTATTTATTATAGCGCATTTATGGTCAGAAGAATAGTACACAAAATGTGTGGAGCAATCATAATTTAATGGATGAAATTTCCTAATTGGAATTTTGCAGTAGTCAAACTGATGAAAGGCATTGCCTTGTTAAAATTACCAACATGTTTGTTCAACCTAAATTTACTCCAAGAAAAAGAGTTGGCACTCCTAAGCCTTCCTTTATTTACCTTAGAAAATTGGAATCTAGGTTCTTGAACCTCACTAAACTGAGGTTATCATGACATAGTCCTGCGATAGTGTTGCAGAACTATGTGTGTTGCAGAACTATGTCTTCAACTATATTAGATGACCAACAAGCCACATAACCTTAAGAAAGCTTCCTTTTACGTTTTACGGTGACGACCTCACTAAACTTGTCTAACTTAGCCATCAGGGCTTTCAGTTGTGCTGAAAGGTGCTTCAGAACCTAGACATCGCATTCCTTTTGCATCAAATATGTGGCATTCCTTTTGCATCAAATATGTGGCATTACTTTTGCACAACACAGAGACATTTATGTCCCACAACAGAGAAACAAAAGCAGATGAAGAGAAAAGCAGAGTATAAAATCTATTCTAAACCAACAATAAACCATACTTACCTGGACGGGGTCAATGGGTGATCAAGAAGACCCATGGCCTAGGCTTGTGGCCTCCATTGCACTTGGGAGACGCACTAGACTAAGATCTTCCCAAAGCGGAAGAGTCTACGTCATAATTTGTGAAAGTGGGGGCCTGCGTTCGCGCGGCCCCTGTCCTATTCGATTCTTAAATTTTTGACCTGATCCTGGGCTGATTAGCTAGAGTAAGGAAAACATTACTCGGTTGCTTGCATGTTTTCCTGGAAGTGGGGGCATGTGTTCATGCATGGTGTTATGTTTCCCAAATGTATTCTCGCGAATCAGAATTGCATGTTTGGTTTCAGTTTCTCATGCAACATTCTTGTTGGTAGACCTTCTGAGTTCTGACGTTATCTGCTCCAATGCAGGCAAAGCTTGAGTGAAGAAGGCCGTGTTATAGGGCGGTCTGAGTTGGCGTTCTCACAACCAACTTCAGCAGGAAAGGCGTTGGCGTCTAAATATACTCGTACCAAGTCTTTTCTGGTGTACTAAAGGCTGGAGCTATCAACTCATGTTAGATAGGCTCTCATTGGTTTGTGCTTCATAGAATCACAGTGATGCAAATATTTTCACTAGCTTTAGGCTTACTGGGACGTCGATGATTGTTATACTAAGCATTGTTTTAGCATAAAAATTGTCAATATTTGATTTATTTTTAGCCCCCAGTCAAATATTACCCAGATTGAAATCATGGAGTGGTTTTTACCATACAAATTGTGTACTTTCTTCTCAGTGCCCTGCCCTGGGATCTGGAGGTTTCTTCCTGTACAACTTGCTCTAATTCCACAAAAGTACACAATAGTGGGATCATCCTGCACGATCTGCGAATCATAATCCAATTCTGGCATCTTTCGGGATCCACATGAAAAACTCTCTATTTGAAAAATGATCATTTATTGTTTTGAGGTTTCAAATTTAATGAAAAAATAATTAGAAAATGCCTTGAGATTTATAAAAAGATTTAAATGAAATGGATGAGAATGACAACAAACTTTTTCTGTTTAGTGACATGAAGATGGTTTTTTTCCCCTAGAAAATTCTGTGTTTATGCTTTTTTTTGGGGGGGGGGGGGGGGGAGGGGGGAGGGATTATAGCAAGTCCAGGGCCCATGAGTTTTAAAAAAATAATGGCTGAGATTTAGGGCCTCATGCTTTAAATGTGAAATAATAGTGAAAGGCCCAAGGCGCAGCAAGGCCATCGTAAAACAACAAATGCCTCAGTTGGTTAGTATTCAGCATGCCTCTGTCATTTTTTTCACTTTTGACCAAATTTGCTCTTGGGAATTGGAGCCTCAAATGACTATCAAATCTGTGGCATATGTTTTAATCAAAGTATCAAAATTTTTTCTTTTCTTTTTCTCTATCTCTTTGGTGCACTTTATATACACACTACCAATTAATTTTATTGAATGATGCAAAAGTCATATTTTGAAGGTTTTCTTTTCTTTTTTTTTGGAAACTTTAATACTTATCCCATGTTTAATTTTTAGATAATTATCCCTAAAATAAGTATATGGTGGACATGTCTTATTTACCTTGTTGAAAAAAAAAATTGATTGGAAACTACATATTTTTGTACACGTACCACATCTTCATATTGAAAGTAATTTGATTGGAAACTACTTATTTCGGTACAACTACATACTCCTTTCGTTTCATATTAATTTTCATTTTGTTGATTGTCATAGTCTCCAATATCATATTTTGATTGATAATTATTTCTTATATAAGATTTTATTAACTATTGCAATATTATACTTTTATGAAAGTATTTTTCGTTACAAATCTGATGGTTGTAATTTTATATAAAGCCATTGTATATATTGAGAATTTATGGTCAATTTTTTTAAATTTGATTGCATAATTTCTAAATACGACAATTTATATGGATAGAGGGAGTATTTCAAATCTAAAATCTTGCTGTTGTAGTAAAAGTCACATTGATAATTTGATAAATGACAATGAAATGTCCCGGTAATTGTAATGACATGCTACAAAATAAATACCTGCTTGCTAATTGCTAAATAAACATCACCATCCATCACTGTGTATGTATATATAATTTTTCTTGTGAAGTGTAATCAAGATACAATACACTGGTACGCCAAGAGCGCCATCGTGAAATGTGAACGTGTGACTAATGTGATTTACCTTTCCAAACGGTACTATCTCACATTTCACCTTATTTCATGTTTTCCACCTTTCCCACCCACTTTATACAGTAGTGTTGTTTAGTATGTAGATATTGATGCATTTTTTTTAAACGCAAATTCTGGAATAACATCGTTTCACGTAAATTTATTTTGAGACAATCCTTTAATAGGGTGACCTTTCAAATATTTTACCATGACTAATAATGATATTAGAATGATTTTCTAATATCAATGTCACTAATAGTTTATCAAATGGTGACTTTTATCAAAGTCACTCACATAAATTATTAGTCACCATGTATTCATTATAAATAGTCACCAAAATGTGATACATTTTACGATTAATTTATGGTGAGATGGTTTTACGTAAGATTTACTATTTTTTTAAAAGGGCCCCAATCTACAAATTAGTTTATTATGTCGCCCGGGGCCCCAAAAATGTCAGGACCGGGCCTAAGTAAGTCATACTATTGGGTTTGGGACTACGATAAGCCAAATGTAAAAAATGTATCACACAAAAATTGGGTCGATCCAAGTTTATTGTCTTACAATTCATGAACACAAACTACTAAAGTCAAATGTGAAATGTAAGAATATAACATGGGCGACATGCTCGGAATTCAGACTTAATTTCAAATAGCTAACGACAAACTATTAAGGACTTGACCAAAATCAATGGCCATAACCTACTTTCTATCAACTAATCAAGTAACTTTATTTGAAATGGTTACACATATTACGAACACGGTAATATCTATGACCTTTTTTTATAAGAAAATATTAATATATATTAATCATTAGGTTAAAAGAACATATGCATAAGTCATAACAAATATCTACGCAATTATGTATAGTCAAAATAAAAGTTGTCCACAAAATTTATCACATTCAAAGATGAGCAAGTTTTCCCATTAACCCAAAAATGAGATATTTAAGGAGTTGTCCTCCAATCGTTGAAGATGAGTTTGTAATCCCTCAAAAACCTTTCGGCTCCTCTCTCTCCATATACTCCAAAAAAATCATGTGATATAATCAAGGCAATCTTATTCTTCAATTTCCTGCCAGAAACCCCCTCCATGCAAGAAGATGACTCATAATTGAACAGGAAACAACCCAAGTAACATGCAGTGGTGGTGGTGGATGGTGGTTGGGTTTAGGGGATGGAGAAGTTGATTGAGAAAAAGAAGATAATGATGGAGAAGATGAGAAAAAAACAAAAATATAATTTTATTGATATAACCGATTATTAGTTACTTAAGGATATTTTAATCTCATTTTCCCAACTAGGACATGTTTAATCGAAAAAAATTTCAATAGTACTTTTGGCATTTTGGACGAGTATAAGGGCAATTGAATATAGTCCGAAACTCGATTCAATTCGATTGAATTAGAATTCTCGATATTTGAAGCTGTTGAGGTGCAAGGGTTTCAGTTAGTTGTAGGCTTGTAGCAACATCTTGGTTGGGAGTTGTGTGAATGGAGTCACAATTTCCAACTGGGCTCTGTAAAATTCATGGATAAATCAAATTTAATCAATTTTTACCTAAATTTATCAAAATTTATCAAAAATTAACAAAGTTAAAAAATAAAAAAATTGATATATTAAAATAAATTTTACAAAAATTATCAAAAATTAACAAAATTTAACTTTTACCCAGGTTCGTTCTCCCCATCAATTTCACCCACCTAAGGCTGCTTGCCATCCATTGTGGAAATCGGAAGACATGGTTATGGAATCATAGGATTGGTACCTGAATTCATTGATTACCAGCAGAAGAAGATGAGCAGCAACAACAACAGCAAACTTAACGCAGTGTTCTACGCAGACGCATACCATCCAATTCAAACTGGAAGCATCGATGGCACTGACATTCTTCCCCATGACAACGCCATTTACAGAGCTCATCTCTGCTCTGCTGCTGGCCTCTGTAATCTCTCTCTCTCTCTCTCTCTCTCTCTCTCTGCTGGCCTCTGTGTTCTATGCGTAACAATCTCTGTCTTTTCTTCTGATCTTCTGGCCAATTCCAGATGACCCATTTGGAGATCCCAAGGTCATTGGCGACCCTTATTGCACCTTGTTTGTTGGCCATCTTTCTCGCTCCACCAATGAAGATACACTGAGAAAGGTTACCCCTTTTCTTGCTTTGCTTGTTCGCTGTGCAAATTGCGTCTTTTTCACTGAAAGTGATTTTAGGGTTTTGGGCAATTGCAGGCTATGAGTAGGTATGGTAGAGTGAAGAATCTTCGATTGGTGAGGGACATAGGTAAGAACTGGTTAATCTGATGTCCTTCTTTTGTGTATTTGAAATTTTTGTGTTTTCTGCAGCTACTTGTATGGGTTTAAGCCATGATTTTCTAGGAAGCTATAACATACCACATATTGTAGAAATGCTCCCCCCCCCCCCCCCTTCTGTGGGTGCTAGAAAAATAAGTTTTGAAGTCCCAAAAAGAGAGTTGCTTTTGTTGCACTGCTTCATGTTCTATGATTTCAGTCTCCTCAGAAGATTCAGGGACATTATATTTTGACATAGAGGAACAGTAGAGTGGAAGTGTTAGGTTTAATAAGTGCATAACTCCTTGATGACAGCCGTCTTGAAATCGAAACTAGAATTTAGATACAATGGCCATTTGTGGGAGTTCTAATTGGTGGCGTGCATATTCCTGAAAACATCTGATGTGACTTGGAAATGATTCTTGTTTACTTAGAAATTTTTGTGACTTGAACAATGGTCGATGGAAGAGGGAGTAGTGTTATGCAATTAACCTTTGTTGAGATTTGGAGGGAAACAAATGCTTCGTTGGTCAAGGTGCTCTCTTGAGCACCCACTATGAACCAGTCAAGATACATACATAATTGACAATGATGGAGGATCAATGCTAGAGCTTTTTTTTTTTTTTTCAAGGATTACCTGTATGGTTGTATCCCCTTAGATTATATTGGACTAAAACAAAATGCCCCACTAAACCTTCCTCAGCTTCCTTTCTATGTAGTGGTACGTTGCAAAAGGGTTTTAAATCTTGGTTCAATTTGAAACAATCTCTCTGAATAGTAAAATTCAAGGGTCAGACAGCTACATTAGGTCCCTTTATACTTTGCCTGAGGGAGGGAATTTGGGGTATTGGATTTGTATTTATTGCGCCTGTATCACCAAAGAGGCATTTTTCTGGTGTCTAGAACAAGGATGCAACTGGATGGATTTTGAAAGTAGAACTCTCAAATTGTGCCAATTGGATAAGTGTCTTGTAATGTCTGTGTCCCGCTACCATGTCAGATGGCTCATAAAGTGATCTGTCAATATAAGCGCAGCCTTATCCTTGTTTGACCCTGAGGAATCTAATTTTTGAGACTTAGGCTTAGTCATATGGAATTTCATTACTTTCCAGAATTTAGTCGCTGTAATCTTACACTCAATCCACCAATATCAGCGTACTAATCGAAGCCTGCTGAGGTTGCGTGGAGAACTGTAACAGAAAACCTCTTGTTATGAATCATTTTTGGCACATGAGAGCAATGCAAATGGGGTTTGTACCCTTTTGCAAATAAAAACTTTGCAAAATATATTTCGCTGACATCCATGCTACATGATTGCAGTTACAGGGGCTTCACGTGGCTATGCGTTTGTTGAGTTTGAAACAGATAGAGAAATGAGACGTGCATATGAGGTAATTGTTTGCTTTTAGGTTTTTATGGTTACGTATCCATTCTCCCATTCATCTGTGTCTATGCTTTCACTTCTTTCTCTCCTTTTTATTATATGAAATCACATTTACCTGGTTCATACTTCATAATTCATATGCTGGTGCCAGATCCGCAAAGTCTACTAGAATGACCATCCCACCACAAAGACATTTGGATATGTAATTAGACTCTACAATCCTCATTTCTTCTTTCTGCCCTTGGATGCTGGACAAACATGATACCTGGGCACAAAAGGGAAATGATTTTTACCCAGGGGGCGGGGGTCAGGGAACGGTTGGACAGTTGGACATGAGCATTCTTTGGAAATGGCTCGAACCCTAAAATCCTCTCTTTCAGCTAACTTTTGTCCTATAAAATTCTGAGCCAAGTTGACCTAGTTGAAAAGTGTGACTACTGACTAGAATTAGGTACACCCTTTGCAGTGAGGAGATGTGTGGAGTTTGATTAAAGTAATAATGGATGATGAGGGCATTAAATGTCATCAGGAGTGAACTCTCTGAGATTCACTCTAGTGCAAGTGAGGTGACTCCAATAGTCATTTGTTGAACGTTTATTTGAAACATGGTTATCTTTTCTGAGCAACCGATACTGAGTCAATATAACTTAATTGATTGATTCAACTATGTAGTCAGTTAGTCATGCTGATAAAATCTTGACAGGATCCTTCTGATCATGTTATTATTCTAAAACTTGTAGGACGCACATCACTCCTTCATTGATGATTCTGAAATCATTGTTGATTACAACAGACAACAGTTGATGCCAGGATGGATCCCAAGAAGGTTAGGTCAGTTTATCCCTCTTCAGAAACATCTGGAACATGCACACTTCTGTTGTTATTTTAATCTCATAGTGTTATTTTTGCTGCAGGAGGGGGCCTTGGTGGTAAGAAGGAATCTGGGCAGCTTCGTTTTGGAGGGCGTGAAAGACCATTTCGTGCTCCATTGTAAGTGACCTCTACTTTTGCCTCCCATATGAATTCTAAGCTAGTGAAAATGTTAAACTTTGTGTATTATGTGTGCGGAAGCCTGCCTTCCCCTTTTTGTTCCTCTGTTTGCTTATTCTCATGGGTTGTAATATGTTGGAAATTACTTTCAGCTGATTTCTGATCTTCCTTCTGTATTTCAATGTTTCAATAAGAGTCTAAAGGCTTCTCCTTGATGTCATTATTATACTCTCTCGATCTCATTTTCTTTGTGTGTTATCCTTTTTGAATGCCTCGATCTCATCCTTCTTTATGTATTACCCAAAGTGTTCAAATGTAGAAATAATTGAAAATGTAAGTGGGGGTGATTCATTCTGAGTTCTAACGATCCCAATCCAACGCCATTAATCGCCCCAATGGCTAAGGCCCTGTTTTGTTCAGGAAAATTAGTTGTCCATATAGAGGATAACATATTAAGTAGTGGGTAGCGGTTTAAGTAATGGATAAGTCTTCTAGTTTAGTGGTTAGCTAGCTAAATGTTTAAAGAATGTGTGTGCAGTAAATTTAGTGGTTGCTTAACAATTAATATAAATTGACATAAAAGAATATGGATAATTTGGATAAATACCAAAGATCTAATGTTTAAAGGATTTTTTTTTTTACCAAATAAACATGAAATGTTACTTTAAAGGGTCAAAGGCTAACTTTATTAAAATTTAAAAAATGCTGGTGGAAATACTTGCTCACCAAACACTAGTATTTGACTGATTAGTGTATTAACTTGGTCAAAACACTACACACTACTTCAAATGCTTTTGCCAAACCCGATTTATGTGTATGGCTGGAAAGCAAATTTTTGGTGACCGGATGTTTGTCTTGAATATGGGGTATGGCCAATAAAATGGGACGCCATTTCAATTGACTTCTTAAAAGGGAGACAACAGTGGATTTGATAATTGCCTCAGTCCATTCTAGTATGTAGTCCCGAAGCAGAAGGTCCCTGAGTTTGATACTGATGTTCTCTAATTCATTTAGTAGAAACAAGCAAATGAACAAATAAAACAACAGCATAATTTTATTTGCTAACTTGCAATTCCTAGTGTGCGCCTGACCTGTACTTGTTTAAAATCTGCAGAACGAGTATAATATGACGTCATTCCTTCTGCAATACTTGCAACCTTTGCTTTAAAAACAAATTTCTCAAATTTCATTGTGCTGAATACCCAGGAATAGCATTCTTGTATAAATGGGTGAAGAATATTATCTTCTGCTCTTAACTTGCGTCCTGAATGTTTGCCAATTCTTTTCCAGGCGACCGATCCCTTATGAGGACCTTAAACGGCTTGGTATTCCACCTCCACCAGAAGGAAGATATATGTCACGTTACCAGGTGTCTTCTCCTTCTGATATCTTTCATCTAAAGTCGGCTGTTGTTCCTAGTTTATCCTATTGTCTTGCTCCTGCGCAATACCTTATGCATGTTACTTGACAAGCGGTAATAAGCTTTATACTAGATTACATTTAGGATTTGGTTATGTGTCAAAAATAGATGCACAAGTGGTGGCTGAATGATTTGACATGCTTTTGTTAAGTTTCAAACTTTTGACCCAAACCGATGATCCGAATGCGAAGAACCCGAACCTAAAACCAATCCCAACAGCAACCCGAAAAGTGGTCCGATTAAGATCCACACCCAAATGACCCAAATTAAACCAGAACCCAATCGGAAAGAGTCTCACGCGAAGTTAGCCCGAACCCGAACTGAAATTGGGTGACCTGATGCCAACCCAAACTAATTCACCCAATTGCCAGGTCTAATTCTCTTTATCATTTGATGTGAAGTATGCATAGATGAATAAAGAGAGTAATTCTTATTTTTCCGTTTCCAAATGATGGCAGGTGCCACCCCTGCCCAGGAGGAAAAGGGACTCGGAAGAGAGGGAAACATCTCCCCATGAAAGTAAGAGGAAAAGGGATTCTGAAGAAAGGGGAAGATCACGATCACCACAACATAGAAGTCGGAGGAAAAGAAGCTCTGAGGAAGACAGCAGAATGTCGCCCCCTCCTCCTCGGGCTACAAGGGATAGGAGCTCCCAGGACAGAGAAACGTCAAGGGATAATAAGCACTCTCATTCACACCGTCATGACAAGCATAGACACCGTCATAGGAGGAGGTCCAGGAGTCGTGATCGTTTCTCTGATGATTACGACTAAAACAATGCATTTCTTGCCCGTCATGTTAACACTAGTTTTAAAGCAATGATCGTCAGACTTTTAGAATACTTTCTGAAAGGCGTGATAACTGAAATGACAATGGTAAAAACTCTGTTTATAGATGGGGGGGCAAAAGGGTAGGAATGAAAAGCATATGGGTTTTTTGTGTAGTTATGGCAGACCCCTTTCTTTTCATCTTGCGGTAAATTGTAAATGCATAGGAAATGCATCTCGCAGTAAATTGATAAATTTTGAAACTATACTTGAGCTGCTTTGTCAAAAGTAGTCCCAAAGAGATTAACAATTTAGCTAACATGTATTCCCTTGTGTTCACTTTTTTTTTTTTTTTACTTGTCTTTGAAAATAATCTAACTATCTAAGACCAATATGCCTTCTTCATACCCAGGGAGCACAAGAGAGAGGGTCTCCCTTCTCTCTACAAACCGGTGTCCAGAAAACTGCCCCTTAGCCTTCTAGCCCCTGTTATCAAGTTCTCGTGGCTTTTCTCGTCTAATCTTATGCATTCGCGTAGCCCTTTCAACGATTTTCTTTGGAAATCATCATGCTAATCTACAAATTACTAAATCCGGGCTAGCTCTCACTCCATTAAGTGATTTTATGGATCCAAATCATGAAAAGCTTAAGAAAGATGAATTTCAGCTGAGCAAGGCCTCAGCTTTCTTGCAAGTGCTTCTCGTTTTTGTGATTCTGTCGTACTTAAATGCTCTCCGGTCCCCTTTTCTACGAGTCAAAACCTAGATCGATGGAGCTTGCACTCCAATTGGGTTAGAGACCTGAAGACCTTCAATGTCAACCCGTTCCAGCCCCAATAAGACTTGATTTCGATTGCTTCTTTTTCCAGGCAATCTGGATTGAAGTTGAGATGAAAAATCAAATGAGAAGAGCATAGTTGCTTGTTTGAAAGTCTACGTTGTTACTTGAGATTCTAATAAGTAATGTCAATTTCATTGCAAGACCCTCTGATCCGATTGTTCTCAGTTTGAATATGGGTCATGACATTCAGATTAGTAAGCCTACTCTAGAACTAGGAAAAGTTTACATCTATTTTCTGATTAGTCTTCTTCATATTAGATTTCCTGGTTCTAAATGGCTATTCTAATATATATCCACCTTGAAGGAGTTGGATAAACTATTACTCCTGTATAGTTATAGAGGAGCATACTTAGCGTTGGGAAATTAGGTTGTTTTGATATTAAGAGGTGACAACAATGGTCGTTTTTTGTGGTGTAAGAGTGGTTATTTGGGCGGTGTCGCGATAGTATGAGGTAATGGCAACGTGTGGTGGCTGTGGTGGTGACGTGAACAAAAGGGAGAAAGTGATTGTAATGTTGTGATAATGAAGTGTTGCCTAGTGGTTACAACTATGGGCATACAAAATAATATGCAAGCTCAGTTGAGTCGGTCAATACTGGAAGGTGAAAATGATCGTACACTATCTTAAAAGTTGGGTTTGTGTGTCATGTCACCATCTTGAAAGTGATTGCTCATATCCGTTTCAAGAGTTAAAAAATATATGTTTTTGAGGTGTAGAACCTTGTATTGCTATTTTTAATTTTAAGAATACTTTTCAAATATCCATTCTATAACTTGTTTGTAACAAGTATAGTTTGTCTACATTCTCATGGGAGACTTTGTTTTGTCTTAGTTGCTGTTTAACCACGGTAGCTTGTTAATTTACCCTCTATCCTATCAAATTCATGGATAACTTCAATTTATCAAAATTTACTAATTTTTGCCTAAATTTACCAAAATTACCAAAATTAAAAAACAAAAAAAAATATTTTTGATATACATTAACATAAATTTGCCAAAAATTATCAAAAATTACCAAAATATAATTTTTACCCAGCTGCTTTCTCCCATGAATTTGATGACACACCCTAAGGGGTGGGTCAATCCAGCCCCATTTAAAGGAATACTCAGGAAACACAAGTGCATATCTCTGGAGGATAGCAAATGGAATTCAACTGGGGAAAAAAGGGAATAAAAAAATGCACATAAGTGACGCAAAACAAACACAGCCCACTGCTGATATGATATGCTGGAGAGCGTTTATACAAAATTCTACAAAGCCTGTCACAAGGGCTCCCTCCCAAATCAACTCATCTCAAGAAATACACTGTATGCACAACATTTTTAGTGTCGTTTAAAAGTTACAACTGTATCAGTTATACAGCGTATCAGATTGTGCAATTTACTCGTCAAGGCATCTTATCATGAAGAGCACTTGTTCTTCTGAGTTTTTGAAACATTCGATCTCACAGCAAATCAGTATGCAGGTCCTGCTGTGTCTGAATTGTGATTTGACGTTCATGTCACCACCTGTCAAGACAAGCACCGAGGCGTCAAAGTGAAGAAACATATGGACGGATGAACAAGATAACTCAGCAATGATTTACATGTCTGCTGTGCTAATAATTATAACCAGCATGTCGAGTCAAGCAAACGACAACCCAAGACTCCTCTCTCCTGCCTAAGTAGAGTGCATTGGTTTCAAATGTATGGATCCAGACAAAGAGGATGCTAGTTCAGCTGGTCTCAGATGCAAAACTGCCAATCGCCAACTAATCTACAACTAAGGGGGCGTTTGGTTGAGAAACTTTCCCGGGAAAGTTTCTCAACTTTTCCAAGTACCCATGTTTGGTTGAGAAACTTTCCCGGGAAAGTTTTGATGTGGGACCCACAATTTCCCTCACAAACCTATGAAAAAGTTTCCCAAGGGGGGCTAGGGAAAGTCTTTCCCGGGAAAGTTTTTCCTGGGAAAGTCTTTCCCGGGAAACAACCAAACGCACCATAAGTGATATCACAGCCTTCATGGTATACAAAGATGTACTCTTCACATAGTAGTGGTGGTAGGGAGGACATGCTTCATTTCTTCGTTTTCTTTCCTTCTGTGTGTGCGTGTGGGTGTGCGTGTGGGTTGGAATAGGCAACCTGATGTTTTGGTCTGAAAATCTCATGTGGACTTTGTTTCTGGAATATTTGGTCTCATGTAATTGGATTCAGGTGATGGAAGCTCAGATTGGGTTCATAGCTCTCGAGAAACGCAATTTAAGCATTCAACACTGCTCAAGCAAAGTTTCAATTGTTAAGCTTCCATGACGACCACGTCAATTTACACGGTTCCTCTTATTTTGAAGGTGACTGAGTGTGAGTGTGAGTGTGAGTGGGGTCTAGTATACTGCTAATTCTATTAACTTCACAAACCTCATCGATAATCAGGCATGGATTACTAATTTAGCATAGGTGTATGATTAGTCTAATAGGTGGTCTAGGTTAGCTATCTATAATGCCTCTTTAATTCCCCTAACATTGTGCCTCTTCTCAATATCCCCCATCAGTCCCATCTCTATCCATATATAGCCACTAGTACCATCTCTATCTGTATATAGAAAATTACAATACGTCTGCTCGCTATCCATGCAAACAATAGACTAAATAGGGAAGATAATCCACACTGCAACAAAAAAGGTAAGCCAACCCAATAGCATTCCTCTTCTTCAAGTTCAAAGCATTAATAGATGGCTGTAAAAGTTCTCAGCAAAACCCCAAATAATTGTCCTATTATGTGCCAGCGTACATCATCTACGTTACCCCCTCCTTTGCATCGTACAGTTCCCTCACTTAATTTTGTCACATGATTACTAATTGGTTCAACATCACCCATGCAAACGTTGTAACTCAGGTATCAACATGTTGCCATTTGTTACTTACTAGTCACTAGAGTACCAATGCTACATGTCCGTCCAAAATGTTAATCCTTCCTCCTACTGCAAAAGCAGCATGCCCCATAATGCTGAACATTGTTCCCCACAACTCACAACCAACCTGAACTTTCCCCACAATCTTACTTATACAATACTACCTCTGTCCCATTATATTTGTCCATCTACCTAATTTGAGAAGACCAATGTATATTAGAAATTGAGATGAAAAATTTGTAATTTAGCTCAACTACCCCCACTTTAATTAAATTAAAGAAAATAGTTGTTGGAATTGTAAAAAGTGATAAATAAATTTATTAATTAGGGGTAGAAAAGGAATTACAGTTATTGAAATTGTAAATGAGACAAATATTTTGGGACAAAGAAGTTTAGGTAAAAGGACAAATATTTTGTGACGGAGGTAGTACATCATGGAGGGCTAAGTAACCTTAATCAACAAATTTGAGTCTAAAGCTGGTCACCATTGACTGCTGAAAATTCCACAAGTACAGCACCCAACAGACTTTTTTTCTCATTGGTTTTTTGTTTGTGTGTGTGAGTGTGTTTTTTTTTTTTTGGGGGGGGGGGGGGGGGAATATTGACCAGCCGCCAAGGAAGTTAAACAGAGTAACAGATCTATAAATGTTCATCTGGTTCTTCACTCTTTTACCACTCTTCTTCCACTTTTACTGATCTCCACAAATAAGAAATCATTGAAATAATAATCACTGGTTTGGCTTTAAGAATTAGTAAAAAGTAGCAGAAGTTCATCAACACGGAAGTAAATAGCAAGTGCGCCTAAATTCAGAATTCTACTGCATGCCAAAAGCACTCCATTATCATGCGTAACGAAACCACTAAACATCACGTTCACTAAAGTTCCACATCCATCAACATCTCCCCCTTTTTTCATAAGAAAAAAAAACTCACATAACACATTTTGGCTGCTTAAGCACAAAAGAGCACACATATAGTCAACCACCTTATAAGGCTGGGTTACCTTGAAAACAACTCCTTGAAGTTGTAGCCAACATCAATTGACACATAACAAGTAGCAGGTCTAAGGTAACGACAGCAATTAGTTAAAACATAAAAGGAACCAAACACATATATCTTATATCTCAAAAAGTAGAAAGAACAATGTACTAAATACCTCAAGTCTGTAACGTTCCCTGTATCAATGTACCACATACGTACAATGAGTGATGACATGCCCGCATCAAGAGATTTAACCACTTGCCTTTTAGGATCATTAGACAAGTGGCTGTGTAACACTGCTTATCTTTTATGATGACAAAGGGATGTGTATTTATATACAGAAAACTCCCTCGCGAACAAAAGCTTTCAGCTCATTGATTCTTCTTTAATAGCAATATTCTCTCCATCAGCCTTCTGAACAGCTCTTCTCTTAGACTGTATTTGGTTAACATACTCTGCAATAACAACATGAAACTTTGGTGCAAGCTTGCTTGATGCAGAGACATTAAGACCTGCTTTCTTCAAGGCACGAGTAGCATGTTTCTGAGCCTTCTGAAAGTGGATGTTACATAGTGATGGAATGGTAGATCTCAATATTGGTTTCCCACACAGTATAGGTCCAGCTTGCGCACTGTATATAAAGGAACAAATAATCAATACGAAGTTGGCGTATCACGGTCATTTTCAATATCATTCTGTAATGGCTTCAATATGAGCAAGCCAATATAGGAATATTATTTTGATAGGAATATATAGGCATAGCAAAATTTCTCCAGCTCTCCGCATCCCCCTTTTAGTCCAACAATGAGACAACCGAGAAAGAAATAAGAAATGATCTAGAATCAAGTGCTACTAACAAAACAATTTCCGACCTAGAGATTCCTACCAAGGCAAGAACATTATTTTCACAGCCATAAAACATTTACTGCTTCCCCGACCTTAATCCCCCCCCCCCCCCAAAACAAGCAATGTATTGTTCTAACACATTTACGCCGTAAAATTCATTAAATGCAGTGTTATAAGTATATCGACCTTCTCCACCAAAATAGAATGCTATTGGAGACACCCTGCATCCTTATATTGCGGTTTTCAGCATATATGAACTAAAAGGAAATAGAGTATTACGTTCCCGTAATGTCATTATTAGAAGATTGTAATTCATTTATAGTAGTTTATCCAAAGTTCACACCATGGTCACTATTAGAAAATTGTGAGTTTTTAATAACAATATAGTGAAGTCATTCCTAAGGAAGAATTGAACAAGAATTAAATCAGTAACCTTCTATTATGATTAAGTCCTGAGGTCCATCAATAAACAAAGCACATTTCTTATTTTCCCAAACAGCATGGGTAAATAAGAGCACTCAAGTTGTAGGTTTCATAAGAGATGCCAGTCATGCAGAAGACGACATATCTAACTCAAACGTTAGCCAGCAAAGTCAATCAAGCCACGTATGATCCACATAGTTTATGTCCAGTACACCAACAACTGGGGTCGTTGTTTGTTTCTTCAGTTTTCAGACTGGGATAGGGCTGAGATTAAAATTTTCAAAAGCCTACTTAGGAATGACTTTATTATAGTCATTTTCATCATCACACAAAAAAGGCTGGATCAACGTAGCTCTCCCAGGAAGCACGCAATGTGCGCTCCTTGAACCTTTGTAAAATACAAGCGAAGGGACATCCCTCCTACACCTCAGCTAGGTAAAAGGCATCAAAGGTAGCGCACATGGCATCTATGCTGGCCTCGGGCACACTTGTTAAGACAAAGCTTACCCTATACTAAAAGAAACAAAAGCTTCTTTCCAACCAACTTTGCTAACCAAGGCATCAATGGCAGATAGATATCATGCTGCCAAATAGTGGGGCATCACATATAAATATTCCTTTTTAGCAGCAAAAAACGGCCCTTAACTTCTCATGGTAAACTGAATATCTAGCAACAAGATGTTTTTGGAAACGGGTAAGACCCTCATCGAATACAGAGCCTCAAACTCACTTGTGTGCCTGACAACCATTTGACAAGTAGTTTGTGGATATATAAACACTTGGAGCAATACAAAAGGGAAGAACGAGGGTATAAAACGGAGCGTCAAACTAACTCATCTGCCTGACAACTATTTGAAACATAGTGAAAGATGTCAAATTTCTTACCTAAAAAGGTGGTTTGCGGATATCTAAATGCTTGTGAGCAATACAAAAGGGAATGATTCAGCATTCACAAGATGCTAATAATTGCCCCCCCCCCCCCCTCTTTCCAAAAAGCTCAACGCATGTAAGCAAAATCCAACTTGTAATTCTGTTAGCTGCAGCATGGTAGGCCACCATGTTACGTTTATGTATCAGAGACAACCAATAGCAGATACAGAGTGGCATTTTCACACAGTTTCCAACACATACTACCGCCAGTTCATTTTAGCACATACCATTTTAGTTTATATCAAGAGAACTAGTTCTTATCCTTATCTTGATTAAATTGCCTTCAGAAAGAAAACGGCATACGCCAATCAACATTTCGTAGATAATGAGAGATTAAATCCATACAGTGATGCCAACGCCAAAAAGTCTTTCATCCAATTTGAAACTCATCAATGCAATCCATTCCAATCTTCGCTGGCCACACAACTTATGATTTCACAGTCAAAAGCGTTAACAATGACCAAGAACTTCCTTGACTTTTGCATGGGGTAATTGCATGCTAAGAGATAGCTCCATAGTCAGTTCAAGCATAAATCAACACCATGATGGATCTGGTAGTAATGTACCAGTTGATGCAATAATTCCAAGGTTCTAAATCCGTTCAAAATCCAATGAATTTAGACTAAGGAAAAGATTCTGTATAATTGAGTTCCTTATTCCTAGGTGTCATTGAGCTCTTTATTCAAGGCCTAGGGTTGAATGGTGCCAAATTTCGATGAGAATTTTATCCAGTGCATCTAACAAAGTATAGCACAATGCACATTAATGATATGATCGTTCTTAAATGTGAAATGCACCATCAAACATGTCCAATGCAAGACCCATATGTAAAGAAAGGAGCTTGACCCAATCTAGCTCTATCAGACCAGGCTTGTTTACATTTCTGTCAAACTAAGATACCTTAAAAGTGAAATACACCGTCTAACATAATCCCCAACATGAGGAATCCAACCAGTCCTTTTAAAACAAAGCAAATGTCAATATATGAGCTGACTTACACGCAATTCACCGTAACTATTCAGTCTATTCATCTCATCATATTAAATGCAGAAATCTCGTATCAAATTGACCGAAACAAAACAATAGCAACAGAAGGAAAATCATGCATAAACTCAAAACAAAAACAGTAAAAAGAGTGAGAAACAAAAACCTCTTGATAACAAAGTTGCAAGCCTTGTAAAGCTTCTGTTCAGGATCAGACAAAATATGCAAATGGCAGAAGCTGGTCAAGGCCATAGCCTTCAACTTACACCCAACGAACGCACATCGATTATTCCCGCCCAATTTCGGATCCTCCCCAAACCCTAACCCTAACCCTAGCTTCCCTCCATTTCCCCCAGCACTCACACCATTGTTATTATTATTATTATTATTATTATTATTGTTGTTGTTATTATTATTATTATTACTCTCTCCACAGCCTTCGCCATTGAATTCCCTGTCCCTATCACCACCACCACTCTCCCTCTCATCATCCTCCTTGTACGGACTAATCCCGTACTTCCAGTAGTACTCCCTGTACTGAACCCTGACTTCCTCCATTAGAGCCCAGTAATGGTCCCGGTAGACCCTGGAGAGCTGGCGGAGGCGGTGGAGGCGGCGGCGGAGGAGCTCGGGGCGGGTGAGGACGGAGGAAGCGGCGAGAGAGACGTCTTCCTGGGACGGAGAGAGGACGCCATGGGAGGTGGCGGAGCGAGGAGGGGGAGGCGGAGGTTGAGGTTGAGGTTGAGTTTGAGGTCTGGCAATGGCGTCGGAGGGTTTGTTGTGAGGATGAGGAGGAGGAGAGAGAAGGGAGTCGTGCTTGAGGAGCTTGGAAGAGGAAGCCATGAAAGGATGGAAGAGAGAGTGGAGGCTGCTGCTGCTGAGAGTGTTTGAATCAGGTATTTATATTCATTCTATTTTTAAAGGGAGGGCTTCGTCAGGAACCCTGCAGTTTGTTCTATTGCGCTGCCATGTAATAATAAAATCATCTCTCTTTTCATTTTTTGGTTTTATGGGCTTCATTTTGTAATAACTTTTCTAATTGGATAAATCCTAAATGTCAGACAATGAGACAACTCACTGTACCATATTTCAGAGAAGCCCATTGTATTCCTTTTTTTTTTTCCGGCTTTTGTTTTGCTATAGAGGATAAAGTTTGACTCACTTTCATGTATCGAAGATCTAAATAAAATAGAAATTTTGGAAATTAATTTACTGAAATTTTAAGATAATGGATAATAATATACTGAACTTTGATCTTAGACAATAATACACTGTAGTTTAGAATGTGTTAGACAAATTGCTTCTTTCTATTCGATATACGAGCACGCGGACAACTTGCAGACTAGCTTGGCGAAAGCATGGAATAGAGGCTCTCTTGGTGAGATCCCTAATTCGTATCGTCTATCGGCTCCCACCATCCGCTCGACCCTTTCTCCGAGGCAGAGTTGAATGTATATATCATGAACGCAAGGTGCGGTATACCATACACTCGGGAAGATTTTGACGGTGGCTGACTCGGTGGTGATCCTACGTGGTAGGCCTGCCACGTAGGATCGCCACCGAGTCAGCCACCGTCGGAATTGTTCTGGGTGCATTATAGTCTAATACTCTCCATAGTACAGTGTATTATCGTCCAAGATCAAAGTTCAGTGTATTATTATTTAATACCCCAAAAATTTAGTATATTAGTGTCCAAAAACCCAAATAGCAATAAAATATTTGTCTCAATATCTATTTTTCAAAACACAATTAGAAAACTAGTTTTCACCTATAAAAAAATAAGGAAAGATGTAAGTGTGAATTTTATTCTAGAATGTAGGGTTTTAGAATGAGTATCAAAACTGTGAGGCTTATATAGAATATTATTGTTAAAGAATGGAATAAAATATAAGAGTAAATGAAATGACGATCCTATTTGTTTGGATTGTAGGTAGGGGTTCACCTCTTCCACTGAATTTAAAATATCTACTTTTTAAAACGTCATTCTACCATTTCTACAACATGTGGAACTCATTCTTATTTTTTCACCTTAGAATATTCATTTATGGAATCCACTTTATCTTAGTTATGTATTGGTTTAAGTTTATGTTTGTGTTTTTTAATTTAATTTAATTATTATTGAAGATATAAATAAATATTATTATATTAAAATTGTAGAAAACAAAATGTTAAAAAATAAAAACAAATCATTGTGATAGTTAAAGACCAAACTTTTAAAAATAAAATGAAGTAAAACTAAACAAAATAAACTACACAATTAGAGTATATTGAAATGAAATAAGGTCCTATTCTTTTATACGGTTCGTTGCGGTATACGGTTGGTTGCAGTGTGGTAATGATGCGGTGCGGTGGAATTTGAAAAAGTGTGGTAAAAGTTGTGATAGGTGGGGTAGGTTAAGATAGAATGTGAAAAATAGAAGAGAAAAGTGAAGAGAAAAAAAATGAAAATATATATTGATAATGATTGTGATGTAGGGAAGTGTGATGAAAAATTACAATACGGTTGATGAGATTAAATTGTGGTGTGGTGTGGTGAACCTACTCTAAGTGGGATCATTGGAATAACTTCTAAACATTACACATGTTCTTGTTCAAAAAAAAAGAAAAATCATTGCCCCTATTCAGTTGCTTCTTGAAATTAGAGATTTTTGTGATGATGAGTAAACCTTGTACTCATAATTAATGTTTGAATCCAATCCTTTTTATCTTGACTTTATTTTTTTATAATTTTTTGGATAAGATTTTAACAAAAAATATTACAATTATCAAGTACAATCATACTTTGGTTCACTTGGTATCAGAGCACCCGCAATGGTGAGTTTGAGTTTGACTAATTGTATGATGTGGAATTTGTGGAAGAGTCAAAATTTAACCTTTTATTTAGCTAGCTTTCCAATGGTGAGAATGAGTTTGACTCATATTAATTAAAAAAAGTAAATCGGCCTCACTTAAGAATATAATTAATTTGGTTATATTGATAAAAAAAATGAGGTGGAGGAGGAAAGATAAAAAAAATATGATTAAAATATTAATATTTTAAACTCGCTTTCAAACTCGTCTTGCGAGTTTGAAAGCGAGATTCTCGCGAAACGAATCTCATTCTCACCACTGAAATGTCCTATACGACCCCATTCCGTTCTCCTTTTATGCCACGTCAGCAGTGAGTCGAATTAAAACTCACCATTGCGGATGCTCTTAATATGTCGAACAAGTGAGAAATATTACGCTCACTTGCCAAACAAAGTGACTAGCCATTGGGTACAAACTACTCACCCATATTAACATTGGAACATATACCAAGTAAGGGATCAGATTGCTCATTATTTGAAGTAGTTTTATCAAATGTTGAGCTAACTATTTCTCATAGAAAAAATTAGAGCGGCACATTAATAACAATTCACTTTAAAGAAAAGTAATATGCACCAAATTATTCGTGATGGATCACATAGTTGAAAAAATGTCCAAAAGATTCTTAACTACTACCTCCGTCCCTGATTATTTGTCCCTATAACTACTTTCACAAAACCAAGGAAAATAGGGAATTGAGCAAAAAAATTATACATTGTCAAAAATATCCTTGAAAATACCCTTGAAAAGGTGTAAAAAGTGCATTTATTAAGGTTAGAATGGATATTATAGTTATTGGAAATGTGAAAGTTAGTTAATTAGACAGATAAAAAGGGACAAAGAAATTAGGTAATTGGACAATTAAAAAGGGACGGGGGTAGTAATAGTTATTATTGTGTCGATTGTTTGACATTTCTTTGTATTAGTTATTTAACTACTTAAATTTAGTTGTTTATATTTTACCCGTTGAGATTTTCAAATTTTGCCTTGAATAGTAATCAGAAAAAACTCCAATTTTTTTTCTGATGAGTATGACTCATCAATCATCAACCTTACAACTTTTAAATATAAATACCGCTTTGTTAAATAGAACCCAACACATTGATTAGAGTTTGAAAGAGCAATGTTAACTAATTAAATTACCACATTGACTCAATACTCCTCCTATTTCATTTTGATTGAATAGGGATAATCAACTAAAGGGCTTATAGCAATTTAAGAATTCCATTCTTAAGGTCATGGTTATGTTAACGATGATATAGAAACTTTCAAACCACTTCATACGACAGTCGTTTATATACAAGTGGACTCTTACTTTTTTTTCAATTTATCCTCCATGATTTTCTTCTACATTTGAACTTAACTCCATGGAACTTATTCAATGCAAGTCTTTCTCGCCTGAGAAATTCATAAATAGACCTTTTTTTCTAAACTAGGTAAAGCAAGTCCGCCTATTAGACTCATACCTCAGAGATAGCTACTAACAAGCTTCACAAACCAAAAGACGAGAAGGTAAGAACTGAATTGCCATGAAAAGCATGAATGCATTTACGAGTAGGCATTCATTAATAAGTTGTATCTTGCAAAATTGATTAACTCTTTATTACTTTTCAAATTAAATAACTGAATATTGAGTAACTAAAATGAATATATGAATTTTCTGCCAAATATCTCTCTTTTCTGATCCTTTCTTGTTTGGCATAGGAGACAAAAATCACTAAAATAAGCGCATAAAAACAAAGTTTGAATGAACGTAAGTTAGTTACTTTTTATGTAGTACACTCGACCAATTTGTGTGTTGACTTGTCCTATTGTCGTTTTCTATATAAGCATTATCCTCACCTTTGATCCTCATGTTGGCTCATGTTGGCTGGACATAATGTTCCTCAACTATCAGCATAATATTTCTCTTTTTTCACTCGCATTCTCTCCAGGTGTCGATCTTCTTTTTTTTTTTGACATCTTTGGTGTAGGTACCGGCTCGACACTGCTTTCTACATAAGACTATTTTTACCTAGCTAAAAATCTCTGAACTTCTTTGCTTTGGAGATCAGTGATTCTTTGTGAATGCTACGACTGAGCTTTGGGCGTTGTGATCAGAATTGATCACTGCTTGTACTTCCTTGGTTCAACTGGATACATCATAGGATGTGACATAACTGTCTCTTTAGGCCCTGTTCTTTTCTGCGGTTGGCAAACTGTGGTACCACATGTCACGAAATTTTCCGGAACCATCTGGAATGTCCAGGAATATTCTAGAAATATCCGGAATATTCCGTATCTTTCATGAGGTTTCTAGAATTCTCTAGACTATTCTAGAATTCCTTAGAATTCCCTAGAGTTCTCTAGACTACTCATGAATGTCCTATAACATTCTAGAGTACTCTACACTTATATAGATTATTAGATACTTGTATAGAAGGTTCTAGAGGCACAATATGGACCGTTAGATCAAATCAATCTCCACCGTCCATTGATGAGGTGGAAGTGTATAAATACCCCCTTGGGGTCTCATTTGTAACCAACCAACAATTGGAAGCATTACTCAAAGCATTCTCCCAAACACTCTCTTGTCTCTCTTCTTTGTCTTCAAAGCTTTCTTAGTCTTTCATAATCTAAGTTAAGCTTGTGAAAGGCTTACTAGCAAACTTCTAATATAAAATTCGGTTAAAGTTTGCTAGCGCCGCACGGGTGTTGTACAAATTAAAGTCACCCCGTGACATTTGGTATCAGAGCCTTGGTTTTAAGAAATTCGTGTGCGGGAGAAGTCATGTCGAGTGTGGCCGAGCAAGGCTCCAAGAAGGGCAAGGGGAACGAGGACAGCATGGAGAACCCGGGACATGTCACTCTTGACGAAAGGGTGGCCGAGGTGGAGGACACCATGTCCCACCTAGTGAAGGAAGTCGAGGCCTTAATGGGAAAGGCCGAAGACACGGAGGAATTCGCTTCTAAGGATGAGATGAAGGAATTCCAAGATGATGTGCAAAGCGCCTTTGATTCTCTCAAGGCGGAGCTTGTTCATGGGGATGATGCTCTCAAAAGGGAGTTGAAGGATTCCAACAAAGCCCTTAGGAAGGAGCTGGCTGATTGCAAGTCAACAATCGAGTCTCTTTCCAACAAGGTGGAAGAACTCGAGTTGCAATTGAAGACTTGCATGGCCCTGTTGGTTAATGGTGGAGGCGCTCGGGAGATTTCCATCTCCAAGAAGGATAACACTCCTCCTCCTCCCTTCTACAAGGGGTCAAGGAATGCGCGAGAGATTGATGACTTCATTTGGAATGTGGAGTCATACTTTGAGTCCAATGACATATTGGACGAAAGGAAGAAGGTAAACATCGCTTCCCGCTACTTCAAAGATGTTGCCTTGATATGGTGGCGGCGCAGGTGTGAAGATGCCACCACCGGCACATCCGATCCCATCACTACTTAGGATCAACTTAAGAGGGAGCTTAAGAGGCAATTCTATCCAGAGGATGCCGAATTTGAAGCTCGCACTAGGCTTCGACATCTCCAACACAAGGATGGACGTATTCGGGAGTACGTCAAGGAGTTCCAGGAACTCATGTTGGAGATCACCGACATGAGTGCCAAGGACAAGTTGTTTATGTTCCTTGAAGGATTATAACCGTGGGCTAAGATGGAGCTGAAACGACAAGGGGTAAATGATATCAATTCAGCAATTGCCGCTGCCGACACTATGCCCGAACGTAGGCGAGAGTTCTCCAAGGGACCAAGTACAAGGCCAAGTAACAATGACAAAGGTGGGGGAGATCGAGACAAGTCTCCCAAGAAGGATCGACCCTTCAAAAGCCAAGACAAGGAAAAGGGTAAAGGCAAAAGGGATGACGCTCCGAGGAGGTACTCATGCTTCTTATGCAATGGGCCACATCGGGTTGCCGACTGTCCTATGAGGGGAAAGATTTCCTCCCTCGTAAGGGAAGAAGAAACGAAGGAAAAGGAGAAGAAGATATCTTCTCTAAAATTCCTTAGCGCCATCCAAGCTAAGGTCGAGGAAGGATCCCATGGGCGCATGTACGTAGAGACACACATCAACGGCAAGCCTCTCCAAGCGTTGTTGGACACAGGTGCGGATACAGTCTATATGGCCAAGGAGCTTGCTGATGAGGTGGGCCTCTCCTACACCAAAACCAAGGGTTTTGTCAAGGGAGTAAATGCTGAAAAACTCCCGATATATGGAGTTGCCAAGGACACACCCATTCACATTGGGCAATGGGAAGGTAAGGCCGATATCACTGTCGCTCCCTTAGATGACAAGAAGTTCTACTTGGGAATTGATTTCTTTGTCAAGGCGAAGGCCTTCCCCATCCCCTTCGCCAACATTATGTGCATCATGGAGGAAAAACAACCGTGTGTCGTCCCGGTAAGGACAGACATTGATGAGGGAAGGATGTTATCCGCCCTTCAACTTTCTAAGGGAGTGAAGAAGAAGAAGCCTACCTACTTAGCCACTCTTAAGATAGAAGAGGGTAACAAAAAGGAAGCTCAAGTACCCAAGGTCGTCCAAGAGATACTTGACGAGTTCAAGGACATCATGCCCGCAGAGTTGCCCAAGAAACTTCCCCTAAGAAGGGAAATAGATCACGAGATCGAGTTGGAGTCGGGGGCCAAACCACCCACGTTTGCTCCCTACCGAATGGCACCACCAGAGTTGGAGGAACTAAGGAGACAACTCAAGGAATTGTTGGATGCCGAGTACATCCGCCCTTCAAAGTCTCCTTATGGTGCGCCGGTCCTATTCCAAAAGAAGCACGATGGGTCACTTCGGCTATGCATCGATTATGGAGCACTAAACAAGGTTCGCATAGCCGAAGGAGACGAGGCGAAGACGGCATGCGTGACCCGCTATGGATCCTATGAGTTCCTAGTCATGCCGTTTGGGCTCACAAATGCCCCAGCCACATTTTGTACCCTCATGAACAAGGTACTTGCTCCATTCCTTGATCACTTTGTGGTGGTTTATCTCGATGACATTGTCATATATAGCAAGACTATGGAAGATCATGTGGGGCATTTGAGGCAAGTGTTCAAGACACTTCGGGAGAATGAGCTCTATGTGAAGAAGGAGAAGTGTTCCTTTGCCCAAGAAGAAGTACCATTCTTGGGCCATATTGTGGGAAAAGGCAAGTTACGCATGGATCCGGGCAAGATCAAAGCGATCCTTGAATGGGAGCCACTAACCAAGGTCACTGAGCTAAGATCATTCCTTGGCTTGGTGAATTATTACCGGCGTTTCATCAAGGGATATTCCGCTATTGCCGCTCCTCTCACCGACTTGCTCAAGAAGGGTAGAGGATGGGCTTGGAGCGAAGAATGTCAGCAAGCCTTTGAAATTTTGAAGAAAGCTGTCACCTGTTCTAGCACTTCCCGATCTTGGCAAGCCATTCGAGCTACACACCGATGCTTCCAACTTCGCCATTGGCGGAGTATTAATGCAAGAGGGTCATCCCATCGCCTACGAGAGTCGGAAGCTCAATGACACCAAAAGGCGGTATACGGTACAGGAGAAGGAGATGACCGCAGTGGTGCATTGCCTTCGAACTTGGAGACATTACTTGCTCGGGAGTAAGTTCGTTATCAAGACAGACAACGTTGCAACAAGCTACTTCCAAACCCAAAAGAAACTAACTCCCAAGCAAGCTCGATGGCAAGACTTCTTAGCGGAGTTTGATTATACAATGGAGTATAAGCCGGGTCGTGCTAACTTGGTAGCGGATGCTCTAAGTCGCAAAGGAGAGCTTGCCGACATTAGCCAACCTCAAAGCAACCTACGTGATCGAATCAAGGAAGGATTGGAGCATGATTCCTTTGCGAAGACCATCTCCAACCTAATCAAGGATGGCAAGACAAGGAGATTCTGGGTTGAAGATGGGTTGATTCTCACTAAGGGCAGGCGAGTCTATGTTCCTTCATATGGTGGCCTCAGAAGGGAAGTCTTAAAGGAATGTCACGACAGCAAGTGGGCCGGGCATCCAGGTACGCACCGAACACTAGCATTGGTAGGCGATTCCTACTATTGGCCTCAGTTGAAGAATGATGTTGAGGCATATGTCAGAACTTGTCTTGTATGCCAACAAGACAAGCTTGAGCAAGGGGTACTGCGGACTCCTCCATCCACTTCCCATTCCTGAGAGACCGTGGGAAAGCATTTCCATGGACTTCATCGTGGGGTTACCCACGAGTGAAGGATATAATTGGATCCTTGTGGTGGTGGACCGATACTCGAAGTATGCCACCTTTATTCCTGCCCCCAAGGAATGCACTGCTGAGCAAGCTGCCCAACTCTTTTTCAATCATGTTGTGAAGTATTGGGGCTTGCCTCGCTCGATCGTGAGTGATCGAGACACTCGCTTCTGAGCGTTTTGGGCGAGTTGTTCAAGCTCATGGGTTCCGAGCTTAACTTCTCCACTAGCTTCCATCCTCAAAGTGATGGACAAACCGAGAGGGTGAACGCACTTTTGGAGTTGTACCTTCGGCATTTCGTGAGTGCCAACCAAAGGAATTGGGAAAAGTTGCTTGACGTAGCCCAATTCTCCTACAACTTGCAGAAGAGCGAGTCCACAGGCCAAAGTCCATTCGAGATTGTCACAGGACAACAACTGTTGACACCAAGCACTATTGCTACGGGCTATAAAGGTCCAAGCCCACCCGCATTTCAGTTTGCCAAGCATTGGAATGACCAACTTGGGGTGGCGCGAGCTTACTTGGAAAAGGCTTCCGAGAAGATGAAGAAATGGGCTGATAAGAAGAGGCGCCCGAGGGAATTTCAAGTTGGTGACCTCGTGCTTGTTAAGCTCTACAACCACGCGAGGTTAGAAGGGCGATATCGGGGCCTACTTCAAAGATACGAAGGACCGTTTCCCATTATCAAAAAGGTCGGAGCATAGGCTTATAAGGAGGAATTGCCTCCCAGGATCAAGTACCATCCTGTCTTCCATGTAAGCTTACTTAAACCTTACCACGGAGACCAAGATGATCCAAGTAGAGGCATATCTCAACGGGCACCAATGGGTATCAAGGTCCAACATGATAAGCAAGTAGAGACGATTCTTGCCAACCGAGTGGTGCGCCAACCAGGTCTACCTCCGAGCACGGAGTTACTTGTCAAGTGGAAGGGTCTTCCTAATAGCGAATCAAGCTGGGAGCCTATCCAAAACTTATGGCAATTCAAGAAACAAATCCAAGCATATGAGGACTTGAAGGCAACGAGGACGTCGCCGGATTAGGTGGGGGAGAATGTCACGGAATTTTCCGGAACCATCTGGAATGTCCCGGAATATTCTAGAAATATCCGGAATATTCCGTATCTTTCATGAGGTTTCTACAATTCTCTAGACTATTCTAGAATTCCTTAGAATTCCCTAGAGTTCTCTAGACTACTCATGAATGTCCTATAACATTCTAGAGTACTCTACACTTATATAGATTATTAGATACTTGTATAGAAGGTTCTAGAGGCACAATATGGACCGTTAGATCAAATCAATCTCCACCGTCCATTGATGAGGTGGAAGTGTATAAATACCCCCTTGGGGGTCTCATTAGTAACCAACCAACAATTGGAAGCATTACTCAAAGCATTCTCCCAAACACTCTCTTGTCTCTCTTCTTTGTCTTCAAAGCTTTCTTAGTCTCTCATAGTCTAAGTTAAGCTTGTGAAAGGCTTACTAGCAAACTTCTAATATAAAATTCGGTTAAAGTTTGCTAGCGCCGCACAGGTGTTGTACAAATTAAAGTCACCCTGTGACATTTCTAGGACATTCTAGAGTACTCCACAGAACTCTAGGGAATTCTAAGGAATTCTAGAATAGTCTAGAGAATTCTAGAAACCTCATGAAAGATACGGAATATTCCGGATATTTCTAGAATATTCCGGGACATTCCAGATGGTTCCGGAAAATTCCGTGACACACAACATACCGCAGTTTGCCACAACTCACCACACTTTATCACAAATCTTTACTTTTCTCTCTCCTCACTTTTCTCTCTCCTCATTTTTCTCCTCTACTTTTTACATTCTCCCTCCTCACTTACCCCGAGTGCTGCGAAAAAAATGCCACTAAAAATTCCCAAAAAGTCAAATTTGCCATTATTTTTTCCTAATTGTCAAAATTGCCACTACAATTTCTAAATTTGTCAAATTTGCCACTGTGCCCAAAATCAACCTACTACAGCCGGTTACCTTTGTGAAAAAAAGGAAACCCAACCCATTATTTAAACCCTAAAATTGCCATGGATGTTTCCTTAGTCTGGTTAACTTCGTCCGTCTCCCACATTTCTGCCCGCCAAAATGGCGATTCACCTTCTTCATCCTCTATAAACAAAATTCATCAATCTTCATCGTCTTCCTTCTTTCTCCTTCTTCACTCTTCATCAATCTTCTTCACTATTCTTCTTCTCGGTCGCCATTGTCGACGCTTTTCACTGTTCTTCTTCTCGGTCTCCTCTTCTTCGATCTTCTTCTTTTTCGCTCATCTGGGGTTCAATTTCTGCAATTTCTTCGATCTTCTTCTTCACCATCTTCAAAACAGTTACCATGGCTTATTCTGGGTCTGGATCTAGAAGTCAAAACTTCCAAACACCTCCAAGAAGCTATGTGAATTGTCATTGTTATCCAAAGGAAATCAAGGTGTGTGATTGTGGTCTAACCCCCTTGAGGTCCACCTCGAGGACGTCAGATAACCCTCTCAGACGTTTCTACCAATGTGTGAGGGGTACGGTTCATCAAGGTGGGTGTGGGCTATGGGAATGGGCTGATGGTGGCCTTTGCTCAACTTTGAATGGACTGGTTAAGAAGGAGATAGAGGACAAGAATGATTTTTTTTTTTGACAAGCTGAAAAAGGAAAGGGTGAATGTGCAATCTGAAAGGAAGAAATTGGAAGAAGAGGAGAAGAAGACGGAGGATTTGAAGATGAAACTGGAAGAAGCGAAGAGGAAAGGGGTGGATGAAGTGAATGAACTTAAGCTGGAGGTGATGAAACTTAACTTGGAGAACGACAATTTGAACATGAAGCTGGAAGAAGAGAAGAAGAAGGGGGTGGCTGAAGTGAATGAACTGAAGATGAAGTTGATGATGATGGGGATTGTTCCGATGGTAACCGACAATTTTAGGGTTTAAATAATGGGTTGGGTTTCCTTTTTTTCTTTTCACAAAGGTAACCGGCTGTAGTAGGTTGATTTTGGGCACAGTGGCAAATTTGACAAATTTAGAAATTGTAGTGACAATTTTGACAACCAGGAAAAAATAATGGCAAATTTGACTTTTTGGGAATTTTTAGTGGCATTTTTTTCGCAGCACTCCGCCTACCCCACATACCAATAACATACCATAATTCCACCACACCATACCACAAAAATACCGCAGAAAAGAACAGGACCTTAGTGAAACTTTTTCCGCTCAAGGTCTTCTTTCATGGCATTGTTAGCAGTTGGTAATCCTAAAACCATAAAAAAAAAATGTGAATGTATTTTCTTAGAAGAAGCTTTTGATAAGCAATTTCATTGAAGGGTGAACGTCAATCATCTCTTGTTTTCACAAAGTGGACAGTTTTGATGATGTCTCCAGAATTGAAGATGTCCACTAAGGATTTTGTAGGGCAACAACTAGACATATCCTTCATGCATGACAATTAAGACATGTAACTTGTAAAGTTTAGTCACAACCTCTAGATTTGTAAGATTTGATCTTTGTTGCTAGTTTTAAATCTACATAAGCTTTTTCTTGACATTTGACTTTCATATGCATAGTAGCTCTTCTAAATAGGCTTTGACATCAGATTTTACAACCTTTAACACATGGGAGTAGAAGATGACCACCTTATCAAAATCCCCCAACTTGATGCCACTAGCTACCAAATTTAAACCAAAGTAATCCCAACATCTTTATGCAATGTTGTTTCCCAACCTCTTGACGCAAATATGTGAAACACTTTCAAGACTTTTATATAACTTAATTGCCCGAAAATATTGTTGTTGTTGTCTATATTTGAACGGCCACCTTTTTGGCATGTGATCGAAAAATATAGCCAACTTGAAAGATTCAAATAATATTTCATCATATATGGTTTATCCACTTAACAATCCTTAGATGTTAGTTTGTGTTCATTCTTTTAATTTTTGTCTTTAGTTCAATGATTTTTACTTTTCATATGCTCCTATCTCAAACCCTTTTGGCTATTTAGGTGGACCAATGGTAAGAAATTCCACCTCAAATAATGACTTCTTTTTTTTTTTTTTAACTTCAGTGTAAATGTAAAGTTACTTCTTATTGTTTGTCATTTAACTTTTATGCTCCTTCAATTATTTTATAATTTTTATTAAGTTTTGGGTAAATTTTGTGGAAACCCTTTCTAGGTTCCACATTTTCATAATGTAGTTTTAAGTCTCTATATTTTTAATATTAACAAATATTATGAGACAAATCCGATTAGTTGTCTAAACTATTTTTTTTTCTTTTTATCTTGAGTCATTTTTTAAATTTTTTTTATGTTTGTATTGCAATTTGTGTCATCTATTTTCCTTTTTATAATTTGAACCAAGATCGATAATTTATCCCCTCACTCTGCGTTTGCTTTCAATTTCTAAAGGTTAAAGATCGTAATACCCTAACAAATCGATTAAGGGACGAAGAAAACTAACTTCATTATAGAAAAATATTTGACGGTTGACAAGAGTATTTCATTGAAGTGAATGGGAAGATATTTCACCAAATCCATACTTGATTGGAATCAAGTGATGATATTTTGAATTGGATTTGTTTTTTACTAATGTATCCTCTAAAAGTTTAGGGCCTGTTCGACTAATAGAGTTTGAGTTAATATTTAGCATGTTCCCCAGTTAAAACACTATTTTGTTAAATTTTAACTGTTCAGTAACGTAATGTTTTGTATCAACTTTTGACGTCAGATAGAGCATTTTTTAACTACTTTCCCATACAATGCTAATATTAATGTCAAGAATCAATCAACGACGTTTAGAGTATTGTATACCAACTATGCCCCTAACTTTTCCCTTGTATTACATCTTGCCATTGTTATATACAGCGTCCCCAAAACCCTTGTCCCCTTCTAGCCTCCTCGGATCTGTTCTTTCCACCTATCTTTCCGCCTGTCGTCCCAAACTGTGTTGTTGCTTTTCCCCATTCTTTTTTAGGGGGAGAAGCAAGAAGTTTGAAGATGAAGTTATGGAGTACTTTTCCCCCTCTTTTTTTTCGATTATTAAAAGCCATAAAAGAAAAAAAAAAAACACAAAGTACAACAATCAACCAAAATTTATTAAAAGAAAAAAAAATAAACAAAAACCTTTTACAAAGGCACTTCAATTATCTCAGATCTCAAAAAACAAGTTTATACCATAAATGAAAATCATTTACAAACACACTTCAATTATTTCATATCTCAAAATCGATCTTTTTTTTTTAAAACAAAACTCAAAATCAAGTTTATACCATAAAGTAGTACATCTGTTAATGTCAAAATTAGGGTTATAAAAGTGAATTTGAAAAATGCATGAAGTACTAATTAATTACCTAAAATCTTAACAAATATATACATAAAAAAAATCTTTTTAATCTCTCATTCTGGTGTTTCCATGATTTTGTGAGTAATTTCACTCCGAATACTAGGAAATAATTCATTGGTACATCTTCATTCATGACTCATGAGATGCCAAATTCAGACATTTCATTCTATATATGCAATAAAAAAACTCTTAAGCTACACATTGTTCCATCAAAATCTATAGTGCAAGTAAAACAAGCAACAAAACAAAACGCTGGATTAAAAACAACAGGTACAACGTAGCTACAATAAAACTACAAACGAAGCGAAAACGTATAAAGATTTTTTCGGCCCCCTAATCATTATTTTCCTATGCCACAAAAGAATGCTCAAAACTCAAGTAAAATCACGCTACTTTTGCTGGAAGATCAAGAGAAGGTAGACTCACTCCATGGCCATGAGTCGATGGCATCCCCCCTCTCCAAATTACAAAATGTTGTATACAATCTACAATCAAGCAGGAAAGAATCTGTGTTCGACCCTCTGGTCTTTTACTTTTTGCAATGAATCGTTACTATGACCTCATCATATCTCGAAAACATATCTCTGAACCGTACATCTGGAACAAAATCTGGAATCAGAATAATACTATCACCACGTGTGAAATAGAAGAAAATTACGCGACTCGGATTCCCAATTTCAACAATTGGAACCAGTCTCTCTAAGTTGCAAATTTTAGGGGTAAGATTGCTACATTTGGTCCCTCCATATCTTGCCTGGATATGATTCCTGAGTGTTGGTTTTGGTTTTGGTTTTGGATTCTCAGTTTCAGGACATGTTCACATTCAATACTTAATACATTGTCGAAGGTGGGATGGGAAAATCGTAACTTCAGTAATTAGGTTTTTTTTCTCTTTTTTTTTTTTTGGGGTGGGGGGGGGGGGTGTCAGTTATTTAGAGCTCCAAACTAACCTTATCTAGGAAGAAGTGGTTCTCTCACATCCTGACCTACTCGATGAGTAGCCTGAAAAATTAAGTTTTGATGACAATGTCAGCAAAAAACCAAATAATAATCACACATTAACTAAAAGAGAAGTTTATATGGTGGAGGCTTTAGCATAAATTATGAAGGGCTAACCTCCTCATTTGCTCCCGCAGCCATATCTATGAATGAATCTTTCGACCTGAAATAAAGCTAAATCAGCCCTATCTCACAGAAAATGTACTCTCCGTAATTGAGTTATATATTACAAATACATACTTGAGATTGTTCTTTGTATCCATGAGTTCTACCACCCCATTTTCTGACTCATCTTTGACTTTGGCAAGAGGTGAGAAAAACTGGAGAAGTGGAAAATATAGTCAGTAAAAAAGGAACACATTCGTGGAAAGTAAACCCCTCTTGTATCTGTATAACTCTGATTACCTGATGCATGGAGATGAAAACAATAGAAATCCCCAAGACAAAGTTCATTGTCAGCTTATGACCGAACAATACAGCAGAAGCTATGCCGGTGAAGATTGTGGCTACGGTTGAGGAATACTTCTTCAGAATAGTGTCTGCATATTTTTTCCCCCCATTTTAGTACCAACAAAAAAATGATAGAATACACAGGGAACCGCAAAGTGCAAGAGTAAACTAATATAGCAATGAATGAAAGCCATAATAGCATAATGTTGGCACTAAGCAGCTTGAAGACAAAGTGTACATCAACCAAAAGAAGAGCCAAGAACAAAAACAGAAGCTATCTTTCTTGCCTGCATATTTAAAGAAAAAGGATGATAAGATCCCTTGTGCAGCATTGTTGCAGATGAGTAGCATCGTGGCTTTTGAGTGTCCCTCAAGTATATTGAAACTGCTGGGGCCTGAAAACAAGACATTTGTATGGTTCAAGGGCTATATTTATATATGACTTGATTCATACGACGGCAGAGTGTCCACATAAATAACTCCCAAATGTTCATGAAAGAAGAAAGCTGATCAACAATTTATAGAGATAACAACCGTATCAGCAGAACATTCCAAATATAAGGGCTCCTTCAAATTCAATCATATACAACTAACATCCTTATTCTTTTTATACTACGTTGCCGAAAATTTGCTAACAAATACTTCATAAGAATGCCATTTGGGCCAAATATACATATGCATACAAAAACACAAGAAAAAGGAACCCGACCCGCCCACTCTACTCCCATTTTATTTCATTACTTCCTCAACCCAAACCATTCATAGTTTCATATGATAGTTTCATTACTAGGAGATTTGTTAGTGTTGTTGTCAGCACCCCTTGTTCTCCCTCCTTTCTACAGGGTAATTAGTTATTCATTTTTATGTAGGAAGAAGATTAAAGATGCAGAGAAGCCCAGAAAAATAAATCGAATCCAACAGCACTATGTACCTTTTACAACTGACATGCCAATTATTGCGAGAAAGTTGAAGATAGCACCATATCCATACAAGAACAAGTTCTGCAGCAATGGCAAACATCCCATCACAACTCATTAGCCAACATACTTAAATTAAAAAAAGAATATAAATAAAGAAGGTGCGCAGTGCTTTCAACATCATCAAACCCAATTTCAAAATCACCCCCCGAAGGTGACATTAATCAAGATATAAGCACCAGATACACACTTCTGACTTCTCAGGAAGGAAATTGCTGTTTTGAGGGGGAAAAAAAAAAAATTACCTGAAGATATATGCTTGTATCATATTGACTCTTCAGAGCATACTCGTTGTAAACTGAGGCCATAGATGGAACTGTAACCTGCAATTAAATTCAAAACGGACATAAGCGAATGGATCCTTAACATCTACAACAAATGCAAGCATTAAAGTTGCTCTGTTGAGAAAAATGAAGATGACCTGCATAAGAAAAAGAAAAAAAAAAAGAAAAATGAAGATGACTTTGACAACTACCAAGGGAAAGTCACTTACAAAGACCAATGTGTAGATGTATGCTGCTGTAGCAACTGGAAGTCCCATAGATGGTCCAGCCTCAGGCATAGAACGCATTTGATTCACACTAATACCAATAAGCAGCAGAGCAAGGGCCTCCCACTACACAAAACAGTAAAAATCAGACCCCTAGCAATATATGGTTCACAAAAGGCATATCTGATGCTGCCAACTGAAATTATTGGTTTGTTGAAAGCAAATCAAACCCAAAATTCAGATCATTAACTTACCTGAATTATGGAGAACCTACGTTTCATTATCATCTTCAGCAAAACAGCAATAACGAGCACCTGAAATTCGTAATAAAAAGAAGGCATGAAACCAGTTCTGGTATCTGTAAAACATTGCAGATATCACAGAAGAAAAACATAAATCATATATTAACTATGCATTAGTTCACACCAAAAATACCCCCCCCCCCACCCACCCATCCACCCACAAATATATATAAAGCAAGCAATAGTGTTTTTTTTTTTTTTATAACTTTGTATTCTTTGAAACTACTATCCCCTCCCCCCTTCCCTTCACTGGTTAAAATAATGATTAAAAAAACAACAAAGAATGGAAAGGAAAGATCCTCATCAGCCAAACATCAACTTCAATTATGCCAAAAAACTTTTCTGCTTATGATGGACAGTGAAATTCTGCTTCTAAATCTTATCCCACATAAAGTAGGAACATTTTAGAACATACAAAATTTTCAGAGATAGGGCCCTAAGAAAAGATTCATCATTACAGTACCCCCGCTATTAATCTAACAAATCACATCGCTGCCCAGGTGCATAAGAGATATCATTCCAATACAGTTTGGATTCACTGTTCTAAAAATACGCAAAGCTCCTAGTGATCTTAAAGTAATGATACATGCGGTAAGTCATTACGAATGTTCCACTGGGCAAACTGCTATCGGGAAAGAGACGATGTGATTTAAACAAAAGCCAAGTACAAAGAGCATTAGCAAGAATTTACCTTCAGGTTGCTCAGCATCTTCACAGTAGCAGGATTAAAATACAGCTGCATACAATGGAAGCCAATAAGCACTTGTCCAAAGCAGAAAGGCAAGCATCTTTTTAACTACCATGTGCTCTCGCTACCCACATGTTGACATCAGATGAGAAAATACAAACAAGAACAATGCAAATGTAAACCACAAATTTGGACATGAAAGGAACATGGTGCATAGACATATGCTGACATGCACAAGGCATCAAAATTTTGACAAATGGTTTCTCCCAGAATTTATGATCAAAGGATCCACATCTTCATTCCTTCACCACTACTAGAACTTAGAAGAAAACTAAACTAGACCAATCCATGCCGAGAAATATCGCCCAAGCCTAAACGGCCAAAATCTTGGGGCAGTGTAATACATAAGAGATGGGATATCCACGAATGGCAAGGTATGACAGCCTTACTTGTGACAAGCTCATAAAGTTACACAAATCTTTCTCACTTTAGATCCCTCGGATTGTCTCTTTGTCTCTGTGCAAATAGCAGGAAATGAAAGCACTTATACTTATACCTAGTAAAACTGTCTTTTCCAATTTTAACGGTACTCTCCAAACATTCTACAAACATAGGAGTTTCAACACAGATCAAAATCCCCAGATCTTTGCAATAGCAACAATGATTACCCATGCACATAGCTCAGCACACATAGATTTTCTTAATATACTTGAATTTGCTTACCTGCATGATAAACTTCAGATAGTTATTGATTGCATATAGAAATGCTGGAACAGCCAGAAGCACGTTACTGCGAGCAGCCTGCAGAAGAGAATATGATACTGAGAACAGGAGCAAGTATCAACTATACATGAGCAATTAAAGATAAGCAATGAAAGCAAGCAGCAGTACACAATATTTTTCATGAAAAAGAAGTGAAGTGAGCACTAGACTTAACAGCCAGAGGTTATTAATTGATACACATATTTACACCTAGTTGTGCAGGATAAGATTGTACAAATAACATAGCATCCCCAATCACCCCTATACGTGTCTCCAGATCCCATGCACTGTACATGCTGGACATAATAATACAATCTCAATGGCAAAATCGGTCAAAATTTCCCAACCTTACCAGATGCAGGTTTGTGTGAAGGTTGAGGGTTTGAGAAAAATACATGGTCGCCCATTAGGAAACCCCATGAAGGTGATAACCCAAAAAAAAACTACATAATCCATGCCCTCAAAAAAAAGGAAGACAAACATTAAAAAAGGCTTCTGATATTGGAAGGCCACCCCATTAGTGTCAGCCTAGACAACCAACAAAGGTATGTGAATTAACCAATGCTTTTGCTAACATGTTCGCCAGCTAAATTTGAAAGATAGGATCACCAAAAGAAGGAATACAGAGGGATAGCATGGTGAAACTGGCCACTGTAACACAACAATTTGTATACCAATAATATGAATTTTGGACTTATAACAATAGGAACACACATTCTAAAATATAAGAATCTGACATTCCCCCCCCCCCCCCCCTCAACACACACACATACACCCAAAAAAAACAAAAAAAAAACCGCCCAGAAACAACTCTAAAGGAAAAAAGGATCACAGGAATCGTAATATTTAAGATTTCAGGTCTTCATAAAATTAATGGTGAGTCCCAGCTAGATTGGTAGCAATGTAGCAAAGTCTCTCTCTAGCAACAGTGCTGGGGAGTTCGATTCAAGTTTCACATATATCAACATTTGTGCACGCAACTTAGTAAAAAAAAAAGGTAGAAAAAGAGCATCTATACAACTTCCTCTCCAAAGAAATCAACCAGTCACTTGTACTTCGGACACATGACAAAGGGGATGTTGCCCGCTAACAAAACGGGGAAAATACAAAAAACACTATGTTCTCAACCATGATACTATTAACAAAATCCAAGATTAAATATCCCCAGAACTCAAACGCACAGCACTCCAAGTCGCCTACTATACAACATCCCCAAGAACTAAAGCTTGATTCACAAAAGCTGTAACATAAATCAGAAGAGCACCTGAGTAAATGTAGAGACAGAAAGAAGAGACTTTTCGCCAACTTTTTGATGTCTAGCCTGCAAAAATACAAAAAACATAGAAAATCAAGGAGAGGCAGAGTAATTATCACCAATAATCCCTCATAAACAGCAATACTCTTTTATTATTGTTAAAATAATAATAATAATAATAATAATAATAATGTTTATTATTATTATTATTATTATTATTACTATTATTATATCTTTTTTTTATTTTGGATAATACAAATTCTAGGTTTAGGTGAGCCAGACTCCTTCAGGGTGACCTTTTCAAGGGTTTTCCATGACTAATAAGTCATACTAGAAATTCATCAGAAAAAAGTCATACTTGAATGATATTTCAATGCACATGTGATTATAGTTTATAGAGGGATGACTTCTACCAAAGTCAACACAAATAAATTATTAGTTACCATAATATGCATGAAAAGTCCCCACAAATAATGAACATCTCAAAATAAATTTATGGTAATACAATCTCATACAACAATAGGTGTATATGTAAGATACAGCTACACTTCGACTGAAGAACTAAAGAACTTGTCACATTTACCTGGATCAGAAGCATGACAATTGCAAAGAAAACCTTTGTCAACTCCGTCAAGAAGTTCACACTAATTGGGCTGAACTTAAATTTTCCATCCACCTTGGACATGTAAACCAAAATAGGCTGGCAGAAAAACAAACAAAACCCGTCAAAAGTGACACAAACAATGCTTTCTTTCATATGCATCCATTTTGCACATGTAAATGATTTGTTACCAATAACAAAAGATTGTGAGATATGAATCACTGCTTACATTGATCAAATCAGAAAAAGGGTTTACTCTTCACAAAAAAAAAAAAAACCCAAGTATGAAATCTTCTAAAAGGAAAAGGTGAATATAGGCAGAAGAAATCCTCAATGTGAACGATTTTACGCACCTGTAAACCAACTAGAAAACAATCGCCACCAACCAGGAGGAAATTGAGTACACGTTGCTTCGATGTAACCTTACTCCTATGCCGGTCATAGGCTCTTGATACTGTTTTGACAGACGGGGTAATCAACTTTGTGTGGCACACACTACATTCTATCACCCCGTTCTTCATTGCTTCACCTCTTCAATAAAATCTCGGCACGACAACTTAGGATCACTGCTTAATTAAATGCCAATTCATAAATGTCAGCTCAGCTGGTATCAAATCAATGACAGCACAGGCTAAGACACCCGGGACTAAGAGAAAATGATTCCAGATCTTACAGACACAATATTAATTACTGTAAAAATGCATATAATCCAACTAAATTATAAATTTTTTTTGCCAATGTTCCTTCATCTGAATCTAGAGGAAAGATGGATTGAAACGGGTTTCTCAAAGTGTTAACTACAATGGTCAAAGACGAAGTGACAATGGAACTGCCATCACATCATATACAGCTCAACAGATCTCCAAATCCACGCAAAATTATGCCATATAGATTCTAATATCCATAAAATTCATATATCACCGACAACTAAATCGTGCAAATCTTCAATATAATCACTGCAACTAACAAAATAGTAACAAAAACCACATCTTTCCGATCAATTCGCTCAGGCTAATCGCAAAATTGATGAGGATCGACCTCGAATTATCATGAAATCTAAAGAAGATTACCTGAAAAAGGGATGATCCTGAACCCTAGAAGCTCCCGAATGACATAACCACCACCGGCAGACGATTTCCCGATCAGATCGCTGCCGGGATTTGAATTGTGGACCAAATCGAAACCCTTTGTGATCAAATCAAGAGGATTTGCAGTAGCGAATCAGGGAAATTCAATTCAATCCGAGAGTAACAGATGTAAGAAGGATACAGAAGAAGTGAATTGAATTAGAGAAACCCAACAATGTCGACAGAGAAAGGAGCGAAGGATATGCAGATGGAAGAGAGAGAGAGAGAGAGAGAGAGAGAGAGAGAGAGAGAGAAGTCGGTTGGTTTAGTTTGTTTCAAGTCACTTCTGCTCATGCTCTCTTTCTCAATTCTCAACCTTTTGCTTTTCTAGGCGTGTTTTTTTTTTTTTTGGATTATTTGTTGCGTGAAATTTAATTAACATATTACTCATATAGTCATATAATTATTACAAGGAAGTTAAATTTTAATAATCCCTACTTTTATCAATTGTATATAATAATTTTTATTTTTATTTTTAAATTCTAATGGTAAAAAAACAAATGTTGGAATCGATATATCATAAATATCATATATTTTGAGTTGCATTTTATTTAAAATTTATTATAATACTTTACCATAATTTTTAATAAATTTACGACATTGCCAAAATTTTTCATTTTCTATGATTTTTTTTACGATTTTTTCACTTTTATACTCTTCTTAAAAATCATAATAATTACTCGGATTATCAAAAAAGTAGTTCAAAATTTTTTTTAGTAACTAGACTTCATTACCTTTTTTCGGATAGAAATGAAAAAACAAAAAAAATGAAGCAGGAACGGAAAAAATTAAAAAAATGTGGAGATAGATTTGGTAACACCACGATCCAATTTTATTTTATTTTTTGGGCCACCAAAATGCAAAATAAAAATAGAAATTGTTAGAATTCAATTTTCCTTATTTTAGATGATTAATTTTGTCTATAGATTTTATAGGCTGCTATTCATTGTTTTTATGCTAATGACTAACATGTTTGAAGTTGAATACATCATGACAGTGTAATCTCAGCTAATTTAAGCTGTGTTAGGTGTGAGTGTGATGTGTATCTTTCATATTTTTTATCCTGCATGTGAAAATTCTACCGTCGGTGCGACAGTGTGATGATTATGGTAGTTGAAAATTTCATACGATTCATATATTAAAAATAAATAAAAAATTACTTGTAGGTATCCTAATTTTTGGTGAAATGTTTTTCAGGTACTCCAATTTTTCAAAACTCATTTTGGGGTACCCTTACTTTTTGAGTTAGAAATTATTAGGTGCTTTTCCGGTCATCAATTTGGTTAAGTGACCGAAATACCCTTTTTCTTTCATTTTTTAAAAAATACCCTTAAAAAAGAAGAATAAGGGTATTTCGGTCACTTAATAAAATTGATGGCCGAAAAAGCACCAAATAATTACTAACCCAAAAAGTAAGGGTACCTCAAAATAAGTTTTGAAAAGTTGGGGTACCGAAAAATAGTTTCCCCAAATATTGGGGTACTTTTGAGTAATTTTTTGAAAAATAAATCATATTTGTTAAAAAAATTTATGTCATCCTAAATATGGTTAATTATTTTAACAAGTTACTTTGATCTACCTACATTGGTTTTGAACTATTATGGTAAAATTAATGGTATTTTCACTTTTCAACTATGATAGTTGAAAAAGGTCAATTATGGTAGAATTTCCTTAAAAATATTCAATTTTGTAAAAAAATTATAACTTAACATGAAGATTTACTTATTGTAACAATTCCTATGGTGAATATATATTATTTTCAATTTTTTTAAATGGTAGAATTAAGGTAATTATACATTTCAACTACCATAGTTGAAAAAAAAATTCAACTATGGTAGAATCTCCCGCATGCATGTTCTTTTTAAGAAAATTGGATTCTAATCATCCTATTTTTATTTTTATTTTTTGTAATTGGGAAATAATAATTCCTTTTTTTTTGATGAAGGGAAATAATAATTCCTATTTATATTAGTACGTCAATGGTTCCAAAAAAAAAAAGTATTTTATTAGTACCAAATCTACCTCCATATTTTTATTTTGAGTATTTTAAATTTTGAGATTTTTTAACTTTTTTCATTCATGTGTCTAGAAAGGTCATGAGTTGTAGTTATTAAAAGGATTTTTTTTATTTTTTGAGAATCTGAATAATTATTATGACTTTTTAAAGTAATAAAAGAGAAACTCATAAAAAAATTGAAACTAATTGAAAAAAATTTGGGACAAACTTTTCAAATTGACTAAGATTTGGGACAAACTTTGCAAATTTGCTAAGTATGAGAGCAAACACAAGTCAAAATTCATGATATTTAGGATATATATTCGCTGCTGGTCCAAAAAAATACAATATTATTTTTTTTTTACCGTTGGTGCACAAGGTAGCATGTATAATGATTTCCAGTTTTGGGAATTATGGTAGATATGGTATTTACAACATCTATCCCAATTTTTTTTTGATTTTTTAATGATTTTTTCACTTTTATTCATTCAAAAAATTATAATAATTGTTCAGATTTTCAAAAAATAATTTAAAAATTCTTTTAACAACTGCACTTTATAATCTTTTATGGAGGCAAGAATGAAAAAAATAAAAACAATATGAGGTAGGAATGAAAAGAATAAAAAGATATGAAGGTAGATTTGGTACCACTAGAATATAATTATATTTTGTTAGATCACCGTAATATAAAAATAAAGTAGGGACCATTGCCATAAAAAAATTGAAGTAGTGATTATTAGAATTCAATTTTCCAAAAAGATATGTGTTGTCATTTTTATACCGTAAATGAACTTGATCATGGTTAATTTTCATGGAATCATGGTTATAAAGATAATATTAAATAATGGTTGTTGCTTGTGTTGTTTTGACATCCATCCACGTTTAAAATACCCTTCCGTTTTTTAATTGTCGTTTAGAAGATTGAAGTCAAACTAAGGTTGTAAAAGCTTTAGGATAGTTAATGGGAAAATTATCTAATTTTATTTAATTAAAATTGGATATTTGGTATTTTATTGAATGAATGTATAGATAAAATAATAAATAATAATCAATATGTCATGGAAAAGTGACAAATAGTTATATACTTATATGAAATGAGAAAATAAAATTAATTCATTCTTCAAGTTGAAACACAATTTTTACCAGGTTTGACACTATCCAATTTTCTAATTTTGACATAAATTTAGGGCCCTATGTGAGTTTTGCCACAATTCCAAGCATCACATCAATAGTGCCCGCAAAAATTCAGGTCCGAGTAAATTCGAGTCGGACAAATTCAGACAATGTCAATTTTGGCAGTACTAGTAGAGTGAGTTCTTTAAGGGAGGAAAAGAATGTTTCTGACCCAGAAGCACCTATATAATCCCTCATACTTCGACTCTCTATGCACTCCAACTTATCCAAATGTACTACTATAAGCGACTTTAGATGACGTAATTTCAATTTCCCCAGTGAGCATAACTGCTTCAACTCATGACACTCATTAATTTCAATCTTAATGAGATTAGGGAGATGCCAACTAATCTTCCCTCCCCCCAACTCGACATTGTGTTACCATAGTAGCATCTCAATTCAATTCTTTGAGATTTTGATGTGGTTGCAGATGTTCTAATAACAATTCTTCCCCTTTATATGTCATCCTGGCACCATGACCAAACTCAATTACTACACGATCAAGATGTTCCTTATTCCTTATATATCCTCCTTCCCTAGCATCTCTTTCAGCATACTCAGAATAGATGTAGATTCGAATATTTAAGAGACCTTTTAGGTTCACGAGAGCTTTTCATTTGATCCACAACATTGTGCTTCGATGTAGATTTTTTATCACCACCTACTATAAACATGGACCACTCTACAATACCACTCAACTTTCCCATGTCCCAAGGCATGCATTTAAGGTGCCAACAAGCATTATGCATATCCAAAACCCTTAGCTTAGCTAAGTTGGCCAAATCTTTCGGCCAGAGGCAGAGTTAAGGTGAGTTCACGTGGGGTCAAACAACCCCGCTTTTTGAAAAAAGTAAATATATATTGATGTTTTTGTACTAATGTAATTTTATATAATACTTGTTATAATTAATAAAAGGTCGTGAAATTTCAATTGTTTGAACAGTCGGTTCAATGTTTTTATTATCTAAGACTTTAATATGTTCACTTAATTTTAATTTTGTGGAGTGTTAAATATTACTGACGATAATTTTACTTTTAAGAAAACTAGTCCTTAACCCGTGCAATGCACGGGATATTTAAAATTTTAAATAGTATAAAATAAATATGTTCACTAGTAGAATTGGTGCCCAAAAACGTCTATGATTTGGCGTCTGTTAAAAACTCAGACGCTAAATCTAATAAACAAAATTTTAAAAAAAATTTAACCTAAAAATGGCGTCTCTTTGCTGTAAAGAGACGCCGAAGTTTTGTAAAATTCAAATCCCCCCTTTTCCGTTTGTGTAACGTTAAATTTCTTTTTTTTTTAATAATTTGGCAATTTAGGTGTCTTTTTTGGCCGGGAACAGACGCCGTTACATTTCAGCGTCTGTAAACATATAAAAAAACCGAGCCTGCAACAATCTCAGACCTCGACGTACGTACACATGAGAATAATTGTAATTAACAACATAATCGACAATGAAACATATATATATATATATTAAATTATCTACCTAGAAAAAATTACAATATAATTAACAATAATAATAATTAATAATTAACTATACCTAAAAAATATATACATATATACATCATAATTAGTTATAACTAAAATTAAGAATATATAATAGTAATAGTATCAATAATAATAATAGTATCAATAATAATATCAATAATAATAATAATAATAATAATAATAATAATAATAATAATAATAATAATAATAGCGCGCCATAGCCACCATGCATCGAAAATTTTCAAAAAATTTAGCCAAATTAGGCGTTTGTTTTCCCGCCAAACAGACGCCCAAATTATTGAAAGTGAAAATGGCGTCTGTTTGGCGGGAAAACAGACGCCATTTTTGCCAGCCTATATAAACCAAAGCCCTCAAACTTCCCTCCGAATTTTTCCCTCCCATCTCCATTTCATTTCTCTCATCTTCTCTCATCAATTCTCTCATTTCCCCTAACCTTCAAAACACCTCAAATCCATCCAAGATTGATGAATTGAAAATTTTACAATTGAAGATTGAACATTGGAGAGTGAAGATTGAAGATACAAGATTGAAGATTGAAAAATCAAGATTGAAAAATATTGAAGTCATATATTAATTGTAATTTAGGTTTTTATTTTGTTTGTATCATTTAAGTTAGTAAAAATCATCATTAATAAAGTTGTATTATATATTTTTTTATTTGTTACTACCTCCGTCCCAAATTATTTGTCCCCTTAGATTTAGCACGCATTTTAAGGAAAATCAACAAATCAATCTTAATTAGCAATAAAATATTAATAATACCCTTAGTTTTGAATTCAAAACTACTATTTATACTTTTCCCTCCCATATTAAAATACTTTTCAAATTCAAATTAAGGGTATTTTAGTAATTTCAATAAAATAAAAGTTTCCATTTTAGGAAAGTGGACATAATTTTGGGACATCTAAAAATGGAATAGTGGACAAATAATTTGGGACGGAGGGAGTAAAATATATATTCATTATCATTTTATTGTTGTTATTTCTATAAAATGTATATATATATATATGTATATATGAAATTGTACATACATGAATTGCAAATATATATCATTTATTATTATATAAAATGTATTTATTTTCATTATTAATGTCCACACAATTCTTATTAAACAATTTAATTACAAATACAAAAATTTAATTTTTACACTTTATTTTATAATTAGAACACTCAAAATATACTATTTATTCTAATTATTTTCATTATTGAAATTCACGTTTTTTATTTTATTTCTGTAACCCAAAATCGGCGTCTGTTTGGGATGAAACAGACGCCGTTTTTGCATCAAAAACGGCGTCTATTTTATGCCAGACAAACGCCGATTTTGATCTGACACAACCCTCGTAATCTGCAATAATTTTGGCGTCTGATTCAAACAGACACCAATTACAGACGCTTTTTTAAAAATGGCGTACTAGGTTTTGGCGTCCGTTTTAATCAGACGCCAAAACCATTTTGGCTTCTGTTTACACCCATATCAGACGCCAATTCCAGACGTTTTTGGGCACCAATTCTACTAGTGGTTACTTTTGTTTAAAAAAAAATAAGCGACTTGGAATGATAAAACCAATACTCCAAAATTTTGCCCGGGTGGGAAATTGAGTGATCGAATGTAACAATCTTACCTACATCTTGCAAGTTAGAGAGACAAATTCCAATTAATTACTCATAATTTAGAATCATTCGTTGCTTATTATTTCATTGGAAATAAGCATGTGACATTACTTTATTCATAAACAATATAGTATAAGTCGAAAATATAAGGGTAAAGACCTTTATTACCATGTCGTAAATGAAGAACAAAATTCACTAAACCATGTACACCAATATCAAATCTCCTACATAACTACATGTGATCCATGCAAAATGTTATCTATACACATATGGTGCTTGAATGAATTCCTTAATGCATGTAGTGTGTTAGTAAAAAATATTCCTCTTAATTCTATGAACAATCTCCATTATACATAATGGACGTAAATCAAATTTTCTTCTATTACGAGCTTCCTAAATTCCAGCAATGTAGCCTTGATGTTTCACCTTTAGTGCCACTCGTGCACCAGGAAAACCTGCTCGGATTCACATTAACATATCATTAATAGAAGGTAAATTATTTACAATCTGTCAAAATATAAACTAAGACAAAAGAATTAGGATTTAGATATGATGGCAAAATGACATTTCACTCTTACATAGGCATACCTTTGTATGGCTGTGTAGGTGAACAACACCTTGTATAACAATGCATCACATAAAACCCCACAAATTATTGGAAAAATATCAATCAATCAACCCTTTCCTAAAGACTAAAAGAAATTTAATTTGAGAGATATGCATAGTCTTGCTGTAAGTGTATTTTAAACAGTACAAAGAATAATCACAACAAACAAATATTTTACGGGTACACAATTATTCAATCTGATGAAATAGAGAGCAACAAATATTAGGTAACATCAATATCTAAGGTATATTCTCCAGGCTTGACGTAAAAATTCTTCCAGCAAGAAAATGAAAACAAAGGCAAGCAATATCTCTCCTGTATACAGAAATTTGGTTGCATTTTATATATAAAGTTCTATATGTATACTCTCTTAGTTTGTGGATAGGTTTCGGAAGCGCCGACATTCAAAAAATCCTAAAAGTGCCAAATCTCAAGTAGTAATTTGCTAAAATTAGAGAGAAATTGATATGTATACTGCTCTTGGTTTGAGAGAGAGAAAGACAGAGATAGCGAAAGGGAAAGGGAAAGGGAGGCAAGAACGAAATTAGGGTGGAGTTCAGGGAGAGAGAAGAAAGAGATATAGATAGAATAGGAAGCACTATTTGATTTGAAAAAAAAAAACGAAATATATGGTGGAGTTGCCGATGAAATAGTACTCTTCGAAAAATAACCTGTTTGTATTTGCAGGTTTGTTGAGAATTCAATGATTGCTTCAAATGTCAATAGTTGACAGATTGGAAGAGAATGAGAGATGTTTCGATGTTTATATATTAAGTCGTGAGGTAGAGTCCTAATTAGATTTGGGTGAGAGGTAGAGTCCTAATTAGATTTGGGCGGGAGTTAGAGTCCTAATTGGGGTGGGAAGTAGACTTCTAATTAGATAAATTAGTCTCTTAATCTGATTAGACTTCTTATTTATTATTTTTTTAACTCAATTTTTTAATTATTATTTCATGGGCGGGAATTTTTTACTATATTTTTTAATCAATTTTTTTCTTTAATCTGATTGGCCGATACCCCTACAATCACTCTGGGTTGAGTATTTCAAATTTTGAATATATTACTTTTATATTATTAATTATTAATTATAGATATGATTTTTGTCTATGGATTTATTTTTATTTTTATTTGTCAAATTTACAAGCATGGTTGAGTCCTTAATCAACTTAGATTGATTTGATTGTTTCTATCAATGTCTAATCGACTTCTGTTGCATTTGTTAATTATTACTTGTGTTTGTGTTGATTTGTGATTACTATTCTTGACTTTTGTGTCTACAAATAATATTTTATATTCATACAATTCAAATATTTGAAATTTTGATCATATGCGAATGTGATGCCAATTACTTGAATTTTGGGTTAGTTAGGTGTGACTGTTGAATCATCTTAAATAATTTGATAGTAACTTTTATTTGTTATTTTAAGTTAAAATGCGAAAATTGAAGAAAAAATTGTGTACATTATATATACAATATATTTTATATCATATGATACTTATGATTTTTATTTATTTAATTTTTAATATTTAATTTTTAAAATTTGCCAAAAATTGGTTCTAATCATCCCATTTATATTTTTTTTGTAATTGGGAAATAATAATTCCTATTTATATTAGTTCGTCAATGGTTCAAAAAAAAAAAAGTATTTTATTAGTTCCAAATCTACCTCCATATTTTTATTCTGTGTATTTTAAAATTTGAGATTTTTCTAACTTTTTTTCATTCATGTGTATAGAAAAGGTTACGAGTTGTAGTTATTAAAAGAATTTTTTATTTTTTGAGAATCTGAATAATTATTATGACTTTTCAAAATAATAAAAGAGAAAATCATAAAAAACTTGAAAATTAATTGAAAAAAATTTGGGACAAACTTTGCAAATTTACTAAAATTCGTGGATAAGTGTTGTGCTAAGTATGAGAGCAAACACAAGTCAAAATCCATGATATTTAAGTTATATACTCGGTGCTGGTCTAAAAAAAAATACAATATTATTTTTTGAGAATCTGAATAATTATTATGATTTTTCAAAGTAATAAAAGAGAAAATCATAAGAAATTGAAAAAATTTTGGGACAAACTTTACAAATTTACTAAAATTCGTGGATAAGTGTTGTGTTAAGTATGAGAGCAAACGCGACTCAAAATCCATGAGATTTAGGGTATAGACTCGGTGCTGGTCTAAAAAAATACAATATTATTATTTTTGGACCGTTGGTGTACAAGGCAACATGTATAGCGATTTTCAGTATTGGGAATTATGGTAGATATGGTATTTACAATGTCTATTCCATTTGTTTCAAATTTTTTAATGATGTTTTCACTTTTATTCATTCAAAAAAACATAATAATTGCTCATATTCTCAAAAAATAATTTAAAAATTCTTTTAACAATTGCATTTCATAACCTTTCTAAGGGCAAGAATGAAAAAAATAAAAACAATATGGGGTAGGAATGAAAAAAATATAAAGAATGTAAAGGTAGATTTGGTACCACTAGAATACAATTTTTATTTTTTTAGACCACCAGAATATAAAAATAAAGTAGAGACAATTGACATACAAAAAATGAAGTAATGATTATTAAACTTCAATTTTCCAAAAAGATATGTGTTGACATTTTTATATAGTGGATGAAGTTGATCATGGTTAATTTACATGGTTATAAAGATAATAGTATAATACTACCTCTGTCCCTTTTTATTTGTGCAATTATCTAATTTCTCTGTCCCTTTTTTATTTGTCCAATTACCTAACTTTTACATTTTCAATAACTATAATTCTCATTCTATCACTTATAAATGCACTTTATACACATTTCTAAGGGTATTTTCAAGGCCATTTTTGACAACATATAATTTTTTACTCTATTTCCTATATTTCTTGGTATTGTGAAAGTAGTTTTAGAGACAATTAATCAGGGACGGAGGTAGTATTAAATAATGGTTGTTGCTTGTGTTGTTTTGTCAACCATCCACGTTTAAAATACCCTTCTGTTCTTTTCCTAATTATTTAAAGCCCAGAAGGCCTAAGGTCCCATAGTAAAACTTGCATACAAACAGCAAAACAACAAAATAACAAGGTTCACCAAAAACAGCAAAACCAATAGTAAACTAAACAGTAATAAAGATTTATCCATCAAATTGCCCTCCTATTTTCTTGCCACTACTCTAAGAACAGCCTCGTCGCAGTCTCTTGATCTTCGCGAATTATGCCAATGTCACAACCAAACTTTGCCGCCCTACGGGCTTCATCAACCAACAATCATTCTCTCAAACGATCTTTCCATGGACTTCTCTGATCCATCTATTTGACTGCGATTTTCTGCTTGTTTTTTCTTTCTGGCGGCCCTACAAGCTGTTTTTTTAACCAGTTGTCATTTGGATTTCTTCATAGCTCGTTGTTTCCTTTTATGCATGGTTCTCGCCTTCGCAATCATTGGAGAGGATCACACTAAATCTAAAGCCAAATCAGATCATCGTTAACAGCACATGATCCAATCGGGTTACTAAGAGTACGGTCATTGTCGGAGTTAGCCCCCTGATTGCTATCATCCCTCCCATTGTGGCATCCAATTAAAAGAACATCTTTGTAAGATGGCTTGCTTGCACCCTTAGTGATAGTGCGAACCTCAATAGGGTCTGTGATAGTCAAACTAAGGTTGTAAAATCTTTAGGATAGTTAATGGGAAAATTATCTAATTTTATTTAATTAAAATTGGATATTTGGTATTTTATTGAATGAATGTATAGATGAAATAATAAATAATAATTAATATGTCATGGAAAAGTGACAAATGATTATACGAAATGAGAAAATAAAATTAATTCATTCTTCATGTTGAAACACAATTTTTACAAGGTTTGACTATCCAATTTTCTAATTTTGACATAAATTTGTGGTCTTATGTGAGCTTTGCCACAAATTCAAGCATCATGTTAATAGCGCCCGCATAAATCCGGCTCCGGATAAATTTGGGTTGTACAAATTTGGATAATGTCAAATTTCGGACGAGAAATTCATGACCGAATTCGATTTTATTTTGGGTCGGACAATCCGGTACCAAAATTCGGATGAATAATCTATATCCAGACCCGATTTTTTCGGGTCAAACAATTCAGATATTTCATATCGGACAAAATTTTGCCGTCTCTCTAATTACGTGTCCTCATAAATGTTGTTAGTTACAACTTCAGAACGTTAGCCAAAATTTAATCTCTCTTGTAATAGAAATCTGAGGAAACTTGTATAAATTTTGATAATCACCATACTATTCACAACAAACAAAGCCATTGTAGCAAAATTCATAACATATACACAAGAAAACTTCTCTGAACCTTGACAACATAAAATTGACAATGTGAAAATAACTCAAAATATATACAGCATGAACATCTAAAGAAAGAAACAAATGTTACAAAGAGATGGAGTTATTGTCAGCCTGTCATTTCCATAGCATAAGAACGAAGCACCTTCCATACAATTTGCAAGATGATTATGATCTATGATAAAAAGTCTTGTAGCAAAAATGTTTTAAATGTTACTTGATGATACTCATGTTTCGATCTCTTTTTTCTGAAACTGTCAGTTCTCTACTGCTCAAAATGCAAACTCCGGAAAAACATAGAATTGAAGCTCTCCTCGATCATGTCAGTTGAAGAAACTAAAGATGGAGTCTCTTAATTTTTTCTCTTGGACCGTCCTCTAGGACACACCTTCATATCCATCCAAACAACCTGATAATACAATGAAATTCATTGTCATAACTCAGAATAAGTCGGCTGATTCTAACCAAGTGCAATTTATTATATGCTTTTGGAGCATGTGCTCCAGATTTGATCATTATTCATTCTTAATAATATAATTGTTCACTTTCAATAGCACAATTATTCATCCATACCCCTCTGTTGTTCACTCCCAATAACATAACTGTTCACTCATACCTACTTTGAGCACATGCTCCAAGTGCATGTAATATGTTAACCAAGAGCACTCCACCCTGGAAAAAAAAATGGTTGTCAATAATTTTGCCACAAGAGTTGTCCCCTCCTTTCTCAAATTTTTGCTTACTTGCTTGTATGTTTCCATAGGGCAATTTTCTTCTGGGAGTGGGGAGGAAATGAGACAAGTTGTTCCATCTCAGAAAGGGGGCACTCAAGTTGAGATATTGCAAAACAATGCTGCTATCAGACATTCAGGGTGTCTTAAACAGGAAAAAAGAAAAAAAAACTAACAGTAGTTCTTGCCATTTGGAACTACTGCAGGATTCATGTAACTTTACCTTCAAATTTGTAGTTGCTGATCATGTACTCATGTAGTCATCAAAACTCGCACGAGTTCCTCTCTTTTGCCATTATCTGTGGCTGACAGTGTTCCAATTGTCAATTACTATATTTCTTCTCAAAAATTAAGTTGAAGAGAATAAGGCTTTACCCTTTTTTCTCTGCAAGTTCCACAAAGGCCCTGATGTGACACTCATGGCAAGTGCATAGATAATCCACGCAGCCTTCAGTAGATGATTAGGGAGAAGCAAGCACCCGCTTCAATTCGATCTGACAGTTGGAAATGTTTGCAATGAAATTAGAATAATATAGCAAATGGATAGAAATAGAAAGAAGATTTGCACCAATCATTCCTGACCCAGGCAAAACAATAAAGGTAATCGACAAAAACAGTTTTAACATACATATACTTTCACTCTAGAGATCTTTTTTCAGTATCGAACTCCACTATGAAGATCTAATATACATATACTTTAGCTCTTATACTTTAGCTCTAGAGATCTTTTTTCAGTATCTAACAAGACTGGGTATAAATACTACTCTTGCTGCATCAATTCCCTTGATTTTAAACCATCAAGTTGTGTCTTGGAAGAATAATAATGAGTATTGAGTATTGACCCTTTTCTGAATATGATTTAGCATGTGTTTACAACCCTCAGATGTTTAAATACAAGCAGAAAGAATTCTTTAATCATTGTGGGGGGACATGGAAATGATGGGGATACAGTTTAGCATGTCAGGGTAAATCCCAATTCTCTTCAACTCAAAAGAATACAGTTTAACAATGATATCAAGTGACACCACATGCTAAACACAACAAAAGAAATTACTCCCTCCTTTCCATATTAATTGACACTTAAACTAACTTTTTTTGTTTTAAAATAATTGTCACTTTCAATTTCCCAGTAAGTAATTTAATAATCTAACTTTAATAATTATGTTAACTTTTACTTTTTTCAATGAATAAAAACTACTCCTACTCACATTCTCTCACTAGTTACACCTTGATATCCGAAAAAACACCTTAGAAAATAGTGCTATTCAATTATATGGATAGTTTTTTTAGTTAGGGATTGGTATGTGAAATTTTTTAAAATATGTCAATTAATATGGAACGGAGGGAATAACAAAGAAACTTAAGAGACATCACATAGTGAGCATCAATAATCATTGTTAGGGCTCACATAAAGAAATGTCCTACATAAGTTTAATTACAACGTCCTCCAAAGTATTAAGTGTCACCTGAAAAGAAACCTCGATCTTGTACCTTGTGAGCTAGTTTCACCACTTAGAGAACTTACTCTATTAACAGAAACGAACAAAAATGTTCGTTAAAACATACATATTCAGACACATGAGACAAGCATTGATTAATCATTACATAACTTTGCATATAATATAGGAGTTTATGCTCGGTGCAGGAACTGGAATTAACAATTGATGATTTACGCAATTTTTCATTCACCTTGAAGTTAAAAAGAATAAAAAAAAATTAATAAGGCGCTCTTATAAAATTAACCATTGAACTCCATCCTTTGTCAATTCCCTTCCATTACTGCACCAGAAACTGTTGGTCCTACAAATAAAGGACCAAAATTGTACAAACATACTTGAATCAAACCTTACTTGTTAGAGTAAAGGAATTTTGGGAAGAAACACATACAAGATAACACATACAACTTTTAATGGATGAAAAATTAAACATAGACGAGTAATGAAGCAATTACCTACCAATCTTCGCAAGTAATATGACAATCGGGGATGTGTTGAATGTTGGGCCAATCTTCCCCAGTGTTCTCTTGACATCGTTCCAATAGGCCTTTGGCACAACGCCTGATTTTAAGGCTTCTGAGAGAGGTAAGTTCCCGCATTGATTCTGGCACTACTTCTAGTCCTTGACAATTCCAAATTGAAAGAGATTGGAGGGCAGTGAGGTAGCGAATCCCCTTTGGTAATTTCACCATCTTTGGAAGCTTGTATAATCTCAATGAATGAAGGGTATGCTTGAGGCTATGCCACGACATCCCCTCATCTTCCTCTTCATCTTCGCTCATACTTAAATTCTCCAAATCATTTAACTCCAACTCCTTCAAGGCAGTGAGATGCTTCAACCCTCCACCGACACTTTCCAAATTATGGCAGAAGGAAATACTAAGTAACCGCAAGGAGGATGAGCAGGCACAGAACACTTGCTCTACTTCCGATAACTCTTTAAATCCCCATCGACTCCTACCATCTCTTCAAGACATTCAAATGCCTCCCTCAGCAACGCATACTTGAGAAGCTTTGTATCACGGATGGACACCTTTCTAAATTTGGAATTTCCAGATCCAATAACATTCATTATCCTCAGCTTCTCGTTCAGGGGCCCATCAAACACCAGTGTTTCTAGGGCGGGACAACTAGAAACAATTGCCAATCCCATACAGATCCCAATTCTCAAGTGGGGAGACAAGGAAATGATGGGAATGGACGAAGTTCTTCACCACCATTGCTATCATTCGTGTCCTCATCTCTTCACCATCCTTTCAATTTTGGCAGTATTAGTAGAGTGAGTTATTGAGGGAGGGAAAGAATGTTTCTGACCTTGAAGCACCTACATAATCCCTCATACTTTGACTCTCTATGCACTCCAACTTATCCATATGTACTAGTGTAAGCGACTTTAGATGTCGTAATTTCCCAAGTGAGCATAACTGCTTCAACCCATGACATTTAATAATTTCAATCTTAATGAGATTAGGGAGACTGGTTGCCAACTGATCTTTCCTCCCCCAACTTGGCATTGTGTTACCACAGTAGCATCTCAATTTCAATTCTTTGAGATTTGGATGTGGCTGTATATGTTCTAATAACAATTCTTCCCCTTTATCCGTCATCTTGGCACCATGATCAAACTCAATTACAACACAATCAAGATGTTCTTTATTCCTTATATATCCTCCTTCCCTGGCATCTCTCTCAGCATACTCAGAATAGAGGTGGATTAGAATATGTAAGAGACCTTTTAGGTCCACGAGAGCTTTCAATTCTCCCATTTGATCCACAACATTGTGCTTCAATGTGGATTTTTTATCACCACCTACTACAAACACTGACAACTTTACAAGATCAATCAACTTCCCATGTGCCAAGACATACATTTAAGGTGCCGACAAGCATTATACATATCCAAGACCCTTAGCTTAGCTAAGTTGGCCAAATCTCTTGGCAACTCCCTTAAAGACCAACATCCACGTGGCTTTATAGTCTGTAGATGGAGTAGCTTTGTGATTGATTTGGGTAACATCTTCAGGTCACCGTTTTGTGAAAGATCAAAATACTTTAAGTGCGGTAGATTCCCCAAGACACTTGACAAAACTTTGATTCCAAATGCACTCAAATCTGGTGTTCTTAGGCATATCCAATTTCTCAATAACGTAGCCACACTCACACATTTTCCACCTTGATAAAGGCGAAACAAGTTCGAATCTTAGTCTCACAAAAAGACCTGTTTATGCTTACATCGGATGAAAAGATGCAAGATAAATGCCGAACTCTACTGTCCAAGCTTTCTGTGAAGGAGTCTTTTCTAACAATCACCTTGCTTATTCTTGTTCGACAATATCATGCATCAAATCATGAATCTTGCATGAAACAATATTTTCATTTTCATCTTTCCCAACATCCTGGAAAAAATATCTCTTCAACAAAATATCAAAATATTCTGCACCCGCATGCTCCATGATTTGACCTTCTTGTAGAGGAACAATATAATCTTGTGTCATCCAAAGATTAATCAACATATCCTTCAGAATCACATGATCCTTAGGAAACAATGCGCAATAACTAAAGCATGCCTTTAACGGGGCTTCAAGTTGATGGTAACTATCTTCAATATACATGGGTGGAGTTAAGTGAGTTCACGTGGGGTCAAGCGACCCACTTTTTGGAAAAAAAATATATTGATGTTTTTGTACTTTGTTATATTTACTAAATTTTAATTTTGTATAGTATTAAATATAACTGAAGAAGTGAAGATAGTTTTACTTCAAAAACAATACAATTTTTATTTATAGATTTATTTTTATTTTTATTTGTCAAATTTACAAGCATTCTTGAGTCTTTAATTAACATAGATTAATTTGATTGTTTGTATTAATATATACTCGACTTCTGTTGCATTTGTTGGTTATTACTTGTGTTTGTGTTGATTTGTAGTTACTGTTCTTAACTTTTGTGTATATGAATAATATTTTATGCTTATATAGTTCAAATATTTGGAAATTTTGATAATATGCGAATGTGATGCCAATTACTTGAATTTTGGGTTAGTTAGGTGTAACTGTTGAATCATCATAATAAATTGATAGCAACTTTTATTTATTATTTAAGTTAAAATGAAAAAATTGAAGAAAAAAATTGTGTACATTATATATACAATATATTATATATCATATGATACTTATGATTTGTTTGTATTTAGTATTTAATATTTAATATTTAACATTTAAATTTTGCTAATTAGATATAGAATTTTCAATTACTCAGCTTTTAAATTTTGACCCCTCTAAATTTAGTTCATGGATTCGCCCCTATCAATATAGGCTCAATGCCTCCGTTCTCCCCATTTACGTTTGCCCAATTTGATATTTTGAAACGATATCCATTTATCTTTGTCATAACCATAAAGAAGGCTACCTACCACTCTTATGGCGAGAGGAACATTAGCACACCTTTTAACAATTCCTCGACCAATTTCCTCCAAGTCACTATAATCTACTTACTCATCTCTTCTTCCAAACGCCATAATCTCGAACAAATTCCAAGAATCCTCGTCTGACAACCCTTTCAATTTATACGAGTGCCTATCTGCTATGGCTATGGCTGTCTTCTCTGAACGTGTTGTAACCAAAATCCAACTTCCTCTAAGAGCACACATAAGAAACTTCTCCAATCCAAGCCATTGGTTGCGATCCTCACTCCACATATCATCCATAACAAGGAAGAATTTCTTTCCTTATAATTGCTCTCGAAATTTTTTCTGCAATGGCTCCAATACGAAGTAGTCATGATTCTCTTTTGTAATCAAGTGCGAAATCTTACGAAGGATATCACTTACATACAAAGCCCTCTGAGTCTCATCAGACACGCAAGTCCACAACATCAAGGGAAAATCTCTTTTAATCCTTGGATCATTATATACCAACTGAGCAAGAGCAATTTTCCCTAACCCTCCTATTCCTACAATAGCAAGGCAAGAAACATCTCCTTCAACATTAGGGTCTACCAACCTACTGACAACATTATCGACATCAGCCTGCCTACCAATAATATCCTGAGTATTCGCAAAAGAAGACGTATCCCTTCTCTTATGGGTATGCTGACAATCAAACCCAACGTTGGAATTTTCAAGCCTTAAGGAAAGCTAGTATGAACCTTGGCAATGGAATCAAACTCGTTTGGATGTTTTATGAGCAAGACTAAGGGAATTGCAGCATGAAAACATAGTACAACTCCCCTTTTGAGAGAAACTACCACCATTTTGGAGCTTCTCAAACTCCGCTGAAATGACCAACTCATCAAACAAATCTTTAGCGTCATAAACAACCTCGACGAGTTGATCAATGTAGAGTCGGGCATGTCTCAAGAAAGCCCATTGGTCCTGCATGGACTCAACATCATCTAACATTGCCTTGATGATATCGACTTTGTTTTTGAGGTTGTTAAGGTCTGATTTGTGGCTTAGAAGGAAAAAGAGGTCATCAAGCTGAAAACATTGTAGGGTAGCAAAAAAAGTTTGTGCCATGGAAAACACTATACTCACGTCCATTCTTTGATTTTAGTGAATAAGTGCTGGAGGAATTAATGCCCAGCAAGAACAGCCGACAGTCCATCATATAGAAGATGAACATCATAACCCCATGAATGAGAAATTAATTGCAAGGAAAGTTCCATGTAGCTGTCCTAGACTTTTGTTGCATTTACGTATGACTAAAATGAAAGATTTGTCAAAATAATTATGGTGCCACCCGAGCAAGAACCCCACCATTGTTTCTTTAGTCAAGATTGTCCGCTTTGAATTAAGGCAAAAATTTGAATGTCAGGGAAGTTATAACAGTGATTTGGTATCAACTACTACCGGCAAAAATTTGGGTTCGGTCGAATTCAGGTCAGTCAATATCAAAATTCGGAGGATAAATTGATGTTTGGACCCGTTTTTTTTCGGGTCGGATAATTCGGACGAAACTAAAGGGTTCGGACAATAGAAAAAGGAGAAATATTGCATCCGAATATTCAATCAATTTGGTCGATGTCAAAATTCGGATGAAAAATCTATGACCAAACCCGACTTTTTTTGGGTCGGACAAGTTCAGATATTCAGGTCGAATAAAATTTCGCGGGCGCTGGTATCAAGTTTAAGATGTCTCACCAACAAATAATTAGCTAAAGTAGTGAAACCTAGCTGGTAAATTCCTTTGCTCGACTAACATCTAGGGATGGCAACGGAGCGGATCGGGGATGGGGAAGTATACCCCCGTCCCCATCCTCGCTCCCAAAACTCATCCCCATCCCCATCCCCATCCTCGCGGATTCCCCATCCCCAGCGGGGATCCAATGTGGATTTTTTTTAAACTATCCTAAATTTAACTAAATTTTAATCGGATCCGGTTTTTAATCGAACCCGGTTTTTAACATGTTCAAAATACAACGTATTTAACTTGCTCAAGTAATAATAATCAAAATCAAACAATAATATATCAACAAGTGAGAATAAATTGGAAAATTACTACTTTGTCATTCCCATTAATATATATATTAAATTAGAATAAAGATTATTTGGTAATTTTAACATTTCCGGGGATGGGGATTCAGGGATGGGGACGGGGAATTCACCCCGGCGGGAAAAATGGGGACGGGGATGGGGAAAATTTTGTCCCTATCCCCCCCCAAACCCCGAGCGGATTTTGGAAAATCGTCCCCGTCCCCGTCCCCATCCCCAATGGGGGTGGGGATTTTTCCCAGAGCGGGGTGAGGCCCCGACGGGTTCGGGGATTCCCCGCCCCATTGCCATCCCTAGTAACATCAAACCATCTCATGGCATTTGAATAATTATGATGCCACCAAAGCAATAAAGAGTCCCACCATTGTTTCTTTACTAGTAATAGTTATCAATTATGATATGGACTTGTAATTCTATTTTAAGATTGTCTCACGTAAAATTTGATGAATTTCTTTCAAAGTCATATTAAAATGAACTTTTAATATAAATGTGACTAATAGGCTAAAAAAAAAAAAGAAGAAAGAAATGGTTACAAAGAAATGGAATGATTGTCATCTGATGAAAGGAAATAACAGCAGCAGGTTAGGACTTGCCCCTTTCATAAAATGTATAAGATTGATTAAAGTTCTATGCCAAAAAGTGCACAAATTGCAAACATAGAATTGAAGCTTTCCTGGATCATGCCAGTAGAAGAAAACTAAAGACATATGCAATCAGTCGAAATTTAACTTGGTGCAACTCTGATGATGTAAATGAAATACATTATCAGAATAACTCTGCCGATTCCCACGAAAATCACTCTCCAAAATGGCCCACTTCATAGATTCGACAAATATGCATATTGATTCCTGAACAAATGTGTACGAAAGTAGTAAAAGGCAAACGAACCAACATATGATATCCTGTCAACAACTTGTGGGAAACACGCTTTGCCATTGATTCACAAATAGAACATATCATTTCAGAAAGTACCAGAACTTTAGTTAATTTGCTGCAGTGTTATTCGTGGTAGTTGTTTTCCTGTTGTCATTCTGTTCATCCAGTCATTCTAGGACAAGATGCTCAGAGATCTGGCACCAACTCTAGTCCCCAAAAGAGGACAACAAAGTTAAGAAAAACTCACTGTAGAAGACTAATTTTCAGTTCACTGCCCCCCTGAGATTGAGAAGAAACAAACAGCCTTAAATACTTGCAACAACTCTCTTTTTATACTCACTACAGTAACTATCAATAAAACCTAACTCCTGCCGATTCTACTATGAGCCCCCATGCTAGGCACATGTAACTAACTGGCAGATAACAGAAGCACCATTTTGGGCAGTTCAATCAAGGCTGGTTAGGAAATAGGAAACAGTCGTGCTAGACTATGTAATCATGAATCATGAACGTGTCAGTTAAAAGGTTTAAAGGATATAGCCGAATAGCAATTTCTCGTTAATGCGTAAATACACTCTAACCCTACATATTCCATCTCGCACCTGTCTAACAACAACGATGGTTATCGCAGATTGTCGATCTTGTTGTCATCAGAATTCTCACTGGATTAAGCTAACTTCGCCTGCAACTTTGTACTTGTTGATCTTGTAGTTATCAAAATTCAAAACTTCCACCAGTTCTTTCTTTTTGCCATTTCTGCAGCAGTGTTCCAATTATCATTACAGGTGAAATATTTTAGAACCAAACTCCAGTTTCTACACCATGGGAAAAAAAGGGAATACAAAGAAGGAACACTCACATATTGAAGAAGTAATTAGTGAATTGATTTCTTCTATCAGTTGCTCTTGTTCAGGAAGAACAACTGTTACAGAATCATTTCATTGGACTTGAAAGTATCAACATTTCCAGCTCCTCATTTGCTCAGTTGTCCAATTTCAATAAATAAATCCCCACGACGATCAACCAACGAAACCAGAGAATGCAAGACAATCCCATTTGAAGTCTGCAACAAGAAGAGGAAGGCAATGTGTAGTTTACATTTCAACTCTGAGTTATGGTCCTGAGGAGTAGGAAGCAAGGGAGACCACATCAGAATTTGATATCATATACAAGTAACAGATCGATGTTCAGTCAGTACATTGGAATAATCAAATCTAAGATTTCATTGCAAAACTAATCAGCTAAGCGCAAGGTTAAGGTCACGCCATCTTCAACTTAATTTTGCTGAACTGATTCTGAAGTCAACTTATCCAAACTTATATGAAGAAAAGAATGTGAAAGGATCATAACCTTAGTTTTTCTCAACTAAACCAAAATTTTCTGTTGAATTTTAAACTTGTTTCTCTGAATTGAACTAATTTTTTTCTGAACCAAACCCAAGAAAATAAGTTGAACTTTTAACTGCAGTGACACTCATGGATCAAAAGATCTTTGCGCGCAGTTGCTATGAGGTAAGATTTTACAGCAACGTACATACCACCTTGGGTTGATTATTCAAGGAAGCAGGGCACAATTAAGTCAATACCAACGCAGGCATCAAATTCAAGAAAATCGACAAAAACGGCTGTATTATATCAAGCCTTTTTAATACAAGTACTTACGTCTGTAATCTAACTAATGCCTTATAACCTGACTTATCAAGGTGTTCAAAATCTTTACTCATACGAAATAATAGTGGGAGGACGCACCCTCAGGATTCATATGACAGTAGACCTTAGACAAAAAGAAAAGTGACATGTAAACACGGATGCAATCCATGGACCAGAATAAACAGGTAAAAGGGATAGGCTTGCCTGTTTTTTGTTTAAGACCAGCAGTGTGACTAACAACGCTAAAGCTCTTCTCAGTTGCTTTGCTTCTGTATGCTCTTCTATATGGTAATCAGAAACGGATGCAATGGGAGTCGGAAGAACCAAGCAAAATGGATTTGCTTGGTTTCTAGATTAATTGAATAATGAGCCGTTACAAAGTTGTCCCGAATCTTGAAAAGGAAAATGAAAGACATATACTGAAAGTATTCGTTCAGAAGTACGAAATCTAAAGAACAGTTGCTCCAGTCACTCCAGACAGGGACAACATAGCAAAAGGAAATCAACAAAAAACAGCAGTAATGTGTACAGACTTGAGCTCTAGACATCTTTCTCCAGTATCCAACTCTACAATTTGAGGACCCAAGACCAAGAGCTAATATTAGAGTAAAACTCGAAGCTTTACAGAAATTTCTAGAAGCTCAAATGGTAGAAAAGCACAATGCAACAACCATTCATGTAACATCAGTGTATTGCTGCTTTTTCATCCTACCAGCACAAGAGACAATAAATAATACTCTTGCTGCATAAGTACCTTTGAGTACATTAATTAACCCATCCAGTCGTATCTTGGCAGAATAATGACCCTTTTTCTGCAAGCAACCAGCATATCTGCACGTCCTTTCAAGTGTCTACAAAGAAGAAACAAGAACACTGTCATTGTGCACAATGACCCCTGCATGCAGCACCTCGAGATAAGCTTCAATACAAAACTAGAAAGACGGTCACTAAGCTGCCCAAGCCACAACAGCCTCCGCCTCAACCCAAACCCGAAAGACCTTAAATGGTAGAGCAGCGTGCAAAGGCAAGGATAGAGAAAGAGGTTGTTTTCAATAAAGCTTCAAACCCAACAGAAATACTAGGAGCATAATTTCCAAACCACAACGTACCTCAGAAACTGCTGAAATCATTTGTGGTTGATCAAGATTCAGGATGAAACTGTAATTAGGCTATAGCAGAATCTAAAATACAACACGGTGCATTGCCAACAATGACGAATGGTTGGCCTCGTCTCATTCAACCATTTCATTGGAAACACATCAAAACTCTTGCAACTCTTCATCTGTTCAACGGGTCAAATTTCAGTAAGTAAAACACAGTCTTAACTTTTCAGCAGGCAACAGCACCTGAGAAAGATAAGGCGAAAGCATTTGGAGGATATCTATTTAACCGAATGTCCTGCATACTTCATTTGTGCAGCTTCTCCCAGAATATTAAGCGACACTTGAGCGGAAACGTCTTCCTCCTTGTAATCCAGTTTAGGGCTATCTATATTCAGAGAAGAGAACAAATCCGTCAAACATGCATATTCAGATACATGAGACAAGGATTATTTTGCAGAGGAGTTATGGTCATTGCAGGAACTGGAATTAACAACAAACTCATGATTTACGTGGAACGTCTTGCTTGTAAGCCTGTTGAACTCCCAACAGGAACTAAGGAATGCAGTGTGTATATGAGTCTGTCATATTCATCAAAGTCTTGTATTTTCCCAATAATTGAATGTAGTTATGTTACAAGACGAGGGGGAGGTGGATATGTGTCCTGCGTAACTGAATAAAAGCTTGAAAAATCAATGAAGAAACTTGAAAAATGCATCCAAGCAGCAAATGTGTAAACTCTTGTTCCTTATTATCGGCCTACATTCAAACAGGTTTCCCATAGAAATTTGTTGTTGTTGTTGCATTCAGAAAAACCAAATAATGAAAATTAGCATAATCATGTTGCTGACAAAGCAGCAGATATCTAAACTCTTGTTCCTTATTATCGGCCTACATTCAGAAAAGCCAAATAATGAAAAGCATAATCATGTTGCAGCCAGCAAAAAACTTCGAGATTGTGAAAATAATACATAATAAATGTCAAAAATGTCACAAGCATGATATAGGAGGATGAGTTTGCAGTCACTTGTTTCTGATTATTTACTAAACAAGCCTGCTTCAGGGAAAAAAAAAAACAGAATACACAAGGGTTATTTATCACAAGTCTTCAAGCCTATAATTAGTGAAAATTCAAGGTTGAAAGACCAAATATCAAAGTAAGTAACTGGTTGAAGGTAGCAATTTACAAAGAATGAAATGATGCCCGTTTGTAATTTGAAAATTCGCCTAACAGTATAAAAAGGAATGACAGGCTTACGGAGAATAAGTCTCCATGACCTAACTTGTCCTCTATTTATCAAAATATTCAAACTCCTTCGTTAGAAATCCAAAAACAAGAAATTGCTCGGAGAAACATTGTCATTAGACATAGCATCTAATAGCAGATATTTTATAAAAAGGATATGACAATGTATCATAATGAAAGCATAGGGACTTTAAAACAGACAAAAATAAATGGAATGAATTGGATGGCTTGCCTGCAAATATTGCGTTCAGGGATATGTTGAAAGTTAGGCCAATCTTCCTTAATGTTCTCTAGACATCATTTCAATAGGCCTACAGAACCGGGCCAGCTGATGTCAAGGCTTGAGGGAGGTGAGTTCTCGCATGGATTCTGGTACTGCTTGCAATCCTTTGCACAAGCCAAATGAAAGGGATAGAAGAGCTGTGAGGAAGCTAAACCACTTTCGTAATTTCACTGTCTATGGAAGCATGGCATCCCATCGTCATAGTCTCCTGACCTTCATCCACGTATGCAACAGTCTTCCTTGTGATCAAATGAGGATCAGTTGGAGAGAATTCATTCCTTGTTCAGTTAATCCTTCAAATTACAAACAATGTGATAAATGCAGGGCTACAAATCAAGAAAAGATGCGTTGTTAACTATGCATTTGTAATACAAGCATATTGGTCTGTCACATAAATCATCTGTAACAACTTGCAACCAATACATCTGTAATGTAAACATATCCAGTTGTCAAAGATTTACCTCTTTTCCTGCACAAATGTCCCTGAGGTTCAGTCGGTCATGGTTTCACGGCTCAAACGCTCCACTCTGGAGCACTCAGCAGCTCTGTTTCCTCTTGACACCAGATAAGCTAGTATACCTTGCGTTGACGATTCAATGAAGATGGGCAACGGCTGAACTCAGTCTGGTTTTGGAAAGGGATGTGGTGTGCTAGAAGAAGTTGGAAATGGAGTTGATTGATTTCGTAACTAAAATAATGAGCCTCAGAAGAGTCATCAAGGAACCTGAACAGAAGAATGGTAAACTTATACTGTGAGTATTGGAATGATCAACAACAAAAAAAAATAAAAGGGTTGTAATTTGGACTTTGGATCTAGTGATTCTTGTACACTATCCAACTCCATTACGAAGATCCAAGAGTATAGGATAATAAGATGGGTTTTCCTTTAGAGGGGAGTTAATTAGTTAGAAGACCAAGACTCAATACATATACATGCAACTCTAATATAACACTTGTATGATTTCAATTGCAGAAGCACAAAGCGGCAACTACTAAAGAAAGAGCACTATCACTTTTTCTTACCTTATCAATAGGTGACTACTAATGCAGGGGCATGATTCAACAATTGACTTTCAAGCTGCTAACAAATTTCAATGCTGCTGAAGGCGACAAATCCCTCTAGTCCTGAATTTTCATTTGACAATACAGAAAAAAATGTAATAACAGCTCGAAATGAAATTATGTTATATAGGGAAATCGACAGCTTTCAATTGACAGAGGGTAAAACGGATATCTTGCCTGTTTACTATTCCAGTTTGTGTATATGCCGACAGGGGATGTGTTGAATGTTGGGCCAGTCTTCCCCAGTGTGATCTTGACATCGTTTCCATAACTCGTGAGAATCGTCCATAATTGTAAGTGTTTTGAGGGACGTGAGTCGCTGAATTGATTCTGGCAAAGCTTCCAGTCCTTCACAATGCCTAATGTCGAGGAATTGGAGGGCAGTGAGGTAGCGAATCCCCTTTGGCAATTTCACCATCTTTGGAAGACTCTGTAACATCAAGTGACGAAGGGTCTGCTGAAGGCCATGCCATGGTATCCCACCATCACCATCACCCTCTTCCTCCATTCCTTCACAATCGCTTAGATCTAGATTTGGCAAATTCCATAAATTCAACATTTGCAAGGAATGGAGGTGCTCCAAACCTCCATACAGACTTTTCAGTTGAGGGCAACTGCCAATTGAAAGCTCTTCCAAGGAAGACGAGCACATGCGGAACACCTCTTCAACTTGTAATAGACTCTCCAGGTCTTGGGCCCCGTATATACACAATTTGTGAAGACATCCAAATGCCTCTACCGGGAACAATGATTTGAAACTTGCAGCTTTACAAATCTGTGCAGACCTCAATTTGGAATTTCCAAACTCCACATCATTCATTATTCTCAGTTTTTCATTCAGCTTCCCAAGTGTAACAAAATGTTCTATGGTAGGACAAGTAGGAATACATGTCAAGTTGGGGCATTCGCGAATAGTCAAATAGGAAAGGCAAGGAAATGTTGGCAATAACTGAGGTTCTTTCCTAGTGCTCTTGTCAACAATCTCATTCTCTCTCCACCATCCTTTGAACTTTGGCAGAACTCCTAAACAGAGGCTTTTCAGGGAGGGAAAGAATATTTCCAATCTAGAAGTTCCTGCACCATCATGGACATTCCCATTGGTAGTCGCACATTCCACGTACTCTAGGTCGCTCATATACTCGAGGATAAGTGATTTCAGATGCTGCAATTTTCTCAGCAATGGAAGTTGTTGCAATCGACTATTCTGAAGTTCAATCTTCACAAGATTTGGCAGAAATGTTGTCAAGTGATCTTCCCTTCCCCAACTCGGCATTCTAGTGGCTTTATAACAACTCAAGATCAGTTCTTTGACATTACTATGTGGCTGCAAATCTTCCAGCAACAGCTCTTCCTTGCGAGAATCTACCAATACGTCTCCGGGAGAAAACATGATACCAACAGTATTAAGATGCTCCTTGTTTCCTATATAACCTCCTTCCCTAACATTTTCCTCAGCATACTCAAAGTTTATCGGAAATCTAACATGCAAGCAACCTTTCAGGCTTGTGAGAGCTTTTAGATCTTTCAATTGATCAAAAATATTTTGCTTCAAAGCTGAATTTCTATGATCACCTACCACAAACATCGGCAACTTTTGAAGACAACTCAACTTTCCCATTCCTTTAGGCATACAATGAAGCTCAGAACGCCAATGCTCTAAATCCAACACCCTAAGCTTAACAAGGTCAGTCAAACCTTCCGGCAACGCTTTCAATCTTTCGCAGTTCCGTAACCTAAGTGTCTGCAGATTATGCAGCTTTGTAATCGACTTGGGTAGCATCTCTAGCTCAAAATTGTTAGACAGGTCAAGATACCTTAAATGCAACAACTTTCCTATTGTGCCTGACAAACTTTTCATCCTGATCCACTCAAATCTAGTGCCCTCAAGCACGTCCAGTTACTCAATAATGCATCCAAAGTTGCAGGTTGTCTCCACCAGCCAACGCTAAGGCACGTACGGATCTTAGTCTTCATGAAAAAGACTCTTGTGCCTTCGACTTTATGACTATAATTTAGATGCCGAACTTTATGATCCAGCTCTAAACTCTCTGTAGTATCATCTGTTGTATGGACCTCCTTTCCTGCAACCTCTTGGGCGATATCATGCATCAAGTCATGAACTTTGCATGAAACAATATTTCCATATGCATCTTTTCTAATATCCTGGAAGAAGCATCTCTTCATCAGAATGAAAAAGTATTCCTCGGCAGCGTCTTCTACGCTTTGACCTTCATACAGAGGGGCAACATAATCTTGAGCCATCCAAAGATTGATCAACCTTTTTTTCTTGATCAACTCATCTTTATGAAATAATGCACAATAACTGAAGCATGCCTTCAGTGAGGAATCGAGATGATGGTAACTAAGCTTGAGTATCGGCTCTATGCCACCATCGTTACCACTTTTAAGTTTGCCCAATCCTGTCTTTTGAAACAACATCCACTTTTCTTCGCCTTGTCCGTAAAGAAGACTACCCACAACCTTTATAGCAAGAGGAACGTTAGCACATCTTTTTACAATTTGTTGACCAACTTCTACCAAGTTAGAAGAGTGTGCTTGTTCACCGCTCTCTCCAAATGCTGCAATCTCAAACAGGTGCCATGAATCCTCATCAGACAATCCTTTTAACTTATAAACAACCTTACTCCCCACTGCTATGGCTGTCTTTTCTGAACGTGTAGTAACAAGAATCCAACTACCTCTCAAGCCATTCATGAGGAATTTCTCTAAATCAAGCCACTGAAGGCGATCTTCAGTCCAAATGTCATCTAAAACAAGAAAGAACTTCTTTCCTACCAATTGTCCTTGAAGTTGTTTCTGTAGGGATTCCATTTCAAGGTCCTTATAATCCCCGTGTGTGATTGACTGCAAAATCTGACCAAGAATAGTTCTAACATCCAAATGTTTTTGACTTTCATTAGAGACGCATGTCCATGACTTCAAGGAGAATTCTTTCTCAATCCTTGGATCATTAAATACTAGTTGGGCAAGGGTTGTTTTTCCCAACCCTCCAATTCCCACAATAGTAAGGCAACTAACATTTCTTTGAGTATCAGGGTCGAGCAAACTAGCCACAATATTCTCCACATCATCCTTTCTACCAACAATATCATGGGCATACACATAAGAACACGTGTCCCTTCTCCTACGGATAGGTTGGTGGTCAAACTTATATGCAAAGTTTCTATGGTTATTGGCAATGGTATCCAACCTTTGCCTAATTTCCTTGACCCCTTTGGACATTCTCCAAGCAAAACCAAGAGAATCAAAACGAGAAAAAAGAAGGCGCACCTTTTGGTAGAGATTACCACCTTTGATAAGCTTGTTCTGCTCGGCGACAGTCACAAACTCATCAAGCAAATCTTCAGCATCGTAAACAACATCCTTGAGTTCATCAACATAGAGTCGGGTTTGACTTAAGAGGCCCTCTTGGTCCTGAACGGACTCTGCATCATCCAGGACAGCCTTGACAGTGTGGACAGTGCTTTTGAGGTTGTCAAGCTCTGATTTGTAATCTAAAATAGAGCACAGGTCCTTGAGTTCCGAACATTCCATGGCAGAAAACAGAGTCTGAACAGCAGAAAGTAGTGTTCCAAAGTCCATGAGGTTCGATTTTGTTTGAGAGATGAGCAGCAAATTGAATGGTGATTCTGGAGTTGAGAAGATTTGTCGGAGAATTGAAGAAGGTGAAACAAAAATGATGCAACAATCTGATGATCATTATATCAAAAATTATTGATTTGCAACACCAAACCCCACAACCACTGTCACTTTAATTGTGGGTGGGTGGAAAGTTAGTCAAAATAAGACACCAAGTCATTTTTTATGTTTTACCCTGAACTTTGTTTATTGCCTCTGCTGAATCATTAAGGGAAAATGAGAACTCAATGGAGGCAAGCACAACTGCTCCCTTTCTGATTTGATCAAACCTCATAGAAATTCAGGTAAAGTAATTAATTGATTAATCATAATGAATAGTTAATTGGTGGTTAATATCACTGCACTGGATATGGACAAATTTTAGTGGGAAGCAAATAGGGAAAAGTTAGTTGGATTCATGGAAGTATGAGTCACAAGTCATTGGGCAAATATTTTTTCAAGGTCTTTGTCTCTTCCTGGTTAGTGTAGTGTGTGGTAAATCCTATATGATAAAAGTTACTCAAGTCATGTGCAGAATTAGTGTTTTCAAGCAAACGTTAAAGAAACTATGGCAAATAGACCGAAAATTCGAGTAGAAGCCTATGTAAACTTTATCATCGTCCCTCTCTATTGAGATCATAGATGATTAGAAGGCGAGCCAAAGATTTACAATCAAAATCAACAAGCTTTTGAATTGTCATTTTTATTGAGAAGCTATCTACAAACTATGTAGAGCAGCTATTTCAAACAGATTAGTATGCACTTTCACTGCTCCTATTACTTATAACCTCTAGAAGTGATTACTGCTAGACATATTTCAACACCAAAACTAAATGGTGAAGGGAAAACATAAGAGACATCATACATTAGTGCAAACCCTTGGATGAGAATAAATAAATGAATATATAAATAAAGGAGTAAAATATTATTGTCAGGAACATAAGTCCTTGGATGAGAAAGTGTTTTCAGTCCAGAGTATACACTTCAGACAGCTGAGAGCAACTTGCTACTCAAATCACCTTAAAAGTGACTACCAAGCTGAAGTTGGGAAACTTGCTATGGCTAAAATGCTCGATATCCAAAATGAAATTTGAAGACAGTTGTACTAGACATTGGATAGAGTAGACCTTATAATCACCAGGATTGATATAAATAACACCGTCTATAGTTTTACAGCTTCTTCCAAACGATCAAGTTACCCTAAAACAGACAACTCTAGCATCTCTTGAGCTAGTTTATCAACAGATACTCCGGACAAAAAGATGCCATTAAACGCACAAATTGCAATATGCCATTGCATAATCTTTTATCGGAACAAGAGACGAGCTTCAGCAGTTTATCAATCAATGGTAGTATAATACTAACATGTTTACTCATTCCTGTGGAGAATTAACTTGCAACACAAATGTAAATTCCTGTACCTTTTTATCGGCATGCATTTAGTAAAACCAAAGGATGAAAAAGTGGCATTGAAGACTGTTGAGAATTAGGCTGCAATATACTTAAAAATTATGCTTTTATTACACAACAATAAAGGCGATATAATTTTACAATACTTGAACACTCACTCACACACTTGAATGTTTGTCGAAGATATGATCACTCTAAGTCTCTTTAAGACCAGCAGTTGTGCACAGTTATGAGCACTAAAAATTGTATCCAGCATTGCACAATAATGTCATCGGAGTACTTCGGAGCTCATCAGGTGCTTCCAGCCCTGAAAAATCCATATGGACAAGAATTAAGGTCATGGATATGCCCAATTTCTCAATTGATTGAACAATAAATGATTCTCAATCGCCATCAAACTAAGTGACTTGAGAAAGACAATGGCAATTCGCTTTTTAGTATACTTCAACAACTTGACACAAACAGCCCTAGTAAATCATATCAGCACATAAAACTCTACTTTGAAGACCCACGAGTTAGCTCAACTGACTATTCTACAGTAGTGCAGTATACAATTCTAGTTTGACGTCCAAAGAATTAATAAGAGCACAGCTCAAAGTTTCACCCAAACTTCCAGGAGTGCAATTGATAAAAGCACAAGTACTCAAGCAAGCACCTTATCACACAAATAATAAAAAATTAAGGAAAAAATAAGAGACACAGTAGATTATTAATTCCAGTAGAGAAAAATGACCTCGCCTGTTGACCAGCTTCAGCATGCAATATGGCGATTAGGAATGTGCTGAATGTTGGGCCAGTCTTCCCCGGTGTTGTCTTGACATCGTTTTAACAGGCCAAGAGAACAGCCTCTGATATCAAGTGCTTCGAGGGAAGTGAGTTTCCGTATTGATTCTGGGAGTGATTCCAGCCCTTTACAGTTGAGAATTAGAAGGGATCGAAGGGCAGTGAGATGACATATCCCCTTTGGTAAACTCACCATCTTTGGAATATCATTCAATTCCAAGGAACGAAGGCAGTGATGAAGGTGGCACCATGGCATCTCATCCCCATTCTCTTCCACTCCATCCCGTCCATTATTGCTCAGGTTCAAATTGGGCAAAAACCGTAGCTGCAACACCTCCAATGCAGCGAGATGCTCCAACCCTCCACACAGGCTTTTCAATTTATCACAACCGTAAATAAGAAGGTTTTGCAGGGAAGATGAGCAGCTGCGGAACACATTCTCAACTTCTGTTAAGCTCTCCATCTCCTCCTCAACCCATCCTATTTCCATCTCCTGGAGACAATCAAAAGCCTCCATCGGCAACACCCATTTCAGATACCTTGGATCCCGACTGCGTAGCTTTCTCAGTTTCGAGGTTTCTGGTTCAATAGCATCCATGATCCTTAGCTTTTTGTTCAGTTTTCCCCACAAATCCAGTTCTTTGACGGTAGGACAACTAGGAAGATATGCCAACTCAGGGCAGTTCCAAATGGTCAACTTGGAAAGACAGGGAAATGAAGGCAGTACATGGAGTTCTTTACCATCTTCAGTGCAATCCATCATCTCATTACCTCTCCACCAACCTTTCAGCTTTGGTAGATTACTTAGATTGAGTTCATCAAGGGAAGGAAAGAACAGTTCTGACCCAGAAGACCCTGAAACATCAGTAGTAACATGCTTACTTGTGGTCTCGATGTACTCCAAACCATCCATTAAAAACAGGGTCAGCGATTTTAGATGACGCAGTTTGCCGAGTGATGGGAGGTGGTGCAGCCGGGTACAATGATAAAGCTTGATCTTGACCAAATTTGGCAGATGAATTGCCAAGTAATCTTCTTTTGTCCAACTCGGCATGTTAATGCCTACATAGTATGACAATGTCAAATCCTTGAGATTACGATGTGGTTGCAGATCTTCTAGCAATAATTCTTCATTGGAAAACTCTAACTTGTCTTCACCGGGAAATTGAATATTGACACGATAAAGATCTTTCTTGTTCCTTATACACCCACCATTTCCACGAGCATACTTAAAATTTGAAAGAATATGGATCAATAGGCAACCTTTTAGGTTAGTGAGAGCTTTCAAATCTTCCATTTGACCAAAGGCACTTTGCTTCTTCAAATTCGCATTTCCATCACCTAATACAAACATTGGAAGCTTTCGAAGACACTTCAATTTTCCCATCCCCCGAGGCATACAGGTAAGCTTGGAGCAAGAGTAATCTATATCCAAGACCCTAAGCTTGACCAGATCCGACAAATCTTCTGGCAACTCTTTCAACCTTTGACATTGCCGTAAGTTTAAAGTTTGCAAATTAATTAGCTTTGTAATCGCCTTAGGCAGCCTTTCAAGGTCATGATTTCCCGATAGATCAAGATACCTTAGATGAAGCAGCTTTCCTAAGGCACTTGGCAAACTTTTGATGCTTGATTTACTCAAGTCCAAAGTCCTTAGGCATGTCCAATTTCTCAATAGTGTATCCACACTTATACCTTGTTGCCAATGACCGAAGTGGAGATATGTGCGGATCTTAGTCTTCGCGAAAGACATCTTTGTGCCTTCATCTGTGAAAACATAAGATAGATGCCGAACTTTGTTGTCCAAGCTTGTTGTGATAGAATTTATTGCACAAATCTCTTTTGCAACTACTTCTTGGGCAATATCATGCATCAAATCATGGATTTTGCACGAAACAATATTGTCATATTCGTCTTTTCCAAGATCTTGGAAGAAACATCGCTTCACCAAAATGGAAAAATATTCATCGGCAGCATCTTCTATGCTTTGACCTTCTTGCAAAGGAGCAATATAATCTTGTGCCATCCAAAGATTGATCAACATTTCCTTCTCTATGACATGATCTTTGGGAAATATAGCACAATAGCAAAAGCAAGTCTTCAATGGAGAATCAAGATGATGGTAACTAAGCTTTAATATAGGCTCTATGCCACCATTTTTGCCACTTTTAAGCCTGCCCAGACCGATCTTTTGAAATGATTCCCATTTATCTTTGCCCTGGCCGTACAGAAGGCTGCCTACCACTTTTATGGCAAGGGGAACATTGGCACATCTCTTAACAATTCTTTGACCAATTTCCACCAGCTCAGAAGAAAATGTTTGCTCATACATTCCTCCAAATGCAGTAATCTCAAATAGACTCCACGAATCCCGATCCGACAACCCTTTCAATTTATACATATGTGTATCTCCCGTAATTGTTGCTGTCTTCTCTGATCGTGTTGTAACTATAATCCAACTTCCCTTTAGACCACTCATCAAGAACCTCTCCAAGTCAAGCCACTGAAGGCGATCCTCACTCCAAACATCATCCAAAACAAGAAGGAACTTCTTTTGCACTAGCTGTTCTTGAAGTTGTTTCTGTAGGGGCTCCAAGTCGAGGTCTTCATGATCTCCATGCGTAATTAAATGCAAAATCTTACAAAGAATAGCTCTGACATCCCAACTCGTGTGATCTTGATCAGAGACACAAGTCCACAACCTCAACGAGAATTCATTCACAATCCTAGGATCATTATATACTAGTTGGGCAAGAGTAGTTTTCCCCAACCCTCCGATCCCCACAATAGTAAGGCAAGATACATTTCTAGCCACATTAGGGTCTAGCAACCTGGTGACAATCTCCTCTACATCATTCTTTCTCCCGATAACATCTTGGGCATACACATAAGAACATGAATCCCTTCTCCTAAGGGTCGGTCGGTGGTCAAGCTTAAAAGCAAACTTTTTATAATTACTAGCAATCACATCCAACCTTTTCCTGATTTGCACAACACCGCGAGACATTCTATAAGCAACAGCAAGAGAATCGAAGCGAGAAAAGAGGCGACAAACCTTTCGAGTGACACTGCCATCGTTGTTGATGAGCTTCTTCTGCTCGGCCAGGGTGAGAAACTCATCAAGCAAATCATCAGCGTCGTAAACAACATCCTTGAGTTGATCAATATAGAGTCGAGCATGACTTAAGACACCCAATTGGTCTTGCACTGAGTCAGCATCATCGAGCACAGCCTTGACTGAGTCAACAACACATTTGAGATTATCAAGCTCAGATTTGTAGCCTAAAATGGAGCACAAGTCCTTGAGCTCCGAACATTGTAGGGTAGAAAACAGGGTTTGAACAGCAGAAAGTGCAGTTCCCAAGTCCATTGTATGATATTTCCTGTGGTTTTCTGTGAGATTGTGCACCACAAATTATGGGATTATTATGGGTTTCAAAATTGTTAGGTGAGCATTGAGCAAAAACATTGTTAAATAGCAGAAAGCAGGGTTCTGAATAATTATGTCACACTGTCGGAGGAAGGAATCTTGAGCATCTTTTTGTGCTAAATACAACCATTGCTAATACTAATTAGTAATATATTTAAACCTGGATCATATACTAATTGTCTTTCGGCGTTAGTGGGACCAGCAATCAGCAGAATGAATAGTATTAAGGAAAAGGACTTGTACACTCAACAAAGATATTTGATTACAATTTTTAGCGGGAAACAAATAGGGAAAAGTTAATTGGATTCATGGAAGTATGAGTCACAAGTCGTCGGACAAATTATTTTTTTTTTTAATGCCTTTTGTCTCTTCCTTTTGGTTCCGTTTCATACATATTCCATTTTCCATTTAACATCGAAATTGCTTTCCAGTCGAATTCGTGGCTGAAGATCGAGCTCGACTCAATTGCTTTGTTGGTTCTTTATATGGCATCTATCGCAGTACGTATTAGCCCTTAAGATGTCTGGCATTGAAGAAAGGAGAGGGAAACAGCCCTGAGTGAATTCAATCTGATAATAAGAAATTGAGGCTGGTTCTGCCAAACTTATGTATATGAAAATAGCTATAGTAAGCACTTTTGGTACTCCTATTTCTTATAAAGTCTAGAAGTGGTTAGTGCTACACAAATAAAGTCTTAAGTGAAGGGAAGCATAAAAGACACAAAACAAAACCAATACTCTGAAATATCGCCTAGGCGAGATATGGAGGGCTTGGACGTGGCAGTCTTACCCCAAAATTTTGTAATTAGAGATACTAGTTCAAAAATAGTTAGCTACCTACTACTTCATGGAAAAGCAGCTGAGAAAGTTTTATGAGACATTTTATTAGAATCTAAGTTGGAAAAATAAAATAAAATCCAACTATCTGCAGTATAGGCATCATACATTAATACAAGCACCTGTAATTGTTGGGGTTCCTGTGAAGCAATACCCTGTAGAGTACTGCATCTTTTTCTATACAAATCAATACATATTACATGCACTTGGAGCACGTGCTCCGGGTAGGTATGAGTGAACAATTATGTTATTGAGACTTGAGAGTGAACAATGGATAATGTAAAACTTGGAAAGAGAAGAAAATGTCTGCTATAAATGTGGTTCTTGGCAACCATTGCTATCAACAGATGGCATCATCTCTCTCTCCACCATCCTTTCGAAATTTATGGATGGGTTGGACTGGAGTACATAGAGACAGAGTTAATAAGTGTACAACTCGATCAAAGCTTTATAGAAATTCCTTGAAGCTCAAAAAATAAATAAAAAAAATGTCCTAAGCACAATGTAACAGGTTATTAGCAGCAGAAGAGGAGGTATACTCTTGCTGCATTCATTGCCTTGATTTATAAGCCTAAGCTATCCAGTTATCTCAGCAGAATAATGGTGACCCTTTTCTGTATGCATGCAATCCAGCATATCCCTGCAACCCTTCAAATTTCTACAAAGAAGCAAAACGGACACCATCATGCATTGCCTTTGCAGGTTGTAAGAAAGGACAGTAAAAAAACAAAAACAAAAACAAAAACAAAAGCTCAAACTTAAGCTACTTATTGCTACTCAAATCACTTTATACTAACAAGATGAAGTCAAGAAAGTTGCTATGGCTATAAAATGCTCGATATCCAAAATGAAACTTGAAGGCAGTGGTACTGGACATAGGATATAGTAGAGCTTATACTCACCAGGGTTGATACAAATAACACCCAGTATAAACAAAATGGGACAAATCATCTGCTTCAGATATGCTTAGTTGGTTTACGGGCTAGATCAATGAGTCTGTTACATTACTTAACATCCCTAAGTTTTGCATTTCCCCATCACATAAATGTAAGAAGGGGGTGGGGGTGGGTGGAGGTGGGGGGGGGGGGGGGTTTCTTAGATTTTTTTGAAAAAAAAATTTTAAAAAATTACATCCTCTATAGCCTTGGACCTTCCTGAGGAGTATCAACTTTCAGCATAAATGTAAACTCTTGTTCAGAAAATTGCATTCTGTATTAGCCTACGTTCAGAAAATTGCAATTGCGAGCAACTACAATTCTTTGCAGCATTGTACTTGATCAGGACTAATTTTTCATTTGCACTTATTGAGGACTATGGAGGAACAACAACAACATAATCTTGACAGCAGCAGCTGTGTACATTGTGAGAACTGCAAATATCTGCAGGCATTGTGCAACCATCTCGTCAGACTTCATTAAGAACTCATCAGATACTTCCAACTCTTTTACCTGCTCAATATGTCAAATTTAAAAAATGAATCAAAATCTTAAATTTCAACAAGTGAATCACCTTGCGCAGCTAGTCTATCACATATGCCGAAGTCTTACACTTGCCCATATACTCTAAATCACCTCTCTACCAACCTTTCAAGTTCGGCAGAAGCCCCCGGGCCCCAAGCCATCTGTAGTAACACCAGTGTGCTCTCCATGTTCTCTAAATCAGACATTGAGAAAAGGGTCAGTGATATTTTGCTGAGTGATGGGAGATGCTGCAACCAGTTACATTGGTGATCAAGTTTGATCTTGTCCAAATTTGAGAGATAAATTGCCAATTAATCTTCTTTTGCCCAACTTAGCATGTTCCTGCCTTCTTAGTCTGACAATGTCAAATCCTTGACATTACTATGTGGCTGCAGATCTTCTACCAATAATCCTTCGTTCGAAACACCAGCCTGTCTTCTACAGGAAATCATTGACAAGATGAAGATATTTCCTGTTCCATGTACATCCACCATTTCCCTGAATGTACTTAAAATTTGAAAGAATATGGATCAACAGGTGTGAATTCTATATTCTGCTGTTAGTTAGTTAGTTAGGAGGTCAGCCATGTCAGCCAAATTGCTAGATAACGTTATTCTGCTTCATATATATCTATATATATAGCCTTCTGGCTCTATGTACAGTATACAAATATATGCAATATACAAAATTAACTGAGTTGCAATTCTGTGGCGACAAGTCATTCGAATGTTAATGCAAAAAAGGGATTTTCGTTTGTAATATCTGATTGACAACACAAAATCCTCACAATTTGTCCAATTCTGCCCTTACAAAGCTATTAGCACATATAATTGCTAAACAATTGTTCGAGTAATCACTTAAAAAAGGGGGCCAAGTTGTATACAAGAAAATTATGAAATACAGGCCGACCATTGGAAAAAGAGCATTGGGAAAGTGTTCAAGCTTTAACTCCATCATCTGAAGCTCTTCCAAATACATTAATCCCAGTAATTCACTAATTTGAAAATGGCGTTCAAGCAAGTCCTAGCCTCTTGACCTTCATCCGTGCACACAACAGTCTTGCTCGTGATCAATATGAGGACCAGTATATGGTCTGAGTGATCAACCACTAGACTCCTGTGGCTGTACTTCAAATCACAAAGATTGTCTTAGCTAGATGCAGGGCTATGAATGAAGAAAAAACGTGTCGTTAACTATACATTTGTAATATAAACATATTGGTCTGTCACATAACGGTATCTGTAACAAATAACAACTTCCAAGCAATACAATTGTTGAATATCAATTGCATACTGCAAATAAACTATTACCTTCAACTTTGTACTTGCATGGTGATCTTTCAATCAACCAAAGTTCACTCCGAGTAGTGTCAAGTACTAATGACACGTTTGACCTCCATAATGAGTAACAACTGTATTAGCATCATCAACACCAGAAGGTCTGTGCACTGTGAGCATTCACAAACTGTATGCATCTTCATGCTAACTATTCACACAAAATCACATCAAACTGTTCCAACTTTACATCTTCTCAATGGCTCAGATTTTGACAACAGTGGCGGATCTAAGATTCAATTTTAGTGGAGTCAACAACAACTTGCTAAAAAAAAAATTTAGCAATACTAAAAAGCTTAAATGCAACTAAAATAGCAAATTTAATATTAATCATGAAAATGGTATTAAACATAAATAAATACCTAATAGTCGGATTGATGATCATGCATCTTCTTGAAACGGTCAATGATAGCTTCATTGGATACTTTTTGGAAGACGTCGTCCTCAAAATAAGTAATAACAGCATCATTTAAAAACTCATCGGACATTCTATGGTGTAAATTGGTCTTGATAAGCTTCATTGCTGAAAGTACTCTTTCAACTGTTGCAGTGGAAACCGGCAAAAGCAAAGCCAACTTCACTAGCAAATATACACGACGGAAGCTCAAATGCAAGCCTGTCTCTACCAGCTTCATTGAAATCTCAACAATCCCTTTCAAGTTAGAGAATCTTTCATCACTCCGTACATGGTTGATGAAGTTACTAAGATCATCTCTAAGCCTCTCCAAGCCCCACACATCAAAATCTGAAGGATACAATTCAGCCATTCTAAGTAGTTTTGTTTCATCAAAATCGCGGAATAAGCGAGCGGGGTTAAGACATGCTACACCAAGAAGCAATTCGGTGCTTGCCTTGGGAAAACGGCTATTGAGCTCTTGCATTTGCATATCAATAATGGAGTAAAACACATCAACGCGATAATGATGTTCATAAGTCAATGTGGAAGCTCTACAACTTCCCCTTTGCCCAAGGCCAACATATAAATCATCCATGCTAGGAATCACAATATCATGTTTTTCACAAAATGCATTCACCATTGTAATCAAAGAATCCCATCCACTTTCCCTTGTCTTTTGCAAGCGCTTCTTAGCCATAGTAAGTAATGACATAGCATTAACAATGTCTTGATCCCTTCTTTGTAAAGCTTCACTCAGTTCATTTGTAATGCTTAAAACCAACCTCATGAAATGTACTAAGAAAACAAAGTGAAATGATTGCATGCTATCCAAAATACCTTTGGCCTTGACTCTATCTTGCCAATAAGTTGAATGATCTCCAATCGCTTCAAGCACAGATTTCATCGGACCAAACATGAGTATAACATTAAAAATTGACTTATAATGTGAGCCCCAACGAGTGTCCCCGGGTCTAGCTAATCCAAGCTCTTGATTCAAACCTCGCCCGGTTTGAGTTTCTCCTATTTCCAATGCTTCTTCAAGTTCCATTGTTTGCTTGTCTCTAAATTGATCTTTGTGTTTATAAGAACCTCCAATCACAGTTAACATGAGTTGAACTAATTCAACCAACCATCCAATATCATCATTACCATGTGCAACAGTAACAACTAACAAGAGTCAACTGGAGTTGATGAGCAAAACAATCTACATAATGGGCTGACGAACAATCTTCTAGAATCAAACTTCTAAGACCATTGATATGACCACGCATATTACTAGCCCCATCATAGCCTTGCCCCCGTATTCGAGGACTCAATGATAAACTAGAAAGTATAGAATAAATGCTTTTCTTTAAAGACAAGGGAACTAGTATCACTGACGTGTTCAACACCAACCAAACGCTCCTTGACAGCCCCCGTGTTGCACACATACCTCAAAATAAGAGCCATTTGTTGCTTACAAGATACATCCCGAGACTCATCAACTAATATTGAAAAGTATCCATCTCCAAGTTCTTCAAGAATACCCTTTATAGTTTCCTTAGCACAACAATTCACAATTTGTGTCTGAATGTTATGGCTAGTCATATTATCATTCCCGGGTGAATCTTTCAAAATGATACTACCAGCATTTTCATTTTGTTTGGCTAGAAACTCCAAAGTAGTCAAAAAATTTCCTTTTCTACTAGAAGATTCACTTTCATCGTGGCATCGAAAAGAACTTGCCTGATGCAAAAGTAATCTTGCCACATCAATTGAAGCATTCAATCGAACTCGATTCTCACTCTTCTTCTGGTCAGATTGTTGCTTCAAGACACTTCGAATAGATTGATTTTGCCTCATAAGGTCTTGACAACGTTTTGCACATTGGTTATGCACACTATTTGTTGTACCAACATGAACATCAAACCGATTCTTCCGATTCCAACCTTGAAATCCTTCACTTGTAAAAGAATCCCCTCCACCTTGGCCTCCTGTGGCATCATTCTTAAACAAGTAGCAACACAAACAAAATGCATCATTTTTTTCTATGCTATGTTCTAGCCAACTACCATAGTCATCAAAGCATGAATTATTAAATCGACGTATGACTCTAATATGTTAGTTTGAGGAAAATCATGATCTCGAGGTTGACATGGACCTTTTAAAATATACGCCTTACTTACATCATCCCGGTCATTTGGATAGTAGCTGGAAATTGGTTTTCTTTCCCCTGGATCAGCTGGAAGAGCACTTAAGTCAATGCGAGATCTTCCTGTAGAACTAGACGGGTGAGTATTTGCATCAGAAGGTGGTGTTGACGGTGTTTGAGATTGTCGTATTTGTGATGTACTATCTCTTCCACTTTCTTGATTCAATGGAGAATCTGTCATTCGAGGGCTTGAATGAGACTCCGATTCCCTGGCCACCTTCTTAAAAATTCTCTCCATTGTAAGCTGTAATTATAAAGTATAATTAACTAGATACACATAGCACAATCCTAAAACACAAGAGAATTAACAAATAAAGTTGAGAATGTCACAAAATCAACACAAGTGAAAGCTAACAAGTCTAATAGAATACTAGTAAGTATTCAATTAGCTTGCAAGTAAGTATTCAAAAGCCTAAAAATTGACATATTCTCCAAAATCAAATAGAAAAATAGCAAACAATGCATCCAATTAACAAATTTTATTTCACAGTTATTCACATAAACCAATTATTCACAAATATAATTATATTGACCCATTTAACAAATAACAAATCAATTTAAAAAACAAACCCTTACACACAAGCAAATTGAGTTGAGAGAGAATACTAGAATGTCATGAGAAATTGAGAATTGACAATGAATTGATAATATTCAGAACATAAAGGGTAAATTTACAATAATAAACCACAAGAACATGCTGAATTGAGAGAAGAGACAAAGAGACTGAGAATGAGAAACTCACACTCTCACAGATTGGGGGCTGGGCCTGGGCGCCTGGCAGGCGACTGCGTGGAGGCGCGAGCCGCGGGTGGAGGCTTAGCAGCGGCTGCAGTGTTGTGCGGCGGCCGGCGGCGATTTGGTGGTGCCGGTGATGGTGACCGGTGAGTCTCTGAGACTGGGAGGGTGGGTGACAGGGTGAGAGAGAAATAGGGTTAGGAAGAAGAAGGAAGTCGAGAATGAGTGTGCAACTGTGCATGCATCTGTCCCGAACAGCAGCAAAAACAAAATAGAAAAGGAAAATTTCGAGAAAAAAATATAAAGCTTGCTTTTATCAAACCTTCAAACTCGCGCCAATCTAGATAAAGTTGAGCATTCACGCGCTGCTTGACCAATGAGCCATTTCTGATTTACTGAATTTTATTGTATGCAATCTGTTCAAGTATTATATTTTTTTTTCAAACCACTGTTTTCCATTTTTTTTCAAAATTTCAGTGGAGTCAGTTGACTTCACTCCTTGTACATTGAATCAGCCCCATGACAAGTCCATAACCGTCCTAACCAACCAACGCGTCCTGCTTAGCATGATAGGGGAAAAGCATTTTTAGGATGAAAATTTTACCATAATTGAATTTTTTTCAACTATGGTAGTTGAAAATTTAGACTATTAATTTATCAAAAACAAATCATCTATAATAATATAAAAGTATTATATTTAAAATTTAAAATACTGAACACAAAGTGATTGTAGGGGTTATCGGCCAATCAGATTAAAGAAAAAAAGTCGATTTAAAAATACAATAAAAAATTATCGCCCGTGAAATAATAAAAAAATATATTTAAAAAAAATAATAAACAAGAAGTCTAATCAGATTAAGAGTCTACCTTATCTAATTAGAAGTCTACTTCACACCCCAATTAGGACTCTAACTCCCACTCAGGTCTAATTATGACTTTAACTCCCATTCAAATCTAATTAGGACTCTTGCTGTCACCCAAATCTAATTATGACCCTACCTCCCGACCTAATATATAGACGTCGAAACATCTTTCATTCTCTTCTAATCTGTCAACTATTAACATTTGAAACAACCATTGAATTCTCGGCAAACCTGCAAATACAAACAGTTTAGTTTTCGAAAAGTACTATTTCATCGGCAACTCCACCATATATTTCGTCTTCTTTTCAAATCAAATAATGTTTCCTATTTTATCTCTAACACTTTCTTCTCTCTCTCCTTGAAATCCACCCTAATTTCGTTCTTGCCTCCATTTCTCTATCTATGTCTTTCTCTCTCTCAAACCAAGAACATGCATATCAATCTCTCTCTGATTTTAGCAAATTACTACTCGAGATTTGGCACTTTCAGGGTTTTCTGAATGTCGGCGCTTCCGAAACCTAACCACAAACCAATTAAGAGTAGTACGCATATAGAACTGTATATATAACATTGCAACCAAATTTCTGTATACAAGAGAGATATTGCTTGCCTTTGTTTTTATTTTCTTGCTGGAGGAATTTTTACGTCAGACCTGGAGAATATACCTTAGATATTGATGCTACCTAATATCTGTTGCTCTTTGGTTCATCAGATTGAACAATTGTGTACCCGTAAAATATTTGTTTGTTGTGATTATTCTTTGGACTGTTTAAAATACACTTACAGCAAGACTATGCATATCTCTCAAATTGAATTTCCTTTAATCTTTAGGGTTGGGTTGATTGATTGATATTGTTCCAATAATTTGTGGGATTTTATGTGATGCATTGTTATACAAGGTGTTGGTCACCTATACAGCCATACACAGGTATGCCTGTGTAAGACTGAAATGTCGTTTTATCATCATATCTAAATCCTAATTCTTTTGTCTTAGTTTATTTTTGGACAAGTTGTAAAAAATCTACCTTCTATTAATGATATACTAATGTGAATCCGAGCAGGTTCTCCTGGTGTACGAGTGGCACTAAAGGTGAAACATCAAGGCTACATTGTTGGAATTTAGGAAGCTCGCAACAGAAGAAAATTTGATGGACGTCAGTTGTGTATAATGGAGATTGTTCATAGAATTAAGAGAAATATTTTTAACTAACACACTACATGCATTAAGGAATTCATTCAAGCATCATATGTGTATAGATAATATTTTGCATGGATCATATATGGTTATGTAGGAGATTTGATATTGGTGTATATAGGGTTCAATGAATTTTGCCCTTTCATTTACGACACGGTAATAAAGGTCGTTGCCCTTTCATTTTCAACTTATACGATATGGTTTATGAATAAAGTAATGTCACATGCTTCTTTCCAATGAAATAATAGGCAACGAACGATTTCTAAATTATGGGTAATTAATTGGAATTTGTCTATCTAAATTGCAAGATGTAGGGTAAAATTATTACATTCGACCACTCCATTTCCTACCCGGACAAGATTTCAGAGTATTGGTTTTTATCGTTCCAAGTCGCTTCTTTTTTTTACTTGGATTGAGAATATTTGGTAATATATTTATTTTTTTAAACGAAAATAACATATTTATTTTACACTATTTAAAATTTTAAATACCCCGTGCATCGCACGGGTTAAGAACTAATATTTATTAAAATATTTATGTCTCACTAAGTATGGTTAATTATTGTAATAAGTTAATTTGATCAACCTACATTGATTTTGAATTTTTATAGTAAAATCGATGATATTTGCAGGTTTCAACTACGATAGTTGAAAAAGGTCAATTATGGTAGAATTTCCTAAAAAAATATTCAATTTTGTAAAAGTTTATATCTTAACATATAGGATTACTTATTGTAACAAGTCCTATGGTCAATATACATTAAATTTTATTTTTTAATGGTAGAATTAAGGGTAATTATATATTTCAACTACCATAGTTAATTTTTTTTTAAAATTATGGTAGAAGCTCCTTTAAAAATAATAGATAAAAGTATGACACTCAAGAGTTTACACTAAGGCAAAACACTTAAAATGTATCTTATCCCAGAATTCTTATAATTTTCATTTAGATATATAGACAGGCTTGAGGTACCTAAAGCACCCGCATTGGTGAGCATGAGTGTTCACTCGCAATACAGTGTGGGTTTGTTTATCGTATCCACAGGAAGCAAGGTTCTTTTTATCAAAACTTCCACTACTTTTGCCTAGTTTAAGGTAAAAAGACGATTAAGAGAGGATTGAGAGAACAAAGACAGATTAATCAGATAAACACAGAGAAAAAGGGGCCCAATGGTCGGTTTTCGCCACCTAATGGTCACCTTCAAACAAAGCAATTCCGGACAAAGCACTAAACCAAGCTAGAAGTTAGGATATTGCAAGAATAAAGCCACTTCGGGGTCTCTCTCAAGGTATACCCGAATTTAACCCTCGAGGTTTGTCCAATAATCTCTTAAGGACGCACCTAAGAGTCTGTAATGCAAATCTCCCTATTCAAACTCATCCACTATTCTCATGTGGATTCGTTCAAATATCCATTCGAATACTCTAAAGACTACGTTTGAGTAGTTTTAGTGGACTTTCCCCATACTAAATCCCATAATCAATAGGGTAATTGAATGAAAACTTCATAAACAAGACCTAATGCTCTATCTAGAACTAACTCTAAGCAAAGGATCCCATTAGGGGCTAAACCTCCCCCTAAACCCTAAGGAAACTAGCCACTAATCATGTTAACAAACATAAAAACTAACAAACCTAAAGCAAGAAACCTAAACATGATATCTAGAAAGGAAACACAACAAGATTAATCACAAAAAAACTAATTAAAACAAGTAATAAAAGGAGGAGATAACACTTACCCAAATAAGAACTATAATGATCATAATAGAAAGAAGAAAATCCAAAGCTTGAATAATAATCTTCAAAATAAATGCTTCTTAATTGCAATAACCCAATACAATAAAGGCAAAGTTTTTCAGAGTAAAAATGAAGGGAGAATCTACCTAGAAAATAGTGGTAAGTAACTCTAAAAAGGAAAGATGAATAGTAATCAAAAGCTGCTAGGTTTAGATTTGGACCGAGTTTATAAACATAAGGGAGAAAAATTACAAAACGCAGTCGTTTTAGCCTCTAAAATTCCGTAAATCATGGTCGTCACGGGCGCTACCCCTGGTCGTCACACCCGTGACGAGGCGATTTCAAATTCTCTGATCGAATTCTATTTGAGGTAATGGCTACCACCGGATGTCACGCCCACTACCTCCTGGAAATCAGCTCCTTGGGAAATTTCTTCAACAGGGTCACGGGCGCTACCCTTGGGGGTAACGACCATGACCTCTCTCGGCTTTTTAGCAATTAATTTCCTCAAATTGGCCACGGGCACTACAACTGGGGTCACGCCCGTGACCTCTTGGGTTTGTTTTTTTGCTTGATTTCCATCCTTGGTCATGGGCGCTACAACTTGGGTCATGCCCGTGACCTCCTGGGTTTCTCCTTGACTCCTATTTGGCCTTGAGGACGAGGGCTGGCTTCTAGGGTCCCGGGGCTGCTTCGTTGAACTCCCGAGATGGGGTTCTTGGCAACAATGAACTCAACATTTATACTCCAAATCCAAACTAACCTGCACAAAACTAGTAAAGACACGAGTAAGAAACATTTATTAAGGAAGGTAATGAACTAAAATTCTAAGTAAATGGAGTAACATTTAGGCTCAAAAACGAGCCTAAACACCCTCCCACACTTAGGATTTCGATCGTCCTGAGCAAAAACTACCAAAGCAAACTACCTAAACACAAAACTCCACTTTCGTAGGAGACAACGGATGCATTTAGCGTATGCACCAAGCCCTTTAAACCCCCGGTAGCCCGGATGGACGAGGTGGGTCCCGTGAGGGTTTGTAGCGACTGTCCCCACAAAAGCCGAAGGAAAAACAAAAGAAATAAAAAGAAGGAGAGTGAAAACAAACAAAGAAATAGAACAAAAGGAAGGAGGAGATACTCAAGCCCATGACAACGCCCCTAGACACCCAACCGACCTTACCAATCAAAAAGAAGGGGCAAACATGAACAAACAAGGACACTTAGTGTAGAAGAATGCCAAGCTTAGAGATTTTCAACCCCAAGCAATTTCATGATGAGTGAAGCCCTTGTGCGCATGTGCAATTGGGCCTCTAATCGAACTTTCTAGCCTAGGTCGGTCGATCGAAGAAGTTTTCATGCTCAAGCTCAGATTTATTTAGCGAGTTACTTAATAAGTGTCACCCAAATCTATTAGTTGTCGCCCTTGGCTTTGTGACGACCGTAGGAAACATAGAAAAGGGTTCCACAAGCTTTAATGACTTTCTCGAAGTTTTTAGTGTGTCACCCAAAACTATTGGTGTCGCCCTTGGCTTTGTGACGACCGTAGGAAACATAGAAAAGGGTTTCACAGGTTTTAACGATTTCCTTATTAAACGTCACCCAAATCTGTTGGTGTCGCCCTTGGCTTTGTGACGGCCATAGGAGACATAGAGAAGGGTTTCGCACTTTTTAATGATTTCCTTATTAAGTGTCACCCAAATCCACTGGCGTCGCCCTTGGCTTTGTGACGGCCGTAGGAGACATAGAGAAGGGTTTCACCGGTTTTAATGAATTTCTCAAAGTTCTTAATGTCGGCATGTTTTGAGATCGATGCACAGCCTGTTAAGGGGCTTACTCTACCAGCGTGGTTATGCTCCATACGTAAACAAAGTACATAAGGGACGAAGGGCCGCTACCCACTATGCCTAACCACGTTGGTGAACCAACGAAATTCGAGAATTTAGTTTATTAGGCACGAGCAAGAGCATTAGACCAGTAAGACCAATCAATTTTAGCAAAGAAATGAACAAAGATAGGCGTATAAAATGGTAAGGAAATCACTTTCTCATTCAAAAGAGGGGTTTATTAGATGTAAATCATGGCAATCAACCAAACTAAGGCCTATGATCATTCATGTCGGCCGCTTCTAATCGATTAGTTCAATCAATTAGGTGGCTATCTACCTTGCTATGGTCGAAAGCATCTCCTAAAACTGAAAAACAAAACACTTTTGGGTTTTTCACTACTTTTTCTCATTTTTTCTTTCATTTTTCAAAGCAAACAACCAATTTTTTTTTTTAATTTTTTTGGATTTTAGGAACTAAGAAGAAAAAGAAAAAGGAACTAGGTGAGCTAAACTAGGTGGACTACCCTATATACAAAGAGAAACTCCCCCTCCCCCCTCCCCCACACACACTTAAAATCCACAATGCCCTCATTGTGGAGAGGGTGTTTCATGATGGGCAAAAACAAGAAAAACAACAAAAGAACAACAAATAACAACAGGAAACCGGTGGCGACCTGAGCCCACACGGCTCCAACAATAAATATCCCAACAGGTACACTCAAAGGGGTTCGCCACCAAAAGAGAAAAGTCATGCATGCAACAGAAATAAGAAACAAGGAAAGCTAAAAAGAGAAGGAACGGGCTCACCGAGAAGTGTCTTGAATGCATAAGTGAACACCGAACCAACGGGGGACAAAGAGAGAAAACGGTTAGGCAGAAAGAATGCGGCATGCATAAATATGTACACCTAACTAAAAAGAAGCAAAATAAGGGAATAAAACGAACTACAAAGCAAAACAAACTAAGGAGAAACAACCTAAGACTCACTAAAAAGCAAACCAAAAGAGAAAAACTAAGAACTAAGCAAAAAGAGAACTAAAGAAAAGAAAAAAAAAATTACAACATGTAAATTGCCTGGGATGCAACCGGCTTAACGCTCGATGTTGTTGAGCAAAAGCCGGGGAAAACAATCTCACAAAAGTCACACTTTGGAAAGTGTGGACTACGACACATCATCACAAATCAACCACTCAAAATGAGATAAAACTGTAGACTCAGCTGACAAAGACCTTAAACATTGGGGGAAGAGGGAGACCAACACACCCTACAACAAGATCAAGACCCATCCAGCCAAATCATAATGTTCCCCCCCCCCCCCTACACTTGTCATGCAAAATGCAATATAGTCAACTAAGGAGATTGGGGGGGGGGGGGGAATGCTCACAATCATTAGCCGAAACCCCCGGGAGGGGGTCGATCTGATGGGTAATAATCGGCGGGTGGTAACCATCCGGATGGGGGAATAGGGAGACCAACACACCCTACAACAAGATCAAGACCCATCCAACCAAATCATAATGTCCCCCCCCCCCCCACTTGTCATGCAAAATGCAATATAGTCAACTAAGGAGATTGGGGGGGGGGGGGGCGGGGAATGCTCACAATCATTGGCCGAAACCCCCGGGAGGGGGTCGATCTGATGGGTAATAATCGGTGGGTGGTAACCATCCGGATGGAGGACACTGGCCGCCTCCGCTATAGTATCCGTAGCGGAGCTCGTCGAGTATCTCGTCGTGCTGGTTCATCCGTACTTGAAGGTTCTTCAGTATGGCATGATCTTGTTGTTGAAGAGCGCGGATGTCCTGAATTCTGGCGTATATGTTGTTGAGTTGGGTGGACATAGCTGAAAAGTCCACTGAACTCATGCCGGACTGCCCATGAAGTTGTTCTTCTTCTCCTCCCTCTTCCTCTTCCTCTTCCTCTTCCTCCTCCTCGCTTCCTAACGGGCTACCCTCATCCTTGCTCTCAGCCTCTAAGGGATCGCCTTGGAGCACGACAGCGCTACGAGGCTCGCCGGACCATGTTTACCGGTTCCTTACATCAATGCGAGCCGCGTTCCACCGAAAATCAAAATCGGATTGGCGTTTCGGCTTGGTGTCGTGCAGGTAGTGGACGAGTAATCGACCTTGCACAAAAATCTTCATATTGATTAGTCGAACTCCGTCCAAAGGCTGACATTCAAAGTGAGGGTTTGCCCGCCTCATATACGACCCAAAGCCACATCGGTCCACAATGTATGAGATTATGTGACCCATGCCGATAGTGTATTTTCGGGTCGGCCTAGATATTTCAAAGAGCTGGTGGAGGATGACTGAGGCCGTATTGACCCGTTGTCTGAGAAGGGCGTTGAAGATAATGAACAAGTCCGTCTTACGGACGTTGTTGTGCCCCTCATTGCGACCGACCATCGAATTGGCGATCGGGCGATAGAGATAACGGACAATGGGATTGCAAAAATCCCGGGCCTTGGTACGCTTTGGGTCAAAATAACGTTGATGCGAACCAAATACACCAATATCAACTCTAGCCTGTCAAGTAAGAAGTTTCATGGCCCGGTCAGCTGGAAACCCTTCGATTTCTGAGGCGGGGAGGCCACCCGGTGGAAGATGCAACTTTTCACTAAATTGATCGAGTGTAAGACTGATCATACGCCCATTGATTTGAAAGCTGAGTGTGGCATCATTCCTGGTTGGTCGGGTAACCTCTAGGTATCTAAGGAATTCTAAGACTACTTGGCCGTAGAACTTAGTTCTAATGTTAATAAATCGGCTCCAACCCAAAACCTCGAGTAAATGATCTAGGCTAGGTTTGAAATTCATGTCCCCGGCAATAGCGCCATTTTGTTCACTCGCAATACAGTGCGAGTTTGTTTATCGTATCCACAGGGAGCAAGGTTCTTTTTATCAAAACTTCCACTACTTTTGCCTAGTTTAAGGTAAAAAGACGATTAAGAGAGGATTGAGAGAAAAAAGACAGATTAATCAGATAAACACAGAGAAAAATGGGCCCAAGGGTCGGTTTTCGCCATGTAATGGTCACCTTCAAACAAAGCAATTCCGGACAAATCACTAAACCAAGCTAGAAGTTAGGATATTGAAAGAATAAAGCCTCTTCGGGGTTTCTCTCAAGGTATACCCGAATTTAACCCTCGAGGTTTGTCCAATAATCTTTTAAGGACGCACCTAAGAGTCTGAAATGCAAATCTCCCTATCCGAACTCATCCACTATTCTCATGTGGATTCGTTCAAATATCCATTCGAATACTCTAAAGACTATGTTTGAGTAGATTTAGTGGACTTTCACCACACTAAATCCCATAATCAAAGGGTAATCGAATGAAAACTTCATAAACAAGGCCTAATGCTCTATCTAGAACTAACTCTAAGCAAAGGATCCCATTAGGGGCTAAACCTCCCCCTAAACCCTAAGGAAACTAGCCACTAATCATGTTAACAAACATTAAAACTAACAAACCTAAAGCAAGAAACCTAAACATGATATCTAGAAAGGAAACACAACAAGATTAATCACAAAGAACTAATTAAAACAAGTAATAAAAGGAGGAGATAAAACTTACCCAAATAAAAACTATGATGATAATAATAGAAAGAAGAAAATCCAAAGCTTGAATAATAATCTTCAAAATAAATGCTTCTTAATTGCAATAATCCAACCCAATACAATAAAGCCAATGTTTTTTAGAGAAAAAATGAAGGGAGAATCTACCTAGAAAATAGTGGTAAGTAACTCTAAAAAGGAAAGATGAATAGTAATCAAAAGCTGCTAGGTTTAGATTTAGACCGAGTTTATATACATAAGGGAGAAAAATTACAAAACGCAGTCGTTTTAGCCTCTAAAATTCCGTAAATCATGGTCGTCATAGGCGCTACCCCTGGTCGTCACGCCCGTGACGAGGCGATTTCAAATTCTCGGATTGGAATTCTTCGTTGTGGTAGCGGGCGCTACCACCGGATGTCACGCCCGCTACCTCCTGGAAATCAGCTCCTTGGGAAATTTCTTCAACAGGGTCACGGGCGCTACTCTTGGGGGTAACAACCATGACCTCTCTCGACTTTTTGGCAATTAATTTCCTCAAATTGGTCACGGGCGCTACAACTGGGGTCACGCCCATGACCTCCTGGGTTTGCAATTAAACTCCTGAATTTAGTATCATGTGTGGTTAGATTTCTATCAATACAAAAACAAACCAAAACCCAAATGAACATTCAAGAAGAAAAATATTGTTGCAATGCCATATAGTTTTTTTTAACAAGGAGTCACATATAGCTTCATTTGGAAAAAGGAATATTGATTAAGATATGCAATGGTTCATATAGTTCTAATAAAATATACAAAATATTTAGAGATGAAAAATTTATAATTCCATGCCTTATTTTAGCCAACTTGTATATACATCAAGTGACCCCGATCATCATGTAATAATTAAACTTAAACTTTCGAAATTATAATTGAGAGTTGAACAAGATTAGGGAGAATTAAGAATACGTTTGGTTGGTCAAAAACTCTGAGGTAATTGTCAATTTTTTTAAGTTGACTAATTTTCTCCATGTTTGATTGTATTTTGACATTGGAAATTTTTTACAGGTGTCCATAATTTGTAAAAATTAACAATAGAACTTTAGTAATAGCTAGTTTTCTGGTCATCTTTAAAACAATAAAAGAACAAAATTGGAAATAAAATCCAACAATTAATCAAACAAACATTATGGTACACCTATCATAAACTAGAAGCCACCTTGAATGTACACTTTACAATGCTCAAGAGTTGGACTTATATTAAAAGGGCTAATATCTCAAGTATGAAAACAGGTAAGAACGATACAAAACAAATATGACAAGATATACATTATAAGATAAATGATTTATCCATGGATCATTCCTTGGCTTTCAGCCACATTAACAAATGAGAGTATAAATGCTACCCAAAAGAAACACTTTGCAGTAAAACAATCATCATCTTTGATAATTTAATTTTTATGCTTCTAATTATCAGCCTTCGTAATGTCTTTTTAGTTTAACATCATTTAACAACGTTATTCTTTTAAATCATCACCTTTTTTTATTGTTTGTTTCTAGTAGAGGGGTCAATAGTCAATAATCTTCCTCCTTCTGATTTGACCCTAATAGCTGGCCAAGTGAACCAGATCTTACTATGTAATTCACTTCATGGGATGTGAAGTGAGAATGTGCTTGAGAATTGAAAGATTCAAGAAAATTGAATGAAAAGGCTCTCATTCTGAGTATTAAATTAAAAACTCATCCCCTACTCCAATTACATGCAAAGTTGTGTCCGCCTCTTGACAAGTGTCATGTGTTTCAACTACAAATCTATAATCAATCAAAAAGAAATATAACAGTACCTAAGTCGTCAACGATGCAGCGGTGAGGACTCCAAGTACACCAGGCGATGGGAAGAATGAATGGCATTGGTGAAGCTTCTCTCTTTAGCCCTCCATCTCTCTCTGAAATTCGAGTACAGATTTCAAATATTGAAACAGGGAATCGAATAAAAATTTACAATGATAATAAAGAATCTGAATTTCTTTCAACTTAGCCTCAAATCTAGGAAATATCATCAATATTTGAATCTATAGTTATGGTGGTGAATTCAATACATCATGGGTTGAAGAATACAGACAGAAGGAGACAAAATTTATGCTTGAAAATTAGTCAACCAATCCAAATAAAATAGCAGAATCGGAGAAGATTAGTTGAACGGAATAAAAAGCGACAAGAGTATGAAGCAAAGAGGGAGAGGTATAGGAGATGCGTGAAAGAAGCAAAGGGAACCAAGTGAACACAACCAAGCACAGAGACATACTGCTAACAAATAAGCAGCACATGATGGATCATAACCCAAGACTCCCTCTTTTCTTTTATAATAAACGATTTTTTACCAAGACAAAACACGTAATGGAGTAAGCGACAAAACCATTGCCCAGACCTCCATATAGAAACATCAAGGCATAGTTAGACAAGCTAAGTTTAAAATGTCACTTAATTAAAAGTGTTGCAAGTGATAGTGTCAAGGCTAATTCCTTCATCCTTTAACTGTTCAAAGAGGTTTAAACCATCAATCAGGATGCAGTAAGTCACTATGTCTAGGAACAAACCTCTATAAATCATATCTCTCAAAAACTCAAGTGCATTTTGGACTCTTGATGTTCGACACAAGCCATTAATTAATACATTACATGTAACAGTGCTAAGATTTGGCCTGTTCTTGATAATCTCTTCAAGTAAACCTAACACTTTGTCAATAGACCACTCTCACAAAGTACATTTATCGAGCCATTATATTGCACATAATTTCATCTGGAGAAAATCCTCTGGATAACATATCATTTTTACAAGCTTAAGGGCTTGTAGAATTAGGCCTATGCTCAAATACTTGAATTAGGGCATTGTATGTAACTGAGTCGGCGATTATTAAGAAGAACCAGCCTCGTTATTGAACTAACGAGTAGCTAGAACACATCTAAGCCGTATGCAGTGTGACAAAGACAGAGCGACAGAGACTTGGACTTTGATTCAATGTTAACCCATTTTGGTGATGATTTCAGTGGCTCAGCAATTGAAGATTAAAAAGCAGAGTTAGGCATGCTCAGTTCAATCAGACATTTAGTCTAACAATTGGTGGGCACCAAAGAAAAACAACCCTGACAACAAAGCTAGAAGTACCAAAGTTGCCAAAAAATGCAAAATGGTAGAAGTAGACAATAGTAAGAGTACTATAACCAATATGATAGTCTTAGGAATTTCATATGATCACTAAGAAACTCATAAAAAAGGGCATGTAAAATAGAAGCAGAAGGTATATAATCTGATTTGAAACAGATCATGGAGTCAGACGTTGGTGGAGAATCCATGATTGTCTCAAGAATTGAGTTTCTTACTTTCAACCCATTCAAGCTTGTCATTGGTTGAAGAACTCCCATAATTTTCTACTCAAAATAAGAACTAACATATTTAAATCCCAATGAGTATTGAGCATAGGCAATCCTAAATCGTAGCAAAGTTATAACATTGCAATTCAATTGCTCAACAAAGATATACCCAATAACCCAATTCTTAATGAAAAAAGACCAACTGAAAAGAAAAATAAAGAAAATGGAAAACAGAGCTAAGAACCCACAAAACACAGCAAAGAAGCAGACAGATGTGTTCACCTGAATGTAGTTCCTGCTTCAACCATTCAAATCGAGACTGCATATGCTGAATCGAGATAGCAGTAAATAAGCATGATGCAAATAGTTAGTGTGACACAAACAAATCAGCAAATTTACAAATTCATAAGAACCCCATACATAATGGACCAACCAAAATCAATAATTAACCTAGAATAGAACGTCTGAGTCAATTGAAATTATGTTTACTTGAATGATAATGGGGTTAGTATTCGTCTGGAGGGAGGTTGTGGTACCGAAGGGTTTCTCGATAAGAACAGATTTCCGGAAGGGGGAAATGGAAATCAGAAAGGTGAAAATTAGTGTTTAGAAGGCTGGGAAATAAATATACAGATGGAGATGGAGATTAGGAGTATTATTCAGCCATCAACAACACAATGGTTTCAGCAAGGCGAAAGGAAAAGATCGGCCAGAAGTAAATTAAAAACAGCCATGTACAACGCCAAATAGACAGCGAGTAAAATTTACTCCCTCCGTTTCATATTAACTGAGATATTTGGAAATTGTGCAGTCAAATGTTAAAAATTTTGATTATAAATTTCTCAATATATACAATGAATTATTATAATAAAATTACTACTATTAGATTTATAACGAAAAATACTATCGTAAAAGTATAATATTGTAATTGTTCATAAAATATCGTATAAACAATTATCAATCAAAGAATGACATTGGAGACCGTGATAGTCAACAAAATGACAATTAATATAAAACGGAGAGAATAGTTTACAAGGGAGTTGGGTAAAATAAGGTAAGGTAAAGTTGAATTAAGTTAAACCTAACTTACTAGTCTAAAGAATATGACCTAAATTGGAGTCGAGATAACTGCTCCCATCGGTTACATAAAAGTGGTGCTAGAGTCAGATAGTCAATAACTCATATCAAGGGCCAAGAACTCCGCAACCTTGCTAAGTGAATTTGATTTGGTGTTAGACGACATCTTGGAGCTTAGTCGGAGATTTGTTTCATGCCTTTGGGCCCATGTCAGACATGAGGGCAACTGTGTTGCACATAACCTTGCTAAATTCAGTTGTATTGAGGAGGAAAAGGTTTGGATTGATTCTTATCCTAGGCATGTCGAACCTATGTACTTACAAATTCTTTGGCTATGAGTTAAATTCTTCGCTTAGACTCTAAAAAAAAATGGAGTCTATAAATTTATAGACCAAAATATGTACCTACAGATTCCTTGGCTATGAAATAGTTCTCCACTGCCCATTTGCTTCACGGCGGATGTTGTACTCCCTTCAATTTCTGTCGGGTCCCTGATCGGGTTTGGGGTCGGACCTGGATCTCGTGGGTGATTCGGGTAGAGTGACGGGCTTGGACACCACATCATTGCCGGAGGAGTCGGTAGCGTCTTTGTCCATGTAAGACACCCGTGAAACCCTCACCTTGGACGTTGACTCCGCCGGAAGGGACTTGTTGATGACTCGCCTCTTGCTAATTCTTCTGGTTTACTATTTCTCTTGTTGTAAAGACTACAAAAAGTGAAAAACAGAAGGGGATTAGAGAGATAAAGCGTTTCTGGCAGCCGATGCACATGAACTCAAGGAAGTATAAATATGAGCTCCAATTTCTTATTTTTTCAAAAGTTTGAATGTATAACTAACCGTTAGCTCTTCAGGGAGAACTATCGTGCTCCGTACTATGCTCACGAGAAATCGGTCCCTTAAACGCTGGATGTGATAATGATAAAGCTCAAAGCCACTTGTCTTTAGGGACAACAAGTCCATCATTGCCAACAAATATACACTGTAATCATATTCACTGAAACCAAAAGCAAATAATGAAGTTTTAAAAAGAAAACTCAAACGAGATCATGGAAGTGCAAACTTTGTTTCGTATGAGAGCATATATTGTGTTATTTTCTCAAAGCTTCAGGTTCTTCGGTTGGTATTAAATGATGTGGCACAAAATTTCATTTGATTTTGTGTCCTATGATAGCAGAGAATTTACTGTCACTTGCATTTTTCACTCTATACTTGTTACCTTCTCTTGGGATTTACCGGAGTTTATGGTTCTCAAGATAGAGGTGATCAGCTAAGGATGTAGGACGGGTTGTGCAATATTCTGTATAGTTGGTCTAGTCCTCGGTGCTTAGGAGGGGATTTCAATGAAATCTTGTTTTCTGAAGAAATAAATATTGGTGTTTGCCCTTCTAACACAATGGAAGAATTTCGTAATTTCACTAATTACTCCACTTTGATGGATTTGCCGCTTAAGGGTAGAGATTTCACTTGGTCTATGACATGCGTTAGCTCGAGGTTGGATTGCCTTTTAGTGTAAGTAGATTGGTGATCCATGTCACTCTTAGGTTACTCTTAGGTCCTCTTAAGGGTTAGTAGGAGCTAATAACCTCGATCATTTACTGGTCTAGAAGACAATCAGCTAATTTTGGACACCAGGGATATTTTCGTCATTTCACATCCATATGAAAAATGACAAATTTGCCATTGGAGGTTGGTTGAGAATACTTTCCAGCCAAGGAGTACTTATTATCTACTTAGAGAGAGAATAATCAAGGAGATGCAAACGTATATACACCACTACCAACTTGTAATTCCTTTGCATTTATTCATGCTTTTGAATTGTGTTTTGTCCCCTCCCTCCCCTATTGTAGCTGGCTGATATACAACCTTGATGCCCAAGTTTTTAGCCAATTTTGCAAGGTGGCACTATCCTGTTCTTGTAGTTATTAGGCTCATTTGTTGCCCTTGAATTTTGCAAGGTGGCACAATGGTATTTTTAAGACCAAAAAACTCTAAGAAAAGCTTTATCCTTTTTCTATAAAAATGGTGGTGCTTATTTGGATCCTTTAGAGAAGAATTGGTGTTTGGCTTTATACTTCTCTTGGTGGTTATACTTGGTGATCAAGACTCTATCTTTTGGTGGGCATTTCCTTTGATGAAGAAGCCTTGTGATCTTAGTATACCTTGGTGAGTTTCTTAGCTCTTTAAAGGTAACCATGTTCCTCTTTAGATGAATTTATGCATTTTACTGTAGCTGTTTGATATTGCTAATGATTTTTGTGGATTTCAAATGAGTTTTAGTTGGTGTTTGTTCTGGAAATAATGTTGATGTGCTAGATAAATTTCATTTCATTGAATCGTGAATCCTAAGGAGTATTTTGGGGTTGTGATGTTCATTGAATGCTCGTATATTCTCACCTTAGCAAAACCAGAAACTAAGGGTCTATTTGGTTGATTTTGTGAAACATTTACTCTCCCCTTATTCGTTAGTGATCCTAGGTCATCATGGATGTCTAAAGGTTAATCTTTATGCCTTAGACTAATCATTTGGGAGGAGTTCTTCCCAAATATGGGTCAATTGAGGCTACTTAGGCTTATCTCTGGTCATTTTCCTATTACTCTAGAGACAACAAGGGAAGCGAAGGGTAAGATTCCATTCTGGTTTGAGAACATGTGGCTTCATTATCAGGGTTATTTTGAACTTATGAAGGCTTGGTGGGAAGAGGCTCAAGTTTCATGTTATGCAAGTTGTGTTGTTGCTAGGAAGCTTTTGTTTGTTAAGGAAAAACTCAAGAAGTGGAATAAGGTTTTTGGGGACATCAAGATTTAAAATTATAATCTTTTGGAGGTTATTAACTCCATAGATACGAAAGACCAATAAGGAGTGCTTTTGGGCACAAACATTGAACAGAGGAAGCTTGCTAAAGATGAGTAGGCTAAAATTGTCTCCATAGAGAAAATTTATTGGCGATAAAACCCAAGGGCTTTGTGGCTGAAAGAAGAGGATTGGAACATAGAGGTCTTCTATAGAGTAGCAAATCTCCATAGTAGATATAATTTATCTTATATGGTCGTGGACGGGATGATTTATGAGGAAAGTCATGGCATGAAGCCGGTCATTCACGATTTCTATAAATCTCTCTTTAATGAGTGAGAACCTTGGAGGCCTAAAGTTGATGGTATTCGTTTTCCCTTTTTAAGAGCTTCCGATAAGGAAAGAACTGAGTTGCCTTTTACAGAGGAAGCAGTTACTTAAACTCTTTTTGAATGTTATGGAATAAAGAACCTTTGTCCAGATGGTATGACGATAGCATTTCTTTAGCACAATTAGGACTCAGCTCGCGGTGATGTTATGCAAATCTTTAATGAGTTTTATTCTTTAGGTAAGTTTGTTTCTAGCTTGAATGCTACTTTTCTTGGTCTAATTCCTAAGAAGGCAAGTGCAATCAACATCAAAGATTTCCGCCCTATCAAATTGGTTGGGAGCATTTACAAGCTTTTAACTAAGGTTTTAGCTCTTAGATTGAGGAGTGCTATTGTGGACCTTATTTCAATTAATCCAAACACCTTTGTTGGGGGTGTCAAATTTTGGATGTTGTTCTAATTGCTAATGAGCTGATTGATTCAAAGGTCAAAGTGAATAAGGCAGGAGTTGTTTGCAAATTAGATATTAAAAAGGCTTACGACCATGTTAATTGGGATTTCCTTCTTATGTCATGTCTAGAATGGGTTCGGGAGATAAATGGCTTGCGTGGATTCACCCATGCATCTCAACTACTTCATTTGCAGTCTTTGTCAATGGTTCCCCTACAAAGTTCTTTAACACGTCTTAGGACTCCAGCAAGGAGACCCATTATCACCTCTTCTTTTCTTGCTAGTCATGGAGGTGTTTTGTAGGATTTCACAATCAACTTTCAAAGGGTTGCTCATCTTGTGTATTTCTCATCTTTTTGTGGATGACTCTATCATTTTTCTATGATACTGATTGCTCATCTTTGACCAAAATTTTTATTTAGAGTGAGCAAATGTCGGAAATTTGTGTATTTCTCATCTTCTTTTTGTGATTGACACTATCATTTTCTATGGTAATGACTGCGAACAAATGGTCAATCTTCGATGTGTTCTTACTTGATTCGAGGCTCTCTCTGGTTTGAGGATAGGTAGAAAGTACTATTATGCTTGTGGATCAAGCAGACGATGCGCAATTGCTAGCGGGTATTACGGGTTGTGGTATTCAGTCATTTCCGACAACATACCTAGGTCTTCTACCCACGATGCGAGCCCAAGAAGAAGTTGGATATATGGCATTCAGTGATTGAAAGGTTCGAGAAGAAACTCTCAAGGTGGAAATCAAAATATCTCTTGAAAGGAGGAAGACTAATTAACTCTAGTAAGGAGTGTTCTCTCAAGAATTCTGACATGCTTTCTTTCTCATTCCCCTTCCTTCGTCAATGGCAAATAAGTTGGAAGGTATTCAAAGAAAATTCTTTTGAGGTGCTTTTGGAAGTGATTTCAAGTATCAGTTAGTGAAATACAACATTGTGAAGCAATCTTTCTCCATTGAGGGACTTGGTGTGAGAGATCTACATCTTTTTTAATGTGGCTTTCTTGGGAAGTGGTTAAGATTCATGAATGAGAAAGGTTCTAGGTGGGCACCCTCTATACCTAATGGTTTACATGGTTGTAGTCTTTGGAATTATATTTCTAAGGGGTGGGAGCGTTTCTATCCACATGCTTCTGTTATTATGGGCGATGGTTCTAAAATTTCTTTTTGGCATAGTCGTTGGTGTTTGTAGGCTCTTTTGAAATATCTCTTCCCATCTCTCAATGTTCTTGCAGTAGATAGAAATGCTCTTTCTGCAGATTATCGAGAGCAATCTTTAGAGTCTAATGTTCGGTCTCTTATTCTTGTTCGAGATGGGTTTCCTGACAAAGGCTATTTGGTCATGTTTTTCAATGCATTATACGAGGTCAAACTTTGGGACACTTCACAAGACACGGTGAGATGAGTTCTAAGCAAGAATGGGGTTATTTCAGTGAGCTCCTTTTTATACAAATCTTTTAGCATGGGTTCTTCCCAATTACATCTTTTGGAGGTTGGAGCTTTCCCATTCGCCATTATATGGAAGTCTTTCCCCATTTAGAAGGATGCGTTCTTTGTTTGAGAAGCGGAACACGATGTCATCTGAACTTGTGATAATTAACAAAAAGGGGAAGATTATGGCTAACAGGTGTACATCGTGCAAGAGGAATCTTGAATTGCATAATCATCTTTTGCTTCCTTGTGACTTCACTCGACCTCTTTGGGCTTTAGCCTTTGGATGTCTTGGTGTTTCTTAGGTTGTATAACCCATGAAGAACAAGGCCTTGGTTATACCATATGTGATCATTGTGTGATTTAGAAAGAAAGGAATCGAAGCGTGTTTGAGGGGATTGAACTCCCTCTTCAAAGATTGAAAGACAATTTTGCTTTTTTAGTTGTACAAAACTTTGTAGGGTGCTAGTTGAACATCAATTTTTTTTAATCATATTATTAATACATAACTTATTCCTATAAAAAAAATAACAACAACATATATAGTGCTATATAAATATGTTGAAATTACTCAAACTTACTTGCGTTGCTTTGGGCATTCACCCTCAATCATACTCAATGACTCCGCATCTCTCACATTGCTCACTTTTGACAGCAATAATGCCTTTGTGAGATTATCCCTCTACACCAACAAATATGATATAACATTAACTTTTAACAAAATTATCGCAAATGTAAAAGATTAAAAGGATAATCATTTATGCAAATAACTTTAAAGGCATAGTCTACTTACAACAATACTTATAAGACCCATACGAGACTCCTCAAATGGGAGAGAGTCCAAGACCATAAAACGTCGGTTATATAAGTCACATACGACCAACAACCAGTGTTCTCCGGCTAACACCAGATAGAAAATCTGCTTATATCACACTAAGAATAGTTAAAACTTTATAAATATGAGCACACAGTTTAATAATTAATATAAGAAGATGCACACAAACGAAAGAGAATACGTACAAAACGAAGATCTTGAGAGTCCCTAATTTTTTTCGATGTGTGTTTAATCCATTGAGTGGTAGACGAGAAATCCTTCCACATAAGATACAAAGTCGTATTTGAAAAAAATTAGCTAACGGCTAATGCAAAACCAATAATACTAATAAACATACTGGAACAAAGTCATACTTACTTTACTTAAATATTCTTATACAATGACTTCCAACATATTGCACTGTATCCCTTCGCCTATTGTTCAAGAAGCTCAGAGTAGTTCTTGACTTCCACGGTGCTAATATAGTATCTATCACGATTGCTAATGTCCCCATGCAATGGAGGAACATATATTAGGCCCCATTAGTCTAATACGAAGACAGACCTATGGTTGCATGTGCCTTCTGGTAACTCAAATTGCAATCACCTGATTAAACATGTCTAGTTATCTTCAATATCAAAATATACATATCTTTTATGTCACCTTATAAATATCTGTCGTACAAATCAATCAAAATGAATGAAATCATTTTAAATACTAATCATTTTTTGGGAAGACCATTTGATGTTTCATATTTTGCATATCTGTTCCTTATTAATTCCACCATGTTCTTATCTTCATCCGACATGGCCATTGATAGGTATGCCTCAACAGTCTTAAAAAAATGCAAAACTACTATTAGAATTTTTTGTTTTTTTAACAAAGGGGTTTATTTCCTTGAAACATAACGGTAATGCACCTTCTTAGATACTAGCCCAACGGACGAATCCCCATATCCCCACCGCTGGAGGGTGACGATAAAGAATCTGCATTGGAGGAAGATTTGCTGTTTTGTTTGTCCACATGTGCACCCATTTTGTCATCATCATTACTTGGCTACAAATAATAAAACTTTATTAGATAAGCAATCTACAAAATAAAACGTGTTCATTTTAAAAATTAGATTCACAAGTAAAAAATCATACCATGCTGGGAGTGGTGTGACTGGAAGATGGTGTCGGTTCAATGTAAAAGTGCTCCATCCCGTCCACCGCAGCTCTCAGATCATGTATGAGTTGTAGGCACTGCTCAGTTTAGTTTCCCGTGATGAATCGACAGAGTGAACTAAAAACTTCCACGAAGCTTTCTTGGAGATCTTCTCTCACGTGAATATCACTTTCTCAAAGTATGATCTCCCAAACAAATCCTGGAGGTTTCTATAACTCCGAACATCCTAGCTCGGGAAAAATCTCGTCAAGCGGCAGCAATCGTCGCATCGCTGACATCGCTAACGACATGCCGAACAGCGAACACGTTCGTGCCCATCCTTACCATTCTTCTTCTTCCCACTATTCTCATTCTTCTTCTTCTTCCCACCGTTCTCATTCTTCCTTTTCTGATTCTTTACGGTTCATTTTCGTTTGGTACCCAAGAACACTTTAATAAAATTACGGTGTTAATATCAATGATCAAAATATACACGTCCTAAATGTAGTAAAATATTATCAGATAGATGACCCAACTCAGTCGACATTTATATAGCATCAAGAAGATGTAACATATTATCATATAGTATAACATACTAACAAGCAACACAATATACATTTATATAGACTCTAAACGATGTACCATATATCACTTGAAAACAAGGAAAAAATCAAAGAAATATATTTGGCTATTGAGACATTCCACCAAACTATTTACAGTTATGTAATGTCGTGTTATAACCAGAAAATTCAATAAAATTATAAATAAATCAAGGAGAATTTGTGTGAGACGTGCATATTTGTATGAAGAAAACATGACAAGGATTGTGTGATATAAAATATCGTAATACATTATATATTGAAAAAAAGAAAGACATTAACCTATACTTTGGTGAACCTATATTGTTTTAATAAGTTTTTACTTATCATTTCGTGCCAACTTTGATTTGAAGCTTTATATCTTTTCCTCTTTCTTAAGAAACTTATGGTCAAAATTTTTAAAATGTAACTGCATAATTTTAAAAAATGACAATTAATATGGAATGATGAGGATAAAGTTTAGCAATTTTAAAAAGAATACTTTAATCATTGTAGGGGAGACAGGGAAATGATGGGATACAATTTAGCATGTCAGAGTAAATCTCAACTCTCTTCAACTTAAAAGAATACAGTTTAGTAATGTTATCAAGTGAAACCACATGCTAAACGCAAGAAAAGAAATTAACAAAGAAGAATAAGAGACATCATAGAGTGAGCAACAATAATCATTGTCAGGACTTACGTAAACAAATGTCCTACATAAGTTTAATTACAACGCCTTCCATAGTATTAAGTGTCACCTGAAAAGAAAACCTCTTGTTCCTTGTGAGCTAGTTTCACCACCTAGAGAACCTACTCTGTTAACATAAATGAACAAAATTGTACGTTAAAACATGCATATTCAGACACATGAGACAAGCATTGATCATTATGTAACTTTGTATATAATACAAGAGTTGATGCTTGGTGCAGGACTGGAATTAACAACTGATCATATATGCAGTTTTTCATTCACCTTGAAGTTAAAATGATTACAAAAACTTAATCAGGCGGTCTATAAAATTATACATTGAACTCCATGCTCTGTGAATTCTCTTCCATTACTGCACCAGAAACTGTTGTCCTACAAACAACTAAAGGCTCTAAATTGTATAAACATACTTGAATCAACATCATTTTGCCAATCTAAAAGTAAAAAATCACCATGGACATCTTTAGCTGATTGGTTATCAAGGAGCTATGAAAATTTATCTCCATAACATGCTGCAATTTGTTCGGTTATCTATTATTTAGGGTTTTTCATTAAAGACACCAATTCATTAGTCATTACAAAAATAAACTGAGTCACTCGTTTCTGATTATTCATAATAATATAGAAAAATGTCAAGCATATATATGCAACATTGCAATGTGATTCTTTAAGTATATAACTTAACTTGTCTCTTATTATTCAAATCTTGTTAGAGCAAAGGGGTTTTCAGGAGAAATACAAACAAGATAACACATATAACTTTCAATGGATGAAAAATTAAACATAGAGGAGTAATGAAGACAATTACATACCAGTCTTCGCAAGTAATATGACAATCAGGGGTGTGTTGAATGTTGGGCCAATCTTCCTCAGTATTCTGTTGGCATCGTTTGAATAGGCCTTTGGCGCACTGGCTGATTTGAAGCCTTCTGAGAGAGGTGAGTTCCCCCATTGATTTTGGCATTGCTTCCTGTTTTTGACAATTCCAAATTGAAAGGGATTGGAGGGCAGTAAGGTAGCGAATCCCTATTGGTAATTTCACCATCTTTGGAAGCTTGTATAATTTCAATGAACGAAAGGTATGCTGAAGGCTACGCCACGACATTACATCATCCTCCTCTTCCTCTTCCTCTTCCTCTTCCTCTTCACTCATACTTAAATTCTCCAAATTATTTATCTCCAACTCCTTCAAAGCAGTGAGATGCTTCAACCCTCCACCGACACTTTTCAAATTATGGCAGAAGGAAATATCAAGTCACCGCAAGGAGGATGAGCAGGTGGAGAACACTTGCTCTACTTCTAATAAACTCTTTAGATCCCCGTCGACTTCTACCATCAACTCCTCAAGACATTCAAATGCCTCCCTCGGCAATGCAGACTTGAGAAGCTTCGTATCACGGATGGACACCTTTCTTAACTTGGAATTTCCAGATCCAAAGGCATTCATTATCCTCAGCTTTTTGTTCAGAGGCCCAACCAACATGAGTGTTTCTAGGGTGGGACAACTAGAAACAATTGTCAGTTCCATACAAATCCCAATTTCTAAGTGGGAGAGACATAGAAATGATGGAATAGACAGAATTCTTCACCACCATTGTTATCGTTCATGTCCTCGTCTCTCCACCATCCTTTCAATTTTGCAGTACTAGTAGAGTGAGTTCTTTGAGGGAGGGAAAAAATGTTTCTGACCCAGAAGCACCTACATAATCCCTCATACTTCGACTCTCTATGCACTCCAACTTATCCATATGTACTACTATAAGCGACTTTAGATGACGTAATTTCCCCAGTGAGCATAGCTGCTTCACTTCAACCCATGACATTTAGTAATTTTAATATTAATGAGATTAGGGAGACTGGCTGCCAACTGATCTTCCCTCCCCCAACTCGGCATTGGGTTACCACAATAGCATCTCAATTGGAATTCTTTGAGATTTGGATGTGGCTGCAGATGTTCTAATAACAATTCTTCCCCTTTATCCGTCATCATGGTACCATGACCAAACTCAATTACCACACGATCAAGATGTTCCTTGTTCGTTATATATCCTCCTTCCCTAGCATCTCTCTCAGCATACTCAGAATAGTTGTGGATTCGAATATGTAAGAGACCTTTTAGGTTCATGAGAGCTTTCAATTCTCCCATTTGATCCACAACATTGTGCTACGATGTAGATCTTTTATCACCACCTACTACAAACACAGAAAACTTTACAAAACCACTCAACATTCCCATGTCCGAAGGCATACATTTGAGGCGCCAGTAAGCATTATGCATATCTAAGACCCTTAGCTTAGCTAAGTTGGCCAAATCTCTCGGCAACTCCCTTAGAGAGCTACATCCATGTAGGTTTATAGTCTGTAGACGGAGTAGCTTTGTGATTAACTTAGGTAGCATCTCCAGGTCACCGTTTTGTGAAAGATCAAGATACCTTAAGTGCACTAGATTCCCCAAGACACTTGACAAAACTTTGATTCCCAATGTACTTAAGTCTAGTGTTCTTAGGCATCTCCAACTTCTCAATAACATAGCACACTTACACGTTTTCCACCTTGATAAAGGTGGAGACAAGTCAGAATTTTAGTCTCACAAAAAGACCTATTTATGCTGACACCAGATGAAAAAAATGCAAGATAAATGTCGAACTCTGCTGTCTAAGCTTTCTGTGAAGGAGTCTTCTTGTTGGCGAGATCCAAGGCGGGAGCCCACTTCAACCAAGACCCATAGTACACAAGTTAAGTGAGGTTCCATCTTAAAACCAATTGGTGTTAAGAGGAGTAGCCCACTTGACTTATATACTATGTGCTTTCTCTTTACTTTTTCGATGTGGGACATTTTTACTCATGAATGAATCCCAACAATCTCATCCTTCACACATGAGTCTCTTCCCCTTGATCGAAAGCCTCTTTTCACCAAGGTTTCAAGTCACCATCAGGAGCCCATTATAGCCGCACCTTACTCTACAGAGCCGCACCCTACTCCACTTGTTGGGGAGATCCAAAGCAGGAGCCCACTTCAACCAAGGCCCATGGTACACAAGGTAAGTGAGGTTCCATCTTAAAACTAAGTGGTGTTAAGAGGAGTAGCCCACTTGACTTAATACCATGTGCTTTCTTTTTACTTTTTCGATGTGGGATACTTTTACTCATGGGTGAATTCCAACACTTTTCTAACAACCACCTTGCTTGATACCTGTTCGACAATATCATGCATCAAATCATGAATCTTTCATGAAACAATATTGCCATATTCATCTTTCCCAACATCCTGGAAAAAAACATCTCTTCAAAAAAATATCAAAATATTCAGCACCTGCATGTTCTATGCTTTGACCTTATTGTAGAGGTACAATATAATCTTATGTCATCCAAAGATTGATCAATATATTCTTCTGAATCACATGATCCTTAGGAAACAATGCACAATAACTAAAGCATGCCTTTAAAGGGGATTCAACTTGATGGTAACTTATCTTCAATATAGGGCCAATGCCTTCATTCACCCCATTCTTAAGTTTGCCCAACTTGATGTTTTGAAACGATATCCATTTATCTTTTCCATAACCATAAAGATTGAAGACTACCTACCACTCTTATGGCGAGAGGAACATTAGCACACCTTTTAACTATTCCTCGACCAATTTCCTCCAAGTCACTATAATCTACTTGCTCATCTCTTTGTCCAAATGCCATAGTGTCAAACAAATTTCACGAATCCTTATCCGACAATCCTTTCAATTTATACGGGTGCCTATCTCCTATAGGTATAGTTGTCTTCTCTGAACGTGTTGTAACCAAAATCCAACTTCCTCTTGAACTACACTTTAAAAACTTCTCTAAGCCAAGCCATTGGTGGCGGTCTTCACTCCACAGATCATCCAAAACAAGGAAGAACTTTTTCCATTGTAGTTCCTCTTGAAATTTTTGTTGTAATGGCTCCAATTCCAAGTGGTTTTGATTCTCTTTTGTAATCAAGTGCAAAATCTTACGAAGGATAGCTCTTAGATCCAAAGTCTTTTAAGTTTCATCTGACACACAAGTCTACAACCTCAAGGGAAAATCTCTTTCAATCCTTGAATCATTATATACCAGCTGAACAAGAACAGTTTTCCCTAACCCTCCTATTCCTACAATAGCAAGGCATGAAACATCTCGTTCAACATTAGGGTCTACCAACCTACTGACGACATTACTGACATCAGTCTGCCTACCACTAATATCCTGAGTATTCTCAAAAGAAGAAGTATCCCTTCTCCTACGGGTATGCCGACTATCAAACCCAAAGTTGGAATTTTCAAGCCTTAATGGAAAGCTATTATAGACCTTGGCAATGGAATCAAACTTATCACCAATTTCCTTAACCTGTTTGGATGTTTTATGAGTAAGACTAAGGGAATTGCAGCAAGAAAATATAGTACGACTCACCTTTTGAGAGAAACTGCCACTATTTTGGAGCTTCTCCAACTCTGCTATAACGACCAACTCATCGAACAAATCTTCAGCGTCATAGACAACCTCAGTGAGTTGATCAATGTAGAGTTGGGCTTGTCTCAAAAGAGCCCCTTGGTCCTGCATGGACTCAACATCATCTAGCATTGCCTTGATGATATCGAATTTGTTTTTGAGGTTATCAAGGTCTGATTTTGTCTTAGAAGGGAAAAGAGGTCATTAAGATGAAAACATTGTAGTGTGCCAAAGAAAGTTTGCGCCATGGAAAGCACTGAACCCACGTCCATTATTTGATTTTAGTGAACAAGTGCTGGAGGAAGTAATGCCCAACGAGCACGGATGACAGTCCACCATATAGATGAACATCATAATCCCATGAATATGGGAAATTAAGTGCAAGGAAAGATCCATGTAACTGTCCTGGACTTTTGTTGCATTTATGTACAACTAAAATGAAGGATTTGTCAAAATAATTATGATGCCACCAGAGCAAGAACCCCATTACCCCACCATTGTTTCCTTAGTCAAGATTGTCTGCTTTGAATTGAGGCAAAAGTTTGAATGTAAGGGAAGTTATAACAGTGATTTGGTATCAACTAGCACTAGGAAAATTTCGGGTCTGGTCGAATTTGGGTATGTCAATGTGAAGATTTGGACGAAAAATTGATGTTCGAAATCAGGTTTTTTCGGGTTGAATAATTAGGACGGAACTAAATACCAGTCAAGATCTCGTTCTGGCAGAGAAATATTGCGTCCGAATATTCAATCAATTCAGTGAATATCATAATTCGGACGAAAAATCTATGACCAAACCTGAGTTTTTTGGGTTGGACAAATTCGGATATTCGAGTCGGACAAAATTTAACCTACGCTAGTATCAACTTTAAGATGTTTCACCAATAAATAATTAGCTATAAGTAGTGGAACCTAGCTAGTAAATTCCTTTCTTTGACTCATGTCTAACCATCTTATGGCATTTGAACAATTATGATTATGATGCCACCAAAGCAATTAAGAGTCCCACCATTGTTTCTTTGCTAGCTATGATATGGACTTGTAATTCTATTTTAAGATCGTCTCAAGTAAAATTATTATGAGATGAATTTCTTTCAAAGTCATATTAAAATGAATTTTTAATGTAAACGTGACTAACAAGCTCAAAAAATCTCTTCCAGGATCTTCCCATGCATCCTTACCCCCGAATCAACCACCTTATCCTGACCCATATGGTTACATTATTAAGGAATTACTCAAGAGAATCCCTACCCCTAGCCCTCTAGTTGGGGATAATTATAAGGATGATCATTGCGCGGACAGGGTAGCAGGAGAAACCGTAGGACTTATTCAGGGGGAAGTGATCCGGTGGAACTAGAAGAATGGATTCGCAGCATGGAGAAAATCTTTGAGGTTGTATAAATACCTAATGAGAAGAAGGTCACCATTGGGACCTTTTATTTAATTGGGGAAGCAGATATATGGTGCGGAACTTTGAAGGACAAGTATAAGGATTCAACCCTAGCTTGGAAAGAATTTCTAGAAAGTTTGAGGGCAAAATTTTATCCTATGTCTATGAGGCGTCAGAAGAAGAAAGAATTTTTAGAGTTAAGTATGTTGGATCATCCCGAGTGGTATGTAATGCAGTATACCACCAAGTTCAATGGGTTGTCCCGCTTCACCCCTAATTATGTAGCCTCAGAACGACTCAAGATAGCGAGATTTGGGGCCTGCTAGGGAGAGGGGTAAAGGGGGGTTAAGAAGGGTAAAGGAGGATCCTTACCCCCGCTTGGGAAGAGAGTGAGAGAGGGTAAGGGAGGGTAAGAGGGAGTGAGGTTTACACCCTTTTACCCCTCTTAACCCTTATTTTTTTTAACACTCCAATTTGGGGTGTAAGACCCCATTTTAGGGTGTAAGCAGGTGTTTAATTAAGTTATAATATACCTACAATGGGAAATGATCATAATACCCTTAACCTTAATTGATTTTTTTTTTTTTGGGAAATAATATTATAACTTAGTAAAGAACAGGCCAAGAGGCCCAGCAAATGCATTACATCAATAAATCCACCGCCCAATTTGGTGGGTACGTGTCCCAAAATTCAATTCCTAAGTGATAGAGGCCCCATTGAGCCAGACGGTGGGCCAACTCATTCAATTCTCTTCTGACCCAAACAAAACTTTTAATCCCTAATTCTTCCTTTTGGCATAGCACATCAACAAACATATGGGAAGACGGTCCTCGATTCTCAAAGCCTCTGTTCAAACTCCCAACCAGCCCCTGTGCATCACTCACCACCACAAATTCACACATACCCTTATCTTTCGCCATTTCCAAACCCCATTGAATAGCTCGAAGCTCTGCTCCCTCCACATCAGCGAACCAATTTTGATAAGCACAAGCTGCCCATCTGAAAGTGTTATCCTCCCCCACTGCCACACACCCCAAGCCAATCAACCCCAGCTGGATGTCTAGAGCTACATCACAAAACACTCTGTCTCCTCCTCCGAACCCAAGCTCCCTTGTAGGTAGATGTGCGAGGGGTCTCTCCTGGAAGTTGGATCGACCAAAGTCTCGGTGCGCTTTACAAGCTCGCTCAGCCACCAGCCCCATATCAACCTCCCTACTGTTGATGGTTCGCTCATTCCGAGCCCACCAGATGCTCCAAAAACCATAGGCTGCGAGTTCCCTCTTTTCCGGCCCCAGAATTGATGCAACTTTCTCCCACCATGTTTTTGCATCTTGCTCATCCACCTCCAGGATCTCCGTCAGATTCAGTTTCTGCCACACCTCAGCCACCCATACACATTTTCTAAAGAAATGGCTAGCATCCTCCCAGCTGTTCCCACACGCAGTGCAACCAGCCTCCATGCCGCATCGTTTCATCAATAGATTTGCTTTTGTTGGCAAAATGTTTCTGCAGAACCTCCATATCAGGTTCTTAATTCGTGGATGGACCTGCAAGTTCCACACATCTGTCCATTTTGTTGTCGTCGATGGATTGGAAGAATCGTTGCTAATGGTATCGCAGCACATAGTATCCCGACCTGACCTCGTACTCACCTGATTTCGTATGCAGCCACCTAGGTGAATCTCGTGGTCTTCGCTCACTAAGATAAATACTGCAAATTTCTCTTGCCTTTTCAAAACCAACAAGCTCCTGAACCATCTGTTCATTCCATTTATGCTCTCCCGAAACCATCAAGTCACACACCTTCAGGTCTTCCATCCCTTCCGGAGCAGCTCCTAGAAAATGCCCGGTCACCTTTGGCATCCATTTATCTTTCCACACTCGGATATCTCTGCCATCCCCAACATTCCATCCGATCCCCTTCAGAATCAGGTTTTTACCTTCCATTAGACTTCTCCAAACGTAACTCACCCCTGCTCTAACCTCTGCTGTCAATATGTTCGACCTTGGAAAATATTTCGCCTTTAGGATTTGTGAGACCAGAAGGCTCGGGTTGGTTAATATCCGCCACACCTTTTCCTTGGCAAAGTTTCTCCCATGCCAACCAATGTATTCCTCGTTTCGCCTCGTCACCCCCCCCCCCCCACTAGAATCTGCTCACCATACTCCTCAAGTCATCACAAAAGGTCACTGGGAGCTTGAAGACGCTCATAGTATACGAGGGAATGGCTTGCAGTACCGCCTTCACTAACACTTCCCGCCCAGCTTGAGAAAGCAACCTCTCCTTCCACCCCTTAACTTTGCTCCACACTTTTTGTTTCAACTGTTCAAATATTGCTTTCTTCGATCTCCCTAAGCACAAAGGCAGTCCTAGGTATTTTTTCGACTCCCGCATCTCGCTCATGCCTAGGATTTGGAGTATGCCATGCTTCCTGTCCTCATTTATATTAGCACTGAACATTAGTTCCGACTTTGCTAAATTGATTTGTTGTCCCGACATATTTTCATACTCCTTCAGCATTTCTTTTAATCTGGTTGCTTCTTGTACAGTTGCTCGCGTGAAGACAAGACTATCGTCCGCGAATAAGAGATGGGATATTTCTGGGGCTCTCTGCATATTTTCAGCCCATGCAAACTCCCATCCGCGCAGGCCTGTTTTATGAGACTGGAAAGCCCCTCCGACACCAAGAGGAAGAGGTAGGGGGACAACGGGTCTCCTTGGCGGAGTCCCCGACTAGGCTTGACCAAACCACCAACTTTCCCATTTACATTGAAAGAGAAGGTAACCGTTCGTACACATTTCATCACCAAACCGATCCAACTATCCGGGAAGCCCATCTCCTTCATTACCCACTCCAAAAAATCTCATTCAACGCGATCATAGGCTTTACTCATGTCGAGTTTTGTCGCCATCCAAGCCTTTCTACCCCTCCTCTTTTTCTTCATATAGTGAAAAACCTCATACGCAACTATCACATTGTCGAAAATCAAGCGCCCCGGAACAAACGCCGATTGTCGCCTATCCACCATCTTATCCAAAATCATCTTCAGCCTGTTTGCTATAACTTTTGACACCAACTTGTATGAGACATTACACAAGCTAATCGGTCGCAGCTCCTTCATGTTTCGCGGTTGTTTGGTTTTGGGTATCAGAGTTATAACCGTGTGGTTTAAATCTTCTGGCATCGCTCCCCCGTTTAAGATGTCAAGGACGATCCTGCTCACCTCATCCCCCACAATATCCCAGTATTTTTGATAAAACAGAGCGCACATACCGTCCGGGCCAGGAGCCTTGAGGGGTCCCATCTGCTTCAGTGCATCCTCTACTTCAATTTTGGTGTATGTGCGCGTCAACCACCGCCTCTGATCTTCCGTAACTTTCTCCTTCAAGTCAGTTAAACTTACTTCATCAAGTCTGGGATTACTTGACTCAAAAATACTGGAAAAGTATTCCGCCACAACTCGTTCTACTGCTGCCTGCCCCGACACAACATTCCCGTCGCTATTTTCAATATTTATTATGGCATTCTTCCTCCTCCGTTGAGCAACACGCACATGAAAATAGCCTGTGTTCTTGTCTCCTGATCGAAGGGCTGAGTGATGAGCCCTTTGTGCCCAAAAGATCTCATTGAGTCTATCCACTTCTAAGAGCTCCATTTCCACCAGCCTAATCTCTTCCATCATCGGCGGGTGTGATGGATGCCTGCACAATTCATTGAGTCTTCTCCTCAGGTTTGTTGCTCGATTCTGTAATACCCCAAACTTTGCTTCACCCCATTTTTTAAAATCCATGCAACAATCAGTTAACCTCCTTGAAAGGTTTCTCTGAGCCCCAACCGTTTCTGTCCACTTTCTTTGAACCACTTCCCTAAAATCCTCTTCCTCAACCCAGAAGGCTTCGAATCTTGCTCCCATTGTCCTCCTTGTGTCTCCCCCTCTCTTCTCTTCGGTGTCTAGAATAATTGGGTAGTGGTCCGATCCCTCCCAAACCATTGACTGCACCCACCCTCATGGCCACCTCCTATCCCATTCCTCGTTACAAAGGAAGCGATCAAGACGTTCCTCAATGAAATCTTCTACTTCTCTTCGGTTGCACCATGTGAATCTATAGCCTTCGTGCCCCATATCTCTTAGCCCACACCATTCTAAGGCATCCTGGAACGCTGCAGCCTGTTGGAAGTCAAAACCGACTCCCCCTCGCTTCTCATTTGGGAAGAGCAATCCATTGAAATCCCCGAACAATGCCCATGGCAGATTGTCGTTGGCTTTTAGGAGTTTCATGAGTCGTGTTCGGCCTCGTTCCGAGCCGAATTTCTTCTCTTTTATAGGGTATATTTGCTTGTTTTAACCCCTATTTATATATTAGATATAATGATTTGGTGTTTTGTAGGAAAATAAGGAGTTAGAAGAAGTTTGGGCTTAATTGAAGGTTTTTAGGGAATCCCGAGCTATTTCCCGAGTCAAACCAAGTCAACCCGAGCCGAGATCCGAGTCAAACCAAGTCAACCCGAGCCGAGATCCGAGTCAAACCAAGTCAACCCGAGCCGAGAGCCGAGGCGAAACCGAAGTCGGAAATTCCATATCAAGATTGGCGCAAACAGGGGAACGGTACAAACTTAAAGGTTTGAAATACGTGTGCCTTCACCCTTTGGGTCATAACTCCTTCGTTACAACTCCGATAGCTCTGAAATTTTGGGAGCTTAAAGTTCACACCGAGAGCTTTCCATCGATATCTTACGGGCCTAAAACGGAGTTCGGATGAAGAAGTTATGCGCGTTTGAAGTCGGCAGGGAAAACTGCCCAGAACGCTTGCTCGCCCGAGCCATCTGCTGGCTCGCCCGAGCAAGGCTTCTGGGGCAACAAAAACACCAGCCAGAATGCTTGCTCGCCCGAGCCAGAGGGTGGCTCGCCCGAGCCACACTGTCTGCGGAGAAATTGCTGCGCGTGCTGAGAATTATTTCTAGGGTTTTGGGTTGTATTTTTCCTTCTTCTATAAATACCCACTTGTATTAATCTAAAATTATCAATTAGCCTAGGTAGTTTAGGAGTAGAATTAGATTTAATTGCTTTCCTTTATTTGCTTTAATCTCTCTTTAATTGTTCTTCAAGTTTTCAATTGTTCTTCATTGTTCTTCAAGCTTTCATTGATTTCTAGCATTTGTATTCAAACTTTCTCAAGCTTTCTCAATTCAAGCAAGTTTCCATTAAAGTTTTACAAGCTTTCTCTCTCTCTCTCTCTCTCTCTCTCTCTCTCTCTCTCTCTCTCTCTATTTTCCATTGTTGACTTGTTTTCCAAGCTTTATAGTGTTTGCCACAATCAACTCCATTTTTAGTGGGGAGGAGGGTCAAGGAACTCCAATTCTACTTACTAGTGAGAATTTGGGGGATTATTGGTAATCCAAACCACAATTTCTTGTTTGTTCGGGGGAAATTCAAGTGTAGATTGAAGGTTTATTGAAGATTAGTCATCAAAGGTATAATTTCTCGTTCCCAATTTCATTGTTCATTCATTGTCTTCATTCATGCCTTTTAACTGCTTTCATCTTTAAGTGCTTTCTTTATTGCTTTCTTTTAATTGCTTTCTTTCTTATTATCATGTCTAGGTTAGATTTAAATGCTTTCTTTACATAATTTATCGCTTTCCGCATTGAGAAAAACCCCTTTACACAAACCGATTACCCTTAATCAAGCCTCACACCCATCCCTGAGACCGACAACCTTAACTTATAAAACCACAAAAATTACAACCGAACAATGGCACCGTTGCCGGGGATGGCGTTATTTGGTAGATTAGGCTATTGGTTTGTGTGTAAATAGTTTAGTTGCTTTCTTGATTATGTTAGAAAAATGTAGCACAAAAACTTGAATATCGAAAAAAAAAACAAAAAAAAAGAAAAAAAAGAAAAAAAAAGAGATGGCATGTTTTAGCTTCCCTCAAAATGAGCAAGAATTATTTTGTGATTATCGTGATAGATTAAATGATTATCTTGCGTATTGGGCCCCTCATGGTTATATTTATTCTAATTTGGAAGTGTTAGTTGTTACTAATGAGGGATTGAATTTCGAGACCCGTTCTCTTCTGAATTACTTTGATTTCAATGTTGAACATGAGTATCGGGCTTGGGAATTATTTGATTGGTTGTACACGGATACTCGCCAATTTGGGGAGACTTTTTATTCATCGGGTTCTTGTTTTGCTAATCCATGTGCTCTTCATGCTCAATTGCACTATGAGAAACGTTATGATCTTTCTCCATGTGATGATGTTGAGTCTCGTCATTTGTGTGTGCATTGTGAATCTCCGTCTCATGCTTCCGAATCTTGTAGACTAGATAAAATTGGTGCTGAAATAGTTGGTTTACAAGATAGGATGAATAAATGCATGCAAGAATTTAAACACGTGCTTAAACCTAGGGTGGAAACTTATCTTGCACAATTGGTTTATTCGAATGCTGAAATAGGTCATTCATCGTCTTTGAGTCCTGAAATGTATGACGATTCTTCTGTATATGATTATGATTATGATGATGACTACTGTAATGGACATAGTTTTGTAAGGAGGATTAGTGATTCCTTAGCTCTAGCCCCACCTAGTGAGCATGAGGAACAAGATGATTCTGTGTGTGATGATGAAGAACTTGATGATTACATGCTTGATGATGAACCATTGTCCACACCGCTGTCCATGCCTTTGTGTGAAGAAAAAAATAAGTTTATTGAATGCCATGATGCTTTTGATATAATTGAGCATGATCTTGTTGAGAGTGAAGTTGAATTCTTTGTGATTGAATGTGTGCTAGATGGTGATTTATTCACTTTCATTGAGAATTATTGCATTAGCGAGGCATTAGCTACCCTTTCTTGTAAATCCATTGATGTGAAATCTTGTGATGATGAACTTGAGTCTATGGGGATTGATCCTAAGTGTTTGAACTTGGTTTGTGACAATGATATTTTTGATGGTGATATGCTTTATGAGTCGTTGTTTGCATCCAAGTCTTCCCATGAGCATGTCCATGAAAGTGTTGTATTGCCTCCTTCCGTTGCTTTGCATACCCAATTTCCATTTGCGAGTCAATGGGAGGACCCATTTGTCATGTATCCTTTCACCGTGCCTAGAAAAGTCTTGTATATTCATGAATTTCATCAGTTCTATGACTTTTCTAAGGCATTTGATAAATTGTTAAGGGCACTAATGTTTGTTTATGTGCTATATCAGTGTGCTCTTACCACCACCATTCTGAGATGCATGAGAGGATGCATGATTTGTTACTCCGGGCGTTGAATGGTTCTGACTTGGTGCCCGATATCGTGAGGTGAGAAGGAATAAGCTTATTGATAAGATGCCTTCGAGGTAATATCCTTCCTCACCTTTTTGTGTATATTTAGTGAGTCGGTTTTCTTTTCTTCTTTTATTTTATTTTTGTGTGTGTCTTTTTCTTTTATTTTGGGGTGCTTGCTTACCAACTTCTGTTTCCATTTGAGGATACGACAACCTCTTTGTGTGGGAGTGGGAGGGTAGTATGCATTCCGGTTTGTGAGTCCAAAGAAAAGAAAAAAAAGAGAGTGAGAATTGTTTCGTAAATATTTTAGTTTGTTTTCTTAGTTCTTAGTCTCTAGCGTCTTGTATAGTTTGTTTTTCCTTTTTTATCTTGCATGTGAACCATCACACATAGTATGTTTTTCTTGTTTATTTCTAACATTTGGTGTGATGTTCCTTGGATCGTGGATTGAATATGCTTGATTGAAGACCTCAAGGTAACCTCTTTCCACTCTCTTTATGTGAATATATCGATGATCCATGTTGCATGCTTGGTTTTCTTTTTGGGTGGCGAACCCCTTGAATGTGAATGTTGGGATTATATTGTTGTTGGAGCCGTGTGGGCTCGGGTCGCCACCGCTTTTTATGTGATAAGTGTTTTGTATATATGCTTTTCTTGGTTTTCTACCTTACTTGTGACACCCTTCTCATGATGGAGACATTGTGATGTCTTGTGTTGGAGTGGGGGTGCTATTTTCCATTTGTCATGGGTAGATCACCTAATTTTTTTGAGTCTTTTGTTTTTGTTTTTCTTAGTTTGTGTCCAAAAATCTAAAAATATTTTGTGTGTGAAAGAAAATAAAAAGGGGATAAATGTTGTGAAAAACCCAAAAGTTATTTTTCTTTTTGAGGATGTTTCCGTTCACAGTTGTGTAGATAGTTGTCTAATCGGCTGATTTAGTCAGTTGGAAGCGGCCGGTATGAATAATGATGGGCCTTAGGAAGGATTTTTGCCATGAATTATCTCTATTAGACCATTACATGGAATGGGAAAGCGGAATCCTCAATTCTTACACGCTGATCGAATTCTTACCTAAGTTAGACGGTTTTAGTTGTTCAATTGCTTAAGCTCTTAATTAATGCATTAAATAATTATTGTCGGGCCTACCGTCATGGGTTGGTTTGGGTGGATCGGCAGCCTATGCCCCTTAAGTGCAATGACTCACTTATGGAGAAACCCAGCAGGGAGGGTAACCCTTTGCGAAGGCCGGTGCTTAAATCCCGCAAAACCCTACACAAACGCTCTAAAAGAGCGTAGGTTTTGAAAAAGAAAGAAAAGAGCAAAGCAAGAAAAAGGAAAAAAGAGTTGAGCAAAATAATGGTAAGAAAGAGAAAAGTAAAAAAAGAAAATAGCAAAATAAGAAAAAGAAAGAAAAGATAGCAAAGTAAGAAAAAAAAAGAAAAGAGAGGTTAAAAGAAAACCAAGAGTGAAGTAGGATAGATAATCCCGAGCTTGAGCATGAGAACAACTCTGATTGTCTGGTTTAGGATAGGAAGGACCGACTAGAGCCCACTTGCACATATGCACGAGGTGTTTTGCTCATCAGGAAGTGTTTTGGTTCAAAATCTCAAAGATTGGCAGTTTTCCAACCTTCGTGTCTTAATTTGCTTATACTTGCTTCTTCCAATTGATTGTTGAGGCGGGTTGGGGAACTAGGTGCATGATTGGGAACGGGAATTTTTTCTTTGCTTTTGTTTTGTTTCGTTTTTCGATTTTCACTTCTTTTTCTTTCCCCTTTTTTTTCTTTTCTCGAGGCTTTTGTGGGTATAGTTGCTATAAACCCTCACGAGACCTACCTCGTCCACCCGGGCTACCGGGGGGTTTAAAGGGCTTGATGCATATGTTAAATGCATCCGCGATTCTTGCGAAAGTGAGTTAGGTTTTTAGTTTTTCTTTTTAGTCCTTTTCTTCGTTTTTAGTTTGCTCGGGGCGAGCAAACCCTTGTGTTGGAGTGGTGTTCGGCCTCGTTCCGAGCCGAATTTCTTCTCTTTTATAGGGTATATTTGCTTGTTTTAACCCCTATTTATATATTAGATATAATGATTTGGTGTTTTGTAGGAAAATAAGGAGTTAGAAGAAGTTTGGGCTTAATTGAAGGTTTTTAGGGAATCCCGAGCTATTTCCCGAGTCAAACCAAGTCAACCCAAGCCGAGATCCGAGTCAAACCAAGTCAACCCGAGCCGAGATCCGAGTCAAACCAAGTCAACCCGAGCCGAGAGCCGAGGCGAAACCGAAGTCGGAAATTCCATATCAAGATTGGCGCAAACAAGGGACCGGTACAAACTTAAAGGTTTGAAATACGTGTGCCTTCACCCTTTGGGTCATAACTCCTTCGTTACAACTCCGATAGCTCTGAAATTTTGGGAGCTTAAAGTTCACACCGAGAGCTTTCCATCGATATCTTACGGGCCTAAAATGGAGTTCGGATGAAGAAGTTATGTGCGTTTGAAGTCGGCAGGGAAAACTGCCCAGAACGCTTGCTCGCCCGAGCCATCTGCTGGCTCGCCCGAGCAAGGCTTCTGGGGCAACAAAAACACCAGCCAGAATGCTTGCTCGCCCGAGCCACACTGTCTGCGGAGAAATTGCTGCGCGTGCTGAAAATTATTTCTAGGGTTTTGGGTTGTATTTTTCCTTCTTCTATAAATACCCACTTGTATTAATCTAAAATGATCAATTAGCCTAGGTAGTTTAGGAGTAGAATTAGATTTAATTGCTTTCCTTTATTTGCTTTAATCTCTCTTTAATTGTTCTTCAAGTTTTCAATTGTTCTTCATTGTTCTTCAAGCTTTCATTGATTTCTAGCATTTGTATTCAAACTTTCTCAAGCTTTCTCAATTCAAGCAAGTTTCCATTGAAGTTTTACAAGCTTTCTCTCTCTTCTCTCTCTCTCTCTCTCTCTATTTTCCATTGTTGACTTGTTTTCCAAGCTTTATAGTGTTTGCCACAATCAACTCCATTTTTAGTGGGGAGGAGGGTCAAGGAACTCCAATTCTACTTACTAGTGAGAATTTGGGGGATTATTGGTAATCCAAACCACAATTTCTTGTTTGTTCGGGGGAAATTCAAGTGTAGATTGAAGGTTTATTGAAGATTAGTCATCAAAGGTATAATTTCTCGTTCCCAATTTCATTGTTCATTCATTGTCTTCATTCATGCCTTTTAACTGCTTTCATCTTTAAGTGCTTTCTTTATTGCTTTCTTTTAATTGTTTTCTTTATTATTATCATGTCTAGGTTAGATTTAAATGCTTTCTTTACATAATTTATCGCTTTCCGCATTGAGAAAAACCCCTTTACACAAACCGATTACCCTTAATCAAGCCTCACACCCATCCCTGAGACCGACAACCTTAACTTATAAAACCACAAAAATTACAACCGAACAAGTCGCCAAGTGTTTTCCTTCTGTGCTTTTTCCGGCCATCCATACATCCCTGTTATTCTGAAAGCGCCTCCGTCTCCCTGAATAACAGCATCAATATGATTCCCCGAGTACGATCTGATTGTCAAGTTCACTTCTTCTTTCCACATCAGCGCCAGTCCACCCGATCTCCCCCTTGGAGGTGCCACCATACACCCATAACCTTAATTGAATTACATGTAATATGAAAGGGTAAATATGTCAATTAACATTTTACTATTATGAACTCTATGTTAGGTTTTAGGTTATCTATTTCCTAAACAGATACAGATTAATTGGCGGAAAATTATAACAATTATAAACAATTAATCAACACAATTGCAGAGGCTTTAGTAATTATACCTGCTCGCTAATTCCTGCTGAAGAAGAGGTTGACCTTCCAGATTCCAACGCTGAAACCCTCTACTAAAAAGTCCACGCAAAGACTCAGAACCCGATTGCTAGATCGACCCGATCGAGACGAATCTCAATCTAAGATGTATGTGAGATTGTTTCGGGAAACAGATAATGTTTCCTGAAACTAGAACTGCAAGCTAAAAGAGAGAGGAACTCAGGAAATCACCCCGGTATCTCTCTAAGAGTCGTAGGCAGTTGGTGTGGAATAATCTCTCCCAGAGACCCCTTTATATAGTATTTAGAAAACCTAGGGAAAGGGTTCAAAAACCCTAAAGGGCCGAATTAAAACAACGGCGCCTTTCTGGGCCCAACACGGTCCGTGTTGAAACAACACGGTCCGTGTTGGACTCCAGAAAGTCCAATTATTCGGCCCATAGACACCACGGATTGTGGTGTCTCAACACGGACCGTGTTGGGACAACACGACCCGTGTTGAACCCAATTCGGTCCGTGTTGGGCTGATTTCTCACAGAAATCAATTTCCAACTTTTCTAAACGTGATACAATATCATTTAGGTTACATACATTGTTCCAGGGCACTGACTTGTGTGACCCAGAAGGACCAAATAATAACAGTGGTATTAGGAAATAAAATTACTATATTACTTTGGTTCAATCTCCGTGTGTATCGAACATTGTCGGGACATTCCCAACAATCTCCCACTTGTCCCACAAGTGTTCGATTCCTTGAATTCCTTTGTCACTTACTGTCTCATGTTCGGATAAGGTAAGCTGATGTCATCCTTATGTAAGGTCCGAAACGTTCCTCGATCTCCGAGTTTAGACTTTGAAAAAACAGACGATCAACTATTGATTCAACTGAGCTCGGCCAAGCATTTTCAGTCCAATCTCACCGAGTCAGACACACATTCTCACATGTTCCAACTGTAACCCAGACACCGCCTTTATAGCCTACTGTTACGAAAGACGTTTGACGCGCTCCAAAGTCACAGCAGACCATGTAGTCTATGTATTGAACTCAGGATTTAGGAATTTTGAGTAGTGAGCCTTATGACATTCCTAACTTAAAGAGCTCCCACTGGGGGGGTCAGTTCGGTAGTTGTTCTCAACAGTACCCATGTGATTGATTTATGATGTCATCACATCACTATGATCACGAAACTTGATCATCACCTCAATCCTACATGCTAATTGTGTTGATATTATCACTGTTCCTACGTGATAATACAATTAGGAACCAGGTCGACTATCGACCAAGACTACCGTTATCAAGTTCACTAATGGGGTTTCATAAATCGAACCTCATCCAATTTCCCATTTTGAATGCGCTAACCTTTTTGGACATTTACATAATTCTAAACCACAATTGATGTAAATTTTGGAATCTTATTCTCAATGATGAATCAACAAGGTCATAATTCATGAACAATTCATGCAAATTTGACTTGTTAATATTCCGGAATGTGTTTAGTACATATTGCCCATGCATGACTATCATGCTATAACTACAACAGGGGTTTAGTACATAATACTTGCAATGAACCACGTACATATACCATCTCACTAATGACCTTTCATATAGGAAGATATTTCCGGAACACATGTTTGGATTCATAGTGAGCTTCAGTTCCTTTGCTTGAGTGATGGCTCCTATCAATAAGGCTTCATTTCTCTCGCAAGGCTAGAAACATCACCCTGTTCTAAAAACGAACTTCGCATTCCTAACAGTTTCTGCCACAACTTCTAAAGTCGTGTCATACTTGTCTTATTTGTAGAATTAACCGCATGTCATGTTAGGAACTTCTTCCAGTTCACCTCAATACCACTCAATACAGATCGTATAATTTTCTCTGACCTTTCAGATAATCATATTTCTCTGCATGAGTGTAGCATCAATGCAACTCTTCACACTTAGCTTTTATCAACCACTTTAGACTTAGGACACATCCTTAGTTTTGCTTATACATATACAATGTATATGTTATGTTGGACTTTGAACATCTCATGGCATACATTAATCTCACGCCTGAAGCATGAGTTATATGTCTCATCCTTCTTAGAACTTCTGATTGTTTTTGAGACAATCAAATTCCGTAAGGACATGCCATGATTTTGGAACTTAATCCATTCTCGAAGTGAGTTGAACTATTCAACACCTAGTTAACTTTGATTCAAACAATCAAAATCTTTAATCTATCATTATAAATCTTGTCTCCAAGAAAATTCTTAGCCCCACCAATCCTTCACTTTGAAAATTATTTCCAAGTCAACCTCAGTAGAGGCAACATTGGAATATTCTTCTTAGTAGGCAGTATGTCAATCACATACGATATCAGAAAACGCATTGCTCCCACTGAACTTCTTGTAAACACAAGATTATCTTTGGCACTTCCCGGTATGTCAAACCTTTTTGAAATCCTGGTCAAGAAGGTCAATGATTCCAACTCCTAGAAGCTTCCTTAAGACCACAGATGGTCTCTTGAAGTTTACAAGTATTCCAACAAAAGACAACTTAGTTGTGTCAAGTACACACCTTTCTTCAAAATCTAATTTTGAAGTCAGTCTTGATGTTTATCTTAATGAACCCATGTTTTGCCTTAAAACCCTCATATGCCTGATGGCTCACACCTTCAGACAAATCAACCAAGTTCTAAACTTGGTTGAATACATGGAATCCATTTTAGACTTGGTTGCATGGAATCTTGATTTACTTAAAGCTTCTTTGATGTAGGTAGAGTCATTACTTTCTAAAAGTAACATCTCACGTTCATCCATAGAAGATCGATATCTTTGTGGCTGACGGAGTTGTTTACCTGACCTTGCTTGGAGTAATGTTCATGACACCCTCTTCTCAACGTTTTGAGAAACTTTAACCGCCTCAACCTTGTTCTTAATTTTCCGAAAAATAGGAAAATTTGAACTAGGATCAAGTACCGGAGTTTCATGTGATGATTATAGTGTTTTGTGTCTCTCGAACTTCGATAAGTTCAAAATCTCTCCCACTCTTTCTTTTAGAGAATAACATATTCTCTAAGAAGAAAGTATTTTGAGACACAAACACTTTCCTCTACAACAGTTTGTAGAAGTGATACTCCTTTCTTTCAGAAGACGGATCAAGAACCTCTCTTCTCCTAATGCTTCCGATAATCTTTATTCAATAATTAGAGCTATGGTTAATTGCGTGTATCCCCAAAAGGTAATCGACAATGTTGACTCAACCATCATTGATCACACCATATCTAATAAGGTGTGATTCCTGCTCTTAGATACGTCATTGAGATGTCGTATTCTTAGAGGAGAGAGTCATGAAACAATTCCATATTCTCTGGAATGGTCAATGAAATCTTTGGCTCAAATACTCACCTCCTCAATCTAATTGAAGGGTTTTTGATTTTCTTGCCAAGTTGGTTTTGTACTTCACTTTGAAACTCTTTGAACATTTTCAAAGGATTTGGACTTGTGGCGTATTAAGTAGATATACCCATATCTACTAAAAATCACACCGAAAGTGATGAAATAGTACAGTAAACCTTCTTCTAGCACTAGTGCTCATAGGCCCACATACATCAGTATGTATGCATCCTAATAAGTCATTAGCTTGTTCACCAATTCCAATAAGAGGTGATTTTAGTCATCTTACTCATCAGACATGCTTTGCAAACATTGAACTTTTCAAAGTTTAGGTTTTCCAAAATCCTGCACTATACAGTTTCTGAATACATTTCTGATTAATATGACTTAAGCTTATAGTGTCATAATTATGTTTCATTTGAGTCATTTGTTCAAACTCTTGGCTCAACCATTAGCATCATTTCGATCTTATCTAGGTGCTCTCATTGTTTCGCCAAGACTACTTCATTTTGGAAATCTTCAAACTATTTTAACATTCCAGCTTCAGATGAATCTCATAGACATGAATCACCATGTGTTATTTTATTCATCTTGAAGATTTGAAATAATTCACCCCTTGTACTTGTGCTCAATTGGTCTACATACATCCATATGCATGAGTGTTTGTTGGCACATTCACCCCTTCTTGTAAAAGGTACAGTCATGCTTTGCGGACATCACATGTTTCAAAGTCTTATCATTCAAAAGTCTATCACTGTGACGCTTCTGAATGCGCTCTGATTTGCATGACTTAATAGATAGTTACAAGTTTTATGTTTGAACATGAGTTATTCCTTTTAAACCTTTTGGTTTCGATGTGTTGGGTGTGTTTATCCGAGATCCTCTCTCTCTCTCTAATTGAGAGTAAGAAATACTTATAATGAGAACATAGAATCACCTATAAATTTCTCTCATAAGTCTTGTGGAAATGGATAAACAACCAACTCTTCATAAGGAACTACAACGAATTGCATGTTCCTATTTGTAGGTTGACTCTCATCCTTCAAAGCACATCTACTTTGTTGTAGATACTACACATTTGCATAAATGCGAGTTTCACAGCCGGTATCTTATACTCAAAGTGGGTTTAATAAGGGTAGTGTGTATCATATACGCATTTGCCTAGAATTGAAATCATATCTAAAGTCTTTCTTATAGTTATTCACGCTCCCAGTGTCATATATATATGATCTGGTTGTTAACTGGTTACTGTCATTGGTTGGGTATGTACAACTGTTTGTCTTTACCTTTCATTTGACTTCTTGTCTTTGATAGATTTCTTAAATCTTATTTTCCCTTTCACTAAAAGACTATCTTTGGCTGCCAATCTTTTGGCTAAATGGGATCTGAGGTTTCTCATGTTTTTAAAATAGTCAAATTATTTCAGAACATGAGCGCCAACAATTGGCTCTTATCTAGCTCAACCGAGACTATCTGGTTATTGGTTTCATATTTATCAACTCTAACTAGTTCGATGAACTTGGTTTTGAGTTGGTAATATTGAAATCTTCCTCTAATCTTCAAACATTTTGAAGTTTAAAATTGTATGAATACTATGACATTACATGTATTCATTTGGCTTGATTGACCTCTTAATATTGATGCCTAGCTCAATGTTATATCAAAGACATGTTTCCTTTTAATCTCCTTCAAAACAATCTTGCGATGACAATGCCAATTAAGGAATTGGTGTTAATTGTTTTTCTCTTTCTCAAGGAGAAAACAATATTTTTATTAGTCGTGGATGTTTGAGTGAAAAGACATAAATAATTCTACGAGACAAGTTGGTTCATTTTAGTTATTATTCATCAAAAGAAATTAAACTAATTTTAATTTTAAATCAAAACACTTTATCAACTCTCACTTAGTGTTTTAATTTAACCAAGACCCACAAGACCCATGGCTTCAAGTGGACTTTGGCCCAACAAAACTCGGTCCCATGTTGTCTTTGGTGGATCATCTTATGATCGATCATTCAAAAATGACTCTTGGCAAGAAATTTGTATCGAATACAATATTTCTCTTCCTCTGCTCTTGGCCCAAAACTATTTTGATAGCCAATTTGAATTGACCTAGCTCCCACCCTACTTATTAATGATGGACAAATAATTCGCTTTGGCTTTCTTTATTTATCCATCTAAGTGGTGTTTCGATAGGTTGAGCAATAATTCAATTTTGAGAGTAGGTTTTATTATCCTAAGCATGCAATTCTAGGTGAACTCTTTCGAAAAGCATAAAAGGCATAATAAAACATGCAATAACGAATTTAAAGCATAAATAAAACCCCTAGTATGGCCACCTAGACTTAATCAAACTAATTTAACTAAGCCTTGATAGTCTTCAAGAAAATCTTCTTGGGTCTTGCAACTTCCTTGGATGGGCTCCCACTCGAATCGACACCTCCATTGCTGTTGGGCTCCCACTCAACTTGTTGTCTCCAATTACAACAAATTTACAAAGTGTACCTCACAATTGAGGCCTTACATGAATTAAAATAAACTTAACTGAAATTTAAATTTAAAATTTAATTCAAAGACGGTACGCAGACCGGTAAAACCGACTATCTATGGCCATACTAGAAGGACATGCAAACATGTAATATTGCAATAATTATATCAAATATAGCACATGCTTAAATAACAAATTATAAAGGCATATATATAATTGCAATATAACACATAAGGAAATAAATACTAAATAAAATTTCCTAAAGGTTTGCATGATTAATAAAATAAATAAAATCCAAATTTTATCTTAATTACCTAAACAGATTTAAGATTTTATACCTATACATACAAAATACTTTACTTTCCTAAAATCAAGGAGTCTAAAAGATACTATATCTTTCAAAGGTATTGTAAGTTTCCTAAACTTTACAAAATAATATATTTTATGCCCATTATCTGATTTAGTAGTAATAGGATTTAATAATTAATTTCTAAAATTAATTACAAACCCTAATAATACACGAATTCACCAAAACTGTTGGCAACACGGTCTGTGTTGCATCCCAGTTTCGGTTAATTTCGTGAATGAAAAAACTTAAATAAAAATATCATAACTTATCGAATTTAAAGATTTCATATCGCAGTGTTATCTAATAACCCAATATGAAATATTTTCCAGAATTTTAACAATTTCTAAAAGATTGTTAAAATTTAGGGAATTATACATTTTAATTCTCTGTTTAAGAGGAAAATAAATAATAATTGTCCGATAAGTTTAAAAATCAAATTTTATAATTTTCCCATACAGTAGGTTCATCCAATATGCTACTGTAAAAAATTCAGATTTTTATCAAATTTCGAAAATTAGAATAAAATTCAGAAAAGTAAACAATTATACTTTTCTGTTAATCTGAAAATTAAAGGAAAATTAGTAAACGATTTCGAAAATTCACGACAATTTTATCCATAACAGAATGGTTACACAATAACCTACTGTAAAATTTTCAGAAAATTTGCAAATTTCTATAAATATACAAAATTCAGAGAAACAACAAATTTATTTCTCTGAGATCTGAAAATATAAATTAAAAAATATAATTTGACCGGATAAATTAACGGAAAAACTTTTCCCTAAAATTATGATTACCCAGTAACCTACTGTAAAAATTTTAGAAGTTTTACAAATTTCTACAAATTTATAAAATTCAGAGAATTAAACGAATTTTAATTCACTTCAGATCTGAAAACTCAATTAAAAATCCATTTTAATTGGGAAAAATCTACAAAAATTATGGAAAGTCTAGAACACTTCCAGACACCTCCAGTAAAAAAATTCAAAAATTTTCGAGTTTGTTTGATATTTTATTTCGATTTTTTCATATTTACCGTAAATAAACTAAATCAGAAAATTAATTCTACAAAACCCTATTTTGCGAATTTAGACCTATTTCATGTATTGCCTACTGTTTAACAATATTAAACATGATTGTTTCTAAAACATTCAAAATTAAATCGAGTTCATGTTATATTTAACAATTAAACAAACATAAAATGATTAATTAAAGGCAATAAGAAACAAATAATAACAAAGCATGAAATTTTACAATAAAATTCCAGATTTACTATCATGAACATTAAAGATTAAAACTTTCATAAAGATTCAAAATTTTAAGCATAAATCTACTCTAGCATATTCATAATATAATTCAATTATTGACAAAATTAATTATGAATACAAGTGCAATACTTTAGCATGCAATTGATGGCTCTGATACCACTGTTAGGTTTTAGGTTATCTATTTCCTAAACAGATACAGATTAATTGGCGGAATATTATAACAATTATAAACAATTAATCAATTGCAGAGGCTTTAGTAATTATACTTGATCGCTAATTCCTGCTGAAGAAGAGGTTGACCTTCTAGATTCCAACGCTGAAACCCTCTACTGAAAAGTCCACGCAGCACTCCGGGAACCCGATTGCTAGATCGACCCAATCGAGACGAATCTCAATCTAAGATGTATGTGAGATTGTTTCGGGAAACAGATAATGTTTCCTGAAACTAGAACTGCAAACTAAAAGAGAGAGGAACTTAGGAAATCACCCTGGTATCTCTCTAAGAGTCGTAGGCAGTTGGTGTGGAATAATCTCTCCCAGAGACCCCTTTATATAGTATTTAGAAAACCTAGGGAAAGGGTTCAAAAACCCTAAAGGGCCGAATTAAAACAACGGCGCCTTTCAGGGCCCAACACGGTCCGTGTTGGACTCCAGAAAGTCCAATTATTCGGCCCATAGACACCACGGATCGTGGTGTCTCAACACGGACCGTGTTGGGACAACACGACCCGTGTTGAACCCAATTTGGTCCGTGTTGGGCTGATTTCTCACATAAATCAATTTCCAACTTTTCTAAACGTGATACAATATCATTTAGGTTACATACATTGTTCCAGGGCACTGACTTGTGTGGCCCAGTAGGACCAAATAATATAGTTGTAATTAAACATATTTAATTACTAATTATAGAGGTCTTTAGCAAGACATATAATTACTATATTACTTTGGTTTAATCTTCGTGTGTATCGAACATTGTCGGGACATTCCCAACACTCTCCAAATTGTTCTCCCAAGCAGGGGTAAGTAGTTTACCCTTATGAACCCTCTCATACTCTCACCCTCCTTTACTCTTATGAATTCCTACTCTTCATTTATAACTCCCCTTCCAAGCAGAGCCTTGATGGTGGTTTAGCGCCTTACATTAGAGGTTGGCTGGTTGCGCACACATTTCAAAGTATACAGGAAATGTACGAGAAAGTTGCTGAGGTTGAGAGGGTTATGAGGGAATTGAAGACACTCAAGGACACGAATCGCACTGAGGTACTTTCGATGTCAACGGGCATCTGTCATGCGACCTGACCAATGTCTGTGATGAAGTCTATAATGAGGTCTATATTGAGGTCTATATTGACGATGTTTATGACGTTAATGTTTATTTCATGTTTGTTCTTGGTTATTCAAGTTTTTATGTCTTGATTTTAAAAATGTGCAAACTAAAATGAGCTGAGAAAAGTTTACACTGTAGGGGTATGTGTACTGAGTTTAGCAGACTCATTTGCGAAGTTTTCTGTTTTTGTTTTAGGAAGTGTTCCCCCAAGGGCTACTAGATCTCATGTTCGAAGAAGTAATTGAGGTGTCCATTCCAGTTAAGGTAGGCATTTGGTAACAAGAATAAGGACTCTCCCGCTTGGTTAGTGATGATGAATCTCTCCCTTTTGGAAAACAAGATGATTTTAACTATTGAGGAATGGATGTAAACTTTAAGTTGTGTTTTATTTTGGGGATTGTTGATTATGATGTTAGGGAGTTGTAAGTGCAGTATGAATTTAATTAAGCTTTATGTATGGTTGTGTATGGTGTTGTATTGGTTGGTTTCTAAAGCCTTGTCCCTTGTTATGGGGACGGCGGTAATGCCTCTGGATTTTTTTTTTACGCTGCAGTAATCTTTGGGTTATGAGATGTTTAGTTTTGATATGATGATTATGAATCTGGGGGCGTTACAGATGGAGTATCGCTCACGCTGTCTTACACATGCTGCAAAGGACAAGAAGTTTAAACACTTCCCTAGATGCAAATTCCTTAATATCACACATCTGGTATTTGCATATGACTTAATGCTTTTCGGTGTTGCGGACCCCTATACAGTCCAAAAAATTATGGAAGTTCTGGAACATTTCAAGTAAACATCTGGCCTGACCGCCAATGCTGCCAAATCCATGATCATCGTGGCAGACTGAGTAAGATGAACTGTAAGAAATTAGTGGACAAGATCTCTGCGAGAATCAAGAGCTGGACAATGAGTAATATATCTTATGTGGGTCGAGTGGTCCTCATCAATTCAGTTCTCATGGGAGCATTCTCCTTCTGGGCGTCAATCATGATTAATCCCAGGAGGTTATCGAGCAAATCACGAGAATATGTAGGAACTTCGTTTGGGGTCGATGCGAGATATAAAAAGGTTCCACATGTCAACTGGAGCACAGTTTGCAAGCCTAAAGCCTAAGGGGGACTCGGGATCAAGGATCTAAAAACATGGAACACAGCACTGGTGGCCAAGCAAGTCTTCGCCATTGCCGAAGATAAACAATATCTTTGGTAAAATGGATACATGAACGATATATCAAAAACGGTGACTGGTGGAACTACCAGCCAAGAGACGACTCTTGCTGGTACATGAGGAAGTTGTGTAGAGTGAAAGACATAATCAGAGGGCGTGCGCAGTAGGAACCTAAACATACAGCAAAAGATTGCTATTTATGGCTCCAAGGAGAGGGTGAAAAATGCTCATGGGCTCGACTGGTCTAGAACCGCCTTAACACCCCGAGGCACTCCTTCTGTACCTGGTTAGCCCTGCATGGTAGGTTACAAGTGAAGACCAGGATGCACGTGCCTAGCATACCCACGACCTGCTAACTTTGTCAAACACATGATGAAACAATTCCCTACTTACTATATGATTGTGATCAGACAAGTGAGGCAGAGGCTAGCTAACTGGGTCCATCTGCCCAAAGCCTCCAACTGGGAAACATGGTGTAGGAGAATCCTAACTGCGAAGATGAAGAAGTGGCAAAAACAACTTTCATATGCGTGTCTCGCAGCATACATATATAATATCTAGCAGGCCAAAAACAGCACGATCTTCAAGGATTTCAAATCGGACCCCGCTTAGGTTTTTCATTGTGTCAAAATACATCTTAGAGATAGAACATTATACATAGCTAGAAATACTCAAAAACTTATACTTCGTATAGAAAGTATTTGCAGCTAGGGTTGTAGCTTTCTTTTTGGTATTTGGAATAATATACGCATTTTTTTCCGATCATATATATATATATATATATATATATATATATATATTGGATTCTAATAATCCCGACTTTTACGAATTGGACAATAATAATCCCTACTATCAATTTAGATTCTAATGGTCCAGAAAAATTAAAATTGGATTGTAGTGGTACTAAATCCACATCCACATTCTGTTTATTGTTTTCATTCCTACCCTATATTGTTTTTGTTTTTTCGTTTCTGCCCCATAAAGGTAATGAATTGTAATTATTAAAATAATTTTTAAATTATTTTTTTGAGGCCCCGAGCAATTATTATGATTTTTAAAAAGGAATCAAAGTGAAAAAATCGTAAAAAATCGTGAAAAAATTGAAAAAAATTGGAAGAGACGTTGTAAATTCATTAAAAATCATGGTAAAATGTTAAGTTTTGAATCAAATGCAACACAAAAACTATGATATTTAGGGTATACCCACTACAATCCAATTTTATTTTATTTTTTTGGATAACTACAATCAAAATTGATAGTAGAGATTATTGTTGTCCAATTCATAAAAGTCAGGATTATGAGAATCCAATTTTCCTATATATATATATATATATATATATGGGGGTAGTTTCAAAAAAAATGATTACAAGGTGCCCTTATTTTGTAAAAATTATTTTTAGGCCCCCATATTTTTAGAATACTTTTAGGGTAATTTAACATAACAATTGTTAGGTGACAAATTTAGTGATTTGAACATGTGTCTGGCGAGATTTTGGTGGCTAGTTGCTTGCAAGTGTTTATTGTCGATGAGTGCTAACACTCAAAAAATTATAGACACGGAAGTAGTCCAGGTAACCTCATCAGAAACATGCTTACATCATCGAATTTATTATTATTATTATTATTATTATTATTATTATTATTATTATTATGTTTCATTAATTGGTTTGGGATGTGATTTTTCACAAACCATTGAAATATATTACTCCTAGCATGAACTTTGTGGCGGAACCCTGCCAATTGGGGAAGGGTTTTTTTTTCCAACAGGGAACACTTTTAATTTGACAAAATATTGTTTTAACTCAATGAAGACAGATAAATACTACCCCAAATTACTGGTACAAAAAAAACAAAACAAAAAAAAAAACTGAACAGGGCCCATCTCCCTCCCCTTCCCCCTATAGAAGCTGATCATTGATGTATACCAAAAAAAATGAGCAACAGATGGGGGAGCAAGGCATGTACGTCTAGATGGATGGCGGAGCGATGCCTCATACCTGCGTGTACAGAGCTCCGTACGTCTAGACTACAATTTATTAGGTACTCCCGGAACACATGCTCCAGATAGTATAATTGTTTACCCACATAAATTAGATCGTTCACTATAGATATTAAATTGTTCATTCTTATTACAATGATTGTTCACTTATAAATATTTGGCGCACATGCTCCGGGTACATGCAATATATGGATGGTGGAGCGATGCCTCATGCTTGGGTGTACAGAGCTCCATCCGTCTAGGCGTATCATCGGACTACTAACTTTTTGGGTCTAGAAAATTAGTCCAAAAAGTCATCTCACCAAACCTTCAAAATGACTCTGACTAATCAAAGTAGTAAATGACCAAGAGCAATGAAATGGCATTATTTATCCTCTATTGAAACCAATGAAAATTGCAGAATTCCACACAGAATCTATAGTAGTATCTATGCAACAAACTTATGTACAGCAAATTGTTTTAAAGAGAAAAGCATGTACTAATCAATCCTCAACTCTAATCCTCAAAAAATGACCAAGACAAGATTTAGAGGCTGCTGGTTTTTCTCTTGGATGGTCCTCCTGGAAACAATTTCATGATCCACCCTAACACTCTCTCCACTACCTGATCATCCAAACCAAATTACATATGTCAGAATAAACCCATAGTTAATAATTCCGACAAGTCTAAATTCAAACCACGCAGGGGAACAAAGATAGGATCACTCTTTCAACGATTACTTTTTCAAAAATAACTTACATCTGAAAACAGGAATATGAGCCTAGGAAAGACAAAATAGAATGTGGAAGATGAAGGAGAAGAAGAAAGAGGTGGCACAAAGGATATTTCCATCTTTTTCTTCTTTTACATCTGAAAAATATTTTTTCTTCATTGAAAATGACCCTCGTAACAGCTTCCACAAAACATTGTGTACTTAATAATGTATTCTCAAAATGAGGTCCCCTAAAAATAGTTTTCAGGAGCAATGATACGACATATTGACCACGAAACGAAAAACAAGAAAAAGAAAACTAGATGGGAAATAAATAGGACAAACCTCATCGCCTTCATCAGCATAGGCAACAGTCTCCGTCACAATACGAGGAGCAGTAGGCTGCCTGGGGGGAATATTCCCACTTGCCATGCTTTGTGCAGTCAACAGCTCCAGCCTTTGCGTTTGAGCTTCTAGCTTCTGAGAAAGCTCCTTGTTCAAGTCCTTCAGATCACAACCAATGTATTAGACTAGAGCGATCAATATTTTGTCCGGCCCGAAAACCCGAATTGTCCAACCCAGGAAAAACCAGGTCTAAAGATAGATTTTTCATCCAAATTTTGATATTGACCTAATATTCGGATATAATATCTCTTTTTTCTATTGTCCAAACCCGATTCTGCCCCGAATTTAGCTTCGTTCGAATTGTCCGACCCAAATAAAAACCAGGTCTGGACATGAATTTCTCATCCGAATTTTGACATTGACTGAATTTTACCGACTTGAATTAACCCAGATCCGAATTTTTGTCAGCACTATATTAGACCCACAGATATACAGGAACACAATGTGCTCTACTGCTCTCTTGAAATTGCAGAGGCAGCATGGTCACTGATCAATTGCATTTTGGCTAATGCTTACCTTCAACTTTGTACTTGTTGATCTCTCAGTCATCAAAGCGTGCACCAACTCCTGCTTTTCTGCCATTATCTACACCGAAATTCAGATAATCGATTACTGATGAAAGACTTTTACAAAAAGAAAAAAAAATGCAGACCAACCAATCCGGGTGGGGAATGGGAAATAAAGGAAGAAAAAGGGCAATAACCCACTTCAGAAATTAGTGAATTGATATTTTGTATCACTTGCACTTGATCAGGGGGAATAGATGTAGTAGAATCTTCGACCCCAGAAGGTCTGTGCATTGTGAGCAGCAACGAACTGCCCGTGTCATCACACCCTTGCAATTCAGAGGAAATTTCTCCAGATCTGTCTCTGTCAGCTTCACCAATGTCAAGACCTGCAATGGTTTATTAATAAGTTAATAAATTGCCAAAGTTAAATTAATCTTCTAGACACGTCAAGCCTCCCAGGAGAATTCATATGGATGATATACCAAAAATGGAAAATATTTTGTATAAAGAGTCATAGGATGTTGAAAACGTCATCAATATATGGAGAAAATATAACTTAGGATCTTCAAGGAAAATACTAATAAATCAGAATGTGTTGGATCTAGCATCTTCTTATCGATGTGAAAAGGGTAGGTCCATGAGACTACAAAGCCAAAAGGAAAGACAAGAGGAAGGATAGGATATATATATGTGCCAACCCCCCCCCCCCCCCCCCGGGGCGGGTTTTTCCCTTTCTGCTTCATTTTCATTCTTCCCCAAAAAAAAAAAAATCACAAAGCACCTTAGAATTCATATCCTATCATTCTTAAGATGATTATTCAGATTAAGACAATAGGATTGAATGGTTGATGTCATTCCCCAAAGGAGTGTGATAGCAAAGGATAACTCCGTATTTTCCAATTAACCAAAGAATATGTTGACATTATTTAGCCATGCCCTGGAATCTTCGATTTTCTACCTATCTATATTTTTTCCTCTTTAGCAAACTATTGTTTACACTATTATATATAACTCATGAATTGTCATTCTAATAATTCAGCAATTCAGACAACATAGAATGTATCACTTATCATGAATACTTATGTAGATTTATTATGCTAAATCCAATCATTATAATACTTCCGCATATACTATATTACACCGCAATCATTTAGCTATGTGTCGTCATACTTGCTGACATGGAACACATACTGCATATTGCCATGACTGCACCTGCATGATTATAACTGAGAACCCCCAACACCTCCACCCAAGTGGTTGTCTTATGGGGGGATAGGCTCTAATTATAATGTAAATAGTTTTATGCTTCCATGTGCTTTGCATCCATGCCTTTTGAGTTTTGATCTATATAGGTTTCTGAGTTCCCCATCAAGAAGAATTAAACTTTCTCTACATCAAAATAGAGTAACACCGCTGCCACTAACCAAAATACAGTAACAGGGGGACAGAACAGTGTAAGAACCTAAATCATCGGTGCAAGTCGAAGCATCTTTCTTCGGCTTTGCGTTTCCTTGGTTGATGTCCACTGAAATTCCACTTGCCGAAGCCCTTCGTAATTTGGATTGCAACAATTTCTTCTCTGCATACAGAATATTTTTTTCTTTATGTTAGGGATGAAATCGTCCCATGAAGCAATTAGATCAATAAATGGAATGAATACTCAGTGAATACTGCAAGTGACTAAGAATGTGATGAACTTGTCCTGTTCTAACCCTCCCCCAAAAATACAATAAAGAGCTTCACAAGTTCTCTGATGAGAAAGTGAACTGCATAAGTTCATACCTTCTTGTAAGGCACCAATTGTCTGCAGCAAATCCTGACGCTCTTTCTCCAGACTAGACAATTTCTTCCTGCATGACCCACCAAAATGTTCAATCATTAGGACCGAATAGTCTGCTTCAGTGAAAGAAACACATCAAAACAACTACAAATCAAAAACATTTAGTTCAGATATTGTATCCTGATCAAACAATGACATGTGGGCATATGGCTAAAGCAAAATTCACAAGTGTAACAATTCTTGTGCACAAGGGCAATCAGAAGCACAGAGAACCGAATTTTCAGCTTATCAACACAGGCAACTGTTGTACTACATAACTACAAAGTCTAAACATAGCTCCATTCTGCAACCCTACCATTTACTTGGATTTTTTCAGTCTCAATCCTCAAACAGCACTTTAGATCTCAGGTTCTTTTCAAAGATGTCAGAACATAATTTAGCAAAAACAGTCAAAGAAGAAATGCCCGTACATAGTGGGAAAGTCATACAACTAAGTACATAATTTCCTGTGCCTTGGAAATATATGCCTTTCGTCTATTGCTTGAGACTTGGTTATATCCGAAATCACATTAAAATTAAAAGAACTCAAACTTCAAAAACTACAAACTTTGATGTCAGCTTACTTCATCATAATTTTTTCTTTGGGTGGTAAGTTGTCTTCATACTACCACGAATTAGAAGGAGCTCTCAGCTCCATAATTGTGAAGATTGTTTATGACAAGTTTAACAGAAAGAAAAGACGCTACCAACCTCAGTAGTGTTTCAAGCATAGTTAGTGACCTATAATGAGGAATTCAATATGCGGTTCAGGTTAGGACTGCAGTTTCGGTCATGGCACGAAAAAATTGCTCCAATAGGACAACTGTATTTCATATGACAGTTATCCTAGGTTGAAAACGAGGTTCACTAATCTCAAAAACCTTTTTGATGCGGACATTTCGTTGCGGAACGACCACATTTTGGATTCATGCCAGCTTTACTCAAGTTGAGCGTTACCCAACAAAAGTCTTGTGAGAAAGGATAAAATCCCCTGCAGAAAGACTTCTAAAAGAATGACCTACCTAAGGGTTAGCTACCATAACATCATTACACACTGTTAACCCAGTGTAGGTGTGCCTCTCACAAGGCTTTCCCTTCCAGGAGGGGTGGGGTTATGGATTGGATGAATTTAGTATTACCCACTAACTACAGAGAGGTTACTTACACTTGGACACTTGATTGAAAATGCCTTTACATAGTAATAGAAAACACAAATGCCAACAATTTTGTTTTATTTATTTTAGGGAAATTTCAAGTGGTAACCCTGAATTTTAGCAGCTTTGATATAGTGACCTTGTGTTTATCTTTGTCCACGTGGTGACCTTAAACTTTTGTATAATCCATCAAGTGACCTTCCTGTCAATTTTGGGGGGTGTGGAGCTGTAAATTGTTTGTTTGCCTTCAAATTTTGTTCATTTTCTGGGTTATGCAAGCTTGTATGAGTGATCTTTGAACTGGGTTGATTTTGATTTCTGGTGGGGATTAAAATATTGAGATCCTATTGATCCAGAATATTGGGTATTTGTTTGTACTTTATGGGGGTTTTGAAGTGGATTGGTAATTTCTTGCACATAATTTCATATGATCTTCAAGAATGGAGCTCTAGGGTTAATTGTATGCCTAGTTTTGGAAGGATTAGCATCTGAGTTTCGACGAATCATAGTCACCAAGTTGCAAAAGAACAGTCACAGATGAGTAATTAATTCCTTCCAGTTCCAGTATCTAATGATTGGTCAAACAAATACCCAATAGCTTCTGGATCAATAGCATCTCAATATTTTCATCACCACAGGAAATCGAAATTAACCCAGTTCAAGAATCACTCTTGGAAGCGCTTTTTTTTTTTATTATTAACACTCATATAAGCTTGCAGAACCCAGTTAATGAACAAAATTTGACAGCAAACAAACGATTTACCATTCCAACCCCCCAAATTAATGGGAAGGTCACTTGATGGAATTACACATAAGTTCAGGTTCATTACATGGACAGACATAAACGCATGGTCAATATATGAAATTTGCTAAAATTCAAGGTCGCCACTTGGAATTTCCCTTTATTTTATTTATATAACAGCAAATCATAAGAAAGAATCTCTGAATACAACATGATGAGATGAGTAGTGAGTAGTGACTTTCAAAATTAATAGAATCTGGAAGAATGCATACTTGTAGGAAGCAATCTCAGCATTTGAATTCTCCAGCTCCCTCTCCAACTTAAGCTCATTGGATCTTAACCTAAGGGCCTACAAAATGTAATCACAAGATGAGGGAAACACGTCACAATTAAATTATAATGGGGAAAAAGCACCTCTCATTAAAAAAATTCTAAAGTTCTCCAATGATTAGATCTTAAAGCACCATGGCTGAAAGAATTTACAAAAAACATAATCTCATCCAAACTGAATGTAACATATTGCATACAGTATTCACATACTGTCAACAAATGTAGCCAGCATTAAACCTGACAGAAGTATAAAGATTGTATAAAAAAGAGTGTCATCTATACACAAATTTTCTTTGGTCAAGAGATACATCTACCCCTGTCCTGTTTTGCCTCCTATGCAACCCCACGTCCCCACCCCTCAAAACCAGGAAACAAAAAAGGAAACAAAAAAAAAATAGCAGGTGGTCAAACTTCCTCAGACATTGAGAATTTGTTAGTGGAAACATCCATCACCACTTTGTTTGCTTAACTTCTTCCGAAATTGCACCTTACGCAAGAAATCTTATAAACATTTCTTTTTTCTTTTTTTTTTGGCTATATAGGTGTTAAAAGTGGCAAAGCAAGACTCATTGTTTGGATTTACTGATATATTTGAAGGATTGAGCAAAACCTTCGGTAACCCCTTTGTCTTTCCCTTGCAGGATTCTTCTCAGCAATTCCCTTCCAAACCCAGCCTAGGGGCTTTATACAAGTTTTACTGCTTCCTTCATTGGGGAAACTAACTAGTACCATCGTCTCTTGTATGTCAAACATATGCAAGCTTTCTTAAAAATATAAAGATAGAACTAAACCAATCTTTTTATCATTGCGTCATTGGCAGATCAGGATTTTCAAACTTTACTAGCCCTATTCATTCATGTGCTACTACCCCAATCTCCCTTTTTCCCTGAGCCAATAAAAGTACATAATCAGAGATGACATACCTTCTCTTCCAAGCCAATGACCTCAGAAGCCAAAAGCTTTGCACGCTCATCAGCTGCACTACACTCGAGCTGTACATTCATATATTCAGCCTTGATAGACTCTAGCTCAACCTACTGCACCAAGAGTATGGAATTAATAACAGCATAAATACCCGGTAGCTGCTTAAATTAATTTAAGCGATGCACTTCATATCCAATTTCGCTGCTACCATGATATAAATATTAGCCAAGTTTCAAACATGGCTGCTAAAAAAACGGTACTTTAAGCTTAATTTTGAGTGTAGTGGCCAGCCAATCACATATATCACATCATCATTGTCAATCAAGTAGACCAAAACATTGATACTAACCAGCCTGGCCTTGATTTCCCCTTGAAGTCTCTCCATCTCAGCCTTTAATTGGGTCACAACGCTTGCCTGGACAAAGTGAAGAAAGCAAAGAGAACTTAACAAAATGCACATGGCAGAAGTTAGAAAACTTAAAGCTTGACATTTGACAAGAAAAAAGGAGATAGTCCTTTTTTAATGCTGCAGAAACAGGCTACCAGCACGGGATCCAAAGAATATAAAAATTAACCAATCACAAATTCACACTGCATGACAAACAGGGATCAGCAGTTCTAGAGGGAGAAAATAGAGAAGCTGCTCTATTGCAGAAGTGGAAAGTAATTAACTGTATACTTAAGAGGCGATAATCAGCTTTATAAAATAACGGCTATCCCAATCTTTAGCCCCAGGTCCTCTGAAGGCTTAATATAGATCAATCTCATCATAGCCAGCTCAAAGGTTCCTGGAGCATCTAGTTGGTTAACCAGCTAGTTTCTATTTGACTGGGTGCAATCTAGTAGGTCAAGAGCTACAAAGAGATGTCTCATTTAGTCAGTTGGCAACAATCAGCCGCACGTGATCCACTCTGTAGAAATCAGAAAACATGATCCACTGTGTTTTAAGATAGATATCAGCAAAAATGTAGCCACAACATAGATTGGGTAACAGTTTGATCCTTAACAATAGGGAATTGGGTTATTTGTCTTGCATAATGGAGAGTTAGCCATGGAGTAGCACCCCCATCCCCCACCACCCCACCCCCCAAGAAAAGCACTGTTCTTTGCTATTCTGTTCCGAACATATATGCCACCCCTTGATTAGTCCCAAAAAATCCCTTTAGAAGAAAAGTGAAATCAGATAAGAAGCTGGATTTATTTAAGCACAAGGAATTGTAGATTGTGAAGAATGTGAATCCATAACACAGTTTGAGGTTGGCATCATCATAAATGTGCTGCATGATTAATGAAAACCCCTAACTGAATACCGCCATCACCAACAATAACAGCGAATTCCCAAGTGATCCCCTTAGTGAGCTTGGGAAGATCAATGTGTAAACACCTCATCCTTGACCTCGACTATCAGTGTCGGTTGTGGCAGATGTATCCCCACATTATGTTGGAACTCTTATTATATAAATACAATAAAAAAGTAGAAAGGGTTCAAATAGCCAACAGCATGCCGAACTGGGTATATACAAAATAATTAGTTGACCAATGAAAACTGGGGAAAAAAAATGGAAGCAGATTTGACACCAACCTGCTGGTTGTAGCTCTCAGTCAAGGAAGAATTTTCAGATGCCAATGACTCGGCCAAAGATTTTGAAGTGTCCAATGCACGTTGCAAAGAGAACTTTTCTTGTGTCAGGTCTTCAATGTGCTGCAGACCATGGAAAACAGATAAAAGACATGTAAAATACATCTTTTTTTTATAGGAATAATATAGACCTTACCAAGGCATGATACAGCCAGAAGGAGAGCATGTTACCTGCTCTAAAGCAGCAAAATCTTCATTTTGCTTCTGAGAATTGGAACCCAGCTTAGTCTCCCAGCTCTCAAACATTTTTTCCTCCCTAGGTACATTGCCAGAATTATTACTACTCAGTGTAGATGCGGGATTTCGAAAAGATTCAACAGGATTAGATGCTGTAGACAAATCCTGCATAGAAGATGATGCAGCAAAGTTGCTGCTCTGAAATTTTGAAGTTCCAAATTTTTCTTTCTCGGAATAAGACCAGTCACGTGCAGGAGGATCTCTACCAATATTAATAGAGTCAATGAAAGAGGTACGAGATCTTCTGGGCTGTGTTTCCGCTGTGGATGAATACAAGGGACCACTAAACGAGCCACTGACGTTAGACCCAGAAGCTGCTGAGATCAATTCAGATGCCCGATGGTTGTTAAAACTAGAGAAATTCCCTGGTGCATTAGTAGCGTTTCTTTCCTTCAAACCATATGTTAATAAATTATTCTTGAACTCCAGGTCTTCATGTTTGCTATGACCAGCCTCTGAAGTAATTCCCTTAAAATCACCAGTAGGGTGCATAAAATCTGCAACTAAAGGGAAAAAACATTATATGAAAGATACAAATTAGATAGACCAAGAACTACCAGACTGTTCAGCACTGGACTAACCAGACTTGTTATGTAGTAACTGAGTACCGTGTTCATCTGAATAGGCACCTGCAGCAACATCCTTGGTGGTGGAAATCCTGTTTTGGTCGCTTTCTGAAGAAATAATATCTTTACTTGGAAGAGATTCCCCAGAACCATAAATCTTAGAGTGATAATAACTTGTATTATCAACAACTGTACTGGATGATGGAATCCCATCAGCATATCTTCCTTCTCCAGCAGAGCCAGCAATGCCTGCTTGATCAACTGTTTGGGTTGAATCGGCAGAGCCTGTTTCAAGCTTCACACCTGGAATATCACTAGTCTTTCCATCTTGTTTGGGCTCCATCTTTTGAAAATCAAGCGGCATATAATGACTTTGAGAAGTAAAAACTTCAGATGGAACTGACTTAGATCCACTATCAATTGTGACGCCATGAGATATGTCATTATGGTTAAGGAAACTAGAACCCTTGGCTACCACACTTTCTACATCAGCAGCGGCACCTACAGTATCAATATGTGCTTGTCCATTTTCTAAAGCTTGTTTCTCGTCTGCACCACGCGATTGGCTAGTTGATGCACCCTTTTTGGCTGCTGCTTTTTTCTTTCTGAACTCTTCCAGCTACAGGGAGGGGGAAAGGAAGTTCAACCAACAGCAGATATTAGGACAAATTTAACAAGTTGGTTTGCAGATCACAATGCAAAATGATTACATTCCAACATTTGTCATAGATTAAGTCACAATCTAAATATTGGCCTCCAAATCTTCAAAACAAAACATTCACGTAAACAGCCAAACAAAAGGCACCGAAATTGGTTGCCTGGATGACAAAAACATCAGCAACAATCATTCAACGATTTCAATCAACCAAGTCCCTCCTCAAGTCCTTTCAACTCAGTAATGCTTTTGCTGTATCAAGCAAGAATGGGTATCACCTTAAATTTCTAGAAGTATATTACTTCCCGCACTTTCATCCATTGTTCTCCCTTTTTACTCAAAGGTCTTTCTTTTTCGCCAACCCAAACAGAAGAAGAAGGCCTTCCCCATCTACCACAACTTAAAGGTTGCACTAGTTTCAGCTCAAACACGAGACAGCTAATCCCATATCCTATTTATGATTTCCAAGTGTTCCAACCAGCCACAGGACCAACCGCAGGTAACCAACTAAACTTTATCACTTGATACCCAGTCAGCCCGTTATTTTCACAATTTTACCCAGGTCTGACCAACCAAGGGCACAAGGACCATGCAATAATATTGTTTCAACTTCCAAATTCTAACGGAAAATATCTATGGCTGATAACAGAAAGGGCACGGTCAAGCCTAAATGCTTGGAGGACAATTACAAAGGCACAGACAAGAAGCCATCAAAAGTTCCGGTTTTTATATATATAAAAGAAAGAAAGAAAGAAAGAAAGAAAGAAAGAGAGAGAGAGAGAGAGAGAGAGAGAGAGAGAGAGAGAGAGAGAGAGAGATGCATTGATGGGCACCTAGTAGACCAAATCCATGTGGAAAACGGATTCAATCCTTTCAATTTTTAAGTAACCAATAAGTAATGAAATTGGACTCAAGCTATGAACACAAACAAATCCAATCCTGCTTAAAAATTTCTTTAAGCACGCTCACGTGCAGGCAAATCGCATACATACAGAAAACTCACATAGTAAAAGCTAAAACACCATTCTGACATTGAAAATGCACAGGAACCAGCACTGCTGAGAGGTGCATGACAAAACCTATGATGCAACATGGATCATCTCTAGCAACAAATTAGGAGTAAAGCCAGAAGAATTGCAGTAGTGTTCGCAAACATTCATATAGCCATTGCAAATTTCCGCATTTCTCGATATATATACTCAACACTCCAGATTATTATGAAATGATGAAACAATTGCCAAACAAATAAAGCCCTTTCTGGCTTTTTCTTCCACAAAAGGTGCCATATTCTCCTGTCCAATTCCACACAACAACAACGAGAACCATGAACTAGATAAATTTTACTATTATTGAGTTCCACTAAATACATGCTATCCCAAAACCAAAATACCCAAATAAGTTGCAACTCGAAGCGAACATTCACTAAATATTTGACACTTGTGCCTATAATTTCCAAAATCATCTATGGCTATTTCAACAGCTCGGATGGACCAAGCAATCAACACAATCAAGCTCTACACCAAGAACTGCAATGCATATCATCAAAAATCCAGTACTCTTCGTAAATGTTCAGTAATTTAACAATGCAGCCTTCTCAATAACAAATACAGATCCAATCAAAGAGGGGAAAAACATAATCACTCTTACAAGTAACATTGAATGAGCTTAATTTAAAGATAATTAATCACCATACAAGCCAAATTGCTTGAATAATAGGAAAAATATTTTAAAATATTCAAAAAAAAAAGTATCAAATTCATACCCGACGCTTGCCAGCTTCCAAATGCTCTTTTTTACGGGATGCATTGGACAAGACTTGAGCAGATGCCATTTCGAAACAATCACCCTAATCCAGCATCAACCAACTCAAATCCCTAATCGCACCAACCAAATCTCACAATTTCACTCAAAATCGGGTTAAAATCCCTAGTTTCAGCCAGGGCAACACAATCTAGAAATTGAGATTGAACTGAAACAATCCAAATCCCCCAAAAAAATTGTAATTTGATCTTCAAATTTCGGAGCAGCTGGAAAGACCCACTCGAATCGGACACAATACGATCACAAATTCAAATGGGTAACATGAAATGCAACAAATGAAAATGAACCCAGAAAATATATCCCCCAATTCCTCACACAAATTGTCTTGGATGAAGAAAAGGGCAAAAACAGGTTGAGATTGAGAACCCCCACAACCCAAAATTTGGATTTTGGAGAGGGGAGAGAGAAGATGGGGAGATGGGGGATCAACTATAATTGAAATTGTTTCTTTTACATTAAAATTTATGAACGAGTTGGAAAAAAAATGGATTTATGTTTGGGGAGAACTGTCCTTGGCATGGTGATGCCGACGGCTGTTTTAATTCCTGATCTTCTGGCTGTTGAAAATAGGGAGACCGCGATCCACCTCAGAAGGGAAGCCAACAATTGTTACATGGTCGTCTTTGGTACCTATCTAGAGGGAAAAAAAAAAAGAAATTATATTACTACCTTCGTTCCATATTAATTAATGTTTTTATAAATTTTCACATACCGATGTTTAATTAACAAAACTATCCACATAATTAAAGACTAAGAATGAAAACCTATGGAATTTAACATTCTCCTCTTGTGCACTCTCCTCTCTTTTCTTCCATTTCTTTCGGTTTGGAATCTGTAATTCAAAGGAATGAAGAAAAAGAAGGAGAGAAGGTGTGTCAACTAGGAGAGAGGGGATCAAAATTTCATGGATGGAATTTTGCATTGCATATGCTCTAAATAGTGATATTTTCCAATGTGTTTTTTCGGATATCAAGGTATTTTCCAATGTGTTTTTTCGGATATCAAGGTATTTTCCAAGGTGTTTTTTCGGATATCAAGATGTAGGTAGTGAGAGAATGTGAGTAGTAATAGTTTTTATTGATTGAAAAAGTAAAAGTTAACATAATTATTAAAGTTAAAATAATTAAATTAGATATTGAAAAATGGAAAGTGACAATCATTTTGGAACAAAAAAAATTAGTTTAAGTGTCAATTAATATGGAACAGATGGAGTATGAATTTATCAATAATATTATATTATAACGTTCATCAATATATAAAAATGTGCTATTAAATAAATATATTCGAAAACAGAGCCCTTTTATCGCGGAATTAGACCTTTGATTAACGTTGTCTTGTCTGTTAGTCGTGTCGGGTCTGTCACTCAGTTGAAAGTCATTAAACAAGTCTATGGTAGTCCAAAGTTGGAAGTGCACAATATTGCGAAGTGGCAGCCTTTGCTCGATTTGGGTCAGACCGTGATGCTGTGATTTATATCATTGATACTAGAAACTGAACAGTTATGGCAAAGAAAAGTTTGAATCAGACGGAGAAGAAGAGTCGAAAATTGGAACAAAAATATCATTTGATTCGCTGATCCTCAAAAAATGAAATAAGCAAAGTTGCGTCTTTGAGTGACAAATAGGAAGTTCATGGAAAGTTACAACTAAATTATTATAAAAAAAATTAAAAAAAACGGTGCATAAAAAATTTGGCATCTTTTAAATTGCATGTGAAGAATTTCATAACAAATACTTCCTCCGTTCTATATTAATTGACACTTAAACTAACTTTTTTTGTTTCAAAATAATTGTCACTTTCCATTTCCCAATATCTAATTTAATTATTTTAACCTTAATAATTATGACAACTTTTTACTTTTCCAATAAATACAAACTACTTCTACTCACATTCTCTCACTACCTACACCTTGATATTCGAAAACACACCTTGAAAAGTACTGTTATTTAATTATATGGGTAGTTTTTTTAGTTAAGCCTTGATATATGAAATTTTTTGAAATATGTCAATTAATATGGAACGGAGGGAGTACAACTATATGATTGTTACTTTGGAATGTTACTAAACATGAGAACTCGTTTCCCTCTTTGATAATTAGCAAGACTAACCCAATATTATTCAACCAAAGCAAAGTGTTGCACAATGTGGTAATGACCCAACTTTGGAAAAGAAAGGAACAGTACAAGATAACACAAAAAAATCTAAAGCCATGACAATATACAACCCAACACTACTGGCCATGCCTATTCAACCATCATCTTAGTGTGTAATACAAAAAGAAAAAAAAATGTTCATGCCTTCCTTTTAGATCTTGGGTTTGAAAGCAACGACCCCGTTGGTAAAGACAATCTTCTCCTGACATATCAATATAACAAAATCTCACCATCTTGAACTTCTAGCTCTAAACCCTCTGGAGTAATACCTACCAAGTCTTCTTTTGTGTTGTTATTATCTCTTGCAGGTGCATTGACAGACAATAGCTACTTTCCAACCTCTCTCCTATAATACTACTCCCCTTCATAAGTTTTCAATTCCATTCAACCCTCTTCCCCCTAGCATCAATGTCTCTTCTCCTCTTATTTCTTCAAAGTGCAGTCCCACCTTCAATATACAATCTGGAATGTCTTTAAAATTATGTACTAATCAACTGAATACACCACTTCTGTTCTTTTACATGCTTGTGCCAAAATCTTAACCCTCCATTTGGTTGTAAACATGACGTCTTTCATGTCATGACTCTTCCCATCGAACACAACTGAGTTTTTATGAAGCCAATTGTTCAGGTGGTACAAAACCAAAACTTTGAAATCTCGCCAAATTGCAAAGTAAGTGGGGGGAGGGGAGTTTGAATGTAGCGACACATATATATACCCTCAACGAGTTAATTCTCACGAGCTTGAAGTAAATTAAAGAAAATAATTACTATGCAAATAATAAAATAAATAATAAATGAAGGTGAAAATCATAAAATTACAATTGGATTTGAAAACTTGATTTCCTCTTTGACTAGAGCTATCCAAGAAAAATTGAAATCGAAAACCTGATTGCAAAACCAAATCATAAAAAGTTTGGTAACCGTTGAGTTTTTGAAGTGTAGCGCTTTTGGTTAATTGAATCGTTTGAAATAGCTTCGGTTATGGTTTGACATTTTTGTTATGCGGTTAATCTATTTTGGTTATTGAAAAAAAAAAACCTAGCTCATGTGTCACACGGGTCCCATTCTTTTATGCGTTAACGTACTCAAACGCAACGCAACTCTACCGCAACCCTACTGCAACATAATGCAAATTACCATTACTTTTTAACTATTTTCACCGCAACTTAACGCAACGTAAACACAAACGCACAAAAGAACGGGGCCTATATGTATTTTGGTTTTAGGCATTCAATCCTCAAAGGTCATCTAGCCATATACTCAAGATCCCAACCTTAAGGAAAACTCATACTGTAATTCATCAATCGTTTATTTTCTTCCTAACATATTACTATACGTTGCATCACTTAGGATGAAATAAAAAGTTATTGTTTGAAGTCGTCACATTAATTGAGATTTGAGATGATGTATGTCTTGAATGAATACAAAATTAGATTATAGACTACTAAACTCATTAGTTATTCATTTTTGTTATTTTTTGTTGCATAATATATGCGGATCATGCAGATCCTTTCAATGGTAGCGAATAACGGAGTCATAAAGACTGTTGATCTAGAGATCAGTGCGACACACAAGGATCTTAGAATTGTAAAGAATGTATTCTAGCTTGCACAACTATGCACATCAAAGGTAATAAATTTCCAGGAACTATATTAACTAAAACGAAAAAGAAAGGTTTACCAAACCTAAGAAACGATTACCAAATTAAAAACATAGTTAGGCGACGGTTACGACTTTCTTTTTCAACTTTTGATTTAGGTTTCAATAATTTATAAATCCGTAAACTAAATTTCCAATTAACCAACTTCAATTAACCAAAAGCTCAGATAATTGAGCCCCGACACCTCTACCTTTGACAACCCAAATTGCCTATCCCATGAAATGCTGATACAAAGTACTTCATGCGTTCCATATTAATTGTCGTTTTTGATTGTGTAGCAAAACTTTAAAAATTTTAACCATAAATTTCTCAATATAAACAATGACTTGTTATATAAAATTAATATCATTAAATTCATAATAAAATATATTATTTTAAAAATATAATGTAAAAATTATCAATTCAAAAATGACGTTGAAAATCGAGTCAATTAAATGGAAAATTACCTTGGGGGAGGGGGAGGGGGAGGGAGGGGGGTATTATGAGCGCAAATCAAAGCATAATCCCGCGGAAGTATTCTGTCAATGCCGTCTTCTGAGTCTGCACCCTAAACCCAGAAACCATGTTGCATGCTTCAAACGCTAGGGTTCTACGGCACCTCCACCGGTCACCGGCGTCGACACCATTTGCCGCCTCAACTATTTCTCAGCTCCTTCCTCTACTCCGTGAGTCTTCTTTTTCCATCCCACAGAACCCTACTCTACCCATTTTTCACTTGTTAATCTAGCCAAATCAAGGGTTGTAGGTCGTGTTTACAACGAAACTGAGAAATTTATGTCCCAAGTTTTACTCGGATTTTTATTGTTGGGGGTGGGGGAGGGTTATTGATTGTTGTGTATCTCACTTGAACTTTAAACTCAGCTTAATAATATTTGCCTTTTAGTTTCTGGGAATTTCAGACTGTTATTGATTCACGACACCTTTTGCAGGATTTATTATTGATTCTGACTGTAAACATGGTCATTTCTATCTATTCTCCAAGAAATTTACGACCTTTGATAGTAGTGGGCATGAACATGGGGATCAGGAGGCCAAAAACCCTGAACCCTCAGACACGGTTGGTGATCGAGGAATTTCAGGAAATGGGGAATTGTTTCGGTGGACCGGACACCATAAACAAGTGTTAGTGGAAGATGTAGTCAAGGTCCTCGAGAGCGGTGCTTGGGGTCCTGAAAAGGAGGCTTTGTTATCAGGGATTATTGAAACTCCTCAACAGGAGCAACTCGTTGCCGTCTTGAAGAGACTGAAAGATGTCAATGTAGCCTTGAACTACTTTCGGTGGGCTGAGAGGCGGATTAACCAAGTGCATTGTCCCGAGGCGTATAACAATCTCCTTATGGTGATGGCTAGAACGAGGGATTTCGGTTATTTAGAAGAGGTATTGGAGGAAATGAGTCATGCCGGTTTTGGTCCATCTACTAATACCTGCGTTGAGTTTGTTTCGTCGTGTGTCAAATCTCATAGGTTGAATGACGCGTACAATTTTATCCAAACCATGAGGAAGTTCAAGTTCCGCCCTGCATTTTCGGCCTATACAACGCTTATTGGTGCCCTTTCTGTGGGTAGCAGGCCCGACCTTATGCTGACTCTCCTTCGGCAGATGCAAGATCTTGGTTATGAGGTTAGCGTGCACTTATTCACCACTGTCATTCGGGTTTTTGCCCGGGAGGGGAGAGTTGATCCTGTTCTTTCTCTGCTGGATGAGATGAGGAGCATTGGTTTTGTGCCAGATGTTGTTCTTTATAATGTATGTATTGATTGCTTTGGGAAGCTGGGAAAGGTGGATATGGCATGGAAGTTCTTCCATGAGATGAAAACGCATGGTATTATGCCAGATGATGTTACATATACTAGCATGATTGGGGTTTTGTGCAAAGCTAATAGGCTTGATGAAGCAGAAGAGCTGTTCAATCAGATGGAAGGTGCTCGTGAAGTTCCGTGTGCTTATGCATATAACACCATGATAATGGGTTATGGCACAGCCGGGAAATTTGAACAAGCATATAGATTACTTGAGAGGCAGAGGGAAAGGGGTTGCATTCCAAATGTAATTGCATATAATTGCATTCTCACTTGTTTAGGTAAGAAAGGAATGGTTGAAGAAGCCTTAAGGCTGTTTGATGAGATGAAGAGAGATGCAGCACCCAACCTTTCAACATATAATATTCTCATGGATATGCATTGTAGCAAAGGTAACATGGATGCTGCCTCTAAGTTGCAGAATGCGATGGAGGAAGCTGGATTATTTCCGAATGTTACTACGGTAAACATTATGATTAATCGTCTTGCTAAGGCTCATAAGCTTGACGAAGCTTTTGCAATATTTGAAGGGCTGGACCACAAAGTCTGCACTCCAAATGCCATCACATTTGTTAGCTTGATAGATGGCTTAGGTAAGCATGGTAGAGTGGATGATGCATATAGGTTATATGAGAGAATGCTGGATTCCGGTCATGTTCCAGATGCCATTGTTTACACATCCCTCATAAAGAATTTCTTTAATGCCCAAAGGCCTGCAGATGGTCACAAGGTGTATAAAGAAATGGTTCGTAGTGGCTGTTCTCCTGATTTGACACTCCTTAATACTTATATGGACTGTGTCTTTAAAGCTGGTGAGGTTGATAAAGGCAGGGCATTGTTTGAGGAAATCAAGACCAAAGGGCTCGTTCCTGATCTACGGAGCTACTCAATATTGATTCATGGACTTGTTAAAGCAGGCTTTGCACGTGAAACCTATAAGTTGTTCTATACAATGAAGGAACAAGGGTATACTTTGGATATGCGTGCGTACAACATTGTCATAGATGGATTTTGCAAGTCAGGTCAGGTAAATAAGGCGTACCAGTTGCTGGAGGAAATGAAAATGAAAGGCCTTCCACCCACTATAGTCACTTATGGCGCTGTTATTGATGGACTTGCTAAGATTGATAGACTTGACGAGGCCTACATGCTTTTCGAAGAAGCAAAATCTATCGGGATGGAGTTAAATGTTACTATTTATAGTAGCCTCATTGATGGCTTTGGCAAGGTTGGTCGAATAGATGAAGCATATCTTATCATGGAAGAAATGATGCAGAAAGGTTTGAAAGCTAATGTGTATACATGGAATTGTCTGCTTAATGCACTGAGCAAGGCAGAGGAAATCAGTGAAGCCCTTGTGTGCTTTCAATCTATGAAAGACATGAGATGCACTCCAAATGCCTATACTTATAGCATTCTCATTGATGGTTTATGCCGTGTTCGAAAGTTCAACAAGGCCTTTGTACTACTTCAGGAGATGACTAAGCAAGGGATAGAGCCGAATGCAATAACGTACACTGCAATGATATCTGGGCTTGCGAAAGCTGGTAATGTAACAGAATCCTACGCGCTTTTTAAGAAGTTCAAGGAAAAAGGAGGCAGGCTTGATTCGGCCTGCTATAATGCTACCATAGAGGGATTAAGCATTGCGAACAGACCTCTAGATGCATACTTGCTTTTTGAAGAGGCTCGGCGGAAAGGCTTCAGCATCCATTCTAAAACTTGTCTTGTTCTGCTGGATGCATTGCATCGAGCTGAATGCATTGAGCAGGCAGGAATTGTGGGTGCCATTCTCAAGGAAACAGCAAAGGCTCAGCATGCTTCAAGGTCATTTTGATTCGATTATCTCTGCCAAGCAACAGTGATGATTGAAGGCTGGGAACTGCTTGTAGTGCACTAGTTCGTGTTAGAGCCATTGAGCTTGCATGTGGGTTGCCTACTAACCAGATTGACCTGATGATTGGTGGCATGTCTTGGCTGACAGGAGGATGATCTGTTTCCTTGCAGTGGTTGTTACCCGGGGAAGCAGATCTTGTATGTTAGAGAGCATTTGCATATGGATGTATTTCCACTGTACAATTTGGAACTGCTTCTCTAGAAGGTAATTTATTTGGCTTTTCACAGGTTGAATTGTTGGAGGCCCTTGATTACATTGAGAAGAGGGGATGGTGATATTGTTTTCCCCTTCTTTTGACAATTTTTCATTTGTTTAGCATGTATCTTGTGGTATGATTTCTGAAAGCATGAAGGTTACTTATTTGATTTTGGCTTCATTGATCTGTATCATGCATCCACTACGCACTATGCTAGCTATGTGCACGCTATCAAGTTTATGTCTTTATAGTTGCTTACAATGACTCTTTTTTGTTGGGGGTCGGGGGGTGGTTCATCTTGGACCTGCAGGCGGTTCAGTGCTCGTCTTGGACCCATGGTGTACTAATAACTCTTCTTCCCACTGTTTACAGGTCTAACAGCATGGGATGCATGATGTAAACCTGAAGTGGCAGAGCCTAGATTTGGGTCATCTTAACCACATGCCCAAGTCTTAGTCAATGGATCATCATAGGTGATACACTGATACCTGTTTTTGGGTATTTATAAGCTTCTATGGCCTTCTAAAGAATATATCCCCCAAGCTATAGAAAACTATGTGGCTGGTGATCTATCTGTCTGACAACAGCTGCAAAGTGGAAACCAGATTTAAAGCAGATAAGGGCTACATCAAAATCAGATGACCACATAGTTCTGAACTTACGGTTAAATCATATTTGACAAAGGAACCTTTTGATCTTACAGCTGGTTGAAACTAAAGTGCAATACTTCTAAGATCCTGAAACCAGCCCTTTTCGCTAGAGATGCAGCAGCTGGCTATTTTTTTGTGTTCGTATGTTTTTGGTGATGGTGGGGGAATCAATCTCCTGTCTCTGCATCTCAGTCAGAAAGTATTCTTTGGTAGATTGTGGCAGGTGAATCTTATGTTTCAGACGTTAAACCGCGACTCTGGAATTACATAGTTCTTGTCCAAATGTAGGTGTTTGTATGTCTGAGTCAACACAATAAGAAAATGGCTAGACTTTCGAGCGGGTGATTGTGGATGAAGTATTGAAATCTGCAATTGAAGCTTTGATTCTTGTCATTGGTGAATTGTCACTACCACATTGTCTAACAGGAAAGGGTGAAAATGTGAAAAGTTGAGAAGAAAGGACCTTCAACAGTAAGAGTAGAAGAATATGATCAATTATGTGCAGAAATGTTTCTTCGGCTGTAGAAGTTAGAATTTGTGTTTTGTTTTATTTGAGGAAAAAGATTGCCCTGCACAACATACTTTGTAAGTTAAGGTGCAGTGATGTTTTACTTCAATTGACTGAATCTCTATCACTGCCAATTCATGAGTAGGGTGTAGAATCATCTTTTACTTATGCATAATATGAGCTTTAAAGGAAGTTGCTCTGTATTGAGTAGAAACTAGAAGGTAATGAATGGTATTGGAGCTATGCTAGCACTGAAATATTTATCGTTAGGGCTTGCGAAATTTATCTGTGAAGAGTAAATATTTATCAAAATTACTAGAACTTATTGAAGATCAACTAAAATTTATAAAAACTTAACCCAATATTTTTTCCCCTCTGTTCTATGGATTGGATAAAATGAGGTTTGGATGGATTGAATTGGATTAGATTAGATAAGTTATGATGTTTTTTTGGGGAATTGTGTTTTTAGAGAGTATTACCTCCGTTTTGTTTTATCTGTCGTCTAAGGAATTGTGGCAAAAACTTTGACCGTCAATATCTTAATTTGTATAATGATTCATCATACAAAATTGATATCATTAGATTCGTAATAAAAAATACTATTAAAAAAGTATAATATTATATTTTTCTATAAAAGTTTTATATTAGAAATTATTGATTAAAAATTGGCACTGAAAACCGTAAATGACAGATAAAAAAGAATAGAGGGAGTATTTTTTTTTGTGGGGAATTGTGTAAGGTTTGGATTGAATTGGATTGGAATGGAAAGAGTTATCAATCCAAAGAACAGGGAGGAGCTAATTGAGGCAAGTATATCAATGAAAATCAATTAAAGCACCAAATGTTTATTGGGTTGATTCTCTTCAAATTATATATGTAATAATGATCAACATTGAAGCCCCCATTCAAAACTCATTAACACAAGTAGTCACCGATCAACACTTGATCATGTTTTTAAATTATATTTTTTTAGCTGCAATTAGTACTCCTCCCTCCTTATTTTTTTATCTGTCATTTACAGTTTTCAGTGTCAATTTTTAATCAATAATTTATAATATAATATTTTTATAAAAAAATATAATGTTATACTTTTTCTAATACTCCCTCTCTTCCATATTAATTGTTATAATTTTAACTTTCACGGTCTTCAATGTCACTCTTTGTCTCTTTGATTGATAATTTCTTACATAATATGTTATTAATAATTGCAATATTATACTTTAATGATAATATTTTTCGTAAGTAATCTAATGATAGTAATTTTGTACAGCAACTCATTTTATATATTGAGAAATTTACGGTCAAAATTTTTAAAATTTGACTGCACGATATCCAAACATGACAATTAATATGGAACAGAGCGAGTAACAATGGCGGATCCAACCACTTAATTTAGGGGTGTCCAATACATTTGTCACGTTTTCCAATTTACTATTTCACAGTCTTGTATAATAACCTAACATATAAATTGATAAATTAACGGTAAACATTTAATTTTTTTGACCTAATTAGTCAAACTTGGACAATTTATTTGGGACGGATATATTAATATTTGAGGGTTTTTGGCTTGCTGCTAAATTGGACACCCCTATTATATTTTTTGGGACTTTTTTTTACGGTGTCCACTTGCTCCAATTAAGAAAATTTCTTCCGAAAAATATTAGAAAATCACAAATTTTTCTTTGGCTAAGGGTGTCCGTGGACACCCCAACACAAGCTTGAGATCCGCCCCTGGTGAGTAATATTCTTCATTACGCATCTAATGACTTTAATTATATACGATGAATCATTATACAAATTAAGATATTAACAATCAAAATTTTTAACTCAATTTTTTAAGCGACAAATAAATAAAAAAAAGTAGTAGTACACACCCCCAAGATTAATTAGCAATTAGTCGAAAGAACAAGCCCTTACTCCCTTAAATTAACAAATTGTTCTAGTATAATCTACTATTTCCTCGCCAAAAATTTTGACTCTCATACCTGGATCTTTTTAATATCAACATTCTACAAATTGCATACGGGTAAAGAGAAAACCGAATAAGACCAAAAACCACAATTATAGGTGAATTGGGTCCAAACGAAATTCCAATAAATGCTTCTAGAGTTCTAGTAAACGCCGAGACATTATCATACAAAATCACCAAAACTGGGAACTGAAATCCATTCACCGGGCTCAGTACATACGAACCAAGGGACAATATGTACGAGAAGCTAATTTGACAAGAATGTACTCAATTATCGGACTGCCTGAAAAACTTCCCCGAGATGGTAGCCAAGACATTTAGCATGACGACCTCATCATCAAGTTCAGTTTTTCCAGCACGCAACTTAGCACACCTTCGTAGCAAACACCGCAGAGAAGCACAGGTATCTGCATCCAAAGGATAGTCAATTGCAGCACATAGAGCAAAGAGCCATGCATAGTCATCCTTTGACATATTGCTTCCAGTTTCAAACAGGCTTACGCATCTTTTCAGCACTGCAACCCTAGTTGCCGGGTCCATATCCAGGATTGCAGACAGGGTTGGACCGCCTTTTGGTAACTCCAGCACTGCCCAGGGATTAAAAATAATTGAATGTGCGTCCGAGAGGGTTGTATTGCCAGCATCGTCAAGGCGAGAAAGGGCCTAAAATCAGAGGAAAATATACGCATCGCGGCTTTAGTAACAATAAAAGAACCTTTGTGTGCGAGTTTGGTGTGCACCAGGCTACAGGCAGATGCAGACCAAATGTAGGATGATGATAGTGAATAAAGTAAGGAAAAGCACCTACCACTCTCAACTCTGAAAAATCAGCGATAAATTCATCTTCCCACTGCTTAGATGGAGCAAGATGTGGGGGGCACTTCTCAATCTTGGGGATCTTGGGTATGTAGCCACTCTGCTTGTTTTTGAGTTTAGTGTTATCAATCTTGGCCACCTTAACTTTCGGAATATGCGCAACTTCCCACCTAGAGGAATTGAGCTCAACAATTATAGAGATTCCCAAAGAGAAACTACTAACACAGAAAAAGAAAAATGGACTACATGCCTATTCCATAAAAACAATAAATTCCCAACCCCCACACCCCAGCAAAAAAAAAAAGAACAAAAGCCTTACAGAAACTAATCTGACCTTAAACAGACAAAAAAAAAAAAAAAAACCCAATCTCCTAACCCTGTATACAGAAGCTGAAAATCTTGGGGTTGATAAGGGCAAAATCCTGTTGACCTTAAACAGACAAGCAATGCAAGCTTTTCACCAACAAAGTCATCAGGTACACTTCAATAAACTAGCTCAAAGAACAATAATTTCTATGCAAAATTGCATCGGACGAAGGATAAATTTGATCTATACTTGTAGTGGTAAGGTCCTAGGTGTCTCAGAATTTCTTAAAGCTTAAGGTTACGAGGATCAAAACATGTTACAACATTTTTAAAATCAAAAGTTACGACAGAATCCTACAATAATCATTACATGCAATGCCCATCACTAAAAAATAAAAACAAAATCCCTCTAATGGTTGGTTAAGCATGTGATTTGCTGCGCTATGTACGTGGAAGCCTAATGAAAAAAGAATTCTGCATCAGGTAGACTCGCATTTTGGCTGCATATTGGTAACTTATGACAGAAGGGCCCAAACTTAAATAAAACAACACCACTCCTAGAGTGGGTCCTGATGCCGCCAAACTGAAATTTTAGGGGAAAAAAGGACTAAAGATGGGCACTCCTTTCGGTGGTGTGACAAACAAAAGGGATAGTGTCACCATGGAAGCTTTGCGAGTAATTGTTCGGGGAACCTATTTAGGCATGACCTCCTGAACAAGGCAGCAAGGATAGAAAACCAGACCTAGTCAGGGTAGAACAAGCTCCAGACCTAACCATAAATTACAGAGATGAAAAGACGTATGACCAAACAGGGGCTTTAGAAGATGAAATTTCACAAACGTCAGAACGTCTATGTATAATCAGTGCATGAAATTCCTGTTAATGGGCCCTGAGACAGTAGGCATATATTGTAATAAGAATGGTAACCTGGTTAAGCTTTCTTCTTCTATCACTCCCCCCAACACCCGCCCCCCCCTCCAACACACACACACACAAAATGAATTCAACATTACAATGTTGAACAAACTACAAATAAACTCAGTGTAGGAAGAGATCATGCAAGGAGATGAGGAAACCTCTTGTGCACTAAATGACCATGGAAAGTACCTGACACGTCTAAGGTATTCAAACCCATCCTCTGGAGATCCAGATTCAAAATCTGGTTCACCTTCAATAAAAAATGCTGGTTTTTGGATGCTCTCGCATTCATCTTCGCTCTCTTCTTCTTCTTCTTCTTCTTCACTCCACTCTTCTACTAGATCATTAAAGTCCTCATTGTTGGATGCATCACATGGGTGCATGGAACTTGTGATTTCTGTGTCACAACTCAAATCTTCTAAAGATGGTTCTCCTGAAAAGTTGAAAAAAATTTAGCAAATGTACTGGCGTCAAAGGGACAGACAAATCACAGACTGCAACTTAGAATTTATGGTCACAAACCAATGGCCCCCTACCACTCAACATTTTTCTTGGTATATCATTGAAAAAAAAAATATATTCAAAAAAAGCAAACAATCCCATGTACATATTAAAGAATCATGTATGTGCTTTAACAGAATTCTAGCCAATGTCTAAAGACTATGCATGAAGTGAACATCTTATGTCAATGAGTCCGCTTTAGCAACTAGGTATCCCCTTTCTTCAATATACAAAATCATTAGGATAAATCCTTCTTCCACCTGCAGCAGCCATACCTATGACAAAAGAAATTGGGCAATCAAATTGACACGACGCGGCAGAAATGTTGCAGTCAATAATTTAAACAGAAAATTCATAAAAAGGTTTTACTTAATTTAGAAGCATGCATGATCATACAAGATGAAATGTAAAGAATTGAGTAGTAGAATGTGGACAAGTAAGCTGACTAGGTCAAACCACCCTGTAGACGACTTCATGGTCCTCAACATACTATACCACTTGAGGACTCTGGTCCCAAATCCCACTTAGGGCAAAGAATGCTTCCTTCTTTCTTGTGAACAAGGAGTCTAAGTGACCAGACATGAATACGTAGGCACAGGAAAAATACACAATTTTGAAATGAGGACAAATTTAAGGAGCAGAAGGGCCAAAGGGGAACGGTTAAACAGAGGCAAAAGTAGAAAACTCCGGAGTAGACGTTGGCCTTTCCCCTTTATCCGCTTTCAATTGAGCACGACATTGGTCACCAGTATGCCCAAATTGATGGCATTTTTGACATTTCACTGGCAGCCAATCTTACATCACTTTTTCAGAGATGACTCTTTATCAACTAGCTCAACCTGATATGGGAAAGGACCAGCGAAATCCATTTCTATCATAAGCACTGCACCTATAAGCACTAGACGTTCTTTAGTCTTCTTGCAAGCTTTAATAGGCACACCCAAGACATCCAAGCTTACTTAAACCCTCACTTGTCCAGTATTAGCATCAAGCTTAGGAAAAATGACCGAAACTGGCAGAGTGGTAAAATTCAGATCCTAAAGCAACTCTGGATTCATACCTTCGACAATGATAGGCTGTTGATCAAAATAGAAAATCCTTTTCCTTAAAACTAGCTCCATATATACAGAATCTGAAAATTGGACCGTGAAGGTACCCTTTCGAACCATAACAAGTTTAGTAATACTAATATCCTTCATAATAAATCTCTTACAAAATCATTCATCACAAAATAAGGAAGATCGCCACCCAAAAGACCACATTACAAGGAACATAAACATAGGGTATAAACATGCTTTCCTGGAAACAACGGTGCATAGAATCAAGAGTAGACATCACCAAAAAAAAGAAAACAAAAAGAAAATTTGTAACGGGTTGATGGGATTCAACATTAAAAGAAAGCAGAAGTTCGTGCTCCACTTAATTTTTGTTACGGTAAGAAAAGAAGTGTAACAAAGATCACAGTAGGAGTCAATAACTATCAATGTCATACACTTAAACCCGACCCCTCACCCCAGCTGCTAATCCCAGCCTCCAATCCAGTCAACAACTTTTCTTTCTTTTCATTTTTTTTTAAAGAAAGAAAGAAAGGAACAACACTTGGTCTCTAGGGAAAAGATTAGTACTTTTCCTCTTTGTGTTGTTAAGGTAAACACTAAACTAGAAGCTGAAAAATGATAGATAAAACCACATTAATTTTTATGTGGAAAACCCTCTGAGACGAAAATAAAAATCATTGGACAGTCAATCCGATACTTCCACCATAACAATAGTTGTAGAATTACAAAAATATATTTCTATACACACTTTGGGTGATATGTTGCCACTATGGATGGATTACGACTCTGCTCACCACCACGAGTGGATTATAAGTTTCTTCACCACTGTGATGCAATACAGTTCCTCACCAAAATTTGGTGAAACTCTCTCTCTCTCTCTCTCTCTCTCTCTCTCACTACTCTTCAGTACGAGGCGTCTCTTGGAATGAATGATTTTAAATGCTAAGAGTTTCCTATTTATAGGACTTTCGGAAAAATTATCACTAAAGAAACTTTTTTTCAAGACAAGTTATCTTTCTAAGTACTAAATCTCTTGTTACACATTCTTCTTCTTCTGCCTTCACCTTTTTGCATTTTGTTTTCTTCAAGGTAACATGCTTTTCTTTGTTGAAGTTTCTATTAAGGAAGAAAACTCCAAAAAATCCACTTTACCATGGATGGAGCATCTCGTATGAAAGAGCATTTTCCGTTCAGAGGCATCTTGGGGATCATTGGTCATGACTAAGGATTGCCTAGGAGTCAAAACCTCTCCATCTTGAGCATTAGTCTCAACACTCGCCTTAGAAACTTCCAGAACGGTCACCATACTCGCTTGGAGCGTTTCAACCATTTTAGTAGGGCATTGACCTTGGTAATGACCATACTCCCTACATTTGAAACATTTTCTCCCCTTGAGCTTCATTAGATATTCCGCCGTATTCGATTGAGCGCTTCCTAAGATACTGCCTACATTTGAAACATTTGAAACACGAATCATTTTGTATCAGAGCAAGGCATAAAACTCATATTTTTGTTGGGTTTTCCCGGTTTTTGCTATTGTACTTTTGGGCTATTGTTTGGTGTTATTTTTGGTGAAAAAAATTGATGCTTGTTGATTGAACTTGGTACCTTGATGAGTAAGGAGTATAGGGGTATAATTTTTATCTCATTGGTACAAATAGTTGTTGACTTTGGGATTAAATGTCTTGAGGTGTGCACAGAAATTTTGCCCAGAAATTTAATTTACTGTTTTGGACTTTTGATCATTTTGGCATGTTTTTGGTTGAGTATTGATATATTTGGTGCGTAAGTGATCTACATGCCTTGAATCCTTGATGTGTTAAGAAGTTGTGGAAGTTGGATTGAAATCATTTAAAGTTGATTTGTGCTCATGGTGAACTTTTGATTGGAGGATATCTTGATTTTTGCCCAGCTTGTTATTTGGAGATTTTGGTGTCTTTTGGTGTTGTTTGGATGTTGTGAAGGTCCTTGATTGGTACATTAATGATTGATGAAGGTCTATGGTTTTTGTTATTGAGTTTTAACCATTGGCTTGTTGGGTTTTTGCATGAGTAGTGTGGTTGTGCCATTGATGGTTGTGAGCTCCATTCGGGTTTGCTCAAGAATTTTGTGCATTCCTTTTTACTAGTTTCACCCCATCTTCCCTCCACAAAATTAACCTCGCAAAACTCCTCAAGATCTTTAAACACAAAGAACCTAAGCCTCATCCGAACATATTTTCCTACATCACAAAATCACCAAGCTCCACAAAATGGCCTCTTCTTCACGCCACAGGATCATTTGGTCTGATGCGTATCACCCCAGGGTCCTTCATCTCAGCTAATAATTATCCAAGAGGTGCATGCTGAGTTTCGAATAGTCAAGCTCGAGCCTTAATTTTGGAAGCTAATTTTGGGTTTTTTAGGAGCGAAGGGCGTTTTGATCATCCTACATAGGATGGGTCGTGGCCACGTGGACATCAAGGAAAAGCACGGGAGAGGCTGGGCTGAGGAAGACCTAGGAAGATGAAAAAGAAAGAAAAAAATTTGAGCCGAAGGACACGGGCATGCCGCGCCTAACATGAGTGTCACTCAAAGAGGTCGTCATCGAAAATGCCAGGAGGTCATGCCCGTGTTGCCACATAGCACGATCGTGACCCCCGTTCCTGCAGAAAGGCCACGACTGTGTCATCATTCGATACGAATGTGACCCCCTTCTTGTCCGCTTGCCCCTTGTGCAAGATAAGAGGGTCGTTGTCACGCCCGTGGCATTAAGTGACACGCCCGTGACACCCTCGTGTTTTAGCATTATTTTGCAAGGTCTCCCCGTTTTATATATATGTATCCCCTTTGCTTTTGTAAGGGTAGCTTTTAGACATTAGCCAATGAACATTATGATGTTGATCATGTATTGAAAAGGGTATTTTGAAACCCTTATCAATTGGTGAGCTTAATCCTTGAGTGGCGGTGCTTAATTAAAATATCTTGATTATGGTTGGTGATCAATCTATACCTCTTGGTGGGATTTCTTGGTGATTCAAGGTACTTTTTGTTGGTGGAGTTTCCTAATGCAAGGTTCTTGAAATACCTAGCTCAACTTTGGTGAGTTTTATACTCTTTGAGTTGTTCATATCCATTTAATTCTTGTTCATTTGTTATATCGAAAACCCCAAAAATAGTAGTTGGTATGATGAGTTATATAGTGGATTTGTGACTGATTCTTGAGCATGTATTGATCCTAGGTTTCCAATCCTATCATTTATATAGACCCTAGGCCCACACACATCATCCTCTCTCATTAAAGTGGAAGTATTTCAAACCAACCACTTTGTGGTTTTTAACTTTTCCTGGAGAACGTTGTCCAAGTAAAAAATCACTTGTTATGTTTATCATTTTCCTACTTTCAATTTTGTACATATCTCAACTGCATAAAGAAGAAAAGAACTAGTCTTTTCCCAACAAGATGAACCTGGAGATAGAACAATCAAGAGGCACACCCTAAGGGTAAAATGGATTCTTCTATGAAAGCTAGGATTAAAACATAGTTATCCACAAGAAAGCAATTTTTCAGGTAACTACAGCCTGTATGCAAACAGAGCAAACCCTTTTAGCCTTACCAATAATAAAGATATTACAACTGTAAAATGTTACCTCTGCTTTCAGGTTTGTGACCCTCAAATGTGCTTCTTTAATATAAATACATAACAACACTTAGGTGTATGCACAAGGTTGTTTAACATACTTCAAACAAACAAGATGGTTGTCTAACATAGAGGAACCACCATTCGTAAAGGGGGGAAAAGGGGGGGGGGGGCATCAGGCATAATCCCCAACATGTCTTAAATACGGGATAAAAGATGCAACAAACGAACAAACTTCAAGAAATCTCTCATGAAAAATTATATAAATGTAATTATACAAGCAAGTTCAGCTATATTGGATGCAGTCATCACTCACAGATAGTACCCTTGAATATGCTACTTATTGGAGAACACACAGGAACAATAAACTAACAACAATATCAGGAATGCAACTACCATGACTTCATGAATCATGACAAAATTATTGCGTAGCTATCGCCTGTAAGACTATTGCATAAAATAGTGGTTCTCAATCATGTGATGATAACTCTGGTTCAGTTTTACTTTATAATCTAAATCGGTACTCGCGTCACAGATATTCTGAAAACTCTTTGTCTTCACCAATTCAACCAGCACAATAGGAAGACAAATACTAGTAGTTCGGACAATCATTCATACCACATTAAAATTGAACTACCAAAGCCAAAGGTAAGCACAAATGGGCAATGAAGCACATACCCACAATCCCTTGAGCGCTGCAGCTCCCCATATCAGCATCTTGACGGCGATACACATTCCAATGATGATTCTTTAAGCCGCCCAGCTCTTCATACTCTTTCTTTACAGTTTTCTCAAGACCATTGTGAACCTGTTGCCAGAATTTCTTCTTTGCCTTAAAATTTACAAACCTCAGTGCCTCCATCTCTTTCCTGGAGTACACAAGCTTTCTATCCCGGCCACTTGAAGGTCCAGCAGAAACACCAGCCAAGCTGGGATCATCATTTCTATCCCTTGTTTCACTTTTCTTGTTAACAATCTTGGAACCATCAACTGCAGCTGCTTCTTGAACGAGCTTGGCCTTCGCTGAACAAGTTAAAGCATCACCAATCAAACTTTTCTGGGGTTCAAATTCGATTATTAAGTTAAGGTGCGTTGGTGTTTTGTCGGCACCTTCGGAATCACCGCCCATCGATCTATGTGACGGCGGCGTTGTTTTTCGACTTTGATTGTTGTATACACAGATTGAGAGTGGTAGAGAGTGGGGAAGATTAGCGGTTTAATCAAGCGATTAATCATCTAAGTTGTGTGAAGACCACCATGGTTAGGTGTTTGTGGCAGCGGCGAAACGTGAATGGCAGGGGGAGTACTGGAACCGAGCTTTGGGGCCCGTTTTAATGGCTGCCTGTAGACGGAGGGTTGAAGAAACCTTTTTTTTTTTTTTTTTGAGTATAGAAACCTCTGTTTATTAATACAGAAAAGGAGGAATAGGGGTTCAATTGAAATGGCTACTGACTGTTTTTTTTTTTTTTCCTTTGGGCCGTGAGGTAGCCCTTAGTGGGCTTTGTAATTGATTTATATGTGCTGCTATGGTAGCATTAGGTTGTTAATGTTTTTTATTATTTTTTAACTTAGTGTTAATTATGATTATGTATTATAACATATTATTGTTCTGAAAAAAATAATTTTAACTTTGTGTTATCTGTGTGTTATTTTTTAGTTCAGATTTAATTATTCAGAATATTTGTAGTCAATTTATGTAATTATGATAAACATGTTTTAGATTGTAACTTCAATGAGTTTGGTTAGTTGGACCGTCGATTACATGTTTTTTACAATATTCTTGAATGATTATGTATTACATATCATGTTAGCAATAATCGTATATATATTATTCCGTTTCATGAGCTTGTTTTTTTTAATGTGTGAGTAGCTTATTTGTTCGGAAGTTATTATATAAATGAGTTTTGTATAATTTGTCAATTATTTAAGTATGAGTAATGTAGATTCGTTTTACATGTTGCATATATAAATCTGTTTTATGAATGTTAATTAACTCGATGAATTTTATTCGTTAAATTTATCCTGTTTGAGTTCATGATTTACTATATTTAATTTTATTATTTTTTTGTTGGACGTATAAATGTGTTTTATAATTAATATCTTAGTGATATATAGTAAATCATGATTGTGTGTAAGTAGTATAAATTTGTTTTATATACGTTTATATGAGTTAGTCCTGTATCGTATTATATATTCGGATTTTTATAAATATGCAATTAACTATAATTAAGTTTGTCTTAAGGTAAGTCCTTATAGTTAATTAATTCTATATATATATATATATATATATATATATATATATATATATATATATATATATTTGTGTTAAGGTAAGTCCTTATAGTTAATTAAGTTTATCTTAAGGTAAGTCCTTATAGTTAATTAATTCTATATATATATATAATTAAGTGTGTAAGTAAATTAGTTTTATTTAAAAATAACTAGTAATATTATACAAGTTAGTCTTATATAATTATAAGTGTTTTTTCATATTACATGAGTCTAAGTGATTGATTGCAGTACATTTGAATATTTTAATCTCACGGAGAGGCAAGTAATCTCAATTATGTGATTTTGTATTACATAAATGAGCGTATTTGAGATTAATATGGACTATGTAAATTAGTTTTACATATTCTTGATTAGTAAAAAATTGTAAGTTTTTGTGTTTGTAACCTTAATCGATTAAAGAAATTTAAATGTGTTTTAGATTATTTGTTTTTTGTAACATTAATCGATTGAAACCACATATAAATGAGTTTTATATGATGCGATTATGTAATCATAAATAACTTGCCGGAAATTGATTATAAATTATATAAATTAGTTTTATATAATTCCTTATGTAAATTTGTTATACATTTATTAATCAATTATGATTACATAGCTTGAATGTATAAAATAAATTAGTTTTATTGATAATCAATCAAATGAGGGATTTAACTAGTTATGTGTGACATAGTGTAGAATTTGTTTTTACATATGAGTAATCGATTATAATAATATGGATGAGTTTTGTATTTCGTTTTTGTGTTTTAATCGATTCAAAGTAAATCCGTCTTATATATAATATTATGTAAGTAAGTTTTACATTGAGAAAGATATCATTTTTTTTAGTGATTGGATGAATGTGTTAATGTGTTTAAACATTCTATTCTATAAAGAGATTAGTTGCTCTTATGGAGTTTTGTAATTGAATTTTTAGAGATACCTAATTCGTCTAGTATGTGATGATTATGAGCATAGCGAAATTTTCGATCATATGACACGGATGACGGTTTTCAGAATATTCAATTATAAGAATGTGCCTAAATGTCTTGTTGTGTTTGTGTAGACATGACATCTGAGACATCTCTGGTTGATGATTTGTTCACTTCTGAGGTGTTGGATGGATCCAACTTCGACTTGTGGAGTCTAAGTATTCAATTTCTATTGAATGAACGAGATGTGTTAGACCATCTGTCTGCGAAAATGTCTCCCCCCTACAACTAAGGACGACGATGACCTTGATATTACTTCTATGCGGAATCAAGAAAGCTTAATAGCGTACCAAGAATGGCGCAGGAAGGATCGTAGAGCACGTTATACTATGTTGTATTACATGCATGACGACCTAATTAGCGAGTTCGAGCATTTTTCCACTGCTAAGGAGTTGTGGGATAGCTTAAAGGCCAAGTTTGAGCAGACTTCGGAGACGAGACTTCGAGCATTGCATCTTGAGTGGATGTCTTACTCGATTGACTCAAGCCGTAGTATCGCTGAACATCTTAGAATCTTGAGTGTTATGGTTCAAGATCTAGAGGCTGGTGGGATAAAGGTTCCTGAGAGTTACCAGTGTACAAACTTGCTTCGTGCACTTTTGGCTGGTTCTCAAAAGTGGAAATCATTTGTCTCACTGATGATTCGCAGCGATCATATTCAAACCCTAAGCGAGATCGCTAAGCACCTTGAATTAGAAGAGGAACGCTTGAAGGTTTCTACTTTCCCACTTAAGGCATCTGTTGCTAAAGGTGATACGTTTAAGGAACAACTTGGTGCTAAGAGTAAAGGAGAGAAAAATATGGCGCGTGTGAAGTGCTTTAATTATAGGAAGGAAGGTCATTATGCTCAAGATTGTCTTGATTCTTCTAGCAAGTTGTAGCCTTTGGGCATTTGGAAAAGAATATGTTTCATTTTCAAAACATTATTCATACACTTAGGGTATAATGTTTTTATCTTGAATTATTTTTCGCATATTAGTGTTTAAACTTACTTTACTTTTGACTACAATTAGTTTGTCTTCGAAATAGCTTTGTACGTTTCTCTTTATTTAACACTTAGTGGAGTGTTATTATGAATAACTATGTGTTTTTCTATTTTAAGATTTATTTGTTGATTCTTGTTCTGCTTTTGGTATTACATATAGCGCTTAAATCTATTATCCACCTAGGTTCTTATGGGACTACTTGACTATTGTTTGACACTTTTAATTTGTTTATAAGTTTTTGAGACAGTGATAGTAACTTGTAGTGTACAAAAGAGTTGAGTTTTCTTTGTACTCTAGAGATGGTTTCTGTTGGTGGAAAGGGAGTAAACGGTATATAGAATAATGGAAACTCGCTTGGATAACGCTAAGAGTCGTGGCCTAGTACTCACTTTCCTTAAGAACTATTTACTATACCGTAAATGTTCAAAGGGATAAAACCTAGCACTTGTACACTCAAGAAATAGGTTCTCACTTGAATCACTCTAGTATAGCTGCAGTCTAGACAAGAATGAGGTTGTGATTAGCTTAGAATGGTGTGTCTCAAATAGCCTAGGATGTCTCCTATTTATAGGAGATTACCACCCACTTAGGATACCCTAGTCAAAGGGTAATCAAGAGCCTTAATGATGAGATTATGTCCTTAATATGACCTTGACCAAGTCAAGTCATATAGCTGTTGTAATCTCAGCATAATTGTGCTTAATGACGATATCAAGCACTAATTACACAAAATCATATAGCCGTTAGCAATTAATACAATCCTGCCTTCAACACGACCCGTGTTGATTCAACACGGTCCGTGTTGGCTCAACACGACCCGTGTTGAACCAACACGACCCGTGTTGAACCAACACGACCCGTGTTGAGCGCAGGATTTGTTTCCTTGCTCTCTGGAAGGCAACACGATCCGTGTTGCTTCCTGTTTCACCCGTGTTGATCATATTCTTATTGTTTCACTTATATATGATCCTTATACTTGCTATACTTTAATATTTAGGCTATATAATTGTCTTATACTCTTGAAATATATCCAACAATCCCCCGCTATTTCAAGAGTATATATAAAACCCTTGAAATAACTTTACTTAAGAGGATTATACCCCCGCTATTTGAGATATACCTTAACTTATAATCACCAGAGAATCCTTAAAAACATATGCCTAATGAAAAGTAGATTACTCTTTGAACTTTTCAATTAGTGTATATGAGCCAAAATTGTATCCAAATCACAAAGTAGACATAGCTTTGAACTTTGCATTTATATTGACCAACTATACTCATAACACACATATATTTTAAATCTTGAGTGTAAATACCTTGACACTATTATCCGGCCTTGTGTCCTTATCCTTCATAAGTGTTTCGGAACTTTAGCTCATAGTTCCTTTATGCGGCCACACATTACACTTACATAGGTAGACTTTGTAATTATACCACCCCTGTAATTAGGCTTTCCACAAAGTCTATTAAGAGTACTAATACTCAACCTCTTGTCATTACAGATTTTTAAGCATCACTTGTCCTTGGGATAAAATCGATGCTTCCTACTAATTTAAGCAACTCCGTACTCATTTGAACTTTAGAAATTGGTGGTATTCCAATTCGTAAAGTTGAATCTTTGTTGCGATTAGTAGTACTTTGAGCTACAACCCATCCCCTTTGAAGTACTTATTATCAAATCTTTAGTCAATCCTTTGGTTAAAGAATCAGCTATATTTTCTTTTGATTTGACATAACTTAGAGTCACTACTCCATCCCTTATAAGTTGATGTATGTAAGCATGTCTTAAACCAATGTGTCTTGACTTGCCATTGTAAACATGACTATATACTACATCAAGAGTAGACTTGCTATCACAATGAATTGAGATAGGAGCCATTGGCTTATACCAAACCGGTATTTCCAATAATAAGTTCCTTAACCATTCCGCTTCCTTACAAGCAGCATATAATGCTACTAATTCCGAAGACATAGTGGAGTCCGCTATGTTAGCTTGTTTCTTAGAACCCCAAGAAACTGCTCCACCTCCTAAAAGGAACACCCATCCATTGGTAGAAGAGAAATCTCCTTTATTAATCCAACTCGCGTCCGAGTAACCTTCTAATACCAAAGGTTCTCCTTTATATGTGAGTTGATAACTTTTAGTACCAGCCAAATATCTTAATACTCTCCGAATTGCAAACCAATGCATATTACTCGGATTACTTGTAAACCTACTTAACATGCCAATTGCATAAACAATGTCTGGCCTTGTACTTGTCATAGCATATATGAGACTTCCAATCAACTTAGCATACTCAAGTTGATTAACCGGAGAACTCAAATTTTTCTCTAGTTTCTTATTTGAATCATATGGAGTTACAGCTGAATATAACTTATCACCTCCAAACTTGTTCAATATTTTCTCAATGTAATGCTCTTGAGATAAACTTATCTTATCATTATTTCTAATGATCTTAATACCAAGAATTACATAAGCTTCACCCATGTCCTTCATAGAGAACTTTGATGATAGAAATTCTTTGGTCTTATTAACTTGTTCCATGTCGATCCCGAGGATCAACATGTCATCAACGTATAGGAATATAATCACCCCTTTTCCATTCTCAAACTTAGAGTATATGCACTTATCCGATTCATTGATCTTATAACCACTTGAAAGCACTACTTCATCAAACTTTTGATGCCATTTCTTAGGTGCTTGCTTAAGTCCATATAAGGACCTTATAAGTTTACAAACTTTCTTTTCTTGACCTTCAACAACAAACCCTTCGGGTTGTTCCATATACACCTCCTCTTCTAGTTCTCCATTTAAGAATGTCGTTTTGACATCCATTTGATGGATCACTAGCTTATGGATAGTGGCTAAAGCTATCAATACACGTATTGAAGCTATCCTAGCCACCGGCGCATACGTATCAAAGTAGTCAATACCATACTTTTGAGTAAAGCCCCTTACAACCAACCGAGCTTTATATCTCTCAACGGTACCATCTACTTTCCTTTTCCTTTTAAAGATCCACTTAGAGGTAATTGGTTTACTTCCCGGAGGAAGGTCAACCAATATCCAAACATTGTTTTCCATTATCGAATCAATCTCATCTTGTACCGCTTCTTTCCACAAAGAAGCATCATGAGATTGCATAGCTTCTTTAAAAGTTTTAGGATCCTCATTTATGTTGTACATACATAGGGTCTCACTTTCAACTGAGTCCCTTGAACCTTCTACTAAATAAACATAGAAGTCCGAACCAAAGTCTTTTGGTTTCCTTGATCTTTTACTCCTTCTTAACTCAATACTTTCATCTTCTTCATCATGAATAACCTCATGAGTTGGAAGATCATCTTGTATGGATATACCCTCAAGATTTTCATCTTGAGGCTCAATTAAAGGAACAATATCTTGAATTACATCTTTAGGTCTAGGAATTGAAGAGAACTTAGTCTCATCAAAAATTACATCTATTGATTCCATTACGGTATTCACCGAAATGTACTCATTTGGCTCAACCACCAAAAATCTATAGGCTTTGCTATCTTGAGCATAGCCTATAAAGATGCACTTAATTCCTCTTTCACCTAATTTTCTTTTCTTAGGTTCCGGGACTCTTACAATAGCCCTACAACCCCAAATCTTAAAATACTTAAGACTTGGTTTTCTTTTGTTCCATAACTCATATGGGGTATTAGAATTCCCTTTGAATGGAACTCTATTCAAAATATAACAAGCCGTTAACATGGCTTCACCCCAAAATCCATTACTTAAACCGGAGTTTGACAACATAGAATTCACCATTTCTTTTAAAGTTCTATTTTTCCTTTCCATGACCCCATTTTGTTGTGGTGTATACAGGCGGTTGTCTCATGAACAATGCCGTTTCTTGGAAAAACTTTGGATCATAATATTCCCCTCCCCTATCGGATCTTAAAGTTTTAATCAAGGTCTCACATTGAAGTTCACTTCTAGTTTTGTAAACTCTAAACTTTTCAAGTGTTTCATCTTTAGAACTCAAAAGATAAACTTGACAATATCTAGAATAATCATCAATGAATGTCACATAATACTTCTTACCACCTATTGAAGGTGTACTATGAAAATCTCCTAAATCACTATGAATTAAATCAAGCAATTTAGAAGTTCTTTTTACACTTGAGAATGAACTTTTGGTGATTTTATTAAGCATGCATGTCTTACACTTTTCTATGTCATCATTCAACTTAAGAATCAAATCAAGATTAGACATTTCTTTCAACTTTGAAAAGTTCACATGTCCTAATCTAGCATGCCATAGAAAAGACTTATTCAAAGTAGACACATGCATATAAGCGGAAATCATGCCATCTTTATTACTTTTCGTATTCAATTTAAACATCTCCCCATAAGCATATCCCTTCCCTACAAAAGTCCCACCCTTGGAAAGTACATAATTATCTCCATCATAAACTTGCATAAAACCAAACTTGCTAAGGAGATAACCGGATACAAGATTCTTACATACTTCCGGAGCTAAATACACATCATTTAAAAGTAAAGATTTACCGGAAGTGAAAACAAGTTCCACTTGCCCAATGCCTTCAACTTTAACCGGATGGTTATTGCCCATGTAGAGTTTCACACCATCATCCGCCGGTTTGAGAGTCTTGAATAAACTCTTGTCAATGCAAACATGCCTTGACGCTTTTGAAATCTATGTACCAATCATTACAACCAATGGATACCATGTTAATATGATCTTTAATCATGGCTACGAAGGAATTGGGTTCCTTCTCCTTACTCTTGCCCTTAGATGTATCTTTGTTCAAAAGACCATGCTTCTTTTTCCATTGGTAACACTCTCTCTTTGTGTGCCCCGGTTTGCCACATTCCCAACAAACTTGCTTAGGCTTTTGAATTCCCTTGCTAGTTTTGTTGTGACTCTTGTTCTTATTCTTGTTTCCCTTATTCTCTTGCACCATATGGACCTTAGATTGCTCTTTGGTACCATCTTGTAGGCGTAACTCCTCTTCAATCCGAAGATGGTTAGCCAAACCTTCAAGACACATAGCCTCTTTCCGGTGCATGAGAGCCCTTTTAGTTTCATTCCAAGAAGAAGGTATCTTGTCAATAATAGAGGATACGATTATGGTTTCATCCATGTTCAAATTGTGTTGCTTGAAGTTACTTAAAATACGTTGAATCTTATGGAATTGGTCTAGAATTTTCCTATTATCATCCAACTTAAATTTCATGAATTGACTAACAAGAAAGTTCTTACTTGACGCATCTTCCGACATGTACTTAGCTTCAAGCATCTCCCAAAGCTTCTTTGCCGTCTCCACATGTTGATACACATCGAAGAGGGTGTCGCTCATCCCGTTGAGAATGGATCCTCTACAAATGTAGTCATCATTCTCCATCTTGAGCCTTTGCCGAGTAGCCTCCACATCTTCCACGGACGTCTTTATTTGATCGTTACTCCCATCTCCCGTGGAACTCTTGACAATTGCATCCTCTTTTGGAGACTCCTCGGTTGTCACCTTCTTGGCCGACGGTTCTTGATTCACCTTGGGAGAGATCTCAATGTTAAGCATATATGCCACATTGAGAGTCGTTAGCAAGAAATGCATCTTGCTTTGCCAACGCCGGAAATCCACTCCTTCAAAGCGCTCTAGCTTTTGGAAGTTGCTAGACATATCACGTAGCGAGGCCATTCCTAAATAGTTCTTAAGATTGTTGGTGGAAAGGGAGTAAACGGTATATAAAACAATGGAAACTCGCTTGGATAACGCTAAGAGTCGTGGCTTAGTACTCACTTTCCTTAAGAACTATTTACTATACCGTAAATGTTCAAAGGGATAAAACTTAGCACTTGTAACACTCAAGAAATAGATTCTCACTTGAATCACTCTAATATAGCTGCAGTCTAGACAAGAATGAGGTTGTGATTAGCTTAGAATGGTGTGTCTCAAATAGCCTAGGATGTCTCCTATTTATAGGAGATTACCACCCACTTAGGATACCCTAGTCAAAGGGTAATCAAGAGCCTTAATGATGAGATTATGTCCTTAATATGACCTTGACCAAGTCAAGTCATATAGCTGTTGTAATCTCAGCATAATCGTGCTTAATGACGATATCAAGCACTAATTACACAAAATCATATAGCCGTTAGCAATTAATACAATCCTGCCTTCAACACGACCCGTGTTGATTCAACACGGTCCGTGTTGGCTCAACACGACCCGTGTTGAACCAACACAACCCGTGTTGAGCGCAGGATTTGTTTCCTTGCTCTCTGGAAGGCAACACGACCCGTGTTGCTTCCTGTTTCACCCGTGTTGATCATATTCTTATTGTTTCACTTATATATGATCCTTATACTTGCTATACTTTAATCTTTAGGCTATATAATTGTCTTATACTCTTGAAATATATCCAACAGTTTCAAATTTTTGATATGTTCAAAATTTTAAATGAAATTCCACTTCATGAACTTAACATCTTAGTGGTGATCGAGTTAAATGAATCACATATTACTTGGCATGGTCAAGTACTTGTTGGCATTGAATAATTCTTTAATTAGTATATGATTATCACATGCCATAGTATGACATTTTAAACATACTTTGTGTTGGTTATAAAATGTTTCAAAGGTCAATTTAAATCATCCATGTCCGTGACATTTGTGTTGCTATGTGCAAGACTGTGACCGTGGAAAACTTAGTGTTAAAATTTAAGTTACTAAATAGTCTTGTAATGCCTTGTTTTAAATAAAGGATAAGTTCCTCGTATTAGTGAATCTATGGATATTAGTTTAATATTTGTATGCGTTACAATTACCATCTCTCGGTGAATGGGTGGGAATAGTTAACTCTCATTTTCACCGAGGATAATAGAAATAGTAGGAGAAATTCCAAGTTTTCTATTACTTGTTGTTGTCTAAAGACGGAGCAAGAGCAAAAGAATATGAGTATCCTTTATATTATTCTTTATATTAATCTTAAGCATGAGGTTAGTTCTCATATTCAAGTATTAAACATGTTGTTAGTTATCATGTTTAACCCATAGCTCTTGGAGTTAGTGGGAGTAGCTCTTCACATATTCATGATTATATATGTCTAAGTGATAGTGGGAGTGTTCATGAATAATATTAGACAAACTACATTCGCATGTCCAAAGATCCAAAAAGTGTCATAAAGGGATAGTTCCTTAATGTACATTTGTGATTTAAGATAACATCTCTTTGTGAGGAAGTTCTATTTTCACTAATACTATAAAAATTGGATATATGGTTATACCTCGAGTCATATGTTAGACTCAATGACTGTTGAGTTGCAAGATTGAATAGGCTCTTAGAATAATGTTTCATGTGGATTATTCTTGTTTTGTATCAAGAATGAGAGAAGATATAAGTTGTCCTCTTAAGAAATCTATGGTGGCTTTGAACAATCTTCTTGATCATGGTACTTGTCATTTGACAAGACTATTTGTTGTATCTTGCGAACATGAGTTTAGATTATGTTTCTAACCATGTTAATGGCAGGTGCTTGGTCAAATATTAAGAGGTGGTTATCTCTTATTATGAGGGATATATGGTGGAACTTTGTGTGTCTACACGTACAAATAATTTAAAAACATCCTAGGAAATTTCTTAGGTGTGCTGGAATGCATACGTTGAGAGATTCTTAGAATGTCTTCTAATTATATGTTGTGACCACCCATGCTGTTACTCAAATTATATGCATCCGATTTTGAGGTGGGATAACATCTAAGCAGAATTTAAACAGAAGGCAAACAATGTTCCTTTTGTGGGTCTTATTAGCCTGGAATTGTAAAGAGAATGTGTTCATACTATCTTTGTGATGCTATGGTATTGAAGTACTTGGTACAAAGCAAAGAGATTTGAATAATGATTAATGAGAATGCCAAAATACGTTTAGGCTATTCTAAAGGTATGATATTAGCCTATGTGGTATTCATATCTTAGTTAATCATGATGTCATAAAGTGTATGTGTTTAAACTAGACTATGGTGTTTCGTTCGTGTAACCCAATTTTGGGATAAGTTCTCAATTCATATAGTGTGTTTATATGATCTAAAGGTTACGAGATTGTCTTGTTTAGGATATTAAGAATATTTTATTTTCTTTTTCCTAATTATGTGGGCACATTAAGTGTCACCAGGCTTAACTTTCTTGTCACACAGATAGTTTTCCTAACACTTAGGTAATGGGTAGGATGAGACTGAATCATGTTGACACTAGGTGTGTAACATCGAATTCATGAATTCATACTCAACGTACACATTCATGTGTAACATGAATGGGTATTCATATTTTGAGTATAGGATTATATAAATGATAGTCACCTTAATTAGTTTAGGATGAGATTCTTGGCGAATCGAGCATGAAATGTTGTAGTTTTCATGTTAAAGCCTTAAAGCCGAATTTGAGTGGGTGATTTACACTTAGTATGTAAATCTAATGACTCGAGTTAGTTCTTTGAGTAAGAGTTAGACTTATAAATTCGCATGGTATAAGAGAGTGACATGCTCACCTTAGTGGGAGCTATACCATGGTACATATTTCATACATGTGCGCTTTGTCGACCTACATGGAGTGTCAAATGAATCCCTTCTTTTGTCGTTGTGTGAACCCCATGACTGTGTTGTCAATTTGTACGATACCCTTTGACCTACGAGCTATGATGTGGAAACTAGTTGGATGTTGCTACTTTAGTGTGAACTCCAAGAGCTATGAGATTATACGGCTCAGCGGAACACATTAGGAAAGCAGTCTTACGAAGTTGAAATGTCATGAGTGTCTAAGGAAGAATCGATCCATCTTCACCATGTCAGCCCGGGCGATTATATTGGAAGTATAATCATATGACATGTCAGGCATAAAGGGACATAGTATGCCATGTGGTGAATTAAGGATGATTCAGGGGATCGTTGCTTGTTCGTTATGTTTTTGAAAGTGTTATGTTAGTTAGATGGTGACTTAATATAACACTACTTGTAACTTTTTGGTCGCACGCCTCATTCTCGGTATGAAGTGTAAAGAGATGTCTTAGTGAGAGAAGTGTTATGATTGAGGCTTATGTGGCCGAGTGGGAGTATTGTTTTAATGAGGTTTTGGGGGTTGCTTAGAAAAAAAAATGACATACATACAATTGACCATTCTAAAGCACTATCTCTGTTCTCTTACATGGTCTACCATCACAAGACTCGGGTTTGCGGCGTGGCAATATTCCGGCGACTCTAGTAGCCACCGGAAATCGATCCTGACTCAACCGGGTACAACTACGGCAATCCGGTCATATTTCCGAAACTAAGGTTAGTCCTTAAATATACTAACAAACATAATATTACATTCATTTGTAACAGATTGACTAAGTAAAACATGCCCACAAGACCCTACTCGATCATTAAGTTCAAGAACTTACTCGATTATAGAGCCGTTTTCTATAAAATTTCCATTTCTTTTCTCCAATTCAGATTCGAAAGATTGCTTTTCAGAATCACTCTCGCAAGAGGCAATCAAATTCTCAAAACTGAAGGCATTTTCTCCCAAACTCAGGTTTCTTTTCGTCCAATTCAGAACCAGCAAATTCATTTCCATCGTCAATTTCAGCAAATTCGAAAGATGTATTCAAGATTTCATGCAGAGGTTTCACTTGCCGCCTCAATTTCAGCATTCGGAGAGTGCTTTGGCTTCTTGGGAGAGCGACTGAGTGATTGCTGTTCGAGAAATGGAGTTTCACGGCCTCCGTGAACGGTGACATCACGGATTGCAGGCAGAGGAGGAGAGAGAGTGAGAGTTGGTTGGTGGTCGCTCTTGTTGCGGAGATGGTGACGGCAGTTGTCGTCGATTCTTTGGTGGAGGCAACAAGGGGAGGGATGCGGTGGCAATGACGATTCTTTCGCCATTGTTGGTTGGAAGAAAGAGAGACGGCGGGAGAGTGAATACAATACGTACAGTAAAAGAAGCAGCCACCGAGTCTCCTGAGTCCTGACTAATGTACTCCAAGTTTATTTCATTCTGTTTAGCGGCGTCAAGAAATTTTGGGTAAATTTAAGTCTATCAAATTCAATTATTATTAAAAACTATTGTCAAACCCGTATATTAAAAAAAGTTGATATTAATTAATAAAAATCAACTATAATCTAAATGTACATATAAATTATAAAAAGAACTCGTGCAATGTATAATATACATTACATAGTACATATTTTATTTGCAATGCTCAAACAAATAACTTTGAAAACAATGATAAAGAAATAGATTTAATCATACAAGTATATATATTTAATAATAAAAAAAGACAACTAAAGTATAAATATACATAGAGTAATTGACAACGAGATAATTGTAAACAAGGAATGGAGCGAACATGAACGAGAAGAAGAAGATATTAATACCAATTCTTGAAATCAAGTGATATTTCGAATCCAAAGTGCTAATCTTCAATCACTAATTCCACTAATTGGTTTAAAATCTTGAAATAAAACTCTACTATGAAACCTAATAGTGTTTGTTAAAAGTTCAGATAATTAGTAACTATTGTTTTAGGTTGATGAAAACGTTAGTTCGCGAAATCAGTGGTCAAGCACGAGCAACAACTAGGCCAATTAAAACGCTAATTCGTGAACAAGGTTGTCAGGATTAAGATTCTAGTTAGGATCGATAGGGGTCTTTAGAATCGGGATCGTAGGATCGGATCGAGAATCGTAAGATTTTACGAATAAAATAAAATTGTTATAGGTGACTTGAAGTTTCCCCAGAAAAACATTGTATTTCAAAAATTATACAAAAGCAATGATTTTCACCGATCCTATTACGATCTTAACCGATCTAACCGAGCCTAGTACGATCTTAACCGACTCTACGGAGATTATGACCATTCTAACAAAAATAGGCTATAGTTAGGATCGAACCAATCCTAACGATCTTTACGATCCTACCAATCCTGGTCTGATCCTTGTACGATCCTAATAAGATAGTGATCCGGGATTAATGATTTGGATCGTTTGGTCATTTTTGGATCGTAGGATCGTACGATTCTAGTACGATCCAGATCACGGTTTTAACAATCATGTTCGTGAAATCAGTGGTCAGCCATGACCATGCGTGCTTGTGTGACTGCCCATGTGTGTCCCAAAAATCTTATTTAAACTTGTTGAAATAGGGCATGATCATGCAACTTGCGATGGGTGCCTATGCGCCACTGGGCATGGCCGATGTAGCTCCCCATGCGTTATGTTTGGAGATTTACGTCTGCTTCTGGATTGGTGCACTACCGTGCTGTGTTGCCGTTTGGTCGTGCGACACCGTAGAACCTCTAAATCTTCCATTAGGCCATACTAGCTCGCGTCGTTGCTTTTGTACACCTCTTTTAGGATCTTTCACACCTCGTTCTCATCCCGACTTCTCTATGACTTCTACAGTTACGCTTCAATGATCACAAAATGTTACAAAATTATGCCTACATGTTGACGAAGAAGCCACAATATATGGGAACAACAGTGATGAACCTGCCTGCGTATTTTAAGACACCTGCTCAACAGAATGTTCTAATGTTAGAATGACGCAGGCATCCACGTAAAACGATACATGTGTGTCATTTGATACAACAACAATGTTGGGATTGTCGCGTTAGCGTGGGAGGTCTGAGAAAATTCAGATATATGCTGCTTTCCCCTATGTACAAGAGTGCATGAAGAGGTTGATTCCTATGGATCCAACCATGTCTTTTGATAGCCTTTTATTTTCAATTGAATGTCATTTATGTGGTTTTCATTCTAGATTTCGAGGAGAGGTTTTCCCTCTACCCTCCCAATTTTCTAGATTTATTTTCCCCCAAAATAAACTAGGTTTTCCATTCAGCACACCTCCACATCTTGGTAAAGAGGAATGCTCCCCCCGAGAATCGAACCCTATAGAGAGGGGATGAAATGGTGAGTTGCTTGCCAACAAGGCAAACACCAATTGACTATCTGATCACTCATAATTGCTTGTATATAGATTTGGTATATGTTAGGTCATTCAAATTGATTAGTTCGTTGATTGTTGTTTTGCAAATTTTGCATCTTTTTATTGCTTTCATAGTTAATAATTTCCATGATCAATCACCTCTTTCTAATTTGTCAAGCTTGAAACATTCCAATTAGTTGTGAGTGATTAGAACATAATTCGCCGTGGATACGACAACCATACCCCCAAAAATACAATAATGCAAAACTTTAGTCTACAACAATAACAAATTAAATCCTAATCTACTTGTCTAAAAGATGCCCAACAAGTCACGATGACTACTATTCATATTTATACAACACATATAATACTCTTTCTCTGATTCAGTTCATCAAAGAATTGTCAAGCTCAAAGTTTTTAGTTTTAAGTTCTCAAGCCTTAATCTAAATCGAAAACTAAACTATAGATTAAAAAAAGCTTGTAAGTGGAAATTAAATATACAAAGAACCCAATTTATGAACTAAATATCAATAATTCAAGCTAGAGATTACTATTCATCAATAGATCTAAAATAAAAATTGAGAGGAAACAGTAAAAGGAGTAGAGCTGGCTTTGATGGCGACATCTGCAATAACAGGGAGAGAAAGAAAGGAAAATTGTGTTCAGGTTTCAGTCTCCACAAGAAATTGATTTTTTCTATTTATTATTATTATTATTATTATTATTATTTCATGCCAACGATCAATAGTTAACAACCTCTATTATTGATAGCTAGTTAGTGAAGGATGTATTTTCCAAGAGATCAACAATCCATTAGTGTCTGTTTAGTAATCGACTATTTAATGATCGATTGATACCCTTCATATTTTGGAGAAGCCAACCACCCACGAGTAACTATTGTAATCCCTCTATTACAACAAAGGCAGCGCATGGAACTTTGCATGGGAATATGTGCATTGTAGTTGCGTTTCGCTACAAAATAAAAAAAAAAATGAGAACGACACTTCAGGAACTCCAAAGCGTTCCTGCACTTCATCCTTTCTTTTCTTTTTTTTTTTTAATAATTGTGTTGGGACCCACTTATTGTATTATCTCTTCCCACCCTTTTTCTATTTTTAACATTTATGATGAGATCAACTTATTTTAATAAAATAAATAAATAAAAATATTCACGGCAAATGTAATTAGAATCTTTTTCAAAAATATTTTTTTCACTCAATTCTGAAGAAGTTTTGGACGAAACTAAATTTGGGTCAAAATTTGTTTCGAACGTAGCTAAATTTGGGTCAAAATTTGTTTCGGACAAAATCAAGTTCAAATAATAGAAAAAAGAGAAATATTTTGTCCGAATAATCAGTCAATGTTACAATCAGGTTCGAATCAAAGCATTTTTCGGGTCATATTTAAATATTTATATTTAACAATAATAAATTAAATTTTAAAAGTATAAACATAAATAAATAAATATATAAATAGGGTAAAGTGAACTTTTTAAACAAATATTATAAAGTAAAAAAAGTAGGAATAAGTTCCAAATGAAATGAAATTCCAAAAAGTAGGAATTATGGGTGATATGGGAATGTGGTACCCCCACTAACAATCGAAAAACAAGGATCACCATTGCATTTGCTCTTATGTTCTTTGGATTGGATAAAATTAGATTTGGATGGATTGGATTGAACTTGGAATTGTGTTTTTAGAGATGATGTTTTTTTGGGGAATTGTGTAAGGTTTAGATATGTTTGAATTGGATTAGATATGTTAGCTGAACCAATCCAAAGAACAGGTCAGTCAGAGGTTTGTATTCATATCTTATGAGTTAGAGCATAACTTTTAGTTTCATGGTTGACTCAATATATGAAACGGATGGAGTATTTAAGAAATATAAGCATTAATTGCTATATTTAAGCTAAGCTGTTTAAGTTTAATTTGCCGTATCCACAATAAGAGTACTACTGTACTAGTATGTCTAATGGTACAAGCAAAGAAAATGTATAAGGGGTGGATTAGACATTATTGCTCATTGATGTAGTGAATAATCTCCAAATAGATTAAATATGAATGAGGGTGGGAATGAGAATAAAAATGAGAATTCACAATGAAAATGCGAATGAGAATGAGCTTATGAATTCCCTTATTTGGTACATGTTAATTCAAAGTAGGGTAGATTGGGAGTAAATAAACATTTACTAAAATACCGTTGATCAATTTAAATAGAATAAGGTAGTATTTATTCGTAATATTAATTAAGTATAAGGATAACCGATAATATTGATATTTAAGACAACTTATGAATTCTCAGTATGAAGTAGCATCCCCTAATAATAAACTAGTGGGGGTTTCTATTGTTGTTGGAAAATGATATTTGACAACGGCTTGAATCTTCATCATCTTCTCTTGGTATCTTGATCTTCTAGCGGTACATATGACAAGACGGAGATAGAACTTAATAACCAAATGGTTAACTTGACTTGTTTGGATAACGCTAAGAGTCATGGCCTTGTACTCATTTTCCTTAAGAACTATTTACTGTACCGTAAATGTTCAAAGGGATAAAACTTAGCTCTTGTTGCACTCAAGACATAAGTTTCTCACTTGATTCTCTCAAGTATAGCTGCAGTCTATATTTGAGAGGATGTGATTATAGAATAAAATAGATACTTGTGATCATCTCAAATGGCTTGGGAATGTCTCCTATTTATAGGAGTCTTCCACACATAATCCAACCCTAATTACATTCCTTAGTCAAATGTGTAATTAAGGTCCTTAATGGAGAATCAAGACCTTTGACTTGGTCATGATAATATAGTTGTTGGATCTTAATACCGAGCTTAATATTGATACTATAAACTTAATACTCAAGATTATATAGCCGTTAGTAATAAAAACACATTCTGGGTTCCAACACGGTCCGTGTTGGATCAACACGGTTCGTATTGCTTCAGCACGACCCGTGTTGAGCCCAGAATCGTTTACCTTGCTTTCTGGAGACCAACACGAACCGTGTTGGTCTCTTATGAACTCGTGTTGATCATATTTTCAATCTTTATCTTATATATGATCTTTATACTTGGATCAACACGGTCCGTATTGCTTCATGCTATATAATCTTCTTATACTCTTGAAATATTTCCAATAATCCCCTGCTATTTCAAGAGTATGTAAAACCCTTGAAATAATTTTACTTAAGGAGTTATCACCCCCACCATTTGAGATATACCTTAACTTGTAATCACTCGAGAAACCCACAAACATATGCATAATGAAAAGTAGATTACTCTTTGAACTTTTCACTTAGTATATACAAGCCAAAATTGAATCCAAATCACAAAGTAGACATGTCTTTGAACTTTGGATTTGTATTTATCAACTATACTCGTAATACACACACGTTTGTTTTTAAATCTTAAGTGCTAAAACTTTGACACTATTATCTGGCCTTGTGTCCTTATCCTTAGTAAGTGTTTCGGAATTTTAGCCCTAAGTTCCTTTTAGCGGTCACACATCACACTTACATAGGTAGTCTTTGCAATTTACCGCCCCTGTAATTAGGATCCCCAAAGTCTATTAAGAGTGTCACCACTCAACCTCTTATCATTACAGATATTAAGCATCACTTAACCTGAGATGTATAAAATTGATGCTTCCTACTACTTTAGACAACTCCGTACTCATTTGAACTTTAGAAATTAGTTGTATTCCAATTCGTAAAGTTGAGTCATTGTTGTGAAGTAGTAGATATTTAGGATACTTAACCCATCTCTAAAAACAAGGTCCACTAGATATATAAATATATCTTTATCATGGCCTTAATAAGAATATCTTCACCATAATATGAATAAACTGTCATATTATTTTTGGATATAAACACATTATACCATGTGTACACTTGATATGGAACCTCTTATATGCTTATCATCCAAAAAACCATGGACACAAACTTGTGAATAAAATAACCTCGCACTTGATAAACCACTTAACCTTTGATTTATATATATATATGGAAATTGAATTTCCAACTTATATGTAATTAAACCATTACATCTCAATCCTTTGCTACATACTTGAACTTATATTGTAAAGTATACTACCAAGTATATGATTAAACCATCACATTACCTTGGTTGTATGCTCTCCTTTTATGTTTAAGTCCACCCTTCAAAGCATATAGCTATGAAGACTTAAACATAATACTTAAACTTTATCATTTACTAAATCCGTTGATAAAGATATATCATCATGAATTTAGAATGATCAAATGTATAAAAATTATACACTTCTTATGTAGCAAATAAACTTGATATATGCATACTCAACTTATGCAAACAACATAGACCATTCTCAATCATGATTATCCAGAAACTTCATAAATTAAACTTTATGAACTTACCTCAAAGAATAACCATTTCCATAATCATGAACTATAGTCTATCGCAAGTATGCATAATTCCTTATGTATAAAAATACTTCCTTATATTCGACTACATGCTCTTATAAACTTGAAAAGTTAACAAGACAAACATGTATTCAACTTATATTTATGAATACACTAAAACACATGAGTAATCATGATCAATCTTATACTTATCTAATCATGTTTGATACTTTATATGCCATTACTCAATGAATACATATATGTAAACATATACATATTGACACATAAACCATACAAAAGTATGAAATCTTCTCATATATTTTATGCAATCAATTCACTTATTTCATGAAGAAATTTATCTTACAGTGAACTTGCATAAAATCTTAATAAACTCTTCTCATATTAAAATATGATTGAATAACATGAGAAGCTTACAACAACCAAACATATACATAAACTTATGTCCATGTCACTTATGAATAATTTGCATTACTTGAGAATATAGTTGCAAGTACATGACTTACAACTACTTATCATGTAGTAAAATAAGCAATACTTAAGTTTACTAGCATGATCAAACTTATAAACAAAATATTAAGTGAATAAAACTCCACTCATATTTCCTTGTCAAGAATAAAACATGTTCTTGTTTACTTATATTTCCATGAATAAAGGAAATTAACAATTTATGATTCTATATACTCATATAACCACATGAATCAATTTTGCACTTAGGAAAAACAAGCAAAATTGCCTTAAGCACTTATAGGATCAAGTGATTATTCTTAAACTTGTCATGCCATAAACAATCATAGAGTCAAATACTTATTTTAATCAAACAACCAAAACTTAGGTCCTCTTGGCATGCTTGAATAAATCATAAAACTCTATAATCATTTATAAACATGAATCACATGACAAGACACTTGTAAATATGCATGAAAGTCAATACTTAAATTAATTTCATACTTGACTTAAACTTAGTACAAAGACTTAACAAAATATATGAAATTTCCTTTGCATAATTAGCCAAGAAAATTAGCCAAATAATCTTGTAGGTTCAACTTGTTAGAAATAATCATGAGTCTTTACTTATGCAACATCTTATAAGCATAGAAAGCTTTCTTATCAACTTTATACATATTATGAATTCACATACTTGAATCCATATTATATATACTTAATAATATTTTGAAATAGCCTAGACAACTTGTATATATGTTATATTTATACATACCATTAATCATATAAACATGATTAATCATTTGTCTTTCTTATTAACTTGTGTACTCTTATATTTCCAATAACTAGGAAATTATATTAGCCATTTACAAACTTAATTGTACAAAATAAATCCAAAAATTTGCTGGGAGGTGCCATACATTCTTAACAACTGGCTCCTGGGGGACCACATTTTTTTAATGCACTCAAAGGGGACCAAGTCTTCAAACAAATGGCTGGGGGGTGCCTTTCCGGCCATTTTGCACCGGAAACCGTTGACAGTTGAGTTTAATATTAAATTTTTTGAAATGGATGGGTGTAGTTCCGAAACTACCCTCCATTGCCTCCAAATTTTTTTTTATATAACTGAGAACTCCTTCTCACTTCTCTGCTTCTTCTTTGCTTCTTCTTCTTCGTCGCTTCTTCTCTGCTTCTTCTTCGCTTCTTCTTCTTCTTCGGTTCTTCTTTGTTCGGCTACTTTCTTCGTCGTCTGTGTTCTTGCCAAGGTTTGAAGGCAATTTAGCAGCAATGGCGAGGAGAATTCCAGGTAAGCTCCTTCATCTTCATTCTTATTTGGTTGTTCGTCGTAGTTGTTATGTTGTTTGAGTTTGGATTCTGGGAAATTATGGTTTTTTTTCCACAAAATTTCGTTCTTTCTCATTTTTGTTTGTCGGATTTTAGAAAAGTGTATAATTCGTTGTTGTAAAGGTGAGATTTTTTTGACAATGAGTGACTGTACAGTGGTTAATTAGGGTTTAGTTTGGTGGAAAATTACTGGTTAATTAGGGCTCAGTATTGATTGTCGTTGATGGTTTGTTTGTAGAGGACAACAATGGAATGGAGGGATTCAACAAAACCTTCAATTGGGTCAATGGCAAGTTTGTTTGCGGTCAATGTCGTGCAGATGGTGTGCTCAAGGTCTCCAAGAGTGAGCAGAATCCTGAACGTATATATGGAAAATGCCCAACTATAGGGTGTGCAAAATTTCTAGGGTGGCTCGATGAATGTGAGGATCCTCAAAGTGGGAAGGACAAGGGCATGAAGGCGAATGCTGGGCCTAGTGTTGAACCTTCTATGCCTGGAGATGAGAGTGTAGAGTTGCTGGAGCTGAGGGACAGGGTGCAAACTGCAATGATGATGGTATACATGTGCAAGAAAGATGTTGGTCAGCTGATTTTGTGCAACAACAACGCCACTGAAGAGCTAGCAACATTGAGGATGCAAATAGCTGCCTTGGTGATTGAATCAGGGGAGTCCAGGAAGGATACTGGTGAGCTGATGGAGAAGGTGTCTGTGCTGGTGGAGAAGGCAAGTGCATTGAAGGAGGTTTGGGACAAGGTGCTTTGGACAATGATGATGTGTGGGATGGGAATTGGGACTTGGGTTGCCATTGTGATGTTCTTGGTTGTCATTGTAATCTCTGTTTTCAAGTGATGGTTTGTGCTTTACTTGTTTAGTTTTAGTGCTTATGGTGTAGGTTCCCTGGATGATGTAATGTAGTGGTTTTATGTATTTTGTTGAATTGTAGCATTTGGCAGGAGGAGGGGATTAACATTATGTACCCCTGCCATGTATTTTGGATGGATGGATGTTTAAGTAGTGTACAACACTACTATGTATTTTGGAGTCAAACCATTGAATGAATGAAATCAAGTGTTGAAGTGAAATTTCTCCTTTTTTTGATGTACACAATCTGTTGGATAACAGTTAGGATAACAATGTTATTGGTAGGATATCAATTTGCACATATTATGCATCACTTTGCACAAACAGTTGGGATGGGAGTTGGACATTTCCAAATTGATCAAAATGATCAAAACGACAGGAAACCACTAGGCATCTAGCAAATGACAGCAAGTGTATGAGAAACCTGGTTGCACATTTCCAAAATGATCCATACATATTTCAAGAGCTTAATATGCATCCTTACAGCCACATATATGTCTGCTAACATCCATAAAGTCATACAAAACACCAAACCAAAATAAATAAAAGTTGAAACAGAAACTAATGTTCAAACTAATGTTCAAACCAAGACTGACAAACACCAAAATAGTCTTCTTATACCAAAACACTGACAACCAATCATATGCATTGCACCATATCAGCTTGATGGACCACTGTTGAATGTTGTCTTCTTGCCTGAGAAGCCCTTTCTGTTGTTGCCTTTCCTTGATTCAGTTGTCACCCTTCTCTTCTTTGTTTGACTGTTTGCCACATTTGCATTGGATCCCCTGCTTCTCTTAGCCCCTGAAACTGATTTCTCTTTGACAGTTGGTAATAGCCTTCCATTCTCATCTCTTGCTTGGCCACAAGTTTTGTAGTTGTGTCCTGTCTCATTACATGTTGAGCACCTCTTGGTGCCATGCTTTCTCCCAATCTCATCCTCTTTTTCAAGAACATCTCTGGCCTCTCTTCTTTTGTGCTTTTCAGGCCTCCCTTTCTTCTTCAACTCAAATGGTGGATCAAGCAGCTTAAAATCAGACTCAGGCCACATGGTGTGATCAGGTATGGGATGGATGAATGTGTCATACAACTTTCTATATTTGTCCACCATGAACCAAGGTGCAATGTAGTCCTCAACATTCAAGTTGTCATAGTGTATACACCTAGTTGCATGCTTACATGGAATGCCAGTAATCTGCCATTTGCAACAAGTGCAAGTGTGCTCGTTGAGGTCAACATTGTGGTTCACACTCCCCTCCCATATATCAAACAAACCCCTCCCAGCACTGGTGTCCACACCACACCCCCTGGAGTCAATTATTGTTTTCCTGACCTTCTTATCCACAAATGGTGTTATCCTACTTTCCCAACTACATCCCAACTTGTATCTCTTATCAAAACGATGGCCAATTACTTTCCTAATTTCTTCCAACATCGTAAGTAATGGCCTACCTCGATGTTTGATGATGGCATGATTGAATGACTCCACGAAGTTGTTGGTGTTGTCATCACTCTTGAGGTTGGGGTCATATTTGAATCTGGCCCAATTCTCAGCTCTGCATCCCTCGACCGGTTGTATGCGGTGTACTTTTCTCCTTGATCTTCTCCATGTGATCTTGAAAACATGCTCTGAGTATGCATTTGCAGCTATGTAGAAGTGGAAGTGGAACCAAGCACCTAAGCAAGCATAGTTAGTCATAGTTAGTGAACTTAATCTATACAATTGAACTTATTAATCCCAAGTCAACTAAATTTTTACCTGGAAATTTGTTTGCAAAGTTTTTGTATAAGTGTAAGACACAAACCCTTCTCCTGGACTGAGGAAAGAACTTGGATACAGCATTCTTGATTGACTGAGATAAAAAAAATAAAAAAAATATTGAAAGTCAATCTCACAACAAAAGCATACACACAGTAAACAACGTATCAACAATTGACAGTTTCAGGGTTTGAACCTAGTGTCTGTCTGCCATGAATGTGTACTTGTGTGTTTCTTGGTGTGACTCTAATGCAACAGCCAGTCCATTGACAAAGAATGACCATTCTTCATCATCTTCTGTAGGGAATACTCCATAGGTCAGTGGGTATTGTCCATTATTGCCATCTAAGCCAATGGCTGTCATCAACACACCTTTGTAAGGCCCCTTCAAGAGACAACCATCCAATCCAATCAATCCCCTACAGTTCGCCTTTAATGTTTGGAGTGCTGAACCAATGCGTATCATTATCCTCTTGAAAGTGGGATTCAGGGTAGGGCCTCTATCAGTGAACTTAATGAAACATTTTGAGCCTGGGTTTGCCCTAGTGAATTCCTCACAATATTGAGGTAGTTTCCTATACCCCTCATCATGATTACCAAACAACTCCCCCTTCATTAACCTAACAGCTCTATAGCAAGTGTAATCAGGCATAGCAACCCCAAATCTTTGAAAAATCAGTGCATGAACACCCTTGGCATCCATGTTTGGGTTTGCCATGAAGTCCTTCTTCAACTGCTTGGCAACCCAATGCTTACCAGCTCGATGATGGGCAGTTTTTTCATAGCATACATGCCCCCCTTTCACATACTTAACCCTCCAAGTCACATTGTCTTGCATCACAGTTGCGTGAATTCTGAAACTACACTTCTCATTTGCACATGTGTGAGTAAACCTCTTCTTGTTGTTCTTGACCATCTTCAAAACTATACCTCTCTGAATAACATAAGTCTTCATAACATCTAAGAATTGTTCCTTGGAAGTGAACAAATCCCCAGCTTTTATGTCCACTTTAACATCTCTACTTTCACTCCAAACTGTACATTGACTGTACAATTTAGCCATCTTGCCTGCAACAGTCAGCTTGTGTTGCTCAAGTCCTTCCTCATCAACCACCACCCCCAGCTGTTGTCTTCTCTCAACCTCCCATTCTCCGTCCCCTTCTACATCTGAGTCCTCCACATCTTCATCAACCACATCATCATTGTCATTCTCACTCTCACTGTCTTCTTCATCTTCTGATGGAAAGAAATCATCATCATCACTCTCATCATCATCCTCAGGTTGTCATTCCACTTAAGATCCACCTATGCAATTCTAATCATCCTCAAATTATTCATCAACTTCAGGTATGTCTGGCCTTCCAATCTCTTGCACTTCCTTTGGATCTACACCTCTAAACTGTTTTGATATGTTTTCAAGCATATCAGGATCAAGCTCCATTGATTTCTTACCTTTTGCAGCCTTCTTTTTGCAAGGAGTTGATTGGGGTGTGGGTAAGCCTGTCTCAGCTTCCTGAGTAGGTGATCCAGTTGAAAGAGATCTGGTCACTGGCCTCCTTGGGGTTCCAGGTCCTGAGGATGGGGATGGTGTTGTTGATCGAGCTGATGGAGAAACATGACTTGCTTCTGAGATTGGAATGGATGGGGTAGCTGCTCTGTCAGGGATTCCCTTCCTTGATCTTGCTGCTGAGCTAAAAGTGGAGTTTGCAGCTTTGGTAGAAGCAGCACCATAGTTATGGAGTTCCACCAAGATAGGATTGTTGTTGCTTCCATCATTAATGCTCACAGTTGGGCCACAAGTTTCAGCTGACAATTGAGGCCCACTTGCTGCTTCTCCAGGCCCAACAACATATTCTCCAGGCCCAACATCTTCTACAGGCCCACATTCAGAAGCAATATACCCGTACTGTGTTGACCCAACTTCCTTTGCTTTGGCTGCCTTTGCTTCTCTGTGCAAAGTCCTTCTGAAAGGAAGCTTGGGTGGCCTACTACCAAACCTCTGTTCTTTGCTTGCAGATGAAGGTGGCTTCTTGTTCACATTTTGGCTACATTTTTGGCTATGCTGTGTATCAACAGGGGTACATATGAGTTCATCTGCCCAAGCATTTGCTTGACTCAGGGACATTTCCACAATACATTCATCAGGTTCTGAAACCTCAATGCTATCCACAGTTGTCTGCAGCTTTCCCTTACCAGCCAACTCAACCAATTCAACAGGAAAAGTCTTCACTTGCTCCAACTTTGACCAAGCTCCCACAAACTTATTCCAGTCAGTGTCACTAATAAGAGGTAGCTTCTTGTTCTCCATCCCAGGTAGGTACCAATTTATCCCAGCAAACTTAGGAAACTTCTCCATTTCTTGTATAAACCTCTGCTTAATATCAACGAAAAGTTCCTTCTGATTGTATTTGTCTAAGTCCTTTTCAGGGATGAAAAACCTTTTATGGTGGAATCTAACAAAGAATGACTTCATTGAATCACCCTACACAACATATTAAACAACTTCAAATTAATAAACATCAATTTGATTACCAAAATTAATGACTGTAAAATTCATCTCTTGTGAAACATCAAAAAATTTAACCCAAAACTGAACAAAGATTTCTTCTCTAATCTACATGCAAACTTCAAAATAATTTCAAACTTCCATTAACCATAAACGTATACATGAAGAACGCCACATACCCAGAAACCCGTTTACAAATTTCGAACCCTAAACCCAATTTAAACCCTAACTTCACTGTAATTGAACACATTTTTCACTTACCATTGTTTGCCTCTGTTCGTCGACGAACTCTCCACCAGACGATCAGCAGCAAGTTTCCGACCTCCACAGCAGCGCCGGCGAACTTCGATCACCAGCCGAGCGACCTCCAGCTCTTGATGCTCAGTTTCACCAACGTTCGAATGAAATGTGTTTTGTTTTGGTGGTGGTTGAGGAGCATTGATGAATAAGAAAGAAACCAAGCCAGCAGCCTTCGTTTATTTTGAGCGGGCAAAACTAAGGGCTCCTTAGTCTTTTCACCAACATCGGTAGGGGCATTTCAGTCTTTTCATGGTTTCCAGTGCAAAATGGCCGGAAAGGCACCCCCCAGCCATTTGTTTGAAGACTTGGTCCCCTTTGAGTGCATTAAAAAAATGTGGTCCCCCAGGAGCCAGTTGTTAAGAATGTATGGCACCTCCCAGCAAATTTTTGAAATAAATCACATATGATTTCTCATATATAATTACTTATATGGCTTCTTGTACACAAATTTGCTATTTCATCTTAATAACCACTTAATGTTACCAAGTAACTTATCAACATATATAATCACATATATATGTACTTGTAAAATAATAATAATTATTATGCTTTTCTTATTACAATACTTATAAGCATAATAAAAATATACTCATGATAATAATATAAATTTGAACCTTAATGCATACATAACTTATAGTGGATTTCTTAAGACAATTAATAAACAAGCCACTTGTATGCATTCAAATAGTTCTCTTAAAAATTATACTTATATGCAAAGCTTATCTTAATAACGAATTCATATTTGACTTTCAATTGTATAAACTTATTTCAATCATTAAGAATAGAATCATAAACTTGACATAACCAAATAGAATTTCATGGCAACTTATAAATTAGAGACATAATACTTTTGCCAATACTTATATTCTATTTTCATGCTTCAAACTTAAACATAAAATTAACTTATTAATCATGCTATTAAACAATACTTGAATAACAATAGGCAAAACTTTAATCATGAAATTACTCATACCAATCACTTATAAACATGGAACAAAATTTCCAATCATGATATTAATAAAAGGTCTAATCAACTTGTACTCATCCTTCATATTAATATCAAAACAATAGGTGGAATAAACTTAATGATACTTGAACATGTGAATAAACATGGAAAAATTCAGATTATAAGAAGCAAATTATAATCTTGCCACAATGAATTTCCACATTAAACACCTTAAAAACTTGTAACTTAAAACATCCAACCAAGGAATCTTTTTAATGACAATAACATCATCCTTACTACTAGTATGAAACTTCCATGTAACTTAATATCATAGCCAACTTAAAACATATGGCTAAAATAAACTTGTAACTTATGTAGGTGTTCAATGGTGCACTTAATAAATAAATAAATATTTATTTTGACTTTTTATTGCACTATCCATCAATAACTACCTTATCATGGAATTTCAATACACTTATCCTTGATGGCAATTCTTATAAACCAATTAAACATGTCAAAGGTAATAAAACATATTCATTGGTATTAACTTGATAATATTAAGAGGGAACTTAAACATGGTCAATGCACATGGATATAACCTCTAAATAAACAACAACTTAATTACCTTTGACCTCCTTGTAAATGACTTTGTTGTTACCTTGCCCTTAATCCATGTAAACCTCATTGCATAATCACGCAACAATTCCCATCATGAACATCAAGATCTTGTACTTGTATTGTCATTCTTGTGTATCAATTTCTCATCTATACCAAACACATATAGATAAACAAATGATTAATAAACTTTTAAACTTGCTCAATAAAACTTATATGAAAAATTGATACTAATAAACTTGTAAAATATAAACTTATCTTTGTAATCCCTCTTGAATCTTGGATATCCAACTCTTAGCCTCCTCCAATCTTGTCTCGTAAAATAGTTCTTAAGATTGTTGGAAAATGATGTTTGACAACGGTTTGAATCTTCATCATCTTCTCTTGGTATCTAGATCTTCTAGCGGTACATATGACAAGACGGAGATATAACTTAATAACCAAATGGTTAACTTGACTTGTTTGGATAACGCTAAGAGTCATGGCCTTGTACTCATTTTTCTTAAGAACTATTTACTGTACCGTAAATGTTCAAAGGGATAAAACTTAGCTCTTGTTGCACTCAAGACATAGGTTTCTCACTTGATTCTCTCAAGTATAGCTGCAGTCTATATTTGAGAGGATGTGATTATAGAATAGAATAGATACTTGTGATCGTCTCAAATGGCTTGGGAATGTCTCCTATTTATAGGAGACTTCCACACATAATCCAACCCTAATTACATTCCTTAGTCAAAGGTGTAACTAAGGTCCTTAATGGAGAATCAAGACCTTTGACTTGGTCATGATAATATAACTGTTGGATCTTAATACCGAGCTTAATATTGATATTATAAACTTAATACTCAAGATTATATAGCCGTTAGTAATAAAAACACATTCTGGGTTCCATCACGGTCCGTGTTGATGCAACATGGTGCGTGTTGCTTCAACACGACCCGTGTTGAGCCCATAATCGTTTACCTTGCTTTTTGGAGATCAACACGAACCGTGTTGGTCTTTTATGAACTCGTGTTGATCATATTTTCAATCTTTATCTTATATATGATCCTTATACGTACTTGTTCCACATGACTCCTCATGCTATATAATCTTCTTATAGTCTTGAAATATTTCCAACAATTGTCATTAAGATCATTCTCAATCCCTCGTGTTTTACGATTTTCATAAAATAAACATGGAAATCCAAAATTTTATTATTCAATTTATGTATATCCATTCCAACCATACTAAACGTTCCCTAATTATGTCCATGACACAAACCTTTTCATGAAAGGGATTGCTAAGGCATGATTTTGTAATAATGCACTCGAAAAATAATAAAAAATGGCATATACTGTACTATGGCAAAACTATACAACGGCTGAAAGGAGCATCTTACTGTATTATTCTTGACTATTACCAATAATTTGAGTTATAAGCCACTGATCATTATTTGTTTGTTTGTATGACAAAGCGTTAATACAAGCATTTCCGTACTAGGAAAACACCCTTATAAATATAAAATATTCATCAAAAGATCACACGTTGAAATATTCCCTCCTATACAGAACAGTAATTAGGCCTAGGAATGTCATATCGGTTGAAATTTAATAGGTTTGATAATTAGTTTATCAGTTTTATTTAATTTAGGGTTTTTGGCCATAAATAATTTGAAGGGTTTTTGATTGGAAATAATCCAAAAATGACTTTTCGGTCATTGATAATCTGTAATTTTTCACCATTTTCTCATAGCAATCAATAATCAATTTATGACATCGGAAAACTGACGTGACAACTAGAAAGTATGTTAATTGATTCCGATTGCCACGTCAGATTTCTGGTGCCAGAAATTGATTCTGGGCTGCTATGAGAAAATGGTGAAAAAATATAAATTGTCAGTGGCCAAAAAGACACTTTGAATTATTCCCAGTCACAAGCCCCTCAATACGGATTATTTGCAGCGAAAACCCTTTTATTTATAACTGTTGTTATGTTGTTCATCTCCTTTAATTTGTGAAATTATCTAATTTTTTTCATTTTTTTATTTGTTAATTTACAATTGCAACATTTATTATATTTATTTTACTTCTATAACTAATTTATTTTTATTTAAATTTTGCAATTCCGACCAATGTTATTCCAACAACTTTATAAACTAGGGACACTTTTAACAATTTATAAAAGTTTTGCTCTAGCAGTTATCTTTTTTCATTAATTGATTTTTCACTCACAAATAAAAAGACAGGGGCAAATAGACAAGCTATGTCAAATAATTAAATTATTCTTAGATAAACTAAATAATTAAATTATTTCATTTTATATTTTTGTTTTGGAGGACCGGGGCGAAATCAGGGTTGCCAAATTTTAGTGTTTTGTTCGATGAATGTTATAAGACCCGTTCTTTTCTTTTGCAATTTATAACATGCTTATGGAGCACGTGCTCTAAATATAGTCATCGTTCATTCGCAATAATATAATTGTTCACTCATATATCTACCCGTTTTTCACTCTCAATAGCATAATTGTTCATTCATACCTACCCGGAGCACATGCTCCAAGTGCATGTAATATGTATTGTTATTTTTTTTATGGTCAATTCATTTGCGGCTTCACACCGCACCGCTAATTTTCAATTTCCATTACAACTTATCATAACTTTCCATTTCCCTTTTTATTAAAAGTGAAAATTTTTCAAATAAAAAATTAAATTTTTCACTTTATTTTCACCTACCATTATTTTCAAATTAAAATATAACAACCCACCTTCCATTATTTCCCCCACAATTTTCCACGTTCCACCACACCACAATCAACCGCACCGCAACTACATCGTAAATTAGAACGTAGTAAAATATATCATTGGATTATAAAGTAACAAATAATATGAAGTCAAAGACAAAGTTAGCTAAAAATTCAAATAAACTAATGAAGAGAGTAAAGGCTACTCACCCTTCCCATTCTATATGTTACTTAAATTATTTTACAGTCTTTAATGTCTATCTTAACTGACAGCTTCTCACGTAGTAGTTGATTAAAAAATTGCAATATTTACTCTTATAATAATATTTTTATTTACAAATCTAATGATAGTAACAAAATCAAACCAATAATTTAAAATCTAATGATAGTGCTTTCCTATAATAAAAAATCTTATAAATTAATAAATTAAATGATCAAATTTTTTAAAGTTTAACTGATACATATATTTAAATGACAAATAAAATATGCATGGGGATCAATATCATTTTCATTCTGTGCTATCACGTGATGAAGAGGACTACTTATACATGGGTTGTCGGTATTCCCAAAATAACATTGGTATGGGAGGTAGACACTTTTTAGATATATTTGTCTTAATATAAAACTCATTTTTACAATGAAAAATAATATTTTAAAAATATAATATTATAATTTTTAATAAAATATTATATAAAAATTTGATAATCAAATAATGATATTAAAGATTATGACAATTAACTGGGTGACAGTTACTACAAAATGAGATATTACTATGTGGAAATTAGCTCAAATTATTGCACATCATAATAAATATATTATCATAATGTGACGCTCTTTCGAGATGTTGCATAGTTTGAGCAAACGATATTGTTTTCTTTTTCAACTAGCCGACCTACCTGTCAGTACTAATAGGAGATTATTTTGTAAATCTTATTCAAATAATGGAGCCGATGGTTAAGAATGAAATTTATCCACTTTTTTATTTTATAAATCTTGTCCACATATAACAAGAGATTTTTTTAATAAAATTTACTATTATCTCATTAAATCTACATAATCTTCTTATTGCCTAGTTAATATTTAATAAACAAACACAACTATTAAAATCGGTGGAACCATGATTTTTTCCCCCATATACCTATTGATTGATAAACTGTTCATATTAATTTACCATATTCGATCATAATCTCTTTGTAGTTCATTTCAAGCTTTTGTTCTACTGTTCTTGTTCATTTCAAGCTCTTCTTATTCATTTTAAGCTCCCATTCGACTCTTCCTATTCAATTCATGCTTTTGTTCATTTCAAACAGACTTCACAATTGTCCATGGCTTGCCAGCCACCCCCGTCCAAACTTCTCAAAGTTTCTTACAAGGTAAAAAGAAGTGACCCAAATAAGGACAAAGATTTGGATTCTAATAATCCCTATTTTCATATTTCGTATGTCAATAATCCCTGTTTTATTTTTGTATTCTGGTAGTTCAAAAAAAATAAAGATTGTATTTCAATGGTACCAAATCTACCTCCACATTTTTTTTATACTTTTTCATTCCTACCCCATATTGTTTTTATTTTTTTCATTCCTACCTCTAGAAAGCTTGTGAAGTGCAGTTACTAAAAAATTTTAATTATTATTTTGAATTCGAGCAATTATTATGATTTTTTTCGAAGAATAAAAGCAAAAAAAACGAAAACAAATAAAAAAATCGAAAAATTTGGGACAAACATTGTAAATGCATTAAAAAACATGGGAAAAATGTTGTGTTAAGTTTTGAATCAAATATAAGTTAAAATTTATTATATTTAGGGTATACGATACGGGTTGGTGGTGCACCAATATAATACAATTTTCATTTTTTTTGTACCATCAGAATACAAAATAAAATATGGATTATTGGTATATGAAGGTTGAAAGTAGCTATTATTATAATCCAATTTTGCTAAAAACAACCTTGGGAAAAAGGGATGGTCTTTTGGGCGCAAAGTCAAGTTAGCTTTCATCTTAATCTGACGGAAGAATAACCCAGTTAGATTATGTGAGCAGAATTATTTGTTATTAGTCCTAATCCAACAGGAGAATGAAAAAGGAAATCAAGCAAAAGCTTTGGGAGCAATTTTGCTCAACTACTGGCTATGAAAATACAATGTAATGGCGGTTGATTTAATTAGATATGATGGTGGTTTGATTTGATTAATATGAAATTTATGCAGGTTTGATTAATGACAATTGATTTGGATGATACTACTAATCAGCAAACTCCCTCCACAATCTTTCACCACTCCTTTTCGGTGAATTATTAATTGCTTTGGTTTTAGAAAACACAGTATAATCAACTGTATGTGGTATTTTCAAATTTATATTTAAAAAGATAATTATAAAATGTTAATCAGGCAATTATAAGATTCATGTAGATTTTATTAAATATAATTAGTATATTTATCATATATATATATATATATATAAGATTTACAAAATAAAAAAGTAGATAGAATTATTTCTTAATTATTTTCTCAGGGCGACGATTAGCTTTCATCTTAATCTGATCTATAATTACCTGAATTTGAAATACTTAGTCAATATTTACTTTAATCAAATATGCTTACTATATTTATGTGAATTTGAAATACACGCAGTCTGTATTTGCCCTAACCAAATATACCATCCACATATATTTAAATTGTTCATCCGAATTAATAGGTCTAATACCTTATTTTTATTTAATGTTATGATTCTTGGTTATTGTATTCAAGTACGATAATTAAATGCGTGAGTGAACTAAAAATATATGTATTTTCCCTTAAAAAATAGGTATTTACCTGAATTCAAAATATAGCCAACTCGTGTTTTTAATATTAAATTTGCCTGAACTCAAAATATATTTAAACTATATTTTCCCTAACCAAATATATATATGATTTGTATTTAACCCGTCCGTTCGAATTGATATGTTTAGTAACTAAGCATTCATTTAATGCTAAAATTCTTGATTATTATACTCGAGGACAAAATAATAAATTTGCATGCAAAAACAAGTTACAAAGTAAGCGGTTGATTAGTTATTATATTAAATTATTATATTTAAGGATGAAATAATAAATTTAGGTCCCGTTCTTTTATACGGCTGGCTGCGATGCGGTGTGGTGCGTTGTGGAGGAAATACAATGGATTGTGGTGAGTTGGGAAAAGTTGTGGGGGATCGTGATGAGTTGAGGAAAGTTTTGGTGGAATATAGAAAGTATGACTTTTAATAAAAAGATAAATTAAATTAGAAAAAATAGATTGTAGTGGGTTATAGTAGATTGTGGTGGGTTGTAGTGAAATATGGAAAGTTGGTGGTGTCGTATGACACCGTAACCTTACAGCCTTATAGAAGAATAAGATCTTATTCAAGGGTGAAATAGTAAATTCGTGTGTGAATACAAGCTAGCAAATAACCAGACGGACCTTCAAAACACTGCAACAAAAATATTGATTTCTACTTCATGAATGATAATCTTGTCGGCCTGTTCATTAGAGTAATTGGCAATGATATGTACGAGTGTGGTTTTTACACCATGTTTTAGATATTATTAATTATTAATTACTGGAGTATAAATGTATTCACATGCCAACAATTATAAGTGACACCATAATCGAATAAATCTCATCAATGGGTATGTTTTAGCTAGGCACTTTTTTGGTAAATTTGAAAATTTTTGGATAAAATATATTGGAAAATTTATAGTCATTGTATACATTGAAAATTTTATAATCAAATACTCCCTCTATTTCATATTAATTGTCACTTTAACTAATATTTTTGTTTCAAAATAATTATCAATTTACATTTACCCTACCTGAGATTTGCTGTAATAATTTTTACACTCCACATTTGTGAAATAATTTTTACATTACCTCACATAAGCTCTGAGTGTTTTTTATCCTACCCGAGGTTTGTTGTAATAATTATTATGCATATCACCTTTGTGAAATAATTTTTACCCTACCTCACAATAGTTGTAAGTGATTTTTATTTAACTTGTTATGGCAGTAAGTGTTATTGAAAATCTAGATTTTCGATTTCCACCATTACTACTGAAGATCTAGAATACAAAACAACATTTGAATGTCAATGTCATCCTATGAACCAAACAGGAAGTAATCTACAATGAAATCTCAGTCTTCATCATCTATGCTTCATTAAACTTTCCCTAACCTCTCATTCCTTCCTTACTACCCTCTGCACTGCCAATCACGTAGATCAATCCTAAACTCTTTCACAGTTGTCGATTTCCACCAAAATGTGAATTTACCCATACATAGCTAGTGATTGATTCATACATCATGATTTAAGTTATTCACAGTAAAAAAAGAAAAATAAAAAGTGATAAACTTCTCCTAGCTAAACGCTTCATTATATAAGTTATCGGTCGCGCGAAATTTTTTTATGCCCAATACAGTATGGATCGCTATGTTAAGTCGTGACATCCTTGTTATGTTGTAGTGTTTCAATAACACTTACAACAAACCTCAAATAGGGTAAAAATCACTTACAATTTATGTGAGGTAAGGTAAAAATTATTTTACAAATGTGGGGTGTATAAAAATTATTACCGCAAATCTCAAATAGGGTAAATGTAATTTACTCCCCAATTTAATTATGTTAACTTTATTAAATAGGTCTATTTTAATAATCATATTTAATATTTTTAATCATTCCCTAAGTTACCTTTTATTAACATCAATAACATTACTCCCAAAGCCAATACCCAATCTCAATACTTCCCCCACCACCCAATTCTCTGAACAGAGAAAACTACAAGGGAGAGAAAAAGTGATGTGATGTCTTTTGGTAAGATAAAAAAAGTAAGGTTAGTAATTACTTTTCAATTACTTCCATTGTTTTGTATTAAGTATTGTTTTTGAAAATTGTACAATCAAATTTTAAAAGTTTTTATCATAAATCTCTAATTATATATATTAAGTTACTATATAAAATTACCTCCAGTAGATTCATTATCATAAATGTATCATATTGCAATTGCTAATACCATATTATGTAAGAAATTATATCAATAAAAAAGTTATATTAGAAACCGTAAAAGACAAAATTATTACCATTAATATGGAACGGAGGGAGTTATATCTTGGTACTAGTGATTCGATGGATTTCGTCAATTAAAACAGAATAAAGGGACTATTTCACAATTTGACGACACAATTTCTAAAGACGATAATTAATATTGAACGGAAGTCATATTATATGTACTCAGAGCATGTATAAGTGAACAATTATGCTATATATTGATAATGAATAACTTAGTATATGAAAGTGAATAGGGGTGGCAATGGGCCGGGTTCCCATTGGGTCAAGAGGGTCGGGATGTAGAAAAAAAATTTCCGACAAAGGGTTGGGTCGTGAAAGGATCGAGTCATTAAAGGGCCGACCCGTTTAACAATGTGAAAGGATTGATGAATGGGCCGGAGCGGGTCGGCCTATCAATAACTCAACATAAATAGTTTTATTATTATTTTAAATGCTAAACTTACTTTAGTATATTATTATTAATACCTCACATTAATCAGTATTAACATAACTACCTTTTTTGTACAAGCATACTTTATTTCAACTTTTGGGTTGAAACAGGCGTCCTATGGGTCGACTCTTATTTTCACTAGAAACTTCTTACCCGACCCATAATTTCAATGGGCTAACCCCGACCCGCCCATTACGCACCCCTATAAGTGAATAATGATCCTATTTAGAGCACATGCTCTAGAAGTATGCACTCCCTCTATTCCATAATAATTGTCGTGTTTGGAAATTGTATAGTTAAACATTGAAAATTTTAATCCTAAATTTCTGATTTGCTAAAATTACTATGATTAGTTTCATAACTAAAAATATTATCCTAAAAATATGATCTTGCAATTGTTAGTAAAATATAATATAAAAAAATTATCAATTAAAAAAATCAAATCAAAGACTGACAATTAACAAAAGACAATTAATATAGAACCATAATTACGGCGTGCCAAATTCATTGGTAAAAATACAGTTGAGTAAAAGCTAAATTTTGATAACTTTTGATAATTTTTGGTAAACTTTGTTAACTTTTAGTAAATTTACACAAATATATCAAAATTAAATTTTCTATTTTTCAACTTTGATGAATTTTAATAAATTTTGATAAATTGAATAAAAAAACTGATAAATTTTAATAAATTGGACTCACCAATCAATTTAGCAGGCCCTTAATATTTAATATAAAAGGGAGGTAATAATAAATTAAACTCGTTCATGCAACCAAGGTGTCCGTACATCCAAGCCTCGCACTATAAATACCCCTCAAACTCTCCCCCATTGCATTTCTCCACACCCAAACCAAGAAAATCAAACCTCCACCATGAAATCAAACCTCAAACTCTCCCTCCCTCTGCTCTCCCTCCTCCTCCTCCTCCTCCCCCACGAGAGCCACGCCGTCCAGTGCGGTGCTGAAGCAGACGGTGCACTCTGCCCCAACGGCCTCTGCTGCAGCAAGTGGGGGTGGTGCGGCTCCACCTCCGCTTACTGCGACCCGGATAACTGCCAGAGCCAGTGCCCTCCGCCGGCCCCTCCGCCACCCCCGCCGTCCCCTCCGCCGCCCCCGTCGCCGCCCCTGCCGCCCAGCCCCCTCGCCGACATCTTCCCCAAAGAACTCTTCGAGGAGTTCCTACTACACCGGAATGACGACCCCAACTGCGCTATTGGGTTCTACACCTACGAGGCTTTCATTGAAGCTGCCATGACTTTCCCTGAGTTTGGGAACACTGGGGATGACACTACTAGGAAGAGGGAACTCGCTGCTTTCTTTGGACAAACCTCTCACGAGACTACTGGTATCATTAATTAATTACACTGCTAATCACACTTAATCTAAAGGGAAATTAAAGCATCAACATTAAACTAATTAAACAGCATAGCTTTAGCTTCCGCATGCATACAGTAAATTTTTTGTCCGCGTAAAAAGAATTTTTCAACAATCTAAACCTCTCATAATCTGATGTCAAAATAATATATTAATATCATCGTAGTTTCTAGCTTAGATAATCCAAGTTAAAGAAATTAAAGTACCCCTCAAAACAGTTTAGCTCATCTATTATATTATGAGAAGTGGGCGTGCATATCTTATCTTGGGGAGTGGTCGGGCCGTTTGGCTATCTAGCTTTTTGGGTAACTTTTTTACTCAAAGTTAAAAACTACTTAAAGTGTTTATTAAGTAGCTTTTTATATTAGTTTTTTGGATCTAATAAGTTAGTTTTCAAAATGTTACTTGATAAAATTTTTCGGGGTAACTTTTCACACAAAAAACTACTTTACCAAACACTTTTTTTTTTGGCAATTAGTTAATTCAAACATTTAAAATCAAACAATTAATTTAAATAGCTATCAGCTAACATTTACAAGCTAACAGCTAGCTACTAGTTGGTTAATTGCCAAACATGGCCTTAAAATTTGCTAATTATTATTATTATTATTATTATTATTATTATTAATAGTAGTAGTAGTATAGTTTTCTTCAAGTGCATGTACACCCCTAAATAATTTTTTGTTAAAATACTATTAGGAGGATGGGACGGTGCACCAGATGGACGCTTTACATGGGGGTACTGCTTCAACGCTGAAGTAGGGGCAGTTGCAGATTATTGTGTCCCAGACTCTCGTTGGCCTTGTGTACCTGGCAAGAAATACTATGGCCGTGGCCCCATTCAACTTTCCTAGTAAGTACGACTACTCATTTATGTTTAACTTCATTTTAAACCACCTAGCTACTAATTTAGCATGCATGCATGCACAATAACGTAACGATATATGCAGCAACTTCAACTACGGGCCAGCGGGAGACGCATTAAGCATCAACCTCTTAGAAAAACCAGAACTGGTAGAGACCGATCCAGTGATTTCGTTCAAGACCGCAATTTGGTTCTGGATGACTCCGCAAGCACCCAAGCCATCTTGTCACGACGTCATGATCGGAGTGTGGCAACCCACTCCCAACGACATCAACGCCGGGCGGCTCCCGGGATACGGCATGTGCACCAACATAATCAACGGCGGTGTCGAATGTGGAGGGAATGGGCCCGACGATCGGATCGAGGATCGAATCGGGTTTTACAAGAGATACTGTGATCTCTTTGGGATAAGTTATGAGGGTGAGAAACTTGACTGCTACGGAATGCAACCTTTTGGGTTGATTCTCTCCCGTGCTCCTATGTAAGGCATTAAGCGTTGTGTATGAATGACTGAATCGAATGGGTGTAAAGTACCCAACCCTCTAGTAGTACGTACCTAAATAATGAGTGGCACTTAAGTCTCTGCAATCCTCCTTGTTGTGTTATGTTAGTTATGTATTGTTGCCTTGGGGCTTGCTTTTAATAAATGGCTTCGCTTCGGTTTGTATGGTTTTTTTGGTTACCGGAAATGCCCGTCTTTATTTGAGCTTTTGTTTCAAAATATTTGTCATTTCAACTAACTCATTTGTCCTAACGAAAATGATAAATGTCTTGGCAAAGACACATATTAAGTGTCTGTTTGACCTAGTTTCTAAAAATGTGTTTTTGCTTCTTACAAACAATTTTTTATAAAAGCTGTTTTTGGAGAGCTATTGAAGTATTTGACCTATAACTTAGGAGATAAGTGGTTTTACTAAATTAAAGTGTTAGGCTTAACTTATAATATAGTGTTTTTCACTAAATTAACCTAACTTTTAAAATTGTCATGTGTTTTTGGGAATAAAATTATCTTATGATTATTTACAATTTTCTCTTTTTATTAATTTTTAAACAAATTATCATGTTTTAATTTTAGCAATAATTATAATCGTGTAGTTATAGTTATAGTTATAATAATTATTATTATTATAACTATATATGGTCTTACTTAACTATACAATTCCAATTCTTTAAATTAAATATTTGTATATCAAAAACTTACTAAATACCATATTTGTAAAGAAATTAAATAATAAAAATATCTAACATAATATTAAAGGTTCTAACATAATATTAAAATATTAAAATACTATCTTTATAAGAATCAAAATATTTATTTGAAATTATGAAAACTAATCACTAAAGAATCTCATAGATTGAGAAGAGATTAGTTTGTAAAAAGCAGAAGCAACTGTAGACACCCAAAAAGTGTCATTATAATATTGTAATTTTATTTTCTAGTATGTCTTTTTATTTTATTTTTTAGCGTAGGTAAAATGCTAATTATGTTTGAAATGCGAAAATGAGAGAAGAAAACCCCACAAAATAACTCCACAAAGTAACCCACAAAAAACAAACCCAAAATCAGAACAGGCCCAAGAGGAGAAAATTTGGCGACCCAGTAGCGTGTGATGTGCCCGGGCGTTGGGCGGGTCTGCACGCCCATCTGCCACATCCGAGCTAGGCGGGTGCCGTCGCCGTTACCCGCTCTCTCGGGTTGTGTCTTTGCGAGCTTGGAAAGCAAGTCGAGCAAACACCTTGTTTGCTAATTTTAGTTGATTAGCTTTTTTTAGCACATTTGCTATTTTTAGCTCATTCCTAAACCTAATTCCCTCACTCAATTACCCTATAAATACCCCTATCTCTCATTTCATTTCTCACACCGAAACCACCAACCACCTGGGAGTATTGACACTAGGTGGATTTCTCTTCTTCTCTCCCTCTCATTTGCATACATGCATTCTGGCATTTTTATTTTCGCATTTTTTATTCTCGTTATTATTTTCCTGTAATCACCAATAATGTTGTAATCCTGATTTTAATATCAATTATGACTAATCTAAACCGGATTACTTGAGAAGATAACTTTATTTTGTCTTTATCGCTTTTATTTATCGCTTTCATTCATTTATCGCATTCTTTTATTATTGCATTTAATTCCGCATGCATTTAAATAACATCAATTAATTTAATTAATTCTCCTCTTCTACTCTTTTCTTTAATAAACTGATCTAGTAGAGTCCGTTCACTAAACGGGCGGATTCGAAGGTTTTTACTTTCGAATTCGTAACCTTACCCCCAGATCCGAATCTCATGGTTCGCGGTTACGCGGAGTCAAGAAAATTCGAGTTTATCAATTCTCTTAAAAATTGATTGGCGGCTCTAAAAAATAAATTTGATTAAATTTGATTCGCTAATTGTTAAATTTTATTTGAATTTTAAAATTTATTTATTTCCCGAATGATTTGAATACCGAAAATTGGAAATTGGTGGCCTCGGTCCAACATCCGGCACCCTGTGCGGGTCAGCACGGTTGTTGGCCCGAGCCTTACCGACACCAGTGTGCAGGAAAGGCCCAGTCACGATCCGAGCGCCAGCGGACCAACATGGCGCTGGGCGTGACTGGTATTTTCCGCGCCTCGATTTTCGTGCCAGTTATTTCTGATTCTTCTGGTTTTCTTATTTATTCCGGGTAGATTGTGAGTTTTAATGTTCATAATAAAATTCAAACATTTCATGTGAACATTTTTAATATGTAAAAATTCAATTAAATTTCTTAAAGATTAAACGCCTCTTTCGACTCGCCTAACACCGCGTAGGGCATGGTTGGAATTTTCCTCGGGTCATAGGAATGGCGACTCCACTGGGGACTTACTTTAAGAGGGTAAAACTTGAAAAATAGGTTTCTTAAATAATTGAATAGAAGGGAGAAATTAATTCTTTTAATTTTTGTTATTTAATTAGGCATCAAGCATACGGGCCTACATCACGATTTCTTTGATAAATCGCGATGAACTCAAAGGCATCGTTTAGGATCGATCCAATTTCCCCTTTTCGGGCAAAGTTTACTTCCGACTTCATAAAGAAATGAACTCCACATTTCAAGAAGATCGCAAGTTTCTTTCCCACTCATGAAGCACTCCGAAATTTTTGGGAATATGAATTTACATTTCCCCTTAATTTTGTGAGAAACACACGGATCACATTACTATGAACTCCATAGAATTTGTGACACGTGAGAGACATGAGTATGCTTGTCCTTTACAAACCTAACCTTAAACCATTGAATGTAGAACCATGGCTTAAGCGCATCCCTCATTTGTATGCTATGTGCATCTCTTTCTTTCTTTCTTTTTTCTCTCTCAAAAAAAATAACGTGCCAATTATGTGCTAATTGTGCATTTCATTATAGGATAAGTCGGTCCACGCTTGCATTCCCCTCAAATATTACTTTAGTTTGGGTAATATTCAAACGAGATTAAAGTAGGTCCAAAAGGTCTCTCTTAGGCCCAAGTCAGAGAGGTTTGACCGGGCATGAGATGCAAGTTTGACTTTACTCAACCCTAAGTAATCTTTGACCCCTAAGGTGTCTATCCGGTCATTAACTAAATCTGATTCCATTAAAATTTTAATGTTGATTCAATTTTATGATGACTTGATGGATACCTCCCCTATTCGTGTTCATAACATCATTCTAGGTTAGGAGTCTTCATACAAGCTCGATAATGGGCGAGTCCATACAAAAAGAAAATAGACATTCATCATATAGGCATAGTTTGCATTAGGCAGTCCCATATAAGTCATTAGGTCATGGCATGCATTGGGTAGGTCTGTAGACACCGAAAATGTGTCAGACAGATTTTAGCTTAACCCGGGATCGAGATGTTGAAGCTCGAGCAGATTTATATTTTGGGCCTAAAAGAAGAAAGATAGCGCGGATTTATGCTTTGGGCCTAAAAGAAGAAGGATGGCGCGGATTTATGTTTTGGGCCTAAAGGAGAAGGATGGCGCGGATTCCAGAATGTGGGCCTAAATCGAGGTCGGCGCGGATTCCAGAATGTGGGCCTAAATCGGGGTTGGCGCGGATTCCAGAATGTGGGCCTAAATCGGGGTTGGCGCGGATTCAGCCAAGCCAACTGCAGGCAGTTTTTAGTCAAACCAACTGCCGGCAGTTGCATGAGAGTGGCGCGGATTTGACGATAACCGGCCAACCGTCGCCAAATCATTGCCAATTTCTGGAGCTTATTTAAGGATCCGCGCGGATCCTGATAAGGGGTTGGCATTTTTGGTATTCGGGGAAGGGATTTTTCTGAGCAAACAGAGACTCAATCTAGGCGAGGTTTAAGGAAATCCGCGCGGATTTCCTTGTCGGGTCCTTCTCAGCCACCTTGGGTTCCAACGTCCGACGTACACCCAACCTGAATTAGCTTCCGGCGACCCATTTTCCACCAAATCTGCGCGGATTCTGGGTATAATTCGTTTCATTCGTTTAATTTAGTCTTTTTTTTCGTTTCCTGGTTTAAGAGAAAATTGTAACAATGTAGTTAATACGCCCCGCCCGCTGTAATTTTAGTTTTTTTTCTTTTTTATTTTTTATGTGCTGAACTCTTTTCCTTTTCGTTAATTGCATGATATTTCTTTCAATTCGGTGACAACTTCATTTTTTTTTCTTTTTCTTTTCTTTCAAAAAAAAGTAACCCGACTTAGTAAAGGCCGCTTCGGTGGGCGGTGCAAGGGCATCCCCCTACACCGACTTCTTTACCCCCGAATCCGTTCTTTTGGTTCGAGACCGGAGTCATAAAATTTAGGTTTTGTTAATTTTACTTTTAAAATTAACTGGCGACTCCTCCCGTTTTTTTAGTTTTTTTGTTTTCACTTTTTCTAAAAGTCGGAAAGGAGAAAAGAGAAACACTGACCCAAACGGGTCCAGAATCCGCGCGGATCCGCGCGGATCCAGGCCTATTTAAGCCGGTTTCCACTCTACTCTTCTCTCCCTTTTGTTAAAAAAAAAAACAGTTTGATTTGGATTTGCGTGGATCCGTGAATCATTTGGGCCAAAACGGAACCCGAATCCGCGAGGATTTGGGTGGAGTTTCGGCCCAAATGGCCCTAAAATCCGCGCAGACCCAAGCTACTGTTTGGTCCGGTTTTTTTTTTTTTCTTTCCCTTTTCCGGTTCAAAACTCAAAAGCACATTACGGCACAGGGTGGGTCCGAATCGCGTGGATCCGCCATTTCGATTCCGCTTTTTTAGCTTTTGCAAAAACCCTATTTCGAAAATAATTTCTAAAAAAGCCAAATTTCTTTAAAATCGTCCCTTAAGAAAATAAGCAACCCTACGTCGAATCGACCTTCCGTGGGGGACCGTGCCCTCCGGGGGCCGCGGGCCCTACAGTGGCGACTCCACTGGGGACTTATAAGAGGGTAAAAACTTGAAGAGTCGGGTTTAGTTTTTTTAAAAAAAAAGTTGTCACGTTTTTTTTTAACTTTAGGCATTATTTGCATCTCACGGGCCTTCCCCTTCGTCGGGCACACAAGGTACCGTTTAGGAAAATCCTTACTTACCATTTCGGGAAAGACATTAACCATTCAACTCAGGTGGGTCCATTTAGACCTTCACCGAGCCGGTGGTTGTTTTTCCCCCTCGTGCCATACTCCTTAATCCACTTGATTAAAAGGAGCAACCCGGGGGTATTAACCTTCCATGCACCCCATGGAGGCCAAATACCCGGAACACGAGTTAGGAGCCGGTAGTGAATCGACCCTTAAACTCTAAACGTAGGGCCTTGGTTAGGATGGAACTGCATTTGCATGCTATGTGTTCTTCCCCATCCTCGAACCCGACACCATGCAGTAGTGCTTAGAGAAATTCAAAAATAAAGTCTTCTTGGGTCTTTTGTTTTGTGTCGGACCCCAATTTAGGCCCGACGGTAGGCCTGAGCCCAGAAATCCGCGCGGATTTCTGTTGAGCTCGGCTGCTGGCAGGCCTAAATTGAGGGAATTCAGTGTCTGGGTTTAGAATTTGGCCCACGTAGGACGGACCCGTGGAATCCGCGGATTCCAGGTTGGGCCGGGTCATATGTGGTCCAAATTCTTCCAGTTTTTGTTTCTTTTTTATGCTTCACCGAATTTATGCCTGGTAGCGGGTTTGAGCCCAGAAATCCGCGCGGATTTCTGTTGACTTTAGTCGCTAGCAGGCTTAAATCGAGTGGTCTATGTGTGGTTTTTTTTTCTTTTCTTTTCTTCGTCTTTTGTTTTTTTTGTGTGTTACCTTGATTTGGGCTCGGCAGTGATCTTGAGCCCAACAAATCCGCGTAGACCTCACTGGTTTTATACCCAGGAGATCCGCGCGGATTCATGAGGCTCGGTGCCTGCTGGACCCAAATTTAGGTTGTTCGGGGTTCTGCTTGAGTTTTTTTTTTCTCTTTCTTTTCCTTTCTTCTTGCCTTTTTGCATAAGGTTTTTGTGTTTTGGGTCAGAAATACATTCGGGCCATCTAAAGTCGTTGGGCCTCATGAGATCCTCGGAGATTTTGTGAGTGGGCCCACCCTTTGGGTAGTCCAAATGAGTTTCTAGTTCGTCTAGTCCGCTAGATTAATATGTTTAACCCTTATGAGAGGCCCGAGTTCGTTCTGGATTCGGCCCGATAAGGTTTAAACATGTTATTTCGAGCCTGAGTCAGCATTCTGCATAAGAGTTTTATTTGGTCTTCGCATATAGTCTCGAGCCTTAGTTCGATTATTCGGAGTTCAAATAGAATTCTTCATCCATTGCATGTTGTGTCTTTAGGAGGGCGTTGAGCTGAGTCTTTGAATTCCTCCACCTTTTCAGGACAGGATAGGTTGGTTTCGGGTTTATCAACGGGACGAAACCGGGCGTTTGGAAACCTTCGATATTCATTACGTGATAACGAAGACCGGTATCATCCGAGAAACCTATCGAGGCGGCGAAGGGACATCCGAGGAGTAGTTGAGAGTTTAGTGATTGATCCATCGAAACCATGTCAAACCCAAATGATGGCAACGCGGTCAACCACGCGGTGATCTTTGGGGAGAAAGGCATCCCACCACCACCACCACTCAAATACTGACTTGGAGCAATTAACCAATGTGATTCTAAACATGCAAGTTTCGATGAACGCTCAGCTGGAGGCGCAGAACCAGAGAATCGACGCTGTTATCCATGCCATGGAGGAGGCAAAGAACTCAAACGTGAAGAATCCTCCCATGGGGGAGGTCGATCAATCTGGCAGGGAGAAGGATGGATCAGTCCACGGGGTCTCAAATTCGAGACTAGATCGCATCGAGCAGATGTTGAAGGAATCTACTTTGTTCAACAACCAATTTATGGATGATGTCGGTTTTACACCGGTGCCTCGGGGAAGGCTTCCCCCAAAGTTCAACATGCCAGACATTAGTTCCACGGTGTTGAGAGCCCTCATCAGCATGTAAGGAACTTTCTAGGGGCGATGACGCTGAAGGGGGTAGAGGAAGACATCTATCACATTATTTTTCCTTGGACTTTGGGACCTGATGTTATGAAATGGTACAACACTCTCAGTCCAGCCAAGACTACACAATGGAGTTTGCTTTGCAAGGAGTTTTTACATCAGTACTCCTACAAAGAAGACATGCCAGTCACTTTAAGGGACATGGAATTAGTGAAGCAAGAGGAGAAGGAATCTTTCTCTAACTACTTTGCTCGGTGGAGATCAAAGGCAGCTCAAATGGTGGACCGACCATCTGAAGAGCACCAAATAGACATGCTTATTAGAAGTCTACAACCGTCATACAACGCTCATTTGAGGTTTCAACCCCTTAAAGATTTCGCTACATTAAGACTGGCTGGGACTAAAATAGAAAGTGAGTTTGCTAAGGGAGTCACAACTGGGGGCTGGAAGAACACCTATACTAACAGAAAGTCAGCTGGCCCATCTGCATCCAACAACAAGGGGAACGAGGTGAATGCCCTATAACGCTACACCGAATACACCCCTATAGACACTACGTACGCTCAAGCTTTAGAGCGTCTCTTAAGCAAGGGAATGATTACTCTTCCCGACTTAAGGCCGGAGCCAAAAGAGAAGCCACGGAATTGGGACGCCGGCAAGTTCTGTAAGTACCATAGGGCTCGAGGGCACGATGCGAGCAGTGCTTTACTTTGAAGAACAGGATGGAGGAGATGTTTAGGTCCAAACAACTACCCTTCAAGGCGGCACAAAACCTAGCAACACAAACAATCCACTAGGTTCACTGCATATACACGCCGTGTTTGAGGAATGCGAATGGGATCCCTCGGATTTCATTACTGATGCAAAGAAGTCAACTTACATCATGCATTACTTCACGGAGGGCCATGAGGTCAACGGTTTATGGGCTAGTGACGAGGAAGATGTCTATGGTGAGCCTCATGCTGAGAGGGCCACGGACAACTTTTGGGATTCTGATGGAGACGAGGACTTTTGGGGAACAGCAAAGTCTGGAGAGGTCAAAATTCCAGATGTTACTTTCCTAACAAGGTCAGGACGCCATAATCATCAAGGAGGCCCTTCCCAAGTCCAACCCCAAGACAAAGGAAAGGAGAAGGTAGGAGAAGTGGTGATCCCCGTTCCGGAGGAGGATTTGATGTTAAAGCAGTTGAAGAGATTAAAGAAGGATGTTACGGTATGGCAATTGTTGGCAGCTTCACAAAAGCACAGGCAAGCCCTGATCGAGGCTTTGAGCAAGTTGGAAGTATCACCCGAAACTACGCCCGAAGAAATAGTATCTTTTGTCACATCTGGCAGGAATACCATAACTTTTGGTGATGAGGATTTGCCTAAGGAAGGTCTTGCACAGAACAAGGCCTTATACTTGACTGTGGGTTGTGCCAGTAAGGTGATACCCTTAGTATTGGTGGACAATGGATCTGCGGTGAACATCTGTCCATGGAGGACGGCACAGAAGCTGGGGATTCAATCCCATCAGCTTACCCAGCAGGCCATTCAACTTAGGGCCTACGACAACACTCCTAGACGAATTTTGGGTTCAATTCTGTTACCGATTACTATGGATACAATTTCCAACAATGTTGAGTTTCTAGTATTGGACATTCCGGCATCATTTAACCTTTTGTTAGGACGCCCTTGGTTGCACGCACAACAGGCGGTGTCATCTACTCTACATCAGAAGGTGAAGATGATGGTTAAGGGGCAGGTGGTAACAGTCAAAGGAGAGGAGTTAGCAGCTGTAATTACTTCAAAGAAACCTATGATCGAGGTAGAACACAACTCCAAGGACGAGGAGTTCCACCATTTCGATATCGTAGCTACCTTGGAGAAGGAAGAAGCACCTTTGGACTTCGATCCTTATTCCAACAGGAAGGTGAACGCAATTTTGAAGCGGCATGGATACTTTCCCGGGTTACCTTTGGGAAGAAGAGCTCAAGGGCCTACATCTTTTCCCTTGACTCAAGGAGGGAGCTACCACTTTGGTTTAGGCTACATTCCAACAGAGGAAGAGAGGAGATTAGCTAAGAAGGTTAGGAGAATTAGGAGAGGTGAGCCAATACCGCTTTATAACTTAAAGCCGTATCCACTCACGCTTAATGGCCAGTTCATGAGGGAAGGAGATCCTTTCCCTTACTTTGGTTTTCCGGAGCCCTGCTATTTGAAGAGCAAGGGCATCCTAGTTCCAGGTTTAGAGATCTTCAACGACTGCATGCTACTCGAAGAGGAATTGTTCACACCTGCAAGGGAGAACAAGACCCCACTAGAATGGACTCATCTAGCAGGGAGTAACATCTTTGGAATGTTGTTCGGCCAAGAAGCACAGAGAGAGGAGAAACCTGTGGAGGCGCTTTCCTTGGCCCTATCAAGCATGGATTTCGATCCTACTAAGCTCATTGCTACATGGGGTCAGGAAACCAAGCAAGTTACCTGGGTGTCGGCCAGAGGAGACAAGGAGTTTGTGTTAGCTTTAGGAGAGTCAGTGCTCGGGTCAGAGTCTAGTGTCAATCCTGTTGTTGTTCCATTTTCTGAGTCTGTCTTAGAGTCAGGTTTTAAGCTTAATCAGTCTGTTGCATCTACTTCTGGAGGGTCTGTTGAGTCACCTATTGATGTTTTTGTTTCTGAATTCAATGAAATGAACTCGTTTGCTTATGACTCTTCTTATCCCTCACCCCTAAACTGCTTTGTCTCTAATGAAAATAATCAAGATGCTGTAAACGAATCAGAAATTCCTAAAGACCTTTTAAAAGCCGTAGAGAAACATGAGAATCGGATTTCTGTAATTGAAGAAACTATAGAAGTAAACCTAGGTACACCTGAAGAGCCTAAATCAACCAAAATTGGGAAATTTTTAACCATCAGAGAGCAAGAGCACTTTACTCTTCTCTTACGAGAATTTGTAGATGTCTTTGCCTGGTCATATCAAGATATGCCAGGTATAGACCGAGAAATAGCTGAACACAGAATTCCGCTTTACCCTGACGCTAAACCAGTTAAACAGAAGCTTAGGCGGATGAAACCGGAATGGGCGTTGAAGATTAAGGAGGAAGTTGAGAAGCAGTTGAAGGTAGGCTTCATTAGGGTGTCAGAATATCCACACTGGATAGCTAATGTAGTCCCGGTTCCAAAGAAAGATGGGAGAGTTCGGATGTGCGTAGATTTTAGAGATTTAAACAAGGCAAGTCCGAAGGATGACTTTCCTTTACCTCATATCGATGTTTTGGTAGACAACACCTGTAGGCATGCCCTTCTTTCATTCATGGATGGGTATTCAGGTTATAACCAGGTTAAAATGGCAGAGGAGGATATGGAGAAGACGACGTTCATCACACATTGGGGTACATTCTGTTATGTAGTGATGCCATTCGGATTGAAAAATGCAGGGGCAACCTATCAGAGGACAGCCACCACATTATTGCATGATATGATGCACAAAGAGGCAGAGGTTTACGTAGACGACATGATCATCAAGTCCGTTAACCGTGACACACACTTGGATAGCCTTAGAAGATTCTTCCATAGGCTGCGGAAATACGGAATGAGGTTGAACCCTCAGAAGTGTGCTTTTGGAGTGACGTCAGGCAGGTTATTGGGTTTTGTAGTGAGCTCTAGGGGAATCGAGGTTGATCCAGCAAAGATCAAGGCGATACAGGAAATGCCACCGCCTAAGACAGAGAAGGAGATAAGGGGTTTTCTCGGACGATTGCAATACATAAGCCGGTTCATTTCGAAATTAACCATGATTTGTGACCCTATATTTAAGAAGTTGAGGAAAGGGGTCAAATCTGAGTGGGATGAAAAATGTCAAGCAGCTTTTGACAAAATTAAAGAGTACTTGGCTAATCCGCCTGTTTTAGTTCCACCAGTACCTGAAAAGCCTTTATTGTTGTACTTGACTATCACTGAGTCGGCAATGGGGGCTATGCTAGCTCAAAGATACGATGGTGAAGAGCGAGCAATTTACTACTTAAGCAAGAAGTTTCTAGAATATGAAGCCCGGTACTCCAACATTGAGAGATTATCCCTTGCCTTAGTATGGGCAACGAGGAAACTACGTCACTACATGCTTGCGCATACCGTGCATGTGACCGCATTCATGAATCCTCTCAAGTACTTGATGGAGCGACCAGTCAATGAGAGAGTAGCTCGGTGGATGGTTATGTTATCAGAGTTCGACTTACAATTTGTTCCACAAAAAGCCATAAAAGGAAGAGTAGTCGCAGATTTTTTGGCAGATTTACCTGTTGAGGAGGCTAGTGAAGAAAAGTTAGATTTTCCCGATGAAGAAGTATTTCAAACACAGAAAGAAACATGGGAAATGTATTTTGATGGAGCTTCCAACCAAAGTGGATTCGGTGTAGGAATCATTTTGATTTCTCCCGAAGGAGCCCATACTCCTATTTCCGTGAAGTTAGATTTTGAGGCGACAAATAATGTAGCTGAATATGAGGCATGTATCATTGGCATGCAGGCTGCCGTGGAAATGGACATAAAGTGCATAAGGATATTTGGTGATTCGAGCCTTATAATAAACCAGGTTTGCAATAAGTGGAAGGTGAAGAACGAAGCTTTGGCACCCTACCAGGCTTACGTAAGGGATTTAGCAGAACACTTTGATCAAGTAGTGTTCACTTATTTACCTCGGGAGCATAATGAGTTAGCTGATGCATTAGCAAAGCTGTCATCCTTGCTAAATATCCCGAGAGGAGTTGTGTCTATGCTGATATGCATAGAGAGAAGAAGTCAACCGGCTTATGTTTATTCCTTGGAAGTTTGTGAGATAGACTCGACTTGTTGGTATTATGACATCTACCAATACCTCACCAAAGGGGTTTACCCTGAGGATTCTACCACAAGATCACAAAGAGCAATCAGACTCTTAGCGTCGATATTGTTTGATTGGATCAGTTGTACAAAAAGACGGATATGGGTATCAATTTGCTTTGTTTAGAACAAAGTGAAGCTCAGAACTTGATGAAGGAAGTTCATGGGGGAGAATGTGGCCCGCATATGAATGGACGGATGTTGTCCAAGAAGGTTCAAAGGATGGGGTATTACTGGTCGACTATGGAAGCTGACTGTCACGACTATGTAAAACGGTGCTACAAGTGTCAAATCTATGCGAACTTGCAACACCAACCCCCGTCATTTTTGACCACGTTAACCTCGCCATGGCCATTTTCAGTTTGGGGCATTGACGTCATAGGGAAGGTGACTCCTAAAGGAACGGGAGGACATGAGTATGTGCTTGTAGCCATTGACTACTTCACAAAATGGGTGGAAGCGGCATCCTATGCAAAACTAACTTCTAAGCACGTAGCCAAATTCATACTTAGAAACATAATATGCCGTTATGGGGTTCCACACGAATTGATAAGTGATAATGGGGTTCACTTCAAGAAAGAGACGGCGGAATTGTTAGCAAAATACAAGATCCAACATCATAGATCTTGGTATATCGACCTCGCACCAATGGAGCGGTTGAGGCAATAACAAAAATCTCACTAGGATAGTAGAGAAATGGCTTCTTCTTATAAGGATTGGCACGATAAACTACCTTTTGCCTTATGGGGTTATCGAACTTCTATTCGACATCCACCGAGCAACTCCTTACTCCTTGGTATACGGAATGGAGGTAGCAATACCGTCATTACGGATTATAGCGAGAGTCGATTCCGGAGCGGAATGGGCTAGGCTAGGTATGAAGAGCTAGTCAACATCGATGAAAGGAGACTCGAGCCATGCACAATGTCCAGATATACCGCAGTCGTGTGTCGGGCATTTAATAGGAAGGTCAAACTAAAAGACCTCGAGAGGGTGACATGGTTTTGAAGGAGATACGTTCAACTATTTAGGACCCAATAGGAAAATTAAGGCACAATTGGATCGGACCATACAACATAAATTAAATACTTCCCTGAGGGGAGGTAAGATTAGTAGATCTGTAAGGGGAAGAATGCTCACCGACAAACTTAGATCAACTTAAGAAGTTTTATGCGTAAAGGGTAAAAGTGGACATAGCAACCGGTAATTAAAACCAAAGAACTATCCTTGTAAGAATCACCATCGCCCATTTGTCCAAAGAATCGATTTACTTTTCTCGAACTACGATGGCCTGATTCCGCACATTGTGGATACGTAGGAAGCTTTTCTGAAAAGCCCGGCCCCATCAATTACAATTTCCCTAATTTTGACTTTCTGTTTTAAAAGCAACATTGAACTCTCGCGGGTTCAATGGCACTTGAAATAAAACATAAGGCTCGAATTTTCAAAAATCCAAGTTCCAGGAGATCTTCGCGGATTTCCAGATGTCAAAATTGGACTTCTTGATTTTAGGTTTTCCCGCTTCATTTCAATAAGGGGCTTTGAACCCTCATAGGATCCGCGCGGATTTTCTTGTTTCGGGCCTAAGATACTCGACTTCCATTTTGGATCAATTTTGGGCCAAGATCGCGCAGATTCTTTATTAAGCTTAGTGATGAAGTCTACGCGGATTTATGTTTTGACCCGGCATACTCAGTTCGAGAGCAAACCGGGAAAATCCGCGCGGATTTGTGTTTTTCGGGCCTATCTGTTTTTTTTTTAATTCTCGTGAATCTGTATATACCCGAAATACTCAGTCGATATTTTTCCGAGCAATTTTGGGACAGATTTGCGCGAATTTTGCCCTTCCTGAGTTTAATTTTGTTTCTTTTCTTAATTCAATTCTCGTAGATTCTCTTTTGTAATGCAAAAATCTTCACAGATTTTACATTGTTTCGATTGGGAATGAAATTTTCTATGTGCAGAAATTCGTACGAATTTTACATATATAATAGAAAATTTTGGGAAGTTTCGCGAAATACGATTTTTATTATTTCCGATAAATTTAAAGTCTAAAGGAAAGAGCATGCCAATTTATAATTTGCTACTCAAACGTTCATCAGCATTCTAAAAAAAAACACACTAAAAAGGAAAAAATACAAATCTAAAGGCAAAGGCATCGCCTTTCATTCGTTTAAGCTTCTTCTCAGCTTCAGGAGCCAGACTAGACCTTGACCCTTCACCCTGTGAGGATGTTCTTCTTGGCCTCTTTTTGATGTTAGAGTCACTGGGGGCTTTCTCTTTACCTTTCCCAGTGTCTTCCGGAATCTGTCGAGGTAGAGTGTTGTCAGGTCTAGGTTCCCTGATTGTCACAGGTCTTTCCCTAGGATGTGTTGTAGCAGTTGGGGGGCAAGTCCTGGTTGATAGTGGGTCTATCCCTTTTTCTTCCTGATCTTTCAGCTGTTTCCTAACAGTAGGGTCTTTCTCGATTATCCACTGGCGATATGCCATAGATACATATGTGTTTCCTCCTGTTGTAGGGACAGCAAGAGTAGGCCTATTCATCCAGTAGTCTTGCCAAGATCGGACCTTGGAGGCGTCATTAGTGATGACCCTAGGACTAGGTGGGATGCAGTCTAGTGAGGGGATCCATTGCTTTCTCCTGATTTGACGTTTGGCCCTTTCAGGGAAATAATAGGTTGTGTGTGTTAAGCCCACAAGTCTCACGAATGGGCATCGATGGTCGACGGTGACTACTTCTCTTATTCTCCACCAGGTAATGTGCCACTTGATGATCATTTCTTCGATGAACCATTTCAGCCACTTGTCCGTCGAACGTTCCTTGTAGTTGCGGGTACGTTGGCAAAATTGGGTCATCCGGAAGGTAGCTTCATTCTTTGGGGGCGCCAAGAAGCGGGTATGCTCCATCAACCATATCTGCAAAGAAGAAGAGAATTAAATTCCAAAGAAAATTTTCGAAGACGGAAGTCTGCGCGGATTTGTGAACTGTAAAGTGGGGTAGGTGCGAAATCCGCGTGGATTTCGGAGAGTTGTAGAAAATTTTTACCGGCGCAGGGGCTTCAAAATTCGCCGTGTTCGTTACAAAGCGATCCAGTACGTGATAGTCTCAGCTACTATCATCGGTGCTAGATTTTGGTCGTCGCGGAGGCTTTCGCTAATGTTGATCAAAGAAGCAGGACCGCCGTTTGTGCCGCCATGGTAGAAACAGAAGCCACCTAGTAAGCATAGGGTTAGGGCCCTAACTTTTCTCTCAACGTGTTCGCTTCTTTTGAACATGGAAATTAAGGGCAGAAAGTTCACTCTTTCACCCTCTAAGATTTTCTCTAAGTCATTTCTTTCTAAGCCTAGGAGAGAAGTGTACCTAGGTGAGGTATTTTTAGAGGAAGTTGGGATGACTGGTGTGGAGGTAAACTTAAAACCTAGTATTGCGCCGAATTCTTCGGGGAGAGGGCACAATTCTTTTTCCCCAAACCTAAACAAATGGAGTTCAGGGTCCCAGAATTCAGAGGCGGCTCTAAGGAAATCCCACATTAGCCTTACTTGCCTGAGGCTAATTAGGGTGTGTAGGTTGTATCGTTTCAGCTCTTCTTTCTCGGCAAAGGAAAGAGAAAGAATCCATTGGTCGAGTTCTTTCTGGAAAGACATGTTTGGAAGGGAAGAAGAGATTGCGGGGATTTCTATAAAAGTTGGAACGCACAAGAATTCAGGAAGGAAAGTGTGAAGTTTTGGAAAGAACTTGCGCAGATTTTATAGTGCAGGAGTTAGGAGTGCGACGGAATTCCACGAGAGCTTGGCAGTACCAGTCTTGATAGGAATCAGAGACTTTAGTTGGGAATTGCAATTCGGTACAAAATCTGCGCGGATTTTCTAGCTGATGTTGAACAGGACTCAAATGGGAATGGCGCGGATTTGGCCCTGATTTTAGACACAAAGAAGAAGGTGCGGATCTCTGGGTCATAGTGGAATTGCGCGGATTTTGGCTGAAATTTGGGTCGATAATCAAATTGCGGGGATGGCGCGGTTTTGGGCCAATTCCTGGCGAAGTTGGCGCGGATGTAGGCCCAAATGCTGGGGGCTGCGCGGATTTTTTGGAGTTTTGGGGATCATATTGAATCTGTGGTTTTAATAATAGCATTTGTATATTTCCCGGCTTTGTTCGAAAGTTGTTTTGGGATGTTGTAAAAAGCTTGTTTGTCCTTGATAGTTTATGGAATTCGCTTATTGACCACAGCTCCGCTCCTGTTTCTTTTTATGTTACATTGCATATGGTTTTGGTTTTCAATTTTAAAATAGATAAAATTAGATAAATAATTAAGAGTGTCCATACATAAGCATCGCATTCATGTTAAGTGTTAATAGGGTAAGTTGAAAATTCACAGAGTCAATCCTCTAAGCATTATACATGGTCTCTCCCTCAATCATCTTCTTCGTCGGATACCAAGTCTATGTAGGCGGGGCCCGATGGGCCGTAGTGTCCACCGGGTTGAGGTGTAGGGTTCTGCCCGGTGAGGAAGCTCCATCCGCCAGCCGCCCAAGAAGAAGAAGCTTGATCTCGCTGATATCCTCCAGGAGTGAACTCATTTTGAGAAGAACTAGGAGCATCGTATGTATGAACTCGTCCAGATTCGTCCACGTGGAAGGAACCCGGATAATGCCCTTGCAAAACGGGGGCTTGCAAGACCGGGGTTAAGCTCCAGTTATCGCCGTATTCTTGTTTGACTGGTTCTTCTTTACCTAGAAAATATGAAGAAGCAGAGTCGAAGAAACCAGTGTTGCTTGAGGAATGCATGCTAGGAGTAGGGATTTCGGGTTGAGCTTCCTTGAAATCTACCGGTGCTTGATGGAAATCACCTGACCATCTCCGTTGGGGGTAGTCAGAGTACCCTTGGGACAAGGACATACTGCCGAACATCTGATCCAACATAGAAGTATCGGACGCCTGTGAAGTAGCATCACTTTCACTTATATATCTCCCATAGGCACGTGTTCGGGATGACCCTCGAGCACCGGCAAAACTCATAGTACTGGAAGACCCGATAGAGTGATCGGTATCATCTTCGGGAATGAGGGGAATGTTGGGAACGTAGCCATGAGGCCGATTCCATGGTGGTCGTCCATTGCTATACCGGAGGGTCTGCGCCGCTACAGAAGGGCTGCGCTACAGTGTCATATGAAAACCTCCTCCTCCCAAGTCAATGTCATGGTCGCTTTCCTCTTCTTCCTCATCACCATCATGTGCATGGAAAGCAAGGGGTATAGCTCCGCCACCGCCTATGTTCTGGCCATTGTTGTCATCATCATCGTCATCGTCATTGTCGTCATCATCGGCATCGTGACCTCCTTGGCCCCTACCATGGTGGTGGTAATGACCTCCTCCTCGTGGTTGTCCCCTACCGCGACCTCCACCGCGCCGAGGCCCAAAACCCATTCGACGCCGATATCATCTCTGCATGTCTTGAATTTCATCACAGAGGCCGTATATAAGGGAAATGGCCTCCATAGTTTGTTCCCGACTCCACTGCAAGCAATTTTCTTTTATAAGGATAAATACTTAGACATAGGGTTTATTCATTATTTTGAAACTAAGGGCCTTACCCCAGGGCTGTTCGAGGACAAAGGGAGCTCGGGGCAGTTTCTACGACGACGTCTGAAACCAAGTGGGTTAGGGACTTTGGTGTTCCAGGTGCCTGCAAATTAACCAGGGTTAGTTACAACACAAGGGCGAAAGTCGCAAGGAGTTCCTACAGTACTCACCATGCGTCCCATGAGGCGTGGTCGAATGGATGCGGCGTAGTTGGCCCCCATGATCAGCAAATTTCCAATGGGAATCCCCATGAGATTGAGTTCAAGTTCATCGAAAGTCAAGGAGCGGGAGTAGAACATCTTGGCCGGTGGATTGACTGGTACCAGCGGAGGCCATACATGCATGCATTGGTGGGTGACCCTTTCCCGCGATGCGGATGAAAGTGAAAGGACCTTCAAATAAGATCCTTCTGCAGTTGATGTCCTGTAATGTATCGAGGTCCGGAAGCTGATCTTCCGTAACCTCGTAAGCCGCCCAAGGGTCCAAAGCGCACTAAACATGCGTTAGTGGTGAGCTTGATGGTTTAAAAGTCTGGTTGGAGGAAAAGGAAAGGTCATACCTGTCCTGGATTATTCAGTATGCCTCGGAAGAGCTCCAGGTGCTCTACCCGACGTTTTCTAACCAGCAAATCGTCGCGCCCCCAGCGAAGAGCGATTGGAAAGACATCACCAGCATTAGATTGGGGAGACAGGCCCTCGAAGTATTCGTAGAACCATATCTGCAAAGAGTAGGAGTTAGTTTTCAAGCTACGGTCAGGTAGGTAGATGGCAAAAGAAAAGGAGATACCTCGATGACTTTCCACAAGCCAGACAGATAGGTGTTGTTCTGCTCAAGTTTTGATTTAGGGACTCGCACACCCGAACGGAGTCCCCGGAAGAGACAGGTATAAGCTGCCGCACCCCAAGCTAAGTTGGAGAGATTATCTAGGTCTGCCAAATTACCTAGATAGTGGAAGAATACACGACTACCACGGTCAGCAAAAATGGTAGTACACAGAAAAATGGCAAATATCACTCGCCGTCTTTGTGCATCAGTGTACATTTCATCCCAGAAGCTGCCTTTCAGGACCTCATCGAAAAGAACGGAGTATCGGAAACTCCGTGTGTCGTGTATGGTGCCCATGATTGGGCCGAACAGGGCTATTTGTTGGGCTTTGTCGTAGCCCAAGTCATCGGAGTACTGTAGGGGCACCCCGCCGAAAGATAACCCCGTAATCATGGCAAAGTCAAGAGGAGTAATAGTCATTTCATACTCTGGGAAGTGGAACGTGTTGGTTGTATCCCAAAAACGTTCACTTAATGCACGCACTACGCAATGGCCAGTAGGCTCGCGCATAGCATGTAGAGCATTGAGAAAATGGTTGAAACCAGCTTCCCTGATGGTATATTTCGCTGGGAAACCCAATTGTTCTAGCTCGTCCAGCAGTCTCATCACCTTACCGATTGCCCCACAGGCCTGGATATTATCGGCCTGCAAGGTAAAATTATACATGAGATTTCTGAGTGGAATTCAAAATATCATAGTTAGTGAAGAAAGTGACATACCGTGACTTGGGTGACGAAGTGAGAAATATGTACATCACGACAATAAAGGAGATCTTGGCCATCCCACGGATGAGGGCCGGCCCAGTCTCGGCTCATGTTGCCCTTTTGGGCTAAGTCAGCGGCCCATGCTTCCTTCTTGGGATGATATTTAGTGGGTTTTGTTGTTGGCATGGTGGAGTACTGCAAGAAAGACTCAACTCAAGTACAAGATTATTCAATACTCGAGCAAAGTCAAACATTAGAGAAATGCAAGTTTCTACGCGGAGTTGAACAATCGAGACCGAAGCAGTTTTGGGCCCATTTGGCTGGATTGGCGAGGATTTTGGGCCGAAGGATTTTTGGGCCAATTTTGGTTGGGTTCACGCGGATTTTTGGGCCAAAACAATTTTGGGCCCATTTGGCTGGATTGGCGCAGATTTTGGGCCGAAGGATTTTTGGGCCAATTTTGGTTGGGTTCACGCGGATTTTTGGGCCAAAACAATTTTGGGCCCATTTGGCTGGATTGGCGCAGATTTTGGGCCGAAACTTTTTTTGGCCCATATTTTTTTGGGTCTGCGCGGATTTGTTTAGGTCACTTTTTGGGCTGAAATTTTTGGGGCCGTTTTTAGTCAGGCTGGCGCGGATTTCAGGTCTGTTTTGGGGGAAATTTTTTGGGCCTGTTTCGTGAAGTTTGGCGCGGATTTAGGATAAGTTGGCCCAAAATTTTGATAAGTTAATTAAATTTACATCATGTACGGGCAAGTTCAAAACTTAATTAAATTTAAGTTCAAGACCCCATAATAAGTGCATGGGTTTGAATATTTGAACATAAGATCTTCTACCCAAACACATATACGAGCTAATTCATGCAAACTCAACAAAATGCAAGAAATTAAGCGAATTTCTACATATATGCATGGCGGATGCTTGAGTGAACTTGAAACTTGTAAAAAACATACCTTTTTCTGAAGAGATTGGCGCGGATCTGAACTGAGTAGGGTGTTCAAGCAAGCTCACAGACTCAGCTCAAGAAAGTGTAGCGAAAATGGCTCCAAACCAACAAGAGTTGCGCGGATCTGCCTGAGATATGAGCAAAAATTTTCAGCTCAAGTGTTAACGTACGAAGGAAATGGCCCAAAAGTGGTCCAAAATTGTGAAGATAGCGCGGATTTTTCTGAGTTCTGAAGAAATGTCAAGCTTTTAACAGTTGCAAACTCAAGAAAATGCAAGGGAAGGGTTGGGTTTTGAAGAAACTTGCGCGGATTTCTTTACATTGCTGAACATAAAAGTTGAAAGCTCAAGCATCGTTACCTTGATATAGAAGGGTCTGCGCAGATTTCAGCTGGAAGGTATGGCGAGGCTTGAGTATGGCGCGGATTTCACCTGAGTATAGCGCGGACTTCAGCTGAGGGTGGCGCGGATTTCAGTCAGAGATGGGTCGGTGTCGCGCGGATTTGGCCGGGAGTGAAGAGGAGAGTGCCACTTTGACTGAGTGAAGATGAGGTTGAGTTGGGAATGAGTGAGTGAGTGATAGAGAGGGAGTGAGGAGATAAGGAGTGAGTGACAGGGGATGAGTGTGTTAAATAAAGAGAGAGTGAGTGAATGTGAGGTGAATGAGTGGTTGTGAGGTGAGTGAGTGGCTTTAATGACATGAGGGTAAAAGACAAATAAGCCAAGGGAGTATTCTCATTACTAGTATCTTTCTCTTGTTTCATTTTTTGTCTTTATTTCCATTCTCTATTTTATTACATTACTTTTTAGTTGTGTTTCTTATTTATGCATCAGAGTACTTACAAATTTATCCTTTTCAGGAAAAGCATAACAAGCCTGGACAATATCCAGCAGTCAAGCTAGCTATAAATCAAGTTCCGGATGTCTTTCAAGCTACCCTTGGAAGTTGAAGCCTGGACAACATCCAGCAATCAATCAGCATCGGACTACCTCCGGTCGGAAGACCAAGCTACCCTTGGATCGCTCAAGCCTGGATAACTTCCAGCAAGTCAAGTCAACAAAATTGGACTACCTCCAGTTGACTACAAAAGTATACTTTGACTTTCGTCTTATTCAGACTCAGTCAAAGTGGGGGCTATCTGTAGACACCGAAAATGTGTCAGACAGATTTTAGCTTAACCCGGGATCGAGATGTTGAAGCTCGAGCAGATTTATGTTTTGGGCCTAAAAGAAGAAAGATAGCGCGGATTTATGCTTTGGGCCTAAAAGAAGAAGGATGGCGCGGATTTATGTTTTGGGCCTAAAGGAGAAGGATGGTGCGGATTCCAGAATGTGGGCCTAAATCGAGGTCGGCGCGGATTCCAGAATGTGGGCCTAAATCGGGGTTGGCGCGGATTCCAGAATGTGGGCCTAAATCGGGGTTGGCGCGGATTCAGCCAAGCCAACTGCAGGCAGTTTTTAGTCAAACCAACTGCCGGCAGTTGCATGAGAGTGGCGCGGATTTGACGATAACCGGCCAACCGTCGCCAACCGTCGCCAACCGCTGCCAATTTCTGGAGCTTATTTAAGGATCCGCGCGGATCCGGATAAGGGGTTGGCATTTTTGGTATTCGGGGAAGAGATTTTTCTGAGCAAACAGAGACTCAATCTAGGCGAGGTTTAAGGAAATCCGCGCGGATTTCCTTGTCGGGTCCTTCTCAGCCACCTTGGGTTCCAACGTCCGACGTACACCCAACCTGAATTAGCTTCCGGCGACCCATTTTCCACCAAATCTGCGCGGATTCTGGGTATAATTCGTTTCATTCGTTTAATTTAGTCTTTTTTTTCGTTTCCTGGTTTAAGAGAAAATTGTAACAATGTAGTTAATACGCCCCGCCCGCTGTAATTTTAGTTTTTTTTCTTTTTTATTTTTTATGTGCTGAACTCTTTTCCTTTTCGTTAATTGCATGATATTTCTTTCAATTCGGTGACAACTTCATTTTTTTTCTTTTTCTTTTCTTTCAAAAAAAAGTAACCCGACTTAGTAAAGGCCGCTTCGGTGGGCGGTGCAAGGGCATCCCCCTACACCGACTTCTTTACCCCCGAATCCGTTCTTTTGGTTCGAGACCGGAGTCATAAAATTTAGGTTTTGTTAATTTTACTTTTAAAATTAACTGGCGACTCCTCCCGTTTTTTTAGTTTTTTTGTTTTCACTTTTTCTAAAAGTCGGAAAGGAGAAAAGAGAAACACTGACCCAAATGGGTCCAGAATCCGCGCGGATCCCCGCGGATCCAGGCCTATTTAAGCCGGTTTCCACTCTACTCTTCTCTCCCTTTTGTTAAAAAAAAAAAAACAGTTTGATTTGGATTTGCGTGGATCCGTGAATCATTTGGGCCAAAACGGAACCCGAATCCGCGAGGATTTGGGTGGAGTTTCGGCCCAAATGGCCCTAAAATCCGCGCAGACCCAAGCTACTGTTAGGTCCGGTTTTTTTTTTTTTCTTTCCCTTTTCCGGTTCAAAACTCAAAAAAGCCTGTTCTGGCCTGGGTGGGTCCGGAATCCGCGTGGATCCGGCCCGCTTCGGCTCAGTTTCCGTTTTTTTTAGCTTTTGCAAAAACCCTATTTCGAAAATAATTTCTAAAAAAGCCAAATTTCTTTAAAATCGTCCCTTAAGAAAATAAGCAACCCTACGTCGAATCGACCTTCCGTGGGGGACCGTGCCCTCCGGGGGCCGCGGGCCCTACAAGGTCCGTGTCGGGAGTTGTCCTTTTCTAATTTTAATTTCCATACAGGCAAAATAGGACCTAAACAGCAAAAAGTCAAGTCTTGGGCTAGAGTTGGGTCTCAAAGATTGTCAAGCTTCTCACCAGTCTCGTTCACACCACCAAGTACAGCTCGTCACGCCCCCGATACGGATTCCGATACTTCTTCCCAAACTTCATCGACAACAAGTGATACTGTGTCCATTCCTTCCAACTTCATGGCTGAACCCAATGATCAAGAAGTTCAGGGCCAACCCATTACTGTTGCAGACCTTTCTGATGTGGTGCAGGACATTCGTACTTTAATAGAAACACGGTCTAACCAACAAGATCGTAGGATAGAAGGAGTCATCTAGGCTATCCAAACAATCAATGACAAAATAGGCATAGGACAAGATATGGAGGAGGATGATAGAAGTATGCACACTGAAAAGATAGAGCCTCGGGATGAGCAGCTTATGCCATTTCGAGACACTAGGGTCGATAATCTACAGAATGTGCTAAGGCAAATCCCTCAATTCAGGGAACACTTTTTGGACATTGGCTTACCAACTGCTCCACGGGCCAAGCTTCCTGACAAATTCTCCTTGCCCGAGAAGAAATTTAGGCCCATGGAGAATCCCACTCATCATGTGCGCAGCTTTGCGCGTATGATGGTCCTGAAAGAAGTAGACCCTAGTCTGTATGCTCATGTCTTCCCGTGGACTTTGAGTGATGAAGTCTTGAAATGGTACTACACCCTGCCAGTAGATACCCAGGAGAATTGGGAGGCCACTTATAAGGCCTTTATTCAACAATATGCAGCTAGTCAGGATGCTGATGTGACCATGAGTGACATGGCGGCAATTAAACAAGGTGAGGGAGAGTCATTCATGAGTTATTTCAATCGTTGGAGCGCTCAAAAGGCCTTGATGACTGACAAGGTAACTATGGACTACCAGATACAAATATTCATACAAGGGCTTAGGCCAAGATATGCTAACTTGATGGAATGCCAATTAATCCCAGACTTTTCAGCTCTAAAGAAGCTGGGGTTGATGGTGGAGGCTAAGATAGAAAAGACCCTGATCTCATCTGGTTGGAAGAATCCCACTTCTACCAAGAGGGTCGGCGGGGCATCAAGTAACCCACCAAAAGCCATCGAGGCTCATGCAATTCAAAAGTTTACCACCTACACTCCCATCGATACTACTTATGCTGAAGCTCTAGATCGACTACTTAAGAAGGGGAAGATCGAGTTGCCCCCTATTCGAGCTGAGCCTGAAGTAAAAAGCAGAACTTGGGATGCTAGCAAGTTTTGTAATTATCACCGCATGCGCGGGCATGACACCGAGAGATGCTTCACCCTCAAGAACGCCATAGAGGAAATGATCCAAAACAGGACATTGCCCTTACCCAAGGCGGCCCAACAGAAGCCTAATAACAAGAACAACCCATTCGGGGTCGCCATGACCACTGTCGACGAGGTCGACTGGGACCCTACTGACTTCATCACTGATGTGAGGACTCCAAAACCCAAGTCTTATATACTAACTTGGCTAAACATCAACGGAGTTTGGGATAGTGAAGAGGAGGATGTGTACCAAGGTGATGAAGAAGATGTGTACCAGGCTGACTTTTGGGATGCTGACCTCAAAGTTGACATTGAGAAGGTCATCCCTAAAGTTGCGTCCCTCAAAATCAACCAAGAAAAAGATCTTCCTCGTGAAGCCAAGCGACCGAGAAGGACCCCTACCCCAGAAAACAATTAACACAAGATTGTTCCTAACCAGGAGAAGCATCAACCCGATGTCACTCCCAAAGTTAAACAAGCTGATACTGCCTTTCTCACTAGGTCGGGGAGAACCAACCAGAGGAACCCTACTCCCCCTCCGCCAGCTACTCCTGCTCCTGTCCCTGTATCCCAGCCTGTTCCTATACCTCAGAACCCGCCTACCACTGAGGTAATCCCTACTGAGGACGCATTCCTTAGGCAGTTCAAGAAAACAAAGGTAGACCTCACCGTATGGTAATTGCTAAACACATCCCAGTCACATCGCCAAGCACTTCTTAACGCCTTAAACCGAATTCAGGTCTCCTCGGACACTCCACCCGAGGATATAGTTGCCTTTGTGACTACCCGAAGTCATAGCATCACCTTTGGTGATGAGGACCTACCTCAAGACGGACCTGCTCATAACAAGGCTCTGTACCTGACTATTATGTGTGCTAACAAAGTTGTTCCATTAGTACTAGTTGACAACGGGTCAGCAGTCAACATCTGCCCTTGGAGAACCGCGCAGAAGCTGGGTGTACAACGTCAACACTTGACCCAACAGACTGTTCAGCTCAGGGCCTATGATAATTCCCCTAGAAAAACCCTGGGTTCTGTGACCTTGCCAATCACCATGGGGCACATGACAAGGAACATTGAATTTTTGGTTATTGACATCCCGGCCTCTTTCAATTTGCTGTTAGGCCGACCATGGTTGCATGAGAACAGGGCGGTGGCCTCAACTCTGCACCAAAAGGTGAAAATGGTAGTTCAAGGACAGATCATTACCATAGGAGGTGAGGAAATTTCTGCTGTTGTTACTCCCGCAACACCTGTCTTAGAAGTTGAACATAACTCTATGGATGAAGAGTTTCACAACTTCGAATATGTAGCCACGCTGAGTTTAGATGAATCTCATTTCGATTTCGACCCCTACTCTAACCTCAAGATCAACGCGATGTTAAGGGACATGGGGTATTTCCCCGGCCAATCTTTAGGGGATCCAAACAGGAAGCCGAACTTCCCACCACTAATACCGAAGAACCACTATCCTTTCGGCCTTGAGTACATTCCGACTGAGGAAGAGATTAAGCTTGCTAAACGGACAACGGCTAGGAAGAGAAAAGTTGATGACCCTTCACCACTTTCTGAAACCAAACCCTATCCTTTGACCCTCAACGGGCAATGATAAGAGAAGGAGACGATTTCCCCTATTACGGTTTTCCGGAACCCTATTACTTGAAGGATAAGGGGACCACAGTAGCTGGTCTAGAAATTTTTAGTGATTGCATGGTCATAGAGGATGGATACTTTGTCCCGAGCCGGGAAAAGAAACCACCTCTCGAATGGACTCATCTCGCTGGGAGCGGTATCTTCGGCTTGCTGTTCGGCCAGGAAGCCCACAACAAGAAGGATCCTGCTAACGATCTCGTTGCTGCTCTCTCCAACCCAGGTTTCGACCCGAGTAAGCTGATAACTGAAGACGGAAGCTGCCGTGAAGTCTCATGGGTCGATGTTGAAGCTGGAAAGGAGTTCACCATAGCTTTAAGGGAGTCTTTTAAGTTTGTCAAGTCTGGTCCTAGTTTCCTTTTTGCTGAGTCTGAGTCTGCGTCTGCCGGGAAAGTCCCTGAGTCTGCTTTCAATGTATTTGCTTCTGGTTTCAATAAGATGAACAACTTTGCTTATCCTGTTTCTTCCCCCCATTCCCTGAACTACTTTGCCAATGACAATGCTGAAAATATGGACTCAAAAGAATTAATAAAAGCTGTTGAAGAACATGAAAACCACACAGCCATAATGGAGGAAACAATAAGCGTTAATGTAGGAACTTTAGAAAACCCTCGAGAGTTAAAAATTGGGAAGTCCTTAAGCCTAGAAGAACAGTCCAAATACATCGAGCTCCTTAGAGAGTTCATAGATGTTTTCGCTTGGTCCTATGAGAATATGCCAGGGATAGATCGAGAGATTGCTGAACATTCCATTCCCCTCTACCCAGATGCTAAGCCAGTAAAACAAAAGCTCAGGAAGATGAAGCCAGATTGGTCTCTCAAGATAAGGGACGAGGTGATAAACCAGGAGAAAGCAGGTTTCATTAAGGTGGTTGAATATCCAGAGTGGTTAGCCAATGTTGTTCCAGTACCTAAGAAAGATGGACGAGTAAGAATGTGTGTTGACTTTAGAGACTTGAACAAAGCAAGTCCTAAAGACGACTTTCCCTTACCTCACATTGATATCCTAGTTGACAATACATGCGGTCATGAACTACTTTCCTTTATGGATGGATATTCCGAGTATAATCAAATAAAGATGGCCAAAGAAGATATGGAGAAAACTTCCTTCACTACACCATGGGGGACCTTTTGTTATATAGTAACGCCGTTCGGGTTAAAGAATGTCGGGGCTACTTACCAACGAACGGCCACAACATTACTATATGATATGATGCATAAGGAGGCAGAAGTGTATGTTGACGACATGATAATCAAATCAAAAGAACGAGCAGAACACCCGGCTAGTTTAAAGAAGTTCTTCCTTCGGCTTAGGAAGTACAACATGAGACTGAACCCTCAAAAGTGCGCCTTCGGTGTCACTTCGGGCAAACTGCTAGGTTTTGTGGTCAGCTCAAGAGGCATAGAGGTAGACCCTACCAAGATTAAGGCAATCCAAGACCTCAAACCCCCAAAGACGGAAAAGGAGACACGAGGCTTCTTAGGGAGAGTTCAATACATAAGTCGGTTCATCTCAAAATTGACCATGATATCCGAACCTCTATTTAAGAAGTTGAAAAAAGGGACGAAACCAGAATGGGATGACAAGTGTCAAGAAGCCTTTGACAAGATCAAAGAGTACTTAACACACCCACCAGTGCTGATGGCGCCTGTACCAAATGAACCATTGCTTCTTTACCTCACTGTTACGGACTCAGCTATGGGGGCGATGTTAGCTCAAAAAGTAGGAGAACAGGAAAGAGCAATCTATTACTTGAGTAAGAAGTTTCTCGAGTATGAGGCGCGCTATGCAGAGATAGAGAAGATGGCATTAGCCCTTGTGTGGGCCACCAAGAAACTTCGGCATTACATGCTTTCTCACACCGTTCACATCATTGCTGAAAAAAACCCAATTAAATATGTCTTGGAACAACCTATAGTCAACAGTAGAGTAGCCCGATGGATGGTAATGCTCTCAGAATTTAGCCTCAAATATGTGCCACAGAAATCCATCAAAGGGAGAGCCGTGTCAGATTTCCTAGCCAATTCGCCTTCGAATGAGCCTCCTATAGCTGATCTAGAGTTTCCCGATGAACAAGTCTTCAACACTGATGACGAAACATGGGAAATGCATTTTGATGGTGCATCTAACCTAGCTGGATGCGGGGCCGACATTATTTTAATATCACCGGAAGGAGCACACACACCCATATCCGTAAAGCTTGATTTTGGGGTGACAAACAATGCAGCTGAGTATGAGGCCTGCATTCTTGGCCTTCAAGCAGCATTAGAAATGAACATAAAGAGGCTGAGAGTTTCGGGAGACTCTAACCTTGTCATCAATCAGGCAAACTATAACTGGAAAGTGAAGGATCAGGACATGGCCGCATATCAGACTTATCTCGTTGGACTATCTAAGAAGTTCGACTACGTCACCTTTACACACCACAAAAGAGAAGACAATGAGTTGGTTGATTCCTTAGCTAAATTTTCGTCATTAATCACCATCCCCGCAGGGACAAAAGCGATGCCCATTGAAATTCAAAGAAAAGGCGAGCCAGCGTATGTACATTCTCTAGAGGCTCACGAAATTAGCTCGGACTGCTGGTATTATGACCTTTACATGTATCTGACAAAAGGAGAGTATCCGGACGGGCTTAAACCTAGGGCCCAAAGAGCTATCCGACTTATGGCAGCACAATACTGCATAATTCAGGACAGACTCTACAAGAAGACAAGCATGGGGATAAACCTACTATGTGTCGATCAAGAAGAAGCAGAAAAACTCATGGAGTCCGTACACAGCGGAGAATGTGGACCACACATGAATGGAAGAATCTTGAACAAGAGGATTCAGAGAGAGGGCTATTACTGGACCACAATGGAGGCCGATTGTCATGCTTTCGTAAGAAAATGTGCTAAATGCCAAATATACTGGCAATTCTGACACCAACCACCTACCTACCTCACAACTCTGACATCCCCATGGCCATTCTCAATGTGGGGAATAGACATTATTGGAAAGATCTCACCCACTGGTACCGGGGGACATGAATTCGTATTGGTGGCCATTAGTTATTTCACAAAATGGGTGGAGGCAGCATCTTATGCTAAAATCACTTCTAGACATGTGGCTAAGTTCATCCAACAGAACATCATTTGTAGACACGGAGTGCCACATGAAATAGTAAGTGATAATGGGAGACATTTCATGAAGGAGGTCACTGAATTGCTTGAAAAGTACAAAATTCAGCATCGTCACTCATCAGTGTACAGACCTTAAGCCAATGGGGCAGTAGAGGCAGCCAATAAGTCACTGACCAGAATCATTGAGAAGATGGCAGTAACTTATAAGGACTGGCCTGACAAGTTACCTTTTTCTCTATGGGGGTACCGAACATCAATTCACACAGCCACCGACGCTACCCCATACTCTCTAGTTTATGGGATGGAGGCAGTACTACCTGTAGAGATAGAAATACCTTCCCTAAGGGTTGTGGTAGAGAGTCAGATTCCTGAAGCCGAATGGGCCAGAACACGCTATGAAGAATTGACCCTAATCGATGAACGGAGACTAAGGGCTATGCATAATGTTCAGGTATACCAAAATAGGATTTCAAGGGCCTTCAACAAGAAAGTAAAGCCTAGAAATCTTAAAGAAGGAGATTTGGTTTTAAAGGAAATGAGGGCGCCTATCCAAGATCCCAGGAGGAAATTCAAACCAAATTGGAAGGGCCCTTACATTATTAAAACTATACTACCTGCAGGAGCTGCAATTTTGACTAACTCATAAGGCGACGAGTTGTCTCAACCCACTAATTTGGACCAGTTAAAGAAGTTTTATGCTTGAAGTGTGAGTGACACAGCTAAGACACTGGATCTGGCCCAGAAACTTAGCAGTGTTTAGAATAAGGAGAGGTGAACTACGAAGGCCTGATTCTATCTTGATAGATACGTAGGAAGCCCATTTCGGGCCCGACCCATTTATATTTACAAATTCAGTTATTTATTTCTTTTTCAGGAAGGACAAACAGTTGTATTGAAAACGACAGAATTGCTATTATTGATAATAGATATAAAAAGTTCATTACATCGCTTTAGTTTTCTCCTAATTAAAGATGCAAAAGAAATAAAAGGCACACATTGAAAAAAATAATAATTAAAGTCCTAAAGAAGATTGCAAGAATTCACTTGCAACTTTTTATTCAGCATAAAATAAAAAAAAAAAGAAATTTTTGGCTAAAGCAGATTCAATCTTTCTTCTCCTTCTTGGGCCTCTTGCTAGACCCGACATCCTTCTCCAGAGGTGGTGGACGACTCCTCTTCTTGGATTTCTCTTTATAGATCATAAGCTGTTTCCCTTTTCCCTTAGGAGCAGGTTGGGGTTCGGTCCTCCTAGGGTTAGAATTGGGCTCTCTAATCCTTAAAGCAGGCCTAGTAGGCTCCTTATTCAGACGCTCTGCGGGGGGTTTCCTCGGGGCATCTCTAGCCTTCTCAGTTGTTGATTTCCCAAAGTCCAACCTGCTAAAAACCGACAGTTGATGTTGAACATCCGCTTCCCTCAATCTCCTACGCTCCTCAGGATCTTTCTCAGTCAACCACTTGATATAACATTCGGTCACATAGGTCGAGTGGGCCTCTTTCTTACTCTTAGGAGCCTCAATAACAGGTTGTCTTTCCCAGTACTCATACCAGCTGCGAATCATGTTCTCAGACACAGGAAGGCGATCCAACGGAATACAATCTGGCGTCGGTACAGTCTGCTTTCGGCCCATCTGTCTCATAACCCTCAAAGGAAGGTAATAGGTTATGTGGGTAAGGCTAATCAGTCGCACATGGGCTTTTCCCTGTTGAGGACAAGCATAGTGACTCACACCCCACCAATCGATCCACCAGTTAACTGGAGGACCTTTCTCGAGACGCTTGACCCAGGACAACATGGGCTCCTTCTCATCTAGATGTAATTTTCGGTGCAACACCCTATGAACACGCCTGTCAACTTCAGTCAAGGGTGGCGCAATTTGTCTCAAATGCTCCATCAACCAAATCTGCAAAAAAAAAAAAAAAAGTTTAGTCAAGCCTGAAAGAGGAATATAACTTCTTCAAACAGGCGGAAAAAAAGATAACAATAATATGAGGCAACATGCTGGCCCGCACAACAGCCAGACCAGAATGACTCCGGGCTGATCAGTACATTGCGGACCAGCCCGGTCCAGCGCCGTGCGGGCCCACACGCCACTGTCAGCCCAAAACTAGTTCAGACTCCGGCGCCGTGCGGGCCTGCACGCCTCTGTCAGCCCGAATCTAGTTCAGACTCGATCTTTGCGCCCGGCCAAAGACGCCTCCGTCGGCCGATTCGATTTTATACGGATCCGCCTGCTCAACAATAAGATCAGAACTGCGCCGTATTCTCGGAAACCGTGTCATGTTAAAAAAAAAAACCGAAAACACATAATTATTTACTGTGACTTTTCAAAGTACAAAAAGAAAAAAATCGGTGAGTCGTCTTTGGCGTGACGCCCGATCAGTGCGGACGAGCCGTCTTTGGTCGGCATGAGCTCATCGCGAGTTAGGGTTAATGAAAAAAAGCAGCAGCGTGCACTGTAAGAATAGGGGGCTCCCGCGCCATTCACCGGTTTCGTCATGGGTGTCCAGACCGAGGATAGTCTCACCCAACGACAGCGGAATCGGGTTCAAACCTCCTCTCATACCTTCCAGAACATTGATGAGGCTAACCGGCACCGTCCCCATCTCCCCGTAATGAAATAAGAATTGCCCTATGATGCAAAAAGCGGCCGCCCGAACTCTCACCATGGGTCCTAAATTTAGGGTTTCAGGTGCTTGAAAGTATTCTAGTAAGGCTAAGAGATCAACTTCCTTTCCTAACAACACCCTATTACAGACTCTTTCAGGCAACCTAAGCAGACTTTTGAATTTGGAAGGCGTATCTTTTAGGGGATGTGGAAGTGCGGGCATCACTAAAGAATTCATACCGAACAGTGCGTTCCACTCCTCTAGTAAAGGGCACAACTCGACGTCCCCAAAACGAAACACATGCATTTTTGAGTCCCAGAACAACATACAAGCAAGCAGAAAATCTACGAACAGCACTACTTGCTTCAAACTTAAAAAAACGGAAAGATTGTACCTTTGAAGCTCACGTTTCTCTTCCTTTGAGAGAGTGTTTAACCATATCGATAGCTTTTTCTCAAACCCCATGAAAAAAAAACACGGACACGCTTCTCGAGGAACGTATACAACTTCCAAAGCAGAACACGACGACAGTGACAGAATAGGGTTACCCTTGTGCAGACCCGCACGCGCCAAATAAAGTATCTCACACGAAGCCCTAGACGCAGTAATAGTCAGGCAGGCCAGCACAGCTCTCGGCCCAATATTAGCTTCAATAAGCTCCAATACAATCGGGCGGGCCAGCACAGCTCTCAGCCCAATATCAGTTTCAATCAGCTCCAATCTGATCGGGTGGTCGTGGCGTCCCTTATAGTCGGCGAGCGGCCGGCCCCCTCAACAATATCGATTTCAATCGGCTCCAATCTGATCGGCGGGCGGCCAGCTCGGCCCATATCGATTTAATCGGCTCAATACATTCGGGTGGGTCAGCACAGCGTCCCTTATAGTCGAGCGAGCGGCCACCCCTCAACCAATATCGATTTCAATCGGCTCCAATCTGATCGGCGGGCGGCCACGGCTCGGCCCAATATCAGTTTCAATCAGCTCCAATACTGATCGGGTGGGTGCGGCGTCCCTTACGATCGAGCGGGCGGCCGCTCGGCGATATCGGTTTCAATCGGCTCAATACTGATCGGGTGGGCGGCCACGGCGTCCACTACGATCGGCGAGCGGCACAACTCGGCCCAATATCGTTTGATCGGCTCAATACGATCGGTGGGCGGCATAGTGACCCTTATAGTCAGGCGGGCCAACACAACTCTCGGCCCAATATCAGCTTCAATCAGATCCAACACAGCGTCCCTTACAGTCAGGCGGGCCAACACAACTCTCAGCCCAATATCAGTTTCAGTCAGCTCCAATACAGTCGGGTGGGCCAGCATAGGGACCCTTATAGTCAGGTGGGCCAGCAAAACTCTCGGCCCAATATCAGCTTCAATCAGATCCGGCGTCCGAGGCTCGACCAGACAGCGAGCGAGCGGATAAAGACTCGAGCGGGCCAAAGGCACCTGCTTGTTTCAACCCAGTATAAGTTTCCTATTAGCCCAGGATTATTTTGTACAGCAAACCCGATATCATGGAAATAACATAGAACTCCCTTGTCATATTTTTGACCTGTCCTGAAATTAATGAAACGTCAACTTCCGACACTTAGAGTTTGTTTTATTTTAGATTTTTTTTTTAATTATGGAGAGCGGAGGTTATCCACACCGCATGCATGCATAAAATAGTCCATACATAATCATTGCTTTCAGAATAGTTCATGCCTACATGTTCAGGGCATACTGCTAGATTAATGCATACATAAAACATTAGAGTATACTAGTTAAGTACATATGGTAGCATCTAGATAAAGCATCGCCAGTACATAATTCATCATTCAAAGCATGCATAAACCTCATTTGCATTCTAGCTTCAAGAGCGGCGAGAAGGACTGTGAGAGATATGATGGCTAGAACTTGGGCCCGCATTCCACGAACCTTGGCCAGCACCAGGATATTGCCCACTCCATGATGGACCACCTGCGGCTCCGAAGAGGTTATCCACGAATGCATCGCTAGTAGGAGCAGTGGCATATGGGTCGACCCCATGAGGAGCTAAAGGGGGCCAGCGAGATGAAGAAGAAACGGCCTCGGAAGAACCAAAACTTCCAAGTATTTCCGTACCACCCGGGCCGAAACTCCCAAGTATCTCCGTACCACCAGGGCCAAAACTCCCAAGTATCTCCGTATCGCCAGGGCCGGAGCCTCCCAGAATCTCCGTCCCTGAATTCCTCCAAGAATCACGCATCTCAGCATCAGGAGATGAGGCGGGAGCCGCATCGATCATCATGGGATCCCTTACAGCCTGTCTAGACCGACGACCAGATGCCTCTCCAAAACGACGACTGGAGCGACGCCCCGAGCGGTGACTTGATCGATGGCTAGATGGCCCCACAGAGCGTTGTGCAGAATGGGGGTCCAAATATTGAAGAGGCTCGGTGTCGCCTCCTCCTTCTCCCATAGGATCGCCATGGTCATAAGTCATCTCAAAATCACCACCACCTCCTCCAAAAGATTGACCACGGGCCGAATGATCTCCGTGAGTACCAGAAAAAGGTCGATATATTTGCAGAAATCGATCTCCCGAGGGCGTAGCATCAGAAGTACTAGCACGCCCCATTAACATACCTGTAGTAGTGTGATGACGAGAGGGTTCCCCAAGCTAAAAATGAGGGGATCGAAAGTCACCAACCGAATGGCGAGGAGGTTCGCGAGGATGACGTGTTTGAGTACGGCTAGCATCAGAGTTACGTCGGGATGTCCCTTGACCTCCTCCTCCGCCCCAATACGAGCTCGACCTTGAGGTAGAGCTATGAGTTCTACCATTCCCTCCACCATTGCTATTCCCACCACCGGAGCTCGACTCAAACTCATCAGATCCGGAAGAGCGAAACTCGCTATGATACATGTGAATATCAGCCGGAGGACCCCGATAGCGACCCGATCTGGAAAACCTACCCCTCACGAAGCTAAAGAGGGAATGAGTAACTCGCAGCAGTTGCCTAAAGCTGAATAGAGAGGGCTGAAAAGAAAGAGAGTCGGTTAGGAAAAGAGATAATGTAAACATTCGAACGAAGTACAAAATAATATGTACTCACCAAAACCTTCGTATCATGCCCCGGGTAGCCATCGTCATCAAGCAAGGATATCCAATGGGGTACGCGAAGTGATCTAGAAGGATCAACTAGCTGAAAAGGGGGAATAAATGTTAGCATAAGAGGCACGAAGAGAATGCTTCGTACAAAGCAAGATGGAAATCATCCTCATATCGTATTGCGAAATCGGCCCAATGTGCTCCTTCGCAAGCCTCCTCGAACTCCCCGAGAGGCATGACCCGGGGATTCATCATAGTAACCAGAGGATCCACAGGAATCCAAGGATCAAAGACGCCCATGATCTGACAAGACACACGTTCGCCTAGGTACCAAACATGGCTGAAAGGTCCGGTCAAAAGGATTCTTTGAAAGGTAATCCCGTCCGCTTGGATTCGTGCCCCGGAATGGTCCACCAAGTTCTGCCAGGGGCTCCAGTTTATGTCATCCAGGAAACATATGGAGGTTACACTAATGCATAGGTATCAAAATGCCCGTACCTAAAAATTCATAATTCAAACTGAAAGATAAAGAAGGAAGAAAGAGATAACAACATATACCGACCTCGTTCTAAAAAGTTCCCTACGCAAGGCATTGAGGGTTCCACTACCCCATCTTTCTTGGTGTACATTGGCCTTGGACCAGCGCGTAGCAGTCGGAATGGCCAAATCCGTAGCATTGGTTACGGGAGCCAAACGAGGGAAGTACTCATAAAGCCAAGACTGCCATCAAAGGTTATGATTAGCACGAAATATGGGCACAAGGAAAAAGTGAGCAGCAAGTTATATACCTCGAGGACCTTCCATAAAGCAGGCCTATAAGTGTAAAAGTTATCGTCTCTCCGTGGCAGTTTGACTCGGCAACCCATCCGCAGACTACGGATGAAAGAAGCATAGGCTGCCTCACCCCATCTCAGATCGCGTATAGCACCCAGATCAGCCAAATTCACCAGCCAATAGAGATGAACATCGCTCCCGCTATTAGCCAGGAACGACGCCCCAATAAAATAGGCTAGGAGTATTCGTGCTCGTTGTGGGTAGGGGAGATGGAGAAATGCATCGTCCATGATAACACTTTGGAGTTAATTGTAGCTTAAAGGCTTGTTGGACACTGGCCCTTCCATGATAGGCCCAAAATGCTCTATGGCCGCGGGGATACCCCTTTTGAATTCTCAATCAAATCTCAGCGGTAGTACTCCCCATCGTAATCCGGTAATCACAACAAAGTCGGTGGGAGTGACCGTCATCTCGCCAAATCGGAACTGAAACGTATTCGTCGTATCCCAGAAGAAGTCATTCAAAGCTCTGCCAGGACGGCGAGGTTTGGGTTTCGCCCATGTCTCAAGGCATCTAAATAGAGGGAGAAAGCCAGTATGTTCCAAGATAGGTAGAGCAATGTTCAAACGATGCTTCAACGTAGACACCATTTTCTGTATCGAACCGCATGTCTTTATACCATCATCCTGAAATTCCACAAACAAAATTTTAGGAGAACAAATTCGGCAAATAATTCATTTTCCGGATTAAAACTCTTAAAATTCAAGGTCGCAAAATTTTATGAGAACAAATTCGGGAAATAATTCATTTTCCGGATTAAAACTCTTAAAATTCAAGGTCGTAAAATTTTATGAGAACAAATTTGGGAAATAATTCATTTTCTGGATTAAAACTCTTAAAATTCAAGGTCGTAAAATTTTATGAGAACAAATTCGACAAATAATTCATTTTCTGGATTAAAACTCTTAAATTTCAAGGTCGTAAAAATTTAGGAGAACAAATTCGGGAAATAATTCATTTTCCGGATTAAAACTCTTAAATTTCAGGGTCGTAAAATTTTAGAAGAACAAATAAGGAAAATAATTCATTTTTCGAATTAAAACTCTAAAACTTAACATCCCGAGGAATTTTACGAGAACTAGTTGCTCAATACAATGCAGAGAAAAATTCATGAATAACACAGATTATATGGATTAAACTCTAAATGCATACACAACCAAAGACTCACCAAACCCGCCACGCCAGGCCGGCTGACCACTAGCCGACCTGCACTTGGCACGCCCTAGCATGCTGGTTCCGCACGATGCAACACCCGAATATTGGGCCTCGGCCCATCGTGCTGGCCAGCATAGCCGAGATGCCAATTTGGGACAGCCTACTTTTGTTCGGGCCGAAAAAACTAATGTTTAAGCTATTTGCTTCATTCTTTCCAACCGCGGGCCTAAGCACAAATTTGCCAAAATAAGCATGAACAACACATGAATTTTGTGCAAAATTCGAAGTTATGCATCCAAACATTGATTAAATTGACATGAACTATCATGCAATTTATGTAAGATTCGGATATACATTATTCTAAGCATATTTGAACTCCAAATTATGCTAAAAAAAAAACCGAGAACAGGCCACTCACCGGGATGTCGGACCTGGCTAACCAAATATGTTCGTTCGGGTATTGAGTAAGATCTGTCGGATCGAAACCGCCTTGGGGAAACCAATCTCGGGCATAAAAACTATTCTGCACCCAATCCCGAGCATGAGGCGCCGAAGTACCTCGGAATTTATTCGGTTGAGTCATCCTAGAGTAAAGCCACATCAAACCATGATTAAGAGTTTGAACTTTTTTTTTCGGGCTAGCGAATAAATCGAAAAAAAGCATAAAATGGAAAAAACGAGACTCGGGGTCATTGTTGGGCAGATCTGCCTGGCAGAGAGCAAACCCCAGGAACCCGAGCTGGCACTGGGCGGGTCGGCACAAATCAGAACAGACCCGAGAGCCGAACCCAGACAGGCTGGTCTGCCTAACTCTAACTGGCGGGTCTGCGCAGCGAAAAATCGAAAAACCCGAGACCTGATCTCAGAGAGGCGGGTCTGCACAATGTCGAAAAATAAAAAAAAAAGCCCCGAGACTTGAACTCGGAAAACCGGGGTCGGGCGGGTCTGAATATTCCAGAAATCGAAAACCCGAGACCTGAACTACGCACAGCGGGTGCGCCTGATCAAATCGGACAAAACTCAAATACCAACCCGACAAAGCGTCCGCATAACGCGAAAATCAAAAACCAAGACCCGGAGCTTGGCGGGTGCCTGCACTGGTAAACCCGAGACCCGGACTCCGTCAGGCGGGTTCACACAGCTCGAGAAATCGAAAAAAAAAGAAAAAAAAAAAGCAAACTGACATCGAAACTCACCTGTGTTGGTCTGCCTGGATCTGGACGGGGAGGCGAGTCTGCACAGCAAAACCCGAAGGCCGGAAATAGCTAGGCGGGTCTGCACACCATGAAATCCAAGGCCCGGGAATGGTTGGACAGGTTTGCACGAGCGTAGAAAACCCGAGAATCGAGCTAGGCGGGTCTGCACGGGCTTGAGCTAAGCTTGAAGATGCAACAAAAATGGTGCTTTGTAGCTTGAAATAATGAAGATAGAGCTTTAAGAGAGAGAAAATGAGGAATAGGGATGGAAGAGGACAAATGCATTAGCTTTTTAACACTCATCTTTATTACTATCATCATTCCCATCACCTCTCACTTCCCCATTTTCAAAATTCAAAAAATAAATCGGTCAACTTGACCGGTTAAATTAGCATTTGACTGCTTGGTTGACTGATTAATTAATCAGTTGACTCATATTTTCAACGGGAAGAATAATGTTGCACACTCAGATTTATTTTATTTTCAAGAGAAGTACAAAAATATTTTCTTTTTTTTTTGTATACTCAGAAAATAAATTAATTAAATCAAGAGAAGTGCGACGCAGTGCGGTGCGTTAAAATTAAATATAAAAAAAATTCAAAAGAAATGTGGAGTTACATATCCATATACTTAGAAAATTTATTAATTTAATTTTTCAGAAGAGGAAGTGACAAACGTACGATATATTTTCAAGAGAATGATGAATGTTCATACACTCAGAAAATAATATGAAGTCAGATATGAATTTTGATCACCGCCCCCAGTTTGCACACTGGGGGCTAACGTTGTTTTTCTTATTCAGCCGGTCGTCGGGCGTTTATAATACGATGACAATTCAGCCGGTCGTCGGGCGTTTAAAATATGATGACAGAAGTTTGAAGTACAGTTAGGCGCAGGACATTTGCTTCCAAGCGTCGACAATCAACAAAGACATTGGATATTGTTTCCGAATGTCAATTCAGCCGGACGTCCGGCGTTAACAGTACGATGACGGTTCAGCCAGTCGTCGGGCGTTTACAATACGATGATAGAAGTTTGAAGTACAGTTAGGCGCAGGACAGTTGCTTCCAAGCGTCGACGATCAACAAAGACATAGGATATTGTTTCCAAATGTCAATCAGCCACCATTCATACATCCGGCACAGGACTTTCGCTTCCAAGTGTCACCTAGCTTCAAGACATCACTACTGCAACATCTCACCCTTTTTGGTGTCTTTGAATATTTTGATTTTCATCTTACCAGACTCGATCAAAGTGGGGGCTAACTGTAGACACCCAAAAAGTGTCATTATAATATTGTAATTTTATTTTCTCGTATGTCTTTTTATTTTATTTTTTAGCGTAGGTAAAATGCCAATTTTGTTTGAAATGCAAAAATGAGAGAAGAAAACCCCACAAAATAACTCCACAAAGTAACCCACAAAAAACAAACCCAAAATCAGAACAGGCCCAAGAGGAGAAGGTTGGGTAGCCCAGCGCGTGACAGGCCCAGGGCGTTGGGCGGGTCTGCACGCTGCCCATCTGCACAGTCCGAGGCGCTAGGCGGGTCTGCCCGTCGCCCGTTTACCCAGACCCGCTTTCTCTCGGGTCGCGTGCTGCGGAAGCAGGCTTGGAGAGCAAGTCAGGCAGACCTGCTTGTTTGCTAATTTTAGCTGATTAGCTTTTTTTAGCACATCTGCTATTTTTAGCTCATTCCTAAACCTAATTCCCTCACTCAATTACCCTATAAATACCCCCATCTCTCATTTCATTTCTCACACCGAAACCACCTGGGAGTATTGACACTAGGTGGATTTCTCTTCTTCTCTCCCTCTCTCATTTGCATACATGCATTCTGGCATTTTTATTTTCGCATTTTTTATTCTCGTTATTATTTTCTTGTAATCACCAATAATGTTGTAATCCTGATTTTAATATCAATTATGACTAATCTAAACCGGATTACTTGAGAAGATAACTTTATTTTGTCTTTATCGCTTTTATTTATCGCTTTCATTCATTTATCGCATTCTTTTATTATTGCATTTAATTCCGCATGCATTTAAATAACATCAATTAATTTAGTTAATTCTCCTCTTCTACTCTTTTCTTTAATAAACTGATCTTGTAGAGTCCGTTCACTAAATGGGCGGATTCGAAGGTTTTTACTTTCGAATTCGTAGCCTTACCCCCGGATCCGAATCTCATGGTTCGCGGTTACGCGAAGTCAAGAAAATTCGAATTTATCAATTCTCTTAAAAATTGATTGGCGGCTCTAAAAAATAAATTTGATTAAATTTGATTCGCTAAATGTTAAATTTTATTCGAATTTTAAAATTTATTTATTTCCCGAATGATTTGAATACCGAAAATTGGAAATTGGTGGCCTCGGTCCAACATCCGGCACTCGCGTGTGGTCGGCAGTTGTTGGCCGAGCCCACCGCCAAGACACCAGTGTGCAGGAAAGGCCCAGAGTCACAGTCCAGGGCGCTGCATGCATCAAAGATGGCGCTGGGCAGGCGATGACTGGTATTTTCCGATCGCCTCGGTTTTCGTGTCAGTTATTTCTGATTCTTCAGGTTTTCTTATTTATTCCGGGTAGATTGTGAATTTTAATGTTCATAATAAAATTCAAACATTTCATGTGAACATTTTTAATATGTAAAAATTCAATCAAATTTCTTAAAGATTAGACACCTCTTTCGACTCGCCTAACACCGCGTAGGGCACGGTTGGAATTTTCCTCGGGTCCTACAGCAACAATTTACTGCTTGTGCTTTTGCAGCTGTTTTTTGGAAAACAGTTATTAGCTAAAAAAGCACTGTTTGGCCTAGTTTGTGTTTTTTAACTCAAAAAACACTTCCAAAAGCTAGGCCAAACAAGCACTAAGTGTTTTGCCATGGTATAAAACTTATATATTTATTAATTAAATTGAAAGAAAATTACATGATTGGCTTCTATAATTATAATAATATATATAAATGGTATAAAATCATACTTTTATCTATATTTTTCAAAAATTTACAAAAAGGCGTCTAACATATGCATAACGGATGGGGTTCATTGGTTCACTAGTAGAATTGGTGCCAATATAAGCGTCTGGAATTGGCGTCTGATATGGGTATAAACAGAAGCTAAAAAGGTTTTGACGTCTGATTTAAACGGACGCCAAATACTAGAACGCCATTTGTAAAAAGGCGTCTGTATTTGGTGTCTGTTTCAATCAGACGCCAAAACCTTGGCTTCTGTTTCAAACAGACGCCAAATACAGACGTTGTATTTACAGCTGTGTCAGACCAAAATGGCGTCTGTCTGGGCAAAAACAGACGCCATACTGCAGCAGAAATGGCGCTGTTGTTGCCCAAAACAGACGCCTGTTTGGTTTACAGAAAAAAACGTGAATGTTGTAATTTCAATTTATTAATTACAATATATAGTAGATTTTGTGGTTCTAATTTTAAAATAAAGCGAAAAAATTAAATTTTGTTATTTGTAAGTAAATTGTTTAATAAGAATTGCGGAGACATTAATAATGAAAAAAATACATTTTATATAATAATAAATGATATATATCTCCAATTCATGCATGTACAATTTCATATATACATATATATATACATTTTATAGAAATAACAACAACAAAATGGTAATGAATATATATTTAAACAAGTAAAAAAATATATACAACTTTAATAATGTTGATTTTTACTAACTTAAAGGATACAAAAAAAAAACTAAATTACAATTAATATATATCTTCAATATTTTTCAATCTTCATTTTTCATTCTTCAATGTTCAATCTTGTATCTTCAATCTTCAATCTCCAATGTTCAATCTTCCATTGTAAAATTTTCAATTCTTCAATCTTGGATAAATTATATTTGAGGTGGTTTGAAGGTTAGGGGAAATGAGAGAAGATGAGAGAAATGAAATGGAGATGGGAGGGAAAAAATTCGGAGGGAAATTTGAGGGATCTCGTTTATATAAGTAGCCAAAAAATGAAATCTGTTTTGCCACCAAACGGACGCCATTTGTACATCAGTCCTCAATTGGCGTCTGTTTGGTGGCAAAACAGACGCCATTTTTGGCTGTAACTTTATTGAAAATAATCGATATATATATATATATATATATATATATATATATATATGGGATAATTGGATTCTAATAATCCCTACTTTCTCTAATTGGACAATAGTGGACCGTACTTTCATTTTGTATTCTGGTGGTCCAAAAAAAAATAAAATTGGATTGTAATGGTACCAAATCCACCTCCACATTCTTCTTATTGTTTTCATTTCTACACTATATTGTTATTATTATTATTGATACTATTATTATTATTCTTAATTTTAATTATAACAACTAATTATGATGTATGTATACATTTTTTAGTTATAGTTAATTATTAATTATTATTGTTGTTAATTATATTCTAATTTTTTTTAGCGTTATAAGCTATATATATCATATCTAGCTAGATAATTTAATTTATATATGTTACATTGTTAATTATATTGTTAATTACAATTATTGTCGTGTTACATACGTGTTATTATATATATGTTAATTAAGTTAATTAATTTGTACGTATGTACGCAAACATAATGAAAAATATATCGATGTTTGGATTAAATGTACTAGCTAATAAGTACGAACGTATATATAATTAAGAAAGAGTTTAAATGTTCATATAATGTAAAATACAATCAAAATGATTAATGTCACACGACATCGTCATCACTTTCACTCTCCTTCCCATCGTTGTCATCATCACCCTGATTGTGGCCTTGTGTCAATTCGTCGATGCTATGGAATAGGTATTGGCCTCCTGGGATACAACGACAATTTGTAACGGTATGAAATACAATCAAAATGAATTAAGTAATTATTGGAACGTGTAAGTAATTTAATTTTGTGATTATGGAAAAAAAATGTTTTCCTGGGTAAGCATATAATGAATCCTCGGGAGGAACGGTGGGCTGAGGTTGTGGGGGTTGAGAGACGGGAGTCCGGCGAGAAGGGCGGCGGTGGAGCAGGCTGTCCAGTGTATGGCACTTGACTTCCAGAGGAAGATCCAGCGATGAAAGGGGCTTGCCAGCTATGAGGTGCTGGCTGCTGGTACATTCGTTGCATTTGCAATATTTGTTGCATTACTTGTTGCCTCACTTTTTCCTCCATGACTGCGTTAGTTCGGCGCTGTTATTTCTCTAATTTTCTCTCGAATTCTGCCTGCAGTCTGCGCCTTTCTTCTTCGCTTTTTTTCTTTTCTTCCTCGAGTCGACGCTGAAGCTCTCGATTCATCTCCGTAATAGAGGCTCGGACGTCGATGCTATCGGAGTCAATACGACGTCGTGTACGTCTCCTCGATGCGATGTGGGGGAACTGTATCTTCATAGCTTCCCCCACAATCCCCATGCCTACGACGTGTCCCCGACTTTGCAGTTGTTTGTCTAACCAGAACTCGTCTTCAGACATTATGGGAGTAACTGGTTGACCGTCCTCCCGCTGCTTTGCCGCCATCTCCCTTTTGTACGATTCATAATCGCTATGCATCGTCTCCTGGTGGATACATAGAAAGAGTAATTAGAATAAGCGAATTAAAATTAATGTTCGTACGTGTACGTACGTATATAATAACTTAAATATTGAATGATGAAGGTACTTACCCCAAGCTGCCTGAACCTGTCGTGCACCCACTTATCGATGCCCTGCTTCATATGGGTCGCTTCGAATTGTTCCCATATGGTAGGGTCCTTTCCATCGTTTTTTAATTTCTGTACGTAAGTGTATATACAAACGTTATATTGTTTGGGGTTTGTACACTAGTTAAACCATATATATGTGCGACGTTGTATATATATAAAATCATAATTAACTTACCAATTTCTCTTTGACGATACCGAATGAAACTGGGTCCCTTGTGTGCGATGGTGGACCCTTATATTGCTTCATCTTCCTTGCCCGGCTCATATTCTTGCACTTTTCAGCGAATTTGGGGTCTTCCCATAGAGCAATGAATTTGTCCCAAATTTCATTATCGACAATCCATCTTGGTTTGCCTCTCCCCGCCAACCATCGCTTTTTTGATTTGCCGATAGCGTCGGCGTACTGTTTTTGAGCCCTCCTAAGGAACCAATCACGTATATAGGCCTCATGTTGCTCCTCCCAATAGAATTTTTTCTAAATTTAAACCATACATGAAGAATTAAACATGCAAATAAATTAAATAAGATACATCATAACTTTGAATTATCCAAGGATAGTGTGTTTGTTAACTGTTAATCTATGGCTAAAAAAGACTTTCATGAGTCGTACCGACTCTCCTTTATTTGTCTGGTTCCCAAAAAGTAGCGCAATCTCATAACACTACAAGATGGCAGGTCAAATAAGACCGTTCCAAGCGATCGTTTAATGAACGGTCGCAAGAAAGAGGCGGCCGTCCGTTCATAAACGACCGTTAATGAACGGTCGCTAAGTAACGACCGTTCAAATAAACGGTCGTTCATAGGAACGACCGTTCAATTGAACGGTCGCTAGGTAGCGACCGTATAATTGAACGGTCGTTTCTGTGAACGACCGTTCATTTAAACGGTCGTTATCTAGCGACCGTTCAATTGAACGGTCGTTCGCCTTTTCATACCGTCGAACGGCTCCATTCGCATTCAATTGCACAACTCTTACTCTCAAAACCCAATTACTCTTCTCCCTCCTCTTGCTAGCCGGTGAATTAGACCGGAAACCGCCGCTTGCCGCCACATTCCGCCAGAACCGACGACGGTAAGTCCTCCTCTTCTCCCTCCTTATCAATTCTTTTAAGTTTTTGGTGGTTAATAACAACGTAAGCCCTTCCTCTTGCTAGCAAATCGGACCGGAACCGCCACTTTTTTGGTCCCGCCGCACGCCGTCGTCGCCGCCTTCGCCGCCGTCGCCGTCGCCGTCGCTCACTGCCGCCGTCGTTCTCTCCGGTAAGTTATTTGAAATTTGTCAATTTTGTTAATTATATATTTATTTGTATAAATTATGAGCATGCATTAATTAGGTTAGTATTTGTGAATAATTTGAGTGAATAATTAGTATTTATTCGGTTAATTTTTGTGTTAATTACTGTGTAAGTATTATATGTCAGTTGTATTAGTTTAATAATATGTTGTGAAATTGTATGTTAATTAGGTTAGTTATATTACTGTTTAAGTATTGTATGTTAATTAGGTTAGGTATGTGGTGAAATTTGTCAATTAGTTTAATGGTATGTTTATGTGTATGTTGTTGTGTTAATTGTGTTTTATTATTGAATTTTTGTATTAATTGTATGTTACTTGTACTAGTTAGTAATGTTTTGTAATATTTATTGTTTTAGTTATGAAAATTTTTAATTGTATGTTTATGTGTATAAATTATGAGCATGCGTAAATTAGTATGGATTATGTTAATACATGTGTAAAGAATGTTTAGTTAGTTATGTTGTATATAATTGTTTTAGCACGCTTAAAATTCATTTGAATGTACGACATGGAAATCTATCATTATTAGAAAAAAGTGTTGAGTTGGGATGATTTTGGTAGTTATTAGTAAATTAGTTAGTTATTATGTTTGATTAGGAATGAATTTACGCGACTAACAACTTTGTTGGATAACTTAATTAAAGGCAAGCATCTAAATGTCAATTGACCCTTGTTGGATTTCTCGTACATATAACTCAGACAACTTGGTCATCACAACAAGGGTGAATTGAAGTTTAGAGACATGCCTTTAATTAAGTTAATCTCTGAAGTTGTTAGCGTAAATTTGTTTCGTATCCAACCTAATTGTTATCTTAATTATTCATAACTCCAAATGAAGATAAATAACTATGTCACATCCCTTTGCTAGCTTAAGTACTCAACAACCAGTTTAGTGTTAGTAAATAAGTTAGTTGTCATGGTAGTTTAGAGTAGAAAGTAGGGTAATTTATAGTTCTAGTTTGTTAGTTGTAGATGTCATAAAAAGTGGTCGAGTGTGGGTTCTGTTAGTGTCCATGAGAGTGTGGTTGTTCCTGATAATTTATGGCTGAAAAATATTTTCATGAGTCGTACCGAGTCTCCAATTTATTTGTCTGGTTCCCAAAAAGTAGCGCAATCTCAGCAGTGAAATTGCGTGAGGTCTATATATAGTGCTGTGGGAGTTAGAAGCGTCTCAGATTCGATACAATGCATTGTTTCCATTGTGCAACCTGGTGGGCAACAAGATAAGGCGGGAATGAGAGATAAACTTATAGTAAAATTCTAAAAGAAACACAATTTCTATTAGACCTTTTACTATAGGTTTATCTCTCATTCCCGCCTTATCTTGTTGCCCACCAGGTTGCACAATGGAAACACTGCATTGTACCGAATCTAAGACGCTTCTAACTCCTACAGCACTATAGACCTCGCGTAATTTCACTGCTGAGATTGCGCTATTTTTTGGGAACGATAATAAAAGGAGAGTCTGTACGACTCATGAAAGTTTTTTTCAGCCATAAATTATCAGGAACAATCACACTCTCATCGGGTAATAACATTATCCTCTTGATTATTGACATATATAGCTTAGTTGTAGATGTCATAGAAAAGTGTTGAGTTTGGATGCTTTTGGTAGTTATTAGAAAGTAGGGTAATTTATAGTTCTAGTATGTTAGTTGTAGATGTCATAAAAAGTGGTCGAGTGTGGGTTCTGTTAGTGTCCATGAGAGTGTGGTTGTTCCTGATAATTTATGGCTGAAAAATACTTTCATGAGTCGTACCGAGTCTCCAATTTATTTGTCTGGTTCCCTTAAAGTAGCGCAATCTCGGCAGTAAAATTACGCGAGGTCTATAGTGCTGTAGGAGTTAGAAGCGTCTCAGATTCGGTACAATGCAGTGTTTCCATTGTGCAACCTGGTGGGCAACAAGACGAGGCGGGAATGAGAGAGAAGCTTATAGTAGAAGGTCTAATAGAAATTGTGTTTCCATTAGACCTTTTACTATCAGCTTCTCTCTCATTCCCGCCTTGTCTTGCTGCCTACCAGGTTGCACAATGGAAACATTGCATTGTACCGAATCAGAGATGCTTCTAACTCCCATAGCATTATAGACCTCGCGCAATTTCACTGCTGAGATTGCGCTACTTTTTGGGAACCAGACAAATAAAAGGAGAGTCGGTAAGACTCATGAAAGTTTTTTTGAGCCATAAATTATCAGGAACAATCACACTCTCATCGGGTAATAACATTATCCTCTTGACTATTGACATATATAGCTTAGTTGTAGATGTCATAGAAAAGTGTTGAGTTTGGATGCTTTTGGTTGTTATAAGTAAGTGAGCCCACCTAGCAAATTAGTGTGTTGACATCCACAAATTGACAACTTTGAAATCTAATTTGGTCAACTTTGCAGATTTGAACAAAATGGAAAATACTAGGAAATGGATGTACGAGAGAATCGATGAGGAAGGGTATCTTAGCAAAGAGTTTGTTAGAGGGGTGAAAGAAGAATTTTTGCCGGTTGCTAAACAAACCATTAGCTTCCAATCGGATAAAGTACTTAGGTGTCCATGTTCAAAGTGTAAAAACATGAAACACCAAGGTGAGGACAATATTAAGGTGCACTTGTACAAAAATGGGTTCATACCACGTTATTTTGTGTGGACGAGTCACGGTGAGGTGTACGTGCCTCCCGTTGCCACGATCCTCAACCAAACGTCGAACCAAATTGAAGGGTCGTCGAGGACTGATGTGTTAGACCCAATGCAAGAAATGCTCACGGATGCCATCGGAGATTTATCGTCCAACGTGTTCGACACAATAGATAATGAGCCGACAGATGGAGGGAAAAAATTTCTTGAAATGTTAGAAGCGTCCAAACGACCTTTGTATGAGGGTTGCGAACTGTCACAGTTGTCAGTAGTGTCTCGGCTTGTTAACATAAAATGTGAGTATAATCTCCCTAACAAAGCCGTAGACAATAGGGGTGGAAGAAAAATCCGAAACCGGCACACCGAACCGGAAACCGGATAAAAAAAATCGGGAATGGGCAACACTGAACCGGTTTAAAAATCCGGTGCACCGCACCGAAAAACCGGATACTAAACGGGGCGGTTCCGGTTTGGGATATTCACACCGACGGGGAACCGGCACCGCACCGTTAATATAATTAAATACATATATATATAAATTTTGGTTAAAAAAAATTCTACTTAAAATAATATAAAAATAATATAAATTAACTAGTTGAAAAAAAGAACATTAGGTGTTAGTGTGTTATTGGGATGGGCTTATGGGCTATTAAATTTGGTTCTCACTTTTTTTTATATTAAATACAGATTTTTTTTTATTAAATAGAGATTTTTTTATGTTTGATAGAAATTTATGCGGTTCCGGTTCACCAGTGAAACCGCACCGTTAAAGCCGGTGCACCGGTTTTTAAAAACCGGGTGATTCGGTTCCGGTTCCGGTTTATAGTTTTCGCGCACCGTTTCATCCGGTGCACCGCTTCGGCGCACCGAAACCGCACCGCACCGCACCGTTTCCACCCCTAGTAGACAGTCTGCTAGCCCTCATGAAAGACATTTGCCCCTCTGTTAATGAAATGACAGACATGTACCACTCGTCAAAGAAGTTACTTAAAGCTTTAGAACTTCCGCATGAGAGGATCGACACGTGTCCAAAGGGGTGTATATTGTTTTGGAAGGAGAACTCCATGCTTGATAGTTGCAACTTTTGCGGTGCTGATCGATATGTGCGGACAACGGCCAAGGGTAAAAAGATCGCCCACAAGGAGCTCATATACTTTCCAATCGGTCCGCGGTTGCAAAGGTTATACTTGACTAAGACATCAGCAGAGCAAATGAGGTGGCACTCAACAAATGTTCGAGGGGAGGGTGACATGCTTCATCCGTGTGATGGTGACGCTTGGAAACATTTTGATGCCACTTACAAAGAGTTCGCATCGGAACCACGCAATGTGCGGTTGGGTATATGCACGGATGGTTTCGCCCCTTTCCGTAGTTTCGGACAAACTTATTCTACATGGCCTGTTATAGCTACCCCCTACAATTTGCCTCCGTGGCTTTGCATGAAGAAGCCTTACATGTTCCTCACGCTCTTGATTCCTGGTCCGAAAAGTCCAAAAGGAAACTTGGACGTATACATGCAGCCGTTAATAGACGAGTTGAAACAGTTGTGGGTGGAGGGTGTAGACACGTATGATGTGTCTTTGAAGGAAACGTTCAGAATGAAAGCGTCCGTGTTGTGGACAATAAGCGATTTTCCAGCGTACGGTATGCTTTCTGGGTGGACCACCGCAGGTAAGCTAGCTTGTCCATATTGCATGGACAAAACAAAATCACGGTGGCTGAAACATGGTAGGAAACAGTCATGGTTTGATTGTCATCGACAGTTTCTCCCAATTGACCATCCTTATCGTACTAACAAGAGTGCGTTTTCAAAAAATCGAGAGAACATTCACCTCCACCCCCTCGCCTTAATGGGAGCCAAGTTTGGGAACAAGTGTCAAGATTGCCAACATCTACTCAACAACAAGGCAATGTTGACGGCTATCTTCAATGTCACAATTGGCATAAAAAGAGCATATTTTGGGAGCTACCGTATTGGAAAGACCTGCTAATTAGACACAACTTAGATGTCATGCATGTTGAGAAAAATGTGTTTGAGCAGGTGTTGAACACCATCATGGACATTAAAGGAAATACAAAAAATGATGACAACTCTAAGAAGGACCTAGCCGCTCATTGTAAGCGTCACCGGGTTGATAAAGAAAGGATGGGTGGAGCTGCATATGTCATGGGTAAAGAGGAGCGTAAGGCATTATGTCAGTGGCTTAAAGACCTCAAACTTCCCGACGGATATGCAAGCAACCTAGGTAGATGTGTAGATGTTAACACATCAAGATTACATGGTATGAAGAGTCATGATTGTCATGTTTTCATGGAGAGGTTGTTACCAATTGCCATTAGGGAGTTGCTTCCTCAGAATGTTTGGAAAGCCCTGACGGAATTAAGCCAATTTTTTAGAGACTTGTGTGCCTCTAAGGTTAGTGTTGAAGATATGGTCCGGTTGGAGATGAACATACCGGAAATCATATGCAAACTGGAGATGATTTTCCCTCCCGCATTCTTCAATGTGATGGAGCATCTTCCAATACATCTTCCATATGAAGCAGCTAAAGGTGGATCGGTGCAATATAGGTGGATGTACCCTTTCGAAAGATAATTAAATATTTGTATTGCATTTAGGACCCGCCTTTTTTCTTTGTAGTGTATTTTTATTAAACATTTAGGATCCGCCTTTTTCTTTGTAATGCATTCCTCGACGCGTGTTGGTTGTCAAATGTTGTAGATTTCTGCATCATTTGAAGAAGAAGGTTGGCAACAAGGCACGCGTTGAAAGCTCCATATGTAATGTGTTCTTAACGGAGGAGATTTCCAACTTTTGTGCTGCATACTTTGCACCGGAAGTGCACACAAAATCAAGGGACCTTCCAAGGAACTCATGCCCCGAGTTGGGTGATGCATCCGACGACAATGGAGCAATACCTGAGTTGGGTGATGCAGGGAAGAAAAGATTCCTTGACCAACAAGAATATGAGGCTGCACACGAATATGTCCTTTCAAACTCCAATTTAATGACTGAATATGAAAGGTACATATACAACATAACTTAATTAGATCGGCATTTCAATTATCAATAACTTATTTATCTAGTAGAATATTCACCTATGTTGACTTATTTCATTCAATTTGAGGAAGAGATGGCCTGTTTATATCCACGTACGCCGCATGGTGAATTGTGGAACAGACATCGCAAAGAATTCCCCCGTTGGTTGAGAAGAAAGGTTAACATTCAATTTGAGTTGTTTGGTTTTAAATTATTGGTTAACATAAGTTACATGAGATTAATTTCGCAATTATTAAACAACGTTGTAGGTTTTGTCATCCGGTGAAGGAGACGAAGTTGTTACTGCTTTAGCGAATGGCCCTAGGAAGGATGTTTTATCTTGGGCTCAACAACTTCAATTTCCATGCTTACCGTGCCGATAATAAAATAACGAATGCAAATTATGGGGTGTGTGTCAAAGGGGTGAATGGAACTGACTTCTACGGGATTTTGAAAGAGGTTATTGAGTTAGTTTATACTGGGCGTAGTAGGGAATACAAAGTCCACTTGTTCAAGGTTGAATGGTTCGACCCGGGTCAAGGTGGCGCAGTCGTGCATGATCATTACAAGCTTGTTGACGTTAACCAAGCAAAGAGGTATAGGGTGTATGAGCCTTTTGTGTTGGCATCTCAGGCTACACAAGTGGTGTACATCCATTACCCAACAACCAAGAAGGATAGATCATCATGGACTGCTACACTGACAATTAAGGCAAGACAAACAATATATGGACTCGATGATCATGATGGAGCATTTCAGGAAGACAACAATGTGGACCCCCCATCACTTGCTGAGTTCGACCTACTTGACGATCGAGATGGCTCGGGAGACGAACTATTTAGTGATGATGAAGAAGGAGAAGATCGGGGTATACTAGAGAGTGTGGAGGACAATGATTTAGAAGGGAATGAAGCAGTGGAAAACGCCGCATTTGTTGAGTTGCTTAGTGATGATGATGATGAGTAGGTCGCACGTGTAGGTTCTTTTGTTTGAACTGACATTTGGTTTTATTACGTTGTGCGATTAACAATTTAGAATTTATTGTTTTATTTTGTTTGGTTATAATTTAATTTGTTTTCATGGTTGTTATTCGATTACTCACTGCATGCATCAAATGTAAATTAATTTTAAATTCATTATTTGTGCGGTCAATTATTGGTTATTATAGTGCAGCTTAAGAAAACGCCATGTCCCCACCATCCCCTCTATGGAAGATCCAGCCCGGTAATCCTATCGACCCATCCGACCCGAAAATCCCCCTCATTAGGGGGGAAGACTGGTATGTCAACTTTAATTTTAGTCAATACATAATAATTAATAAATATTGCGCCTCTCTCACTTGTTGCTCATTTCTTGTAGGATCTCAATGCCTGAGGTTACTAAGGTCGTGTCGGAGAGTCTAAAATCTCATTACCAAGGGGAGGCTCTTAGCGCCGGTGTATAAAAGATCCTGAGAAAATGGTTTATTGGTCGTATTTCTATGTAAGAATACAATCCTTCGAAACTTAATTATTTTATTTGGATTTCGTTAGTATATATGGGACAGTAAATATGTGTTTAATTGTTTTAATTGTTATTGTATAGCAACGTTTCGAATATGAAATGGACCTGGCTCAGGAAGTCTTCAACATGTCGCATAGCAAATTCAGCGTCCTCCTTCAGGGCCTGGTCTACCGGGAGAAACATACCCCAAGGAACAAACCAATCCCCCATTTGTCAGATGAAATCCGGACGAGGATGTGGGCTAAACGAGAGGAAGAGGCCTATAAGCGTCGGGTCGAGGCATACACGGCGAATCGGAACAAAGCCCCGGACCAGAATAAGCACTACGGTGGGGCGATGTCCGCCGGTAAATACTTGCGAAAACTGGTAAGCCTCCCATCATCTTTAACTTTGACGTTTTTCATCAATACAAATTATCAGGTAATATATGTAATGTTTCTAAATATATTCCTAGGCTAGTGACGGGATCCATCCATCCCCCGCGGACGTCATAGAGCACTATCATTGTAAACAAGACGCCCACGGCAACAAGCAATGGACTGACCCGAAGGCGGCCAAAGTTTATGTAAGTCATTTTCTTCTAAAATTAGTTTAATAATTTATTTGTTGGAATTGTTGTTGGAAGTTGGAATGTACAACTCATGTTTAGAAACGAGCGTGTGGCTCGATAGGATTAATCGGCGTGTGGCCGTATATTGTTACTTGATTGTATGTGTTGGAATTGTTGTTGGAAGTTGGAATGTATAACTCATGTTTAGAAACGAGCGTGTGGCTCGATAGGATTAATCAGCGTGTGGTCGTATATTGTTACTTGATTGTATGTGTTGGAATTGTTGTTGGAAGTTGGAATGTGCAACTTATGTTTAGAAACGAGCGTGTGGCTCGATAGGATTAATCGGCGTGTGGCCGTATATTGAAACTTGATTGTATGTGTTGGAATTGTTGTTGGAAGTTGGAAATTATGGGGTGTGTGTAACTTATATTTAGAAACGAGCGTGTGGCTCGATAGGATTGTATATGTTCAAATGTTCGTTGTGGTAAAGTGTGCATGTGACCCCTTATTCTACAAGTTGAGTTTATATTGTAATTTGCAGGTTAATGTTTTGTATTATGAATTTGGTATAGTCCATATTACAAAGGAAACTCTGCCGAAATTTCTATGTAACTCTCCCTATATTACCTTAGTTGTGGCATCTATTAATAATGTGTTTTGACAACAAACAATATGACCACTTTGCTTTACGTTTAGTTGTGGTTACTAATTATCATTAATGTTGATCATTTGCAAAATGAATATCTTGAGTAAGTATCTGCAGCGGGCTTGGAGCCCAATACTGTGGAAGCCAACGCGGTGTTCTACAATGTCGCTGGTGGGTTCTCGGTCAAGAATCAGTCTGTCTATGGCCTAGGATCCTCGACGGGCATGTTCTACGAAAGGCCGGCCCGCTATGCACGCCACAATGGTCAGGGTTCTTCTTCCTCATCCGCCGCCCCTACCCCATCTGCTTATGCTTCCATGTTGGCTGAAATACAGTCTTTGAGGAGTCAAGTCTCCCAATACCAGCAACTGTTGAGCCAACTTGAAGGAAGATTGTCCCAAGTAGAACAAAATCAACAGCAACAGTAGGGGACGCCTTCCAATGGTCAATTCTCTCCCTCTAACTTCATTAATGACCCCCCTTCTTCATAGTGTTTTTGAGGACAACTTTAAAAACTTGTCAGACATGTAATATATTTTGCGACCGTTGACTAGCGACCATTGACTTGCAACCGTTGACTACATATATATATATATATATATGCTACTGTTTACGACCGTTCATTTTTATATATATATTATTATTTGCGACCGTTCATTTTGTGACCGTTTGGCACTTATACTTCAAATATATTCTGGAAAGATTATATTACCAGAAACCCTCGACCAAAATTTTTTAAAAAAATAAAATAAAATGGGCGACCGTTCAGCTGAACGGTCACTCTGTAACGCCCGTTAATCAACGGTCACAACTGCTAACGACCGTTCATAAACGGTCACAGAAGCGAGCGACCGTTCAATGAACGGTCGTCCGCCTCTGTGACCGTTTATGAACGGTCGTTAGTTAGCGACCGTTCAAATGAACGGTCGCCCGATTCCACAAACGACCATTGAGAGGCGACCGTCTCCAACGGTCGCAAATGAACGGTCGCCCGCCCCCCAGAACGACCGTTCAAGCTGAATTGTGACCGTTCATAACGGTCTTATTTTTGTTACCTTGTTGTAGTGTAAGTGAAATTGCACGAGGTCTATATAGTGCTCTGGGAGTTAGAAGCGTCTCAGATTCGGTACAATGCAGTGTTTCGATTGTGCATCCTGGTGGACAGCAAGACAAGGTGGGTTTGAAAGAGAAGCTTATAGTAAAGGGTCTAATAGAAATCGTGTTGGACTTTCTTGCATGTAAGATTCATAGGTCCATCAAAGCATTGAATGTGCAGTCTAATATTTTACTTTGATGGACATATGAATCCTACATGCAAGAACGGCCAACACGATTTCTATATATTAGACCCTTTACTACAAACTTCTCTTTCAAACCCACCTTGTCTTGCTACCCCTCAAGCTGCACAATAGAAACACTGCATTGTATCGAATCTGATACGCTTCTAACTCCTAGAGCACTATACGTAGACCTCGTGCCATTTCACTTATCAGATTGCGCTACTTTCGGGGACCCAGACAAATAAAGGAGAGTCAACACGATTCATGAAAGTCCTTTTCAGCCATAGACTATCAGGTCACAACACACACACTCGTTGGACACTAATAGGATCCAAACTCAACCTCTTTTTATGACATATATATCCTCATTAAGATACTATAAATATAAATTTTCCTACTTACTACTCTAAATTACCATCATAAATAACCTATTCACTAATTATGTAGCTACTGGTTGTAGAGTACTTACGTAAGTAAATGGATGTACGTGACATAATTATTTACATAATTTATGTCTTCATTTGGAGTTATGAGTAATTAAGTTAGCACTTAGGTTGGATTAGCAGCAAATTTCCGCGCGCAACCAACTTTAAAGGCTAACTCACTTACTAATAACAACCAAAATCATCCAAACTCAACCTCCTTTTATGACAACTAATACATATAAACTAATCGGGATAGTACCGACTTAATCCTCTATACTAACATAACAATTAACCAATATACTTATTCCATGACGTAGTTTCAAATGCTTTTGAAGCATGCTAAACAACATTTCAAAAGTTGAGAAGATATTCTCCAACTTTTCAATTTGTTGATTGACGTCAAACTACAATGAATTTCATGGAATATGTACTTGGTCACATTACCCTAACCCTAAACCCTAACCCATACTAATTACCATAACCCTAAACAAACTATTCATAATTAATTACGTAAACGTACGTACACTAAACAATTTTTTCACAAACATTAACTGATATATGCATGCTCATAATTTATATATAACCCATATATAAACAAACAATCAACCAAATTAACAATTTCCAAAAATCATACCGGGGCCGACGTACTTAATTAGAAACTAAACAATCATAAATAGTTTATAATTATATTTACTACGTACATATACGTACAAATTGAATAATAGTTTATATATAATAATTTTTTTTAATACTATTAACTTATTAACTAAACAAATTAAATTATAAATTCAACCAAAATTGAATAATAGTTTATATACAAAGTAAACTAAATGTATTCCTAATTAATTGTATATTGCTAACTAATTAAATCATTTTTAAAATTCCTAAAAACCATCCTAAAATATAACATATTTTTACTCAACCAAAACACATTATAATTTCCCACAAATTTAGGACATAAAAAAACATTCAAAATTCATATATATTACATATTAACGTTTATCATAATGCTCAAGTTAAACAAATTTTACATGCATTAATATATATATTTTGGAACAATAAATATAATAATTCATATTTAAATTTACTTCAAAACATATAAAATTCAACACTCTTCATCTCCTGTTGTTTCGCTGATGTGGGACATATACATTCCTGTCTCACAGTAATGCCACATATTTCCAAAAACACAAAGGGGGATAAATTGGTTTAGATAGTAGCTAGCAAGCCTTTGGTCACTACATAGCCTTTCGGGATTGGAAACATGTCATCAACCCAGTAAACAAAGCTTCCTATATGTCATCTATATATAAGACCAGCATTTGGTGCCAATATATATATTTTTTGGCTAAAAGGAGAGAGCCTTTCTCATTCATAACCGAATCAAGCAACAACTTACTCTAGACATACCCAGAGACTTACAAACTGACTAAAAGACCCACCAACCCACAAAATTAGTAGACAAACATCCCCTGCAACTTTATTTTATAATCCCTGATAATTTCCTTAACTAGAATTTCCACCCTTTTCCTTCCTACATCATGAGACCTATTATTCCTTTCCTGCCAAATATGATATATAATACTAGTATACAAGAGGAAAATTCTTTGCTATTGTGATTTGGATAAACTACCCCGGTTCATCACACACTCCACCCAGTTATGCCCACTAAAGAGATGGGCATGAAATTCCCTCGCTACCAAATTCAACACATCCTTGCTAAAAGGACATTAAAAGAACATGTGATCGTGATTCTCAGCAGCTGCCTCACAAAGGCAACATCAGGAGGCAAGGGAATACCCGAATCTTTGCAATCTTTCAGTAGTGACAAGCCAGTATTGTACTGCTAACCAAGATACAAAGGATAGCTTTGGCACTCTCCACTTGTTCCAGATCATTCTCGTCCAAATGGGCCCTTCGCTGGACTGATTTAGCAAGTAATAGGTCCTAGCAGTTGAATAAGAATTGTCGGGATGACAATGAGACAGAATATAGTCCCGAGATTTCAGCAGATGTCGCCAATACCAAGAGCTATTCTATGTGGGTTGACAGTTCCAAATAGATGAGTTCCTCAAATATACATGATGTGCCCATTTGATCCAAAGTGAATCCTTCTCTATAGCAATGTTCCAGATATGTTTACCAATGGTCACATGATTCCATTTATAAACATCTCGAATACCCAAACCTCCATTATGTTTAAAGTCACAACAATGTCTCTAAGAAATTGGAGGACTAAAAGCATTTCCCAACAAAAAGTTCCTAAAAAACTTCACAATATGGTCAATCACGAGTTTTGGGATGTAAAAGATTTGGGCCCAATAGGAATGTATAGACATCAAAATGCCATTTACAAGTTCCACTCGTCCAGCATACGTAGGCTTATTCACAACCCATCCTCTAATACGCATACAGATTTTCTCAATCAAAATCTGGCAGTCATCTTTTGTAAGTTTTGTAGGCTTTAGAGAAACACCTAAGATACCTTAAGGGAAGTGTCTTTCCCTAAACTACGTGCAATTCAACAGTTTCTGTTTAACAGATTGAGGAGTGCCAGCTATGACCATTTCCGACTTGGAAGAATTGATCTCCAAACAAGAGGTTTTGCTAAAGTTTTCAAAAGCACGAAGAAGGCATTGCATACTATCCATATCAGCATGACAGAACAGTAAAAGGTCATCAGCAAAAGATAGATGAGCTAGCTGAAGTTTGCGACACAAAGAGTGGAACTTGAAATTTTTCTGTTTCTGGATTTCAAACTTTATAGCTCTACTCAGATAATCCATGACCAAGACAAAGAGTAAGGGAAAGATAAGGTCACCTTGACGAAGACCTCTACCGCTTGGAAAATATCAAAACCGTTGACCTCCATAATCAACTGTAAACTTGGCCGTAGAGACGCAATATAAAAAAATTTAAAAAATTAAAGAAAGAGAAAGGGCCAAATCAGCATATGTGGACCCCACTTTTAATTATAAATTTGGACTTCCAAGTCCACCTACTCCTTAAGTGTCAAAATGCTTCTTGGGCCATCCTTTAGAGTCAATAACCCTAGAGAAAAATTTGAATATTTGATGTTTGATATTCAGACTTTTCTCGTATTTTTTGAGTCGAACAAATTGGACCACCGTAAATTTAGGTCTAATCTGTTAAATTTATAGGTAACTTTAGTTTACGAAAATTTATCAGTTTTTGTTTAAATTTATCAAAATTTACCAAAGTTAAAAAGCAAAAAAAAAAATGGATATATTAGCGTAAATTTGCCAAAATTTATCAAAGTTTGTCAAAAGTTATCAAAAATTACCAAAAGTTAGCAAAATTTAACTTTTACACAACTTTTTTTTTATCCATGAAATTGACACATAAATTGGGTTCGAATATCGAAAATTTGAAAAAAAAATTATGTTTGAACATAAGGTCAATAGCAAAATTCGGACGAGAATTTCATGATCATATCTGATTTTTTTCTCAATCAGGTAAATTCAGATTATCGAGTCAAACAGATTTTGGTCGGCCCTACTACCAAACCAAAAAAAGGGGTGGGATGAAAAATAAAATTTAATTGATACTTAATCATACCTTCCAAATTATTGGTCGTTGTGAATTTTATGCAACTAGATTTTGAAAATTATGCAATCGTTAGCTCATATCAATATATATATTGATGGATCCAATAGAATTATTATTATCACAGTAAAGTTTTTTTTTTTTTTGTTGGAAGATATAAATTGGGTAAATTAGACTAAATTAACACTTAACAAATCTTGTAAAAAAAAAACACTTAACAAATCAATACCCAAACATTCTTCTTCTCAACTTTAAAATTAGGATTTTTTTTTAATTTTTTGTCTGTAATAATAGAACACAATTAAATTGGGCTTATGATAAATTTAGGAAGATCATATTTTGGAAGTGGGCCAAATAATATCCTAATCTACTTACCTATTTGGGTTGCCTTTTAGTTATGGGCTTACTTCTTGTGGACTATTTTTATACTTTTAGATCCCAATTTGGACTTATGATAAGTATGATTAAAGCCCAGCGTTTTGCAAACAGGATGATAAACAAAGTGATATTTCAGATTTTGAGTTATGGCTGTTTTTGGCGGGAATTAAGACTATTTTATAGAAAATGATTTTCTTATTTTTAGGTGTTCGGCGGATAGAAAATGGAGAAAATTATTTTCTAAATAAATTATTCCTCCAACTTTATGTAAATTATTTTCTTGAGTCCAACCTTAAAAAAAAAAAACCAATTTTCTTTGGCCCAAGTTAATTACACAGCTTACGTCCTCCCCCTCCCACGTCTACCTTAATCCTACGTGAGTATCGCTAGCACCGCCTCTCTGCAACTAACTCTTCTACCGTTGCCTTACAACTGTCATTGTCGTTAAGTAAGACTAGTTTTTATATACGCGCTAAGCGTGTATATGTTTTTCAAAAATAATATTCTTAATATTAGTCCAATCCCAGGTAAAGATGAATATTGAGTAACTCTTGCGATTAACATTATCTTTCTTACAATTTTTTTTCCAAATGAGGCAATCTTGTAAATAAGGGGAGGATTGTCTATATCTGGATCCTCTCAAACCCCGCATCAACGGGACTATATTGAGGACCGTTGCTGTTATCGTCGTTGTACATAAAAAAAAGACAAATATTAATCCTTTGTTGAAAATGGAATGTTTTATGTAAAAAAATGATTGATACTATTGATTTTGCCTAAAAATAAAAATCCTAAATAATAGTTCGACTTTGGCTCATTGTGGATGTTGGTGAGTTGGTGCAATTAAAATACTATATAATTATTAAAGAAAATATTATTAAAAATTAAAAAATATGAAATATGGACAATTCAAGATGGTTATTAACCATCTAGAAGCAAGATGTGTTTCTTTATTGTTTTGTGCTTCTTTGTTGCGATACTTTATGACCTTTCTTTGACCGCTAACAATAGAAAGAAAGGATTAATTTTTCACTAAATAAGAAAAGTACTTTTAACAATTGAACATATATAGCTCCTAAAAAATGAATATGTTGTAAGTGCAAACGTAAGCAATGATCCCATGTTTCATAAACTTGGAATCCTCCCTCCCTTTGGTTTAGTCATACTACTTCCTACATAAATAGACAATTGCACTATTCAACCTTCATCATAGTCCATAGATTAATAAGTTGACTCATTATGCAAATTTATGCTATAGTCCTAACTTTAACTCAATTATTAATACAAATTAACACACTAATTGGAATGATGTCTCCTATGCATCTGTGTTTTGACTCTATGGTCAAACCCATTTCACATTTTCATACTCAATCCATTCATCAACTTGGGTTTCAAGTTTCAACACTTGCAATATTTTTTTTAAACAAAAAATTCCACTATCGAAATTCCAATCCACTTCATAATTAGGGGTGACCACATTTTGGATATTCATCAACTTCAAACGTGCTTAAGAGTTTTATATTTTGTTATATACACTATATATTTGTCTTGCTTGCATGAAGTCAGAGTTGGATATTTTAATTGGTTTGAAAATGCAATCATCCAATTCCAAGCTATGAGTTACTATATGTTAATTAAATAAAGGTTGTAAATTTCTATCAGTCTAAAGTTAATGATGGGTTTTAATTTTTTCTAAGAAAATATTTCCTAGGAGAATTTTCTCTGAAAATTTTTCATGGGAAATGATATTTTACAGTATTTGGTTTATGTTTGAAATCATAGGAAAATTTTGTTTAAAATGTCCAAATTACCGTTATTTATTTATAAAATAACTTTTAGGGGTATTTTGGTAGTTTTCTTTTCTCATGCATGGAAAACAAACTTTTCCAACCCTTCCCATGGGAAACATTTTCCCATCTGACATGGAAAAATATTGGGACCCACTATAAATTTGTTTTTTCATTCTTATTTTGGAACCAAACATGAAAAAGTTTGATCAACTTAAAAAAAATTGACCAATTTTCCTAGAAAAATCCTTCAATCAAACGCATCATTGGACATTTGGGTTGAAAAGTTTGTACTTTACCTTGAAAAATACAGGTACTAGTTCTGGAGTATATACAATTTTATTAGTAATCGTGCTATACTTAATATGCAATGACCCTTTTCATTTTCTTGAAAGGATAATTGGATTCTAATAATCCCTACTTTCACCAATTGGACAATGGTGGACCGTACTTTCACTTTGTATTCTGGTGGTCCAAAAAAAAATAAAATTGGATTGTAGTGGGATATTTTCGAGGGAATCAGAGATTTTGTGTTGCATTTGATTCAAAACTTAGTATAACACTTTACAATGATTTTTAATGAATTTACAGCGTTTCTCCCAAAAAAACAATTCATTTTTTCACTATTTTTTAATGATTTTTTCACTTATATTATTTTTAAAAAATCATAATAATTATTCGGAGTCTCAAAAAAATAATTTAAAAATTGTTTTAGAAACTACAATTCATTAACTTTCTAGGGGCAGGAACGAAAAATCAAAAACAATATAGTGTAGGAATGAAAAAATAAGAAGAATGTGGAGGTGGATTTGGTACCACTACAATCCAATTTTTTTTTTTTTTTTTGGACCACCAGAATACAAAGTGAAAGTACGGTCCACCATTGTCCAATTGGTGAAAGTAGGGATTATTAGAATCCAATTAACTTCTTGAAAAATTAGTAAATCATTATTTATCTAAAGTTTGTAACGTGTTAATACCTTATGTGACGAATGTATGAAAAATAAAGTATAGTGGGCAGTAAGGAAAAAAAAATGAAATTTGGCATACATCATGAATTAAAATGAGTTATGACCCTTTTCCACTTGAATATGTATAAACCTCGTGGTTGTTTTCATATGTGTACAATAAAATTAGTAAAATACCCATTGAATTAATCAAACTTATTAGTAAAATAGGGCTCTCTTCTGTCTTTGAAGTCAACCTTTTTTTTCAGAGGATGAGAAAATTTCTACATGATGTAATTATATTTTATTATGAAACTTTAACTTTTATTATAAAATGAGGTTATCCTACACAACTTAGCTACTTAGAGCCGTAAAAAGCCACTATTTTTAATAGAGTATATGCATGCATGGGACATATGAAAAGAGTAGTATTCTAATTAAAATTTAAATTATCATATTTTTTTTTTATAATGGTAAGTTGGGCTACTCACTAGACCCCTTATCTCAAGGAAAACCCAATGGATCCACCAGCCCATGGGAAAGGGGAAAACCAGACATACACGCGCTTATTGCTGCTCCCAAGAATCGATTATGGACCTTGTAAGTTATCACAGTGCAGCGGGTACCACTTAAACTAAGAGCTCATTGATAATTAAAATTATCATATAATTACATCCTAAACTACCCAAAATTGAGATTAACAAATTGTAATTTGTCCACTTAATTATTGTAGTGTCTTTTGTGTATAAGTAGGCTGTGCACATTTTGATGCCTTTTTTGACTCTTTTAGGTGCACTCGTGACAATAGGCCATGTCAGTTGCGTTGATTTCACAACATATATTTACTTATATAGTATTCATTAATCATTTAACTATAGTTAACTAATTATTTTTAATTAATAGTGCTAGGGAACACGGTTGGATTAAGCCATTAGCCATGCATGCATCTAGAATGATTGAAAACTGTTTGACCACTAATTTAACCTTAATCATGCATTTGTATAAACATGCTACATGTTGTCTTATATTAGTATATATAGTTTAACCACAATTAGTGGGGCTGAGATCAAATGCATGATAATTTAATTCATTCATTCATTTTGAATATAAATAACGAATAGTATATACATACATAGACTAACATACACATTTATACACATTCGTACACCTATACATACGTTGTGTTTTTATAAAAATATATACGTGAGCCTGTGTTTGACTCATTAAATACGCCATGCATGTATATATGCGTCGTACACACATATATTAATTCATCTGTGCATAAACAAAAATGCATGTAATTCATTCAAAAATAGCCATTAATATAAAGTATATAAAATTAGCTAAAAAAAAAAACCTAAAGTATAAATGTCCATTTCCTAGGAAAATCTGGAATGAAAGAGTCCAATAATCCGGTATATATTCACCTAACCAACTATTACTTCAATCCAATCGTCAGCTCAACACCCGAAACGATGTCGTTGTGGCGCATAAAAATAAAAAAAGGGCTTTGAGATTCTTGTCTTCGTTCTCGCCTCAAGAGACTCTCGCCATAGATGTTTCGAACTTATGCCAAATCCCCACGGTTGCATAGCGACGCATGCCCCTCGAAATGCTTAATTAGCTCGAGCCCGACTGTTTCCACGCAGCTGGAGATAGTTTCATACACACATATATATGTATGGATTTTGAATACGTTTAAGTTTGCATTAATAACATTGTATTTGAATAAAAAAAAATTTTCTAAAAGAGGAGCATAATTATGAACGAGTCCTCCACTTCTAAATGTTTGTCGTCATGAAAATTGTATAGTCAATTTTTGAAATTCTAAATGCAATTCTTTTAACATATATAATGACCTTTCATGTGAAACTAGCTAGAATTAAAAGATTCATAGTAAAAAATGCTTTTCTTAAAATATAAATGTATATTTTTTTTTTGAAAATATATTTTCAAAAAGTAATGATCAAAAAGCTGCATGAAAGACCTTAAAAATTAAAAGTGATTGATATTAAGAAATCACAATGTGTACCATATAATAAGTAAAGTAATCAAGTTAATATTTACTATAAATATAATAAGAAAATAACTTCTTAAAGTACATTAAAATTTTAATATAATTAATTATTAATATATATTACAAATATAATTTTTTTTCATAATTCATATAGTAAATTAAAATTTTAAATATATATTAAAATTGTACGAAGCACATACTTTATAGTAGTTTAATCAAAATCAATGTTATAATTAGGATTTTTGCATGTAGATTAACAATTTTTTGCATTTTGGACCCCGAAGTATAGGGTTATTTATTTTTTGGACCCTTGGTTTTCATTAATTATTTTTGGTACCCTAAAAAGTTTATGCGTTGAATAAAAAAAGATCTTGAAGTTTGTAGGTTGAAAAAAATGCCCGTGTATAACTTCTCTTTTTCTTCTCATGTTTGAATTTATTTCTCGATTAGCCCCAAACTTCAGGAATAAGGTTAAAATTGACATTGAAACTATAATACACATCTCTTATTCATGTCGGAACTAATTAGACCCTGAAGTACCCAGGGTCTAAGTAGTTCCGTCATGAATAAGAGAGGTGTATTACAACTTTAATATTAGTTTTAACCTTAGTCATGAAGTTTGACGCTAATAGGGAGATAAATTCAAACATGAGAAGAAAAAGAAAAACAGTACACGAGTCTTTTCTTTTCAGCCTACAAACTTTAAGGTCCTTTTTTATTCAATCCATAAACTTTTTAGGGTACCAAAAATAAACAATGAAAACAAGGGGTCTAGAAAATAAATAACCCTATACTTCGGGGTCCAATATGCAAATAACCTCTAAATTAACATTCAAAAAATTACTCGGAGGTACCCTAACTTTTGGTAAAATGTTTTTCAGGTACCCCAACTTTTCAAAACTCATTTTGGGGTACCCTAACTTTTTGGGTTAGAAATTATTAGGTGTTTTTTCGATCATCAATTTGGTTAAATGACCGAAATATCCTTGTTCTTCCATTTTTTAAGAAATACCCTTAAAGAAGATGAACAAGGGTATTTCGGTCGCTTGATAAAATTGATGGCCGAAAAAGCACCAAATAATTACTAACCCAAAAAGTTAAATACTCAAAATGAGTTTTAAAGCAGTCTCAAAAAATAGTTTCCCCAAATATTGGGGTACCTCCGAGTAATTTTTTAATTAACGTTTTGTGATTAGTTTTCATCATTATTTCATTTATTAGTAAAGTTGTTTTTTTTTTCAAAGAAGAGAAAGCAGACTTGGGCGACTTTTCATCCTTTTACTTTTGTACCTTGTGGTGTTTTATGGGCTGGTTTAATTTCGGATGAGATTTTTTTTTAATAATAAAAAGTTCGTTAGTTTACACATTATTAATCTTTGAGTTATGATTTATATGATGGAAATATTGCAACCCTCATCTAGAAGTCCACTAATTAAACAGGGGTTGATCGTATTAAAGTGTGCAATGGTGAAGTCTGACTTCACATTATAATACAACCCAAATGTATATGGCATTATTAAAATTACTCAACAAAAGCTAAAATTATTTTTACTTGAATTTGACATAAGAAAAACATGTTATATTTTTTTTTATCACAAACATTTTAGTCCCGGCATTCCACATTAATTGTCATATAGTTATCCACAATCTTTAATATTACTCCTTGATAGATAATTTCTTGTATAATACTTTATTAAGAATTGCAATACTATAATTTTAGGATAATATTTCTCATTACAAATCTAATGGTAACAATTTTACATAACAAGTCATTATATATATTGAAAAAGGATGGATTATAATAATCTCATATTTTGCAAATTGGATGATGATAATCCCTACTTTCAGTTTGTATTCTGGTGGTAAAAAAAAAATTGTATTGTATTGTATTGTATTGTAGTGTAGTGGTACCAAATCCACCTCCACTTTAATTTTTCATTACTACCCCATATTGTTTTTATTTTTTTCGTTCCTGCTCCTATAAAGGTAATGAATTGTAGTTTCTAAAACATTTTTTAATTATTTTTTTGAGACTCCGAGTAATTATTATGATTTTTTTTAAAAGGAATAAAAGTTAAAAAATCATAAAAAAATGAAAAAAAATTGAAAAATATTGGGAGAAACACCGTAAATTCATTAAAAATCATGGTAAAGCGTTATACAAAGTTTTGAATAAAATACAACACAAAATCTATGATATTGAGGATATATTCTCGATGATGTCCCATTACAATCCAATTTTAGTTTTTTTTTTTACCACCAAAATACAAACTGAAAGTAGAGATTATCGCCATCCAATTTGTAAAATAGGGAATTATTATAATCCAATTTTCCTATTGAAAAATGTACAGTCACAATTTTTAAAGTTTGACTGCATACACGATTTCAATGACAATAATTACCTATTGCCGACCCATTTTTTGGAACTTCATTCTATTTATTCTACAACAATAGGAACTCATTCCTACACTTTAGTATAAAATATTTGTTTGGCTAGTTTACTTTTTTTCTTTTACCTATATTAATGCCACATGTCACCTTTTAATTTGTTGAAATGGTGAAGTTCTAGGAACTATGGAGTGTTCCCAATTTTGCATTCCCAGATATTCATTTCTTATTGCACTAGAACTTAGGAACTTGACACATGTTACAATGTGGTGTTCCCCTATTGCATTTGGTCTTATAGGCTTCATTTGATTTACAAACACACATGACACTTTGCACACATATAGAGATACATTAATTACAAAAAAGTATGTGGGCATTCAAACTGTCATCCTCAAGCTAAGTTTGTTTTGTAGTTGATGAGAAAGAGCTACTTTGTGCAAGTAGAAAATGGAAATCTTATCTAGAGTACTAATGATGGAAAATTATGGGTCCAAATTCATATCATAAACCTCAACATTATGTTAGCCAAGTGATGAAGTTGATGGAGTGGCTACATATACTGCCAATAATGTTTACATCAACCAAATTTCAGAATACCATTCCAAGATTTCAATCAATTTTTTTACAACATTATTTAATTTCCTCCTTGAGCAACTCCGGGACACATGCTTATCTAACCATTTCAAGGTCAAACTGTACGAGGTAACATTTATATTTAGTCGCACGTCTATTTCTAGCTACTTCATATACTCTCTCCGTTCTTTTTTATATATCATTTATGGTTTTTAATGTCAATCTTTAATCAATAACTTTTAATATAAAATTTTTATAAAAAAATTATAATATTATACTTTTCTAATAGTATTTTTTTTATTTCGAATCTAATGACATCAATTTGTATGATGAATAATTATACAAATTAAGATATTAACGGTCAAAGTTTTTAACATAATTTCCAAGGCGACAGATAAATAAAAACAGAGGTAATATCTTTTTTCTTCTATATCCGTTCCATATTATTTGTCCTCTTTAATAATTACTCATTCAAATTTATAAGATTTTGACCATAAATTTCTCAATATATATAATGATTTGTTAAGTAAATTATTACCATTAGATTCATAACGAAAAATATTATTATAGAAGTATAATATTACAATTATTAATAAAATATTATATACGAAATTATTAATAAAAGAATGAAGTTGAAGATTGTGACAGTCAACAAAAGTACTAATAATATATAGAACATACGGAGTAAGGTATTTTGAATTTCCCTAAAAAATTTAACACGTTGATTATTTTTTTTAAAATAAAAATCATATCTACATGTAATCTTGGCTGGTTTTGAGCTCAAGGGTTCTCATTAAATTTCATCATACATTCGTACTCCCTTAACATTTTTCCCACCTTTCTCGTCTAGAGTAAGTTTTGTTTTGATTGAATTTTAGTCTTTGTGATTCTTCCTGAATAGCCTGCATTAGTGGATTCTATTCTAGGATTAGTAAAGAAAGAAAATGCAATAAATTTTCTTTTCTAATATTGAGGGTACATATTATAAATACGAAAGTTTAAGACATTTAGAATAATCAATTAATATGATGTTATATGTATATGTATCCTTTTGAGTAAATTTACTCTTAAAATGTTTGTGATATATTTATTTGCTCCATTTGTTCCATATTAATTGTCTTGATGTTCTTTTTTGACTAAGAAATTCACAAAAGAAAATCTAAAACAATTATAGTGGAAGCAAACATATCTTAATGGGGAATGAAATATATATATATATATATATATGAAAAAAAAAATTATAATTAAAATTGAGATCTTATAAAGTTGCTCTAAGGCATATAATTTAGCCTCTTATGAAATTCAACCTAGCTAGTGTTAATTGTAACAAACTGAGGAAGCTCTTAAATAATCTTAAACCCAAGAAAAAGGAAATAATTTATTATTCTCAAACTTGAATTGAATACAATTAGAATGCTACCCAAGACCCAACAGACCTATTTAGAAAATCACTTGTACCTTAGCTTCTTATGTCACATAATAATTATAATTGTTAATTTAATTTAATTTAATTCTTTCAATTACTTTTTTTGCAATATGTAAGCGTTTCAAATCATCGGGCCCTTGTTTCAGGAGAATAATTCAGCATATCTATAGCGGACGGAGAACATGGATGTCAATGACTCAAACTAAGTCATTGTCCTCCCACAACATTCTCTGAAATGGTAAAGAACCCCATAATTTGAACCCTAAACGATAAGGATAAGAAGAGGATTGTAACGCCCCGGCCCCTCCCGGGCCGCGAACATTACCGATAACTGCTTTAAGGATCGTTGAAGCAGGTCACCCATTCTAAGACCACTCCCAACCAATCACGCTTGACTGAGGAGTTCCCAACGGATGAGCTACCATAAAAGAAGGTGCACTTTGGTGATATAAGTAGTCATTTCAATCATTTTAAGCCACACTTAACCACATATCCGGGGTGTTACAAGGACCTCGAGGTGATTGGCCACTTCTTTCAAATATTGTGTGTAAAGAAAATCTATACAAGTGAGTGTAGAAAAAAAATGTTGCTTTACTGAAACAGGTTGGACATACAATATAAGAAACTGTACACAGTTACGTGGACCAGTGGGAGGCCGGCCATCAAAAGAAAAGACTTTTTGAAGTATTTTTAAGTTGTGAGTTTCCAAAGCTGACTTGTTCATCTTAGACAATGAATTACAATATGCCAAATGTCAAAATCAACCAAGACTACTACTCTTTCATTCATTCTTCCTCTCATTTTCTCCCAACATTATTAAACTATGGAAAAAAAGTGGTCTTCTTTTAGTCTTGGTTCAGTCCCCATGGCCTATGTTTTGAATTATTTTATTTCCATATCTTTATTAAATTATTAGTGTTTTTCTTTATTTGTTTAATAATGACATTACTATAACAAAAAGATATAATAGATACATGGGTGGAACCAATTATACTTGTTAATCCAACTATTCTTACTTAAAATATGACTTTAATCCTAGCTTCTACCATCCAATCAATGTCTCCTTGTGTGTGAAAATGCTACTTCAAAAGCAACTCTACTCATCCAACTCATTCTCTAGAAGCATTCACCTAGAGTTTCATACACATACATTAACTTTACATTAATTATTATTTTATTCTACAGTAATTTATATGATATCTCAATTAATTATAGAATTTTATTAGAACTTTTCTCTAAATAAATAAAATAGAAAGATATAGTTTGTAATTCGAATTTTTATAGAGAGTTGTCTACTGTAATTTTAAAAGATGTCTTTCATTTAGCCCTTGAGAGATGGAATTTCTATATTGTGTTTGTTGCTTACCTTGTTTAAATAAATAAATAAATAAAACAGAAAGATATATATTTCACCGTGTATCTATTAAAAAAAGAAATCCTTAAAGATGATACAAATTATGAATTTAAAGAATTAGGATATATAAAGCGTTATGGCCTATTACAAGCTCTAAAAAAAAGGAAAAACCAAAGGATAAATAAAAATACAAACTCTATAATCCACAATTAGCCTTGCCCAAATTAAACTAAACCCAATGTAAATATCCTAAGATGAGATGATACATGTTGTTTATATATAGTTATGAGTTTAGACACAAATTTTTGTGTTGAATCCAATTGAAAAACAGACTTAATTAATCCCTAATTAAACCCATGACACCCTCAATTAACTCACATATTATTATTGTTGTTGTTGTTGTTTAAGTGTTGTTGTAGGAAGTAAATATCCTCAGGATTCCACCAAATGTCTCCTTGTAGACCATCTTGATTAGGAACTTGATACTCCATCCCAGCTTGGTTGTGAAAGTATCCATAATTAGGGCTAGTTAATGAGTTATCAACCCCATAATTAACCTGCTCGGCGTGGAGATAATCTTGATTAGCGCTCGAGTTATTGCCGGAGAAGCCATAGTAATCAGTGAGGTCCGAGGTGCCGAAGGAGTCTGAGGAATTAGCCGAGTTTTCGGGGGTAAAATTTGCATTCATCGGTGCATGGGTGAAGTTGTTGTTGGTGCCACTCATTGAGGGGTTCATCAGATCGGAGCAGGCTGCGGTGGTGGTTGTGGCGGTGGAGCCGCCAGAAGGGGCGGCGGTCGTGGCGGCGGCGGCGGCGGTGCCGTTGGTGGCGGCCGCCGCCTGAATCCTCTCAACGAGCCTTGGCATCCAAAGGTACCGCATGGTGTCCTTGAATTGCTTGCTGTTCACGTCACATTTGAGTTGCTTGGCATGCTTTTGTACCCTAGTTCTCCAATAGTTTTTGATCTCGTTATCGGTTCTTCCTGGCAAATATTGAGCTATTTTTGACCACCTATAATCAGGAAAATCAATGTGAATTTGAGGTTAGATATACGGGATCAAACTATGAAATAAGGAATCTATATCTACATGAAAGCGTCTTTCTAAGTTATCCTCATACATAATTAAAAAAAATTACAAAATAAGATCATACGCATGTAACGACAATGTGACTTACCGGTTACCCCAACGAGAATGAAGTTCAAGGATCAGAAGTTGTTCTTCAAGAGTAATATTTCCCCTTCGAACATCAGGGCGTAGATAATTCAACCACCTCAATCTACAGCTTTTCCCGGTTCGCTTCAACCCTACAATCCATATTCACATGTACATATTAGATCAATAAATTAACCCAACTTGGTTAAATTGAGAATTTAGTACAATGAGTAGAATAGTATAGAGTCGGTGCATATAATATCACAAGCATAATATAAGCAGGCAAGTAGTAATAATTGAGATCACTAATATCTATAGATATATGCCATCAATACGACAAAGTTGCACTAAAAACAAGTGTTCACACACAAAGTAAAGATCATATATCATATTATCATATATATGTGTTCATGTACTATATTTTTTTTCTTTTGAGTATGTGGGGTTGTGATGTAGTGTATCAAGGTATCACCCAAAAAGGGAGATTAAGTACCTTGATATACATATTGTTCACATAAATAATCCCCTTTTTTGCAGGGAAAACAACTCAGCTAATCTTCACAAAATCTGGGAAAAGAAACCCTACCAACAATTCATGGTACATACATACATACCTAAAGTAACTCCTCACATTCATGATTCAAGCCCTGTTCTTTGGATGAGTTATTTTCAAGTTATGATAGTTATGTTTGGATAAATTAGGATAAATTATGATGCTTTTTCAGAGAATTATGTTTTTAGAGTAGGTATTTTTTTGAAAAATTGTGTTAGGTTGAGATAAGTTAGGAGAGTTAGAACCAACCTAACAAAAAAATCAGGTCCTAGTTGATTTATTCATGTGAGTAACAAATGTATGTCAACGAGTAGAAGATAAAAGCTTTAGCTTTATTAATACACTTAGCCAAATTGGACACTGCATGCACAAGAATAGAAACCATTTTGTCTTGTTATATATTCTTAAATGCATCAAAAAATCAAATACAAACAAGTTTCATCAACTTCGTATACATTCTTAATCTTACAAAAAAAACATCCAACTCAAAAAACCCACATGTTTATGTAAAAGTAGAAACCCAAAAAAGTAATTTTTTTTTTTTTTGAGGTTCGAAAAGACGTGTAGGAATGGTAAATATGATTATCCGGCCTTCTTACATGTGTATGTTGTATAAAAAGTGAAACTTTTATGATGCATAATTTTCTAATTTTCCAACCCAAAACAGGTGCAATAATAATAATAATAATGAAGTTGAAGAAAATGGGGAAGGAAAAAGGAATAAAAATGACGGCAATATATAATGAAGTTGAACACTCCAAAATGTTTGAAAAAGAAAAGAAAAAGAAAAGAAAAGAAAAGAAAAGAAAGGAAAAGAAAAGAGAAAATGAAATTAATTACCAGCACAGCGAGCGAGGGAATTCCAGCGGCCTTCGCCATGAGCAGCAATGTAATTGATGAGAGTGAGGTCTTCCTCTACGGTCCATGGACCTCTTCTTAGCTCCATCTGATCATCTTGATCATCACTCATATCACTCCCACTGCTGCTGTGATGATCATGATTGTGATGATGATCTTGATGGTTGTTCATCACCACCGTTGATTTCATCATCACACCTTTGGTGTTCGTGTTCCCTGATGATGGTTTCATCATCATAGAGTGTTCCATGTTTTGGATGATATGATCAAGAGAGAGAGAGAGAGAGAGAGAGAGAGAGAGAATTGAAGGTTGTAGAGAGAGAAAGAGGATTAAGAGGAGAGAGAGAAGGAGAGCGGAGATGGGTGAAAGAGAAGGGTGAGGTGGGGTTTTATAGAGGAGGTGTTACAAGGAAATAAAATGGGAAAAAGAAAAAGGAAAAATGAATGAAAATATTGGGGGAGTGTTCAGTGGGGCCTGAGAGGGTGGCCTGGTGGGGTTCATTGTAGGAGCCGGATTTTTTTTTGGGTGATGATAAGTGTGTTGCTCCAAGATATTCCTTAAATTTCTTCTCCCTCGTAAAATCAATATTTATTATCGTTTTTAACCTCAATTTTTTTGACAGATACTATTAATTATTAATTATAAGAAGCTTGGAATGTGTTGGCTACGCCAACAATTGAAATTGACACCCTAACGAATGAATCCCATCCGTTGGGCATATTTTAGACGTTTTTTTTGTAAATTTTAAAAAATACAGATAAATGCGTGATTTTATACAATTTATATATATTATTATAGTTATAGAAGTCAATCATGTAACTTTTTTCCAATTTAATTTACAAATATATGTGTTTTCTATAGTGACAAGACACATAATATGTATCTTTCACAAGACATTTATCATTTCCCCTTTTTTTTGTGTTTTAAAGAATATTAGAGTTTTTTTTATACTATTTGTCATTTTTTGATGTCTTATGATGATCTGATCTCAAATTTATGACATTAAATTTTAAATTTAATCATGATAATATAATATACATCGGAATATTGTAAATATTATTTATATGAAAGAATTTGACACAGAAAATTTAGTTATGTCATTTTTATATTTTAAATTAAATTATTTTGCATGTTAATCAAATAAATAGCGATTAAAGTTTGCAAAATTCAACTATATCCACACAAAGAAATGAATTAAGGAAGAAAGTTTATGGGATTTTTGGAGACTTATAGAGTGTACTTTGGAGTATTAAATAATAATGCCAAACGAATGTTTTTCTCATATGATATAATTACATTGTACTTTGGGTATTAGACAATAATGTATCTGAACGATTCCAATAATGGTTGATTTGTTGGCGGTCTTACATGACTGGATGGGGAGCAAAAAAAAATTAAAATACTAAAAAATTAAAATTCTAGTGTTAGACTAGGGAAAATATGAAGTAATGATGTGTTATTTACAAAATAAAATTCATTTGCACTTGTTGACATGATATTAATTTAGTCAAGATTTTAATTTTTTCTGTCATGTAAGATCGCCACTAAATATGCTATATCGGAATCATCTCGGGTGTTATTGTGCTACACCCCTTTCAAAGTACAATATATTATCATCTAAAAAAAGTTCAATACATTATTATTTAATATCTCCAAAGTACAATATATTAGGTTCAAAAATTCAATTTTATATGAGAATTAAATTCCTTCATAAATTTAATATAAATCATATATTTTATAATAATTTCAATACCTTATATATAAAAATGGCAAACAATTTATTTAAATAACTCAAATAATTTAATCAATAATTATTAACTATATTTGACTATAAGATTAATGTAATTAATCTAATTTGACATATTAATCTACAAAATTTTAAAATATCAATTTGAACAACTTCACCTCAAACCATTTTTAATAGAAAAATAATCTGATCGTAAAATAGGTGGGTTTTTTTTTTTTTTTTTTTTAGTGGAAAGTGAAGACAAAGTAGAGTTAAAGAGCATGTGAGAGAAAGATTGTTTTATTAGACTCGCCGCAATTTGGACTTTTCTTGTACTTCCCTTCCTCCTTTTACCTTTAAATTATAGAGTAAAAGCCGCTTTGCGCGTCCGTGCCACACCTCCAGAATTTGGTGTATATTTCTCAAGTGTTACGCCTAAATATTTATTAACTATTGGGTGTATATTTCTCATTAATTTAGTTTCTGGGATTTGTTGCTTTTGCATATTATTCTTGGGTGTTTCTTTGGATTTGGGAACTTCGCATCTTATTCTTAGGTTTTCTACCCTTATACGATTAGAATTTGGCATTTTCCATTGTTAAAGTTGTTATTGGAATTAATAAATAATTCAATTTTTGGGGTAGTTTGGATATGACGAATTGACCTTTGAAATTTTGATCCGACAAACTATACTTAATATCCCTATTAGATTGAATGAACTTTTACCGATTTCAACTCGTCTTAAAAGGGATTTGACAAAGGTGATTGTTTATGTAAACCATTTAAAAGGTGAAAAGTAAAGAAAAAACACCATGATCACTGCCGTAAGTCACTTTTCTGACGAGTTGAGATCCGTGAAAGTTCATTCAATCTAATAGGATGTTAAGTATATAGTTTCAAGTCTAAATTCCAAAGGTCAATTTGTCGTATCCAAATTGCCTCAAATGTTGGATTATTTAATTCCAATAACTCTATATAAGAGACTCAAAACGTCTAATATCTTAATTAGCCTATGCTTTAGTGGTATGAGAGTTAGAGAGTTATCCACCCACAGAATTCGAATCCTTCCCAACAATTTTCTTAGCTATTATAGCGCTCATTGAAACTCTTTGAGGGCCTACTTGGAGAACTAGACTTTCATTCGACCTAGTTAGTCGCTAGTGTGATAGCACTACGACTTATAATCACAATATGGTTTGCCCTTATATTATTTGTAAAGCCTCAAGATGACAGTTTTAAGTGAGTAGCTTCCATTGTCATGTCGCTTATACGAGTTGAGATGAGCGCTCAAGGTTGCTAATGTCATGTACAAGCGGTTTAGCTTAATACCCATAGTTGTTAAAATCACAATCCTAATCTACGATTCTACGATTTTATGATCCAAAATCCTCGTTGCGATTCTGCTATTTACATATCGATCCACGATCTTACGTGGGTTAATTCCGATCCTAACTACCCCATGAATATAAATTAGGATCCCAATTTTAACAACATTGTTAATACCACCTACCTAGTAATTGAGGCATATATGTCTGGCTTGCGTGTGTATGAATTCTTGGATTTTATTTTATTCTTAGAAAATGAAGTTGAAAGAGAGTAATTTTGAAATTGGCCAAGTTTCTTTTGTTTAGCATGCATGCAAAAAATGTGAAGAATTGCAATTGGATGAAAATTTTCAAACATTAAAAAAATTTAATTAATTGTTAACAAAACTATACTTCTAAGATTGAGAAAAAAAGTAAAAGGAAATTATTATAAGTAAAATGAAGAGTGAAGAATGGGTTGAAGAAAATAGCCTTTAAACTAGTAAACAAAGTTTTATCCATACTTCTTTTTTTTTTATGAATCAAATAGAGACTTATTCAACCTTGCTATACTCAACATTCCTGCCATTTTTTATTGATGCCTTCTCTTCAAATAAATAAATGGATGCCTTCTCTTCCTGCCTTCCTTTTTTTTTTAAAAAAATGACATAGTTTTGATGAGTTACAGTATTGTTATGGTCTTCATAAAAAAATCCATTTTTGGGTTGAAAATTAGCACTTTTTAAACTGGCAGATATGAGAACTTATGAATTGCAATTATCTTTGGTTATGCTTCTTAACTTTTGAGATAGAGCCTTAATGTGAAGGGTAAGTATCTTGTTTTGTGAATTTGTCCATGGCCTTTGTTTGTACATAGGTGATTTGTCCAAGTTCTAGTTGGTTATTAAGTCACGTAGTATCAAGATTTAACTGATAAGTTTGTTTGGTTTCAATTTTGGATTAGATAATTATTAATTTGTGTGAGTTTTCAGATAAAAATGTCACTAAATTATGTAAAAATGGTAAATCTGTCACCCGAAAAAAATATGTTATGAAACTGCCATTAATTAATTTATGTTTATGGTGACAAAAATGTCACTTTACCGAATGAGAACTTGTTGTAGCCGGTTAAGCCCCCCACCCTACCCCATCGTCTTCTTCCTCAGTCCTCCCTCATTTCCCCTGCTTCATCCGCTTTAACCTAACCTTCTTCCCTTTTGTTCCAGGCCCAAAAGTTAGGGTTTTTCCTCTCCTTCAATTGTTGGTTCAGGAAATTTTAGTTCCTCACAAAAACCAGCAATTACTGCATCATTTTCCTCTGTTGCCAACACCCCAACTACTCAGCTACAACCCTATTTTCCTTATATTCCCCTGCTGTTTTTGTTTGATTCTATCTTGATCTTCTCGATTCTTGAAGACTTGTGGAGTGACCCACCAACTATTTGATGAATTGTCACTGTAAAATCCTTCCGTCTTCTATCTTGATCTTCTCGATTCTTGATGAATTTTCGGGGCGTTTTGGGTTAAAATTAGTAAGTATATTTTCCAATTGATGATTTTCTAATATTAGATTATATGGGTGTATGTGATTTGGTTTGATTTAGACAGATTGGACGGGTGGGTTGATTCGTTTTTCTTTGGTGTTGGTGGTTGTTTTTGCAATGGTGGAGGATGGTGGAGTTAGTGTTAGTGATGGTGATGCTGGGTGAGGGTGGCTGCTTCAGTGGTTTGGTGGTGGCAAGCAGTGGTGGTGGTGTAATTGTGACAGTGACTGATTGAATGGTCACTGGTGGTGGTCAGAGGTGAAAAGGTGGTCGGAGTTGGAGGGAATGGAGTTAGGGGGGGGGGATGTTAGCTTTTAGGGTTTTTTTAGTTGATTAGGTAACTAGTAAATGTAATTAGTGAGTTAGATGAGGTTTACCTGCTATATTAGGTCACTCAACAATTCCAGCAGGTTAGGTGTGACATTTTCATACTATTTAACAAATTCTAATGACAGGTTTATAATATATTTTTTCGGATGACAAATTTACCATTTCTACAAAGTTTAGTGACATTTTTATCTGAGAACTCTAGTTTGTGTTGGATACCCCTCAGCTGATATTAGTGGGTTTCATTTGAAGTTAAAATTTGATAAGTTCTTCATTTTTTGCAAAATAAAAATTAACACCCATGTATAAATTGGCTACAATAGTGTACTTGATATACTATTACTCTTCTCTTTTAGAAACTCAGTGCTTTGAATGTCGTACATATTCTTGCCTGTAGAGATTAATTGCTTTTAAATAGCTCTAAAAATGCTTTTGAATAGCTCTAAAGATACCTATTAAAAATAATTAACGAAGACTATAAAAAGATCATAAAAATTAATTAGCTAGTTCGATTAAAGATATAAACATTAATTCTCTGCCAGTTCAAATTGTTTATAACTGAATACCACTAATTAATATAAAGTTTCAAAATATAAATTACAATATTGAAGATGCTAATTATGAATGTAGTGTATTTTCTTACACTAAAACATATTCTCAGTCCATCTCTTCCAGTTAAAGATATATAACACATAAATTATTCATGAATGTAACAATAAATAAACCTACAAATCTACAATTATACGTATATACACACAAACAATTTTATTTATTTTTAGCATCCTAGACAAGACAATGTTTGCTTTATTGTTTTTGGGCGGGGGGAGGAATCTTGGAGCAAAGACTTTTGACACAATTAAAGTCTTGTTAATTTTAATCCCAAATTGGGTTAATTATAATTGACACAAGAAACTAATTAAGACACACGTTAGTGCTAAAAGTGGTAATAATTAGCATTATTACTTTTCTTAATCTGTTTTCTCTTTTTATAATGTAGGGGTCGGCTTGGAAACTTTGACCTTTTTTCATTCTTTTTGGTTTTTTCATTTTTTTTAGAGAATGGATTCTTATTCTGATCAAATTGTGAACCGTGAGGTGTATTGCGTTACACTATATATGTTTACTTTTGAAGTTCAATTGTAGTAATTTAATATCAGTTGCTGAAATATAAAATTATTTCAAATAACTATTTGACCACAATATGTAAATTATTTATATAGATAATTTGAGGAATGATGCTTTACAATAATATAATTATATGAAGAAAATGGAGGATGAATTATATTTTCTTCAATTCCCCCTCTACGATTTGAACTTACTATTGTTAGATGATTACCCTTATCAATATTCGATAATTTAGCTCCCTTTAAGGTAAGATACTAATTTCTTATCTTTGGACATTTTGTTATTGTCATTATACATATTCAATATTTTGGCCTCCTTGAAGATAAAATGTTGCCTTTGTTGGGTTGAATGTAGAGACCGATTTTGGGTTAGTCTATGTGCATGTCTTCGAGAGCAAGGTAAAAGAGATTGAATGTGAATCAAGTTGCTGATTTGTTAGTCGTCTCTTTTTGTAATTCCTTGGTTGCAAGAACTCTATTAATCCTAAATAATTGTGTTAGCCTCGTACTATAAATAGAGCTTAGGTGTTTGGCTTATTGTTGGACAATTGAGAGTGTTTCATCTTATACCACAAGAGATTGACTTGTAATCTCTGTGTTCGTGAGGGAGTTGTGTGAGGCTCAATTGTAAGTATTGAGTTCTCAGGTTGTAATTCTAGGAAGGTTGTGAGAAGTTGTGGGGCTTTGGGAATCTTTGAAATACTATTGTAATCCTCTGATAATGCATCGTTTGTGGTTTTCTCCTAGTTTGAGTTTTTTTACGTTAATTCCTTGTGTTGAATCTTTACAATGTTTTGCCCTTTGTTGTTGTTTGTCTGCTAACTACGTGCTAAAAATCCTAACAAGTGGTATCAAAGTTTTGGTTAGAGCGTTGTTAATTTGCAGATTGAGAATCAATGGCGGGCGCAATTGTGAAATCCCAAAGTTTGATGGGAAAGGCTCGCGTGGTAGAGGATGCGCATTGAGGATGTGCTCCGCTAGAAAAAGTTGCATCTGGATGAAAAGCCAAAACTAATGGAACCAAAGGATTTGGAAGATCTTGATGGTCAGGAATTCAGTACGATGAGGCTGACATAAGCTCACAATGTGACTTTCAACGTCAAAAGTTAGAAAACGACGAAATGTCTGCTAGAGGCATTGCAAAACACATATGTGAAACATTCGGCGATGAACAAGGTATATGTATTGCGTAGTTTGTTTGAATTTAAGATGCAGGGTTTGGTGATATGAATGATAGTATGAATGATTTGAATGTGATACTTTCAAAATTAACCTCTATGAGATTTTATTTTGACGACGAGATAAATGTTAATACATTGTTGGCTACCTAAATAAGTCTTGGGATAATCTTGTGACTTCTGTAACATCTTTGGTTGAGAATGATGAGAAATTGAAGTTTGGGGAAATTAGAGACTCTGCCCTGAATGAAGACATTCGTAGGAGAGATTAATATTTGTCAGAGGCTTTGGGAAATGCTTTGGCTGTCCAAGGTAGGAGGAACAGTGGGAGCTCGGGCCGGGGTCGGTCTAAACCTAGAGGTCGAAACATGAAGTACATGTTGTGTTGTGTTGGAACTGTGGTGATAAAGGTCATTTTCGTAGGGATTGTCCTAAACCTAGGAAGAGTAGTTATAATGACCATGACTCTGTAAATCCTACTAAAGATTTGGGTGATGCCCTAATTGTTAGCGTTGACGAGTCAAATAGGAGTTGCGTTGTTTGACTCTTCGACTAGTAGGGAGGCCTTTAGTAAGTTTGTGAGTTGGAGGTTTGACAGAGTTAGCCTTGCAAACGGTAACAACCTAAAGGTGCTAGGAAGAGGTGAAGTGAACATTAAACTTCTAAGGGTGGGACTTGGAGGTTGAAGAATGTTCGGTATATCTCGGGTCTGACCAAGAACCTTGTATTTGTGGGTGAACTGGATGAGGAAGGTTTCATGACGAGATTTGGGGATAGTCATTGGAGGGTAACGAAAGAATCTCTGGTAATTTAAAATGGCAGAAAGAAGGGAAAGTTGTATACTACCATTGATAATTCTAACAGACCTGTTCATGCTCATCAAATGCGTGGTAGCTTCTCTGATGAGAGAAGAGTACAAGAAACAATGAGGTTTTCGTTCAAGGCTACGAGAACGGATGGTCAGCCGAAGAACGCATCTAACATGCAAGGGAATTCGACAAGTTCAACACGAGGTAATGTTCCAATTCATTATTCCCCTGAGTTGTTGACGAGGATGCGTATATTAAAGTTACAGAGGCGTGATCAGTTCAAGTGGGACCCTGTTGATAAAAGAGGAGTTGATGGGAGGTCACGAGACCTCTGTTGATCTTTACTGAGCTAGATCGAGATGGATGCACTAGAGGATTTGAGGAGGTGTTGAAGTGATGATTGATTATAATCAACGAAGGTTGCCTTTACAATTGGTCTCTAGGTGGAAGATTGTTGGATTGAATGTGGAGACCAATTTTGGGTTGGTCTATGTGTCTTGGAGAGCAATATAGAAGAGTTTGAGTAGGAATCAAATTGTTGATCAAGTTGATGATTTGTTAGCCACCTCTTTTTGTAATGATTTGGCTGTAAGGGCTTTATTGACTTTAAATAATTGTGTTAGTCTTGTACTTTAAATAGAGCCTATGTGTTTTGCTTATTGGCGGGAATTGAGAGTGTTTCATTTTATACCAAAGAGATTGACATGTAATGTCTATGTTCAAGAGGGAGTTGTGTGAGACTCAATTGTGAGTGTTGAGTTCTCATGTTGTAATTCTAGGAATGTTGTTAGAAATTGTGGAGGTCTGGGAATATCTGAAACACTGTTGTAATCATCTGATAATGCATTGTTTATGATTTTTTTTTCCGGTTTGGGTTTTCCACATTAATTTCTCGTGTCGATTCTTTATTATTTTTCGCCTTTTGTTATTGTTTGTCTGCTAGCTACGCCCTAAGAATCCGAACAGGCTTCATCCCTGCTCACTTCCTTCGCGTCGTCCTCAACAACCATAAACTTATTTTTGTACCGAACTCTACATTGTTGGAAATATTTCAAGAGTATAAGACAATTATATAGCCTAAAGAATAAAGTATATCAAGTATAAGGATCATATATAAGTGAAACAATAAGAATATGATCAACACGGGTGAAACATGAAGCAACACGGGTCGTGTTGTCTTCCAGAGAGCAAGGAAATCGTTCCTGGGCTCAACACGGGTCGTGTTGCACCCAACACGGATCGTGTTGAATGCCAGGATTGTTTTAAATGCTAACGGCTATATGATTTTGTGTAATTAGTGTTTGATATCGTTATTAAACACGATTATTATGAGATTGCAACAACTATATGACTTGACTTGGTCAAGGTCATATTAAGGGCATAATCTCATCATTAAGACTCTTGATTATCCTTTGACTAGGGTATCCTAAGTGGGTGGTATTCTCCTATAAATAGGAGACATCCTAGGCTATTTGAGACACACCAATCTAAGCTAATCACAACCTCATTCTTGTCTAGACTGCAGCTATACTTGGGGTTTTTTGGATTTTGGACCCTCAACTTTGGGGGTATTTATTATTTGATACCACACTTTTTAAAGTTTATTATTTAGACCCTGTACTTTGTCTCCGGTGACATTGTGGACGTTAATATAGTATTCCGGTCAAAAAAAGCTCTTAACTAAGTTTGACTATTTTTTCCTTCCAACTTTGCCATTTAATTAATGATAAACTTCCAGGTTTGCCCTTGATTTATTAATTTTTTATTTTCCCTTCACTTATTTATTACTACCAAAATTCACACATTTAAAATTTTTTAATTTAAAAATTATTAAGAACTTCAAAAATTTTAAAAATTATAAATTAAAAATTAAAATAATAAAACATTTAAATAATTAATAAAGTTTAAAAATAAAAAATTAAATATAAACTTAAAATTTAAAATGTTAAAATTTAAAGATTTTAAAATTTTGAAATTTTGAAAATTTTAAAATGTTAAAATTTTAAAATTTTGACATTTAAAAGCTTAAAATTTTTAAATTTAAAATTTTAAAATTTTAAAATTTTAAATTTAAAAATGTGAAATTATAAAAAATTAGCAACTTAAAATTAAAAATTAAAATATCAAAAATTAAAAAATTGAAAATTGAGAATTTTCAAAAATTAAAATAAAAAATACCAAAAATCAAAAATCAAAAATTTAAAAATTTAAATTAAAAGATTAAAAAAATTTAAAAATTTATAATTTTACAATTTTAAAAATTAAAAATTTGGAAATTAAAAATTAAAAATTATAATCAAAATGAAAATGATAATTAAAAACTTAAAAATTAAAAATTAAAAATCAAAAATTAAAATTATATATTTTAGAAATTAAAAATTAAAAATTAATAAAAGTCAAAAACCTTTAAAAAAATAAAAATTTTAAAAATTAAAAATTAAAAATTAACAAAAGTCAAAAACCTTTAAAAATTGATAAGGACAAATCTGGAATTTTATGTGTATTTTGGCCCTTTGCCGGAGTAAAACTTAAGATTGGGCTAGATTTTTTGGGTACCCAAAGTACAGGGTCCAAAAAATAAACTTTGAAAAGTGTGGTACCAAATAATAAATACCCCCAAAGTTGAGGGTCCAAAAACCAAAAAACCTCTATACTTGAGTGATTCAAGTGAGAATCTATTTCTTGAGTGTTACAAGTGCTAAGTTTTATCCCTTTGAACATTTACGGTATAGTAAATAGTTCTTAAGGAAAGTGAATTCTAGGCCACAACTCTTAGCGTTATCCAAGCGAGTTTCCATTATTCTATATACCGTTTACTCCCTTTCCTCCAACATACATCTCTACGAGCTTCCTCTTCCACACTTTCCAAAGAGTCGTCCCTCAGCAGAGAGCACTCTCCTAAATCTCGTGCAACCTCCTTGGATTTTTTATTTTCAAGAGTCTTTCACAATTCATACTGCCTAAAAGATTTAAAAAAACTTGAGATTTTTTTATAGTTAAGACTTGGGTTCAATTCATTAATCTTGGGTTCAATTCATTAATCTTGGGCTTGGTCTCGGCTCGATGCTCGAGTCTACTCGATTTTTTTTAATCTTTTTAAAATTTGAAATTCTCCAAACTTCAAACAAATATCAAGTAGATATCTTTCCATCAAAAAAACCAAGTAGACATCTAGATATTTATTAAACTTAACTATAAAATAACAAGTAGATATCCTTACAATAAGGATATAATCAAGTAGAGTTTAAACATTATTGACACTTGAGTTTTACTGAGCTTAACTAAAAAAAAATTAAAGAAAATTAACAAATTTATGTTTCAATATTTAATTTTAAACATCTAATTAATATATAATTTACCTACATCAATGGAGCAAAACTTACCTCTTATCTAAATTACTTAAATGAGCTTAGTCGACCCGAACTTTGATCAAATTGAAATCAAACCGAATTTTAACTAAGTCGAGGTTGAGCTGTTTGCAAACTACCTTAGAGCACTAGCAATGCGGAATGAAACCCATGAAATTCTGACACTCTCTCTTCTACTTGGCACACCCTCTCTCCTCCTTTTCTTCCATCCCTTTGAGTTCTGGAATGCTGCAGAGTTCCAGAACTCAAAGGAATGAAGAAAAATGAGGAGAGAATGTGTGCCAACTAGAAAAGAGGGGATCAAAACTCACTCCATTGATAAAATTTTACATTGCATATGCTCTTAGATCATCTATAGCCCTAAGGTCCACAGGGTTGATTGTTTGGCATTATTTTCTCAACTAATACTACTACAGGGAAGGAAACATCAATCCACCCTAAAGTGAAACATGTCTTTGTTACTTTTAACTCTCAGTTAAAAGCATTTCTGTCTATCTCTCCTTTTGTTTTCCCACTTTTCACCGCATATGTTTTTCACCTTTTAGGGGTTTGAAATTAAACCTCTATAAGGTTTAGACTTTCTTTTTGACATAGTTTATTGATAACATGACTCATTATGGATTTCTATGAAAATGAACATTCAGTAGATTTAGCAATTGAGTCCTTTAGATTATAAATGTACATTAATATTAATATAAAAGGATTTGGATAATTTCTAAATATTAACTTTTAATAGAGTATTTTTTATTAAATATGTGAAACGCTAATTCATACATTAAATGTCAACTTTATTAATGTTTTAGGAAATGCTATACTTGAAATGTTAAATGTTGTTTAAAATGTTAGCTAACCAAAGTCTAATATTTGTCTAATTAAAGTATTAACTTGGTCAAAACAATGAATACAATCACAAACAATATTGTTGAATACAGTCTTAACGAATAGGAATTATTAATAACCCTGAGAGCAATGGAATGACAAATACTACTATAAGAGCATGTTCAATGGTTAGAACTCATTCCAATGACTCCACCAACATTTCATTCCATTTCTTGGCAATAATAATTTTTGTAAGTTCCACAGTTTTGAAATTCATTCTAGAACTGTAAACCTTTCAGAATGAAATCTAGATCTTCCATCTTTCCTTATTTTTATTGATGGAAAATTAATTTTTTTCTTTTTATTTTACTTCAAAAATATATATTGTGTGTGATAAATTAGGACAATGAAAAATATTTATTTAAAATTCCCAGTTAGAATTTCATCTATTGTGGGGAACAAAAAAATGACTTCCAAAAATTTTAAAAATAAGATGAATTGTTAGGATGACCCCACCGAAGACACAAAACAATAGAATGACATTGTACACGCTCTAAGTAAATTAATTATGAATCTATCCTTCCATTAAATTGTAGTATATATTACATAATTGAATTCCCTACTCTCTTTAGAACTTCAGATTCTAGAGTAATGCCAATGGAACATTACATCACATGACCTGTGCTCTTTCGGCATATATATATATACATATAATAATCATAAATATTCTATGAAATAATAATAATAATAATAATAATAATAATAATAATAATAATAATAATAACCCTATTGCATGCATATATAATCCACAATCTCAATAGCTTTGTTTTTTTTTTCTTTCATTACATATTTTTTTTAGATGTTCTTTCATTACATAAATTAAGTTAATTAATTAGTGAAGTTTCTACAGAGTACTTTCTTTAAATCCGCATTATGGGATATATGCTCAACCATAATTCCTCACACACATCACTTTCACCAGAGAATTAATTGTACATTCTCTAAATAATCATAGCCTTTCTAGGCTCAATGAATCATTAAGTCTACAATAAATTCCTACAATGATTAAACTATATATCCAAACAACCCTTGACATATTTAGAGCTCACAAAATTTTGTCGGATCTAAATTAATACTCGAATCATCCGACTAAAAAAAAACATCAGGTTTGCACTGCACATAGATTTCTCTTCCGAATATTCAGACATAAATTTCTCTTTTTATATTGTCTGAACCCGATTTCGACCCGAATTTCTTTATCTCAATTGTTTGACCCGAAATAATATTAATTTTAAACATGAATTTCTCGTCCGAATTTTGACATTATAAATTTATAATAGAATAAAGAAAGCAAAGAATATAGAGGTTTGTATGCTTCTTTTTTCACATAAACATAATTAAATTGAATAAAACTGGTATACGTGTGCAAGCTCCATAGCATCCAATTTGGGCGCACCTTGCGGAAAGGAGCTAAGGGCTAGTCTAATAACCTAGGCAAAGCAATTGATTGGAAGCCCTAAAAAGAGAGAATAATTATTGGAATTAATGGGTAATTAATTCATTAATTATCATTTCATTGGCAACCAAAGTGGTATTACCATATGACATATCATATGGAATTATATATGGATTGGTAGTATTTTCAATCCACACGCTTTGTCGTGGCATATATCTCCCAATAGTACTACTTCTCTCTTTTTTTATTTTTATTATGGCTTTTGCTCAATTTATATAATAGTAAAGTAATTAGTACGTGGGAGAATTTCAGACAAAGTTTCTTGGTGAACTTTACATGTAGTGAATCTAATGATCATTGGCATTAAGAATTCCATTTTATATTAATGTGCTATTAATTAATCTATGTGCTTGTAAATAGTTGTAATAATAGGATAGATATCAGCCGGGATTATAGATATCTATTACTCCGTCCGTTCTTTTTTAAGTTTCTTTTAGAGGTGGTGAGGAATATCCTCAACTAAAATTTGGGATGATAAATATAAAAAACAGTAATTAATATATTATTGAAATGATAAAATAATGGATAATATGAAATAAGAAAAATTAATTAAAAAGTCAAATAAAAAAACGAAGACAGTCGTTCATAACAAAAAAAAAATAGGGCCCTTTATGTTTTATCTATTGACACAAATTATAAAATATGTAGAAAGATATATAAATACCTAATAACCTAAAGCAGTTGAATGTCAAAAATTTACATTTAAATCTTTTATTAACTCCTACTGTTTCACATATTAATACTACATATATATCTTTACATTTTTTTTAGGGTTGAAGTACTTTAAAAAGTATCCATTGTTGAATTGGATAGATTTCAAAGCACTATGGAGTGAGTTCTCATCAAGCTAAGGTTGAATTGATTCAATTCAAAGTTAGACAAACTTAGAAAGAAGTAAACCAACCAATGAATAAAAATACTTACAAAAATAGTCCACCAAATTTATACAATAGCTAGTTGTCCTTCTTGTCTCATCTTAGATAGATGGGGAAAGGTGTATTCGTCTTAGCACATCACTTCAGAATTCACAAACAATTTTATCACAAATTGCACTACCACCTTCCCATTTTCTATATAATTCTTATAGTTTTTTTCTTTTTTGTTGGAACAAGAGTCAAGGTGCTTTACCTGCGTATCTATAAATGACCTTATACAAGGTTTTAATGAAAGATAAAAGAGCAATCAAAATAGGGAACATTTCTGGAAAATTAATATCCAATATTTCTCTCCATATTTCTATCCAATCTAATCAAATACACTGACGATTTTGCAGGAAGCAAATCGACAAGCAAAATGGAAGGAAGAGAAGATTGAGAAATCTCCGAAAAGAAGGAAAGCAAATCGGAAGCTAACAAGGAAAGTGAAGCAGTGAGCAAATAAAGGAAAGAATCTTCTTCAATGTCTACCATCCAAAACAACGACCAAGCCACTAATATAAATAGAAAACTTGAAGATTGAAGACTTAGGCAATTCCACGGAAGTAATCGCAGAGTAGGAAATCCGTGGAATTTTTGAGTGTGTAGCCAATGGTTCCAAGGCGAAGGCAATTCCACGGAATTTTTGAGTGTGTAGACTTCTGGTGAAGGTATAGCCAGGGACCTTGGTGAGTGTTCGTTGTATCCATATGTGATGGTGAGAGTTTGTGTAGCAAAGTCTTGAAGAACTAAGACTTTATGAGTTTGAGTTTAAATGTAATCCATCATGTTCCAAATCGCCGCTAGGGTTTTTCCTACGACGATCCTTATCTGTAACTGTATCAATGACCTTTGCCCGTGGTCGATCAGTGAATCCATCAGTAACTGCCTTCAGTCTGTTACTTCTTGCTTTGTTTCGTAAGTGTATCTTGTTCTTTGATTCTTATAAATATAAAGAGGTATTTCAGTTACACCTTATTTTGATCATTGGTTTGAAACCAAAGAAGTTTGTTCTAATGTTCTTACCTAGTCTGTAGATCTTATTTGTCAAATTCACGCCCTATTGGGTTACGTTCCTACATTTTTTAGGTCCTCTTCTTTGGTTAGGTTGGATACAACTCTCCCAACTTATCCTAACTTATTCATCCTAACCTGAAAATAAGCTAACCAAAATTCATGGATGTTAGCCAATATTTAGAATTTTGACCATTATTTTTTAATATATATAATGATTTATTTTATGAAAAATTATTATTAAATCGATTTACTATAAAAAAAAAATATTATTACAAGAAATATAATATTAAAATTTTTGATATTATTATAAAAAATATAATCATCAAAAAAGATATTTAAAAATATAAATATTTAATAATTAACAGATAATAATTAAAAAAAAAAAGAGGAAATAAATATACATTTGACATGAGACTTTTATGCCTTATGATCCATTCGTGATTCACGTACATTAATTTTATCATTTATAACTATGCATTTGGTATGGCATATGATCGATATATATGCCTTTTTCTTACTGGAGTACTACTTTTTTTAACAAATCAGGAATCATACTCTATATTATAATTTAATTGTTCGCGTATTTAATTGTGTTAACAATATACTTATCAGAATAAAGCTGAAATATATTATTTCTAACTGATCATATGATTGCCAAACCATACCATATTACCATGCATGATAATTGATAAAAGAGACAACTCTCATAGAAAAAGAGAGAGAGAGAACAATCTCAACCAAAGAACCAGGAAAAAAGGGATAAATAATGTATCCAAAAAATTGTAATGTTACCTCCGTCCCATAATATTTGTAACTTTAACTAATTTCTCCTGTCTCATATACTTGTTACTTTATAATTTTAATACTACTTTTTTCAATTATCTATTTTTTTAATCAATTTTTCTTATATAAAGATATTAAAAGTAAGAGAGAGAAAGATATCAATATAATTTTATTGATTTTCTAAATTTTCCCAACTAATTTTTCACAACTTTAGTTTCCATACAACACAACAATTAAATAACTCATTTGATTGATTTTCTAAATTTTGGCTAAATGGACAAGTATTGTGGGATGAAGCTAGGTAGTAATATCTAAATAATAAATGATAAATGATAAACATCTTGCTGTAAGATGACATCTCACATAAATCACTTATAAAATTAAATGTAAATATATTTATTTATGACTTACAAATGATATAAAAATATTTATTTATTTATATTTTTTCATAAATATAAAACTATGCATAAAATATGCATTTTCTACTATGATTGATAAAATTACCTATTATTTATATTTTTTTTGACCTAACAAATAAGTATTATATTATTGTAGTTGATAAATATACATAATCATTAAAGAAAATATTATTAAAAGCTAACAAAATGTGAAATATAGATAATTCAAGATGGTAAATAATAACCATCTTGAATCAAGATGTGTATCATTATCTATAACAAATACTAACTCCGTCCCAAAATGTTTGTCCGTTGACTAAATTTTGACTGTTAATTACTCATAAATTATAATGAATTAAAATATGAAATCACTACCATTAGAAAGATAATTTGCTAGAGATTACAATAACGGTAATTTTATATTGTAACTCATTATAATTTGTGAGTAATTAACGGTCAAAATTTAGTCAACGGACAAACATTTTGGGACGGAGGTAGTATAAACAAATAAATAAAGATAGATAGATTACGCGTAACTGGATAACAGGTAGCTAAAGGACGAGTATACATAAGTATGTAGAAGCAGCAGGAATATCACGTGTTACTACATTATTGTTGGTATTCAGTATTCTGCATGGAATTTATTTACTATTCCCAGATTCGTCAGAATTAAATAAAATAAAAAGTAAGAAGATGACACACAGAAGTTGTCTCCAATATTCCCTACTAATTAATTACTATTTATTAAATTATTAATTGCTATTGGAGGCACTGAATTAAGAGTTAAAGTGGTCATTTGCGATTTCTTTTTATACAAATATTTACGAAAATGTATTCTTAATTATCATCATTTTTGTTACTTAATTATTTTGTGTTAGTTTAATCTGATTTGCAAATCACCTTTGGATCCTGACCTTGATCTGATAATGAGTGCTGCATAAAAATGTTAAATGTGGATATGAGAACAATAAGATTTCGCACTGTATAAATTTGTAAAAGAACAAGAGGGAAAAAAAATAATAGGGAAGAAGTTTTGCTTTTGGAATCCACGAATTAATTACATGAGATATCGAATTGTGGATATCTCTTTTATGAATAATTGAATATAATGCATGCCCAGTTTAACATGAAATATAACTTTTATAGCTTAGGACCTGTTTTTTTATACGGTATCGCTGCGGTGCGGTTGCGATATGGTGGAGTGTGGTGAAGTGTGGTGAGTTGTGGTAAGTTGTGGTGGAAGTTGGGGTAGGTGGGGTAGGTGAAGAGAGGGAATATAAAAAGTATAGGAGAAAAGTGAGGAGAGAGAAAAGTGATGATTTGTGGTAAAGTGTGGTTGAGTGTGGTGAAAGTGTGGTAGAATATTGAGTAGTACGGTACCGCGCGGTGTGATACCGTATAAAAGAACAGGGCCTTAGTGTAATTCCTTTATGAGTAATTCTTATGTAAGACATTCTCATCATAAATTTATCGTAAGACATAATGTTATGGTGATTATTAATTTATCGATATATTTGGGCTGACTATAATAAAAATTGTCCCTTGATAATTGATATTTTGACTGAATTTTAATCGTTAATTATTCACAAATTACAATGAGATACAAATTTATGACTAGAAAAATTACTTTGAGCAACAAAAAGGTTTGTGGTCTTGGTCCAATTTTTGTTGCCCTTTAATTAACATGGGGCATCAAAAAAAAATAATCATGATTGATAGTTTTTATCCTCGAAGCACAAAGTTTGTGCTACAAATTAGTAAAAATGATAGCACAATGTAGCTGTGTTGGGCAACAAAAATTTTTTGTTGCCTTAGTAGCCTTAGACAACCATTTTTCTTTAAATTATCACCCTGTCTATATCAATTGCAACAAAAAAATATTTTGTTTTCAAATATAGTGTATTTAACTACAAAATTATTTGGTTGTCTTATTTTAAATTAATGCAATAATAATTTTTTTTGTTGCTCAAACTACTCTAAATTTATTGCCAAAACATATTTGGTTACCTCTATTGTAATTTTTAGTAAAGTATCATTCTAATACCGTTAATTTCATGTTGCAACTCATTGGAGTCAATTGCATTTACCCTACCTGAGATTTGCTGTAATAATTTTTACACACCCCACATTTGTGAAATAATTTTTTACCTTACCTCACATAAGCTCTGAGTGTTTTTTATCCTACCCAAGGTTTGTCGTAATAGTTATTATACAAACTACCTTTGTAAAATAATTTTTACCCTACCTCACAATAGTTGTAAATGATTTTTACTTAACTTGTTATGATAGTAAGTGTTACTGAAAATCTAGATCTTCGATATCCACCTTTACTACTGAAGATCTAGAATCCAAAACATCATTTGAATGTCATGAAATGTCATCCTAAGAACCAAACAGGAAGTAATCTACAATGAAATCTCAGTCTCCATCATCTATGCTCCATTAAATTTTCTCTAACCTCTCATTCCTCCCTTACTACCCTCTGCGCTGTCGATCATGTAGATCAATCCTAAACCTTTTCAGAGTTGTCGATTTCCACCAAAATGTGAATCTACCCATACATAACTAGTTATTGATTTATACATCATGATTTAAGTTATCACAGTAAAAATAAAATAAAAAGTGATAAATAAAAAATACCCCTACTCCTAGCTAAACGCTTCATTATATAAATTATCGGTCGCGCAAAAAAATTGTGCGTCCAATACGATATAGATTGCTCTGTTAAGTCATGACATCCTTGTTATGTTGTAGTATTGCAATAACACTTATAACAAACCTCAAGTAGGGTAAAAATTATTTACAATTTATGTGAGGTAAGGTAACAATTATTTAACAAAAGTGGGGTGTGTAGTAATTATTACGTCAAACTTCAGGTAGGATATAAAACACTTAGAGCTATTGTGAGGTAAGGTAAAAATTATTTCACAAATGTGGGGTGTGCAAAGATTATTACCGCAAATCTCAGGTAAGGTGAATGTAATTTACTCAACTCATTGTAATTGTAAATAATTAACGGTCAAAATTTAATTAAAGTGTCAGTTAATTTTGGGACAGAGGTAGTGTAATTATTAGTCACATTTACATTAAAAGTCATTTTAATATCACTTATTTGTTATAAGAAAATATTAAAAATATCACCTTATGAAAAGTCTGTCTCACAATATATAGATTTACATGAGATGGTCTTATACTAAAATATACTTTGATTTAGATATGTAACGTAATCATCTCAATCAACATTAAGTTACATTGAGCTGGATTCTATAACAATCATTTTCGGTGGTTCGATATATAGGTGATAGTCAAATTTATAAAGTACAACAAAGTCTAAAAAACGGCTCTATAAAACAACTTTGAAATTTGTTTTCTCATTTGAGATATTGATCTCTCATAATTGCAAGTCAAGTAGTCCATTTGAAAATTTAACTTCTACATTTGAAGAAACATTTTCCCCTCATTTTTCAAAAAGAAAACTAAAAAAAAGCTATTGATAAATATTTATATTTTGTTACATAATGTCTCGTAAATATGATCAGACATATAAACCAAGAGCATAGTGTTATGATTATTTGAAAATGGGACATTCATCCTCTCTATTTAGAGTTCGAATTTTAGCAGTGACAACTTTGTTGATAAATATTATGATTATTCTAAGAATATTTTGCAGATTAGCTTTTACTATTAGCCATTTATTGAGCCTTGTCTAATACTTGTGTGACGCAATTTATTACGTGTTTCTAGAGCACGTGCTCTAAATATGGTCATTATTTCACTCTTAATAGCATAATTGTTCACTTATATTTACACGTTGTTCACTCTCAATATCATAATTGTTCACTCATATCTATCCGGAGCACATGTTCCAAGTACATGTATGTAATATATATTGCTTGTGCATGTCACCCTTTCTAATTTGTTAACCCACTATAGTTTACCCTTGCGGAGGGCCCAATGGATATAATACTTAGCTTTGTTTTAAAAATTTCAAATATATAAGGTCATGTTTAGCAAAGCCATTCGTTTAAGCAACAAATAGCTGCTTAGATAATGAATCGTAGTTTAGGTCACAGATTATTGATTAATGTAGATTGATATCATAGTATATAAATCATTTTTGAGGACAAAATACCAAAGGTAGTTTTTGACCAAAAAGTGAAACGATACATCAAATATTGTAAGTTAACTTCATTTAACATTTTCAAAAAATGGTGATTGGAACACTAAAGTTTCTTGAAACGCCGTTTCAATCATTAAGGTTATATTTGACAATAGCCCGTTCGGTGTAGTGTTGTATTAATCAAACCGAAATCCTAAATGGATAATTAATATTGATGTTCGGTAAACTAGCATTTGAGCTAGTGGTTGGTATTTTCAACCAAACTTTCTCGAAATATTAACAAAGTTAACATTTAGTGTTGGGTTTAATATTTTATATTTTTTGGTCAAAAAACACCTTAAAAAAATTTTAGCTTTAGAAATGATCCGTATTCTTTTATGTTAATTTACATTAACCATCTAATTTAACTACGAAAATAACCAAACATAATTTCTTCAAACACTCTCTTGAACAACCACTCAGTACCCTATACAATGGAACCACTATATGCTACTCAAGCCACTATATGATAAAATTTTCAATTAATTATATGTCATTATTAATTAGAAAGAGTGGATCATCCAATGTTACAAACATTATTACCAGACACGAACTCAATAGATGAATATAATGCAAAACGAAAATAAATAATAATTTTCACTTTTGATGGCATATACTTTGTGGCATTGATTTCAACCTTTTTTTTAAAAAATAAATATATAAATATGGGTACTACTAAAGAAATTGAGTAGGTGGGCAGAATGTACCAAAGCAACAATATATATAAGGAATGTGAATAAGGAAAAAGAACTTGCTTGAGAAAGGCATATAAAGCAAAGAATCCCATCTTCTAGAGTGATCCCGGCCATGATAATATATAGTTTTTCTTGGATAGAATTATATATATATATATATATATATAGGGATATTGGATTCTAATAATCTCTACTATCATAAATTGTATGACAATAATTCCTACTATCATTTTGGATTCTGGTGGTGCAAAAAAAAATAAAATTGTATTGTAGTGGTACCAAATTCATCACCACATTCTTTTTATTTTTTCCATGCCTACCCCATATTGTTTTTGTTTTTTTGGTTCCTACCTCTAGACAGGTAACGAAGTGTAGTTACTAAAACATTTTTAAAATTATTTTTTTGAGATTCCGAGCAATTAATATGATTTTTTAAAAGGAATAAAATTGAAAATATCATAAAAAATTGAAAACAAATTGAAAAAATTGGGAGAAATGCTGTAAATTCATTAAAAATCGTGGTAAAGTGTTATGCAAAGTTTTGAATCAAATGCAACACAAAATCTATGATATTTAGTATATACACTCGATTTTGTCCCACTGCAATACAATTTTATTTTTTTTTGGGACCATCAGAATCCAAAATGATAGTAGGGATTATTGCCATACAATTTGTGATAGTAGGGATTATTAGAATCCAATATCCCTATATATATATATATATTTGCATTATGGACCATGAATTATAAGGTAATTAATTTTCTAAGCCCTTGGTTTTCATTGTGTATTTTTTGGACCCTAAAATTTATTGGCTGAATAAAAAAGAGTCTTAAAGTTTGGGGGCTTGAAAAAAAGACCCTTGTATCGTTTTTCTTTTTCTTCCCCTATTTGATTTTTTCTCCCGATTGACGCCAAACTTCATGACTAAGGTTGAACTTGATATTGAAGTTATAATACACATCTTTTATTCATGTCGGAGCTACTTAAATCCATAAAATCTAAGTAGCTCTGACATAAATAAGAGAGATGCATTATAGTTTCAATATCAGTATTAACCTTAGTCCTGAAGTTAGGCGCCAATCAAGAGAAAAATTCAAACGTGGGGAGAATTAAAGAACACGAAAAATGCCTTTTTTCCGCTGACAAACTTTAAGGTAATTTTTTTATTCAACCTACAAACTTTAGGATTCAAAAAATTAACGTTTAAAACTAATGGTTCAAAAAATAAATTACCTTATACTTCAGGCTCCAAAATGCAAACAACCCAGATATCCCAAGTATCAAATTTTAAACTTTATCATAATAACATAATTTTTTTTATTTAGTTGAATACTTGAATTAAATGTGTGATAATTTGGATATATAGATGAGTTTTTTTTATCAAGTCTAATCATATGAATGGCTTTTTGGAAAAGGGAGGAGGGCCTTTACTTCCCTGGAGGGAACTAGCTGGGTATCAAATTATATGGAGAGATTAGAGAACAGCTCAAAAGCTTAGCAATTTAGATGAGGAAGAGGAATTTCCCTTTTTTTTTAGGGGTGTTATTTGGTTCAAAGGAAGGGGGAACATCATGTTGACACATATATACTGGACCAATGAATACCCTTTCTTCCTAGACTGAAACACTTTCATCTCTTGTCTCTCCCTTCCTTTGAATTATAATGGACCCCACCATGTGAATTTCACTTAGGTTTACCACAAATATTTTTTGGCTCATTTGTATGGATAATCTCGCATTAAAAAAAAGAAATTTAATCAAGTAACTTAGATATATGCTATTAATGGGTTGGATCGCTTATCTATATAAAAGTCAATCACCTCTTATTCGAATGATAAGATGTCCTCCTCTTATCTCTTGCCTCCAAGGTTCGAATCTTGGGGGGCATTCTCTCTTACCATTTCGGAGAATGTTGCGAGTAGGAGAGCTAGGGGCCTAGCTTTGAGCAATTGGCGGCCATGTTCCCCGTCTGCTATAGGTCTATTGAGTTATTTCCTTGAGATAGGATATGTTGTACCACTTTTATATATATATATATATATATAAAGTAAGAATATGTATATTGAATTAGGCTATATATGTGTTATTTGAAATTCAATATTAATAGAAAAAAATAAACCTATTAATTTTTAGAGTGATCTCTCTGTCCCTAATTATTTGTCTATTTAAATAATTTTCTTATCCTTAATTATTTATCTATTTTACATTTTTAATAATAATTTTGCTATTTTTATCCTTAATCACTAGTCGAACAAGGTAGTGATGATGATTTACAATAATTATATTAATTTGTCAAAATTACTTTTTCACAGTCTTTGATACAACACTTTAACCATTAATTTTTTACATTTTATATTAGCAAGACTAATAATATTATATTCAGGTAAAAATCATTTTCATCACAAATCTAATTTTGACATTTTTGTACAATAACTCAACATATAATTTGATAAATTAACGGTCAAAATTTTAAATTTTGACCTAATTAATCAAATTTGAATAATTTATTTGAAACGGAGGGAGTATATAATACACATAATTTTTACGTAAAATTTTGAAAAAAAAGGGGAAGAATTGCAAGTGCAGAAAGAGGTACCACCTCCATCCCAAAATGTTTGTGCGTTGACTAAATTTTGACTGTTAATTATTCACAAATTAAAATGAATTAAAATATGAAATCACTACCATTAGAAAGATAATTTGTTAAAGAGTACAATGACGGTAATTTTATATTATAACTCATTAGAATTTGTGAGTAATTAACGGTCAAAATTTAGTCAACGGACAAACATTTTGTAACGGCGGTAGTAGATAACTAAGAATAAAAAGTAGAATAGATAGTCCAAAATAGAGGAGTTGGTCCCATTTGATGAGAATAAAGAAAAAAAAAAAAGGAGATAGAAATAGGAGGAAGACTATGTATGATTTTAATGCCTTATTTGTCAAAAGTATAGCCCGGGGATTCTGGGTTACCTTCCCTTAGCTTCCAACTTAACTATCCTTTTCAATTTGACTGCTCCCCTTTCATTTTCACTTTCTAATCAATCCATCCATCCATCCATCAAAAAAATTAAATAACAACAAACAATTAATTAAGCTTATTGTATTCCATCTAATTAGCCGTGTTTGACTTAAATTTATAGGTGGTACGTCTTTGGTCTTTGATTTTCTTTGACCCTACAGTGTTTTATGGTGCTCAATTCTTACTCTACTCTAGCTACTTTGATTGCTATAAATTTAACCTAGATAGGGAGTAGTGGTAAGTGGTAACTAGCTACACATTTGCAATTGAATCATCACATACCTCAAGTTAATCTTGATTAATCTATGGGCTATACTAGCTAGCTCATTCTCATTAATTGACAATTTTGTGGATAAATCTTACATGTACCATGACGTCTATCCATTTTTGGTGTAGCTAGAATTCAATAGTGTTCGATTTTCATTCTATGTACGTGTTGAATTTACAAATGAGCTCTTAGCTCAGTTGGTATTTGTTTTTTTTATTATTAGAAGCCAACAGGCTAAAAGCATAAAAAAATGCAACAAAATATCTGTCAAAACAGCAAAAATAGCAGAGGCAAAACGCCAAAACAAACAGCAAAATCAGAAAGCTACAACCAAAAGCACCCAAAAAAAACATCCAAACTACAGCTGGAAAACCACCCAAAGAAACGAAAAGAACAATCACTTCTTCTTGGATGGAGTAACCTTTAATCCACAAATCTTTTCCACCAGAGCCTGCTTTCGATCAATCGCCGCTCTAGCATCTTCAATGACCTTTAACTTCCGCGAAGTTTCAGAAGAAGTCGATTTAGACTTCCAAGATGCATCCAAAACCATCTTCCATTTGTTATACAATGATATTTCATAGGTCCCAAGATCAATTCCTGAAAACAACAATAGGCGTGCATGTCTGGTTTCCCCTATCTCCCATGGATTGATGGACCATTGGACTTTCTCTAAGATAAATTACCCAATAGTTATAAAAAAAATCTTCCATGTTAAGTTTGTTATATTTGTGTTGTTGCTTTTACAAATATAGCAACAAACCACTCTTCTGGGTGGACACATATTTATTAAATTAAGACCTTGTTTTTTTTATAGTGTGGGAAAGGTGAGTGGGATAAAGTGGGGAAAATAAGATAAACTGCGATAAACAAGAATTAATGAAAAAAGTATGGGGGTGGAAAATGTGGAATAAGATATGTGAAAAGTAAGAAATTTAAAAGTATGTAAAATGTAAGGAATTGAAAGAAATATATTTTGAAGTAGGAAAGGTGGGATAAAGTATGTAAACGTGGGAAGGTGGGATAAATTTTATCCCACACCAATAAAGAATTGGACCTTAGTAGAATCATTTATAAACAACTTTACTTAGATAAACATTAATTTTTAGAGAGATTGATCCATAAGACCTACCAAAAGAGCTATGCAATGTACGAATTAATTGTTATATTTTTAATTGGATAAAGTAGGTCTATCGATCTATTGGGCCCTTATTTTAGGGATAACTAATAACAAACGCTATAGGCTTTGAGATAAGAGGTGAGTATCAAACTAACAATGACAAACATGATCCATCAACTCCACAATTTCTAGATATACGGAAATTTTTTTGCTTCCACCATGAACTAGGCCTTGGTGAAGATCTAAAAGCTTGGTGAAGATCTAAAAGATGGAAGCAGTCACCTGCTTGACTATGGCCTTGTTTGGCAACCAGCTGTTAGCTTGTAGCTGTTAGCTGTTAGCTTGTAGCCGTTAGCTGGTAGCTGTTTGGATTAGCTGTTTGGGTTAGCTGATTGCAGGAAAGTGTTTGGTAAACTAGCTTTTTGTGAAAAGTTATCTCAAAAAGCTTTCTCAAGTAGCTTTTTGAAAATTAGCTTATTGGGTCCAAAAAGCTAATATGAAAAGTTTGTTACCAAACACCTCAAATAGCTTTTTCACCTTGGTCAAAAAACTAACAGTGTCCAAAAAGCTAAAAGCTACCTCAAAAAGCTTCCAACTAAACGCCCCCTATACACACAAATTAATTGTTAAGATAATATATATATATATATATATATATATGTGTGTGTGTGTAATCATTTTTTTTGTGAGTTACAATATTTTCTGGATATTATATTGGAACATAAGATTACAATAATTCATACTTTATGTTATTGGATAATAATGACCTCCACTTTAAAATTATATCACAATAAACTCTAAATATGGAGTAATTTTAAAATTATATATAAAATATAATTTTTTATAATTTATGTGTATATATGATCAATTATACCTATAAAATCAAATTATTTAATATTTTCAAATTTAATGTATATTAATTTTTACGTTGAAACAAGACAATTAATAATTCGTTTGCATTAAGACACATATCGATCGTTTCTGTATTTTGAATTTGCAACATTTATGCGGGCATTTTATAATTGGCATTACCTTTATTCCAAATTAATTGCAAAAAATGACTAAGTGGGTCTCATATTTTGGTGTTATAATTTTAAGAGCCTTATATTATGACAAATGATTGTGGGATGACATTATTTTTGATGTAAATATTTAGGGGGACATTCCGGCCAATTTCTGATAAAAAAAATGGCGCAAAGCGGTGGTTTTTAATGTTTAGGCGTGTTTTAAATTGAAGTCTATTTATAGTTAACTCTAACATATACAAGTAAATCTCTTAACATAATAAACACGCCTAAATATAAAACTCACTATTTCGTGTCATTTTTGTCCGGGAATTGGTCAGAATGCCCCCCTAAATATTTACATCAAAAATAATGTCACCAAATAATTATTCGTCATAATATGGGACCCTTAAAATTATTACACCAAAATATGAAGCTCATTTCGTCATTTTTCAAAATTAATTGTGATTGTTCGACTTTTTCAATCAGAGTTTGCCGGCTCATGTCTAATTTGTTCAAAAATATATTAATTTATTATATTAAGGCCACCTCCACTTGTGAACTAGATATAAAGTTGGATTAACTTCAATGTAAAAAAAAAAAAAAAAGAGTTGAAAAAATTGTCAAAGCTTAAAAAAATATCTACATGCATGTAATCCAGCAAATGGCAATGTTCCTTAGTTATGACTTAATTATGTAGGTGTAGCTAGCACACTGCACACTATTTAGGGGTAAAAAAAAAAAGTTAAAATGGAGAAGCCACAAATACATTATAGCCATTAGCCACTTTGAAGCCTCCACTGAAAAGTCTTAAGTAGGAACTTCCACACTTGCAAATTAAAATGTGGAAGCTAGCAAGTTGTTCAAAGTAAAAGATGTAATGTATTTAGAAACTATGATCATATATCAAGCAATAAGTATGAATCAACTAAGACTCTTGAATTGGGTTAGGCCTAACTATGTACATTGATATACATGTATTTAATGACATGCATGTATCATGTATGTATACCTATCTTAAATAATTGTCCTTCACTTTATGTGATATATATATATATATATATATATGATATGATATGAATAGATGGACTATTATTGTTTTAAATGTGTGTTGTTGATATACAAAATATTTATTGAAACTTGTTAAAGGCTATATAAAGTAGTGAATATTTTTTTCATTATTATTATTATTATTATTATCTTCATATATCTATGCTTTTACATATTTTATTTTTGTACAAATCAAATAAGTATGTTTTAAGAGGTACAACTACTAAAAGCTATGGTCATCTTGTTATTACTACATCCATCCCAAATTATTTGTCCTTTTACCTAATTTTTTTATCCCCGAATGTTTGTCCTATTTACAATCCCAACAACTGTAAATTATTTTCTATCCTTAATTAATAAATTCATTTATCACTTTTTACAATTCAAAAAAATCTTATCTTCAATTAAAGTAGTGGTAGTTTGGATAAATTACAAACTTTTTACTTAAATTTTCAATATGCATTGGTCCTATCGAGTTAGGCAAATGAACAAATGTAATGGGACGAAGGTAGTATGATATTATTAAGAGTATCAATAAATTATTTCTATTGATATATTGGGACAATTCTTGGATTCACCATCACTCATAAATATTCTCTACATCAAATCTTATACTACTTTGTTATTTTTTATCTGTCATTTACGGTTTTCAGCATCAATTTTAAATCAATAATTTCTAATATAAAACTTTTATAAAAAAAAATAATATTATACTTTTTGTATAGTATTTTTTATTACGAATCTAATGATACCAATTTTGTATAATGAGTCATTATACAAATTAAGATATTAACGGTCAAAATTTTTAACACAATTTCCTAGGCGACAGGTAAAAACAAACTGAGGAAGTACTATTAAATTAGATATCTTTTAATTTCTTAAGCAATCTTAATAAATGTTTTTAATATCAAATTCCTAATCAACACATCACCAGCATGGTTCCCAAAATGCTAGAGCATATAATACTTCATTTAGCAACTATTTTATTCCATAATCAAGATTCACGAGGCATATTTAATCACTCATACTAAAGATATATTTATTGTATAAGTTATTATGTGCATTATGTATAATCAACATCATCACTTTGGCACAACTTTAATTTAATTAATTGAGATAATTAAGAAGAACTGCCTTCCTTTTTGTTTTTAATTGGTGAAAGAAACAATGTGTAAATGCTAAGCTTTATATCATTCCTTTAATTAATTTATTTTTTTAACAAGAAACATGGATGTATACCTTTTGAAACAGGAAGTATTAAAAATCCTCATGTAGGAGTCAGAAAAACCCTAAAGGAACTTTCCATGAAACTTAAAACAAAACACCAACATTTTTTAAAGTACCCAATACATTTAAGGGGTTTCGGCCATAAATAATTCGTATTGAGAGGCTTGTGACTGAGAATAATCTAAAGTGACTTTTCGGTCACTAACAGTCTATACTTTTTCATTATTTTCTCATAGCAGTCCAGAGTCGATTTCCGGCACCAGAAAGCTGACATGGCAACCGGAAAGTATGTTTATTCATACTTCAAAAAGGAAATTTCCGGTCGCCACGTCAGCTTTCCGGTGCCGGAAATCGATTATAAACTGCTATGAGAAAATAGTGAAAAAGTACAGACTGCCAGTGGCCGAAAAGTCACTTTAGATTATTCCCAGTCACAAGCCCCTTAATACGGATTATTCGTGGCCAAAAACCCTACATTTAAATGTACTTCCTCCATTGCATATTAATTATCATAATTTTGATTTTCACGGTTTCCAATATATATTACTCTTTAATTGCAAGATTATAGTTTTATGATAATATTTTTCGTTACGAATCTAATGGTGGTAATTTGATATAGCAACTTATTGTATTTATTTCAAAATTTTGGTCAAATTTTTTCAAAATGCAAAATTTTAAAAAACGACAGTTAATATGAAACGGAGGTAGTGGTACATATATATTCATTTAGTTAATTATGCTTAGTGGATAGGCTTTGGAGGAACCATCCAAAACCTCCTAGAAAGAAGTGTCTAAAAATGTCCCTAATAGTAAAGGCACCCACAATGCACAAATTTTATTTAATTCCATGATTATTATTAAACCCCATGATCATAAGATAAAGCATGCTTATAATAAACAAAGTGCAACCCCATGGTGCCCTTAATATACAACATGATTAGTTATAATAAGTCCTAATCAATTTGTAACCCTCGTGCTTTACTATTTTCTGTGCAATTACACGTAATCATGTTGGTTTCAAACTCTACAACAACACAATAGTAAATTGATTTTGGACTCATATGATTCAAATGATGGCCAAAATTTATGTTGATATATACATATGTTCTTATTTAATTTGATGAATAAAATATTGGTTAATTAGATTAGCGTGAAATCATTTCAATCAAAAGTTTAAGCTGATTGTTGTAGGTACAATGATGATTTTATATGCAAAGTAATATGAGCGGTTTTGAAATTCGAACATGAGACTTCTTACTCAACCTGACCCTGTTATCATGTGAAATCGTTTCAACCAAAAGCTTAGACTAATAATTGTAGGCTCAACAATGATTCTATACTCTAACAACTAATTACCTAGCTTCAAGATAATTAAATGTAGATAATTAAAGTGATTCTTGTTGCATCATATATACAGGGGTGGATTATCTATTGTGTGTTAGTTGACACAATTGGCACATGTCATTAACAATCACTCTAATAAGCGTTGAGTTAATGTCACTTTATTTGATGGAAATTGTTTCCTCACTTTTAATCAATCAATATTGTTTTTTTGCTTTTTCCCCGTTTTGTAAAGCAGTAATTTATTCATTTTTCCATTAACATATCATTTGCTTCTTTAATCTCAAAATTTGTCACAACATACTTCGTATATTAATTCTTGTCACTAGAAACTATAACATAATTACAAACAAAAATAAAGATATACATATATATGATGTTCAAACAAACTTATATATAAATTTTAAATTAATATTGAAATATAGTTAAAACTTATTTACTTATTCAATATTGAATCGTAAGTAATTGATTATTATTAAACCGCTCGAGAATGAGTAGTTTAATTGGCGTGGGCGTAGAAGCTGATTTCGCTATCAAGGTTCTTCGTATCGTGGTGGTCACAATTTTCATGGTAGGAATTGTTAGTGTTTTTAGAGATTTATTATGATTTATGAGTGGACTAAGCTTTATACCTAGTTTGATATCGTAATATCCTCTTTTTCACTAACTTGTTGAATTTATGTCTTATAAAAGGTCTCAATATATGCGCCAACTTATCATTTTTAAAATAGGAATTTTGGACGCTAATATACTGAATTTTTGGGGTATTAGACAATAATGCACTGAACTTTGACCTTGGACAATAATGCACTCGAGACAATTTAAATGATGTGACTTGCGCGACAATCTTACGTGTGCATCCAGAAGACAAATATTTTTGGACCAATTCATCTCATCCACCCGCTATATAGGACTGCCACCAAGTTAGCCATTCCCAAAATCATATTGAGTGCATTATTGTTCAACACCCCCAAAATACAGTGTATTATTGTCCAAGGTCAAAGTTCAGTGCATTATTATCCAATACCCCAAAAGTTCAGTATATTAGCATCCAAAAACCCTTTTAAAATAATAATAGAAAAAATTAACTAGTTAAAATACTAATGTTACATTATTAATTACTTATACATATTTGTAAAATAATATATGTACAACTATTACAAACTTTCAATATTCATGATCTATATAGCATATAGCATTATAGGTAGATAGTAGATAACTAGACATTCATATATCATGGCAAAAGTGAAGCACTAAGGATGGTGTATCTAGTAAGCATAACATAATTAGCTAGCTTTAAATGATTTTGATTGGATTGTTGAAAAGCATTCCATCATCTTTTTCACATGAAGGGTTCACATTTGTACTATTTTAATTAAACCAGATTTATTGAGGTTATGTGATAAGATTTGAGGGTGAACAGGTGTATTCACAGGGGTGGTCCATATATTATAGGTAGGGTGATTTTGACACCTATATATGTAAATCAACAATATTTTAAAGTATAGATATACATTTAGACTAGGAGTATTTTATATTCATAGAGCCAGTTATTTGTATGAATTGGTTGGTAAAAACCCCACTTTGAGATTGGGTTGGTGTCCTTTTGTGGGGTAACATCACATAATCCATCCCATCATCTCCCTAGCCAAATTGATTAGGATAGATTTTGATTTTCATGTACATTATTACTCCTTGTTTCATATTAATTGTCATTTATAGTATATAATATTTTATAATATAAAAATATTATTATTTAATTTATAATAAAAATATAATGTTATAATTTTTTGATGAAATATACTATCAAAAAGTCTTAATTAAAGAAAATATTAAAGATAATTAATATAAAACGAAAGGAATAACATGGAAAGTTTGCAATGTTCATGACATTTTTTCAGACCTTTTCTGGGATTTGATTTACGAATGAATTTTCTTACTTCTAATGTTATTGATCTTATTTTATGCAAGCTTTAAAATTTGTAAATGTAGGAAATCTTATTTCAACCAGCATTTATTTGCTAAACAATAACTTTAAGAGCCAACATTCACAAATAATAATATTAGGAGCCAGAATAAAGAATTAACAATAACTTTGGAAGCCAAAATATAAAAAAACTCAAATAACATCTTGAACCGTGGGTAGCAAGTAGCAACAACCTTAACTATCATTCCATAGTCTAAAATGATAAAACAACACAAATTTTGTGAAGTCTCCACCCATACTTTAAAAACCAACCCTACTAATATACTAGACTTGTGATGATATTTTTAATTTACTAAATTTGACGACAAGAAAATAGTATAATGCAACATTATCCAATAATTTCAAAGTGCAATACATTAGAGTTGAAAAATTCTTATATAAAAACAAGTTACGTTGATAATTGTTTAAAGTAAAAGATTACTTTTATTTTTAAGTAAATTTAGTATTTAAATCAATTTAAAAATTATTTATTCTGAGGTTATGGATGGGCCGATCCCATTCATCTCATTTGCTAACCCTTTAATATTGTTATATACGCCATCACCTATCCTTTTTGTTTAGCCATGCATGCTTTCTTCACTCTATGGAAACATGACCCATTATGCATAAATAGCATATATAGCATCAGTAAAATACTATATTATAGTAACTAAATATACATTCTTTGAAGTGTATGGCAATATGTAATTATCATTTATCAATACCTGATTTCATAAGGTTGATTTGTAGTAATACATATACTTTTATTTTTTGTATTTCATATTATTTTTCGCTATGACTACTTTTTTTTATGTTCCATAATATTTGTTATTTGAGAAATTCGATCAATAATATATTGATATTTATTTTATTTATTTACCATTGTTCTCTCTCAAACGACCAACATTCTCACTACTAAAAACATCCTACAACTAAACTTTTCATAAAAATTTCAATATTGTTCCTCCTTTTTAATTTTTTTTTACCTATCTCAAAAAATGATGCATAATTTGTGAAAGTGATACAATTTGACTGAAACTAAAGTCTGCTAGATATATCCTAGCTGGCTTGTAGATTCAGGAATTTGTTTCCAAACTGTTATTATCATGATGCAAAAATTAGGTTAGATTTTGTTAACTTCATTACCACTCAGCAGTAATTTTTGAGAGCAAAATGGTCCAATACTGTGTTTTCAAACTCCCATTGGACCACCAAAATCTTGTACAGCCAATCACACACAAACCTCCCACCTACATTTTAGTTTATTTTCCTTAAATAATTAATTAATTAATTCACATGCTACATTGTATCAAGGAAAATCTTAAAAAGTCAGAAGAAGTGAAGATTTAAAAGCTAACCATCTGTAATACACTTTGTAGGCCATGAATTTACCAGTCTTGTTTGGCTAAATACTTGTAATTGTCCCTGTTACATTACATTTTTGAATTGATATATGATTTTCCCAAATATAATGTCATCAGGACATGTGTATAGAGGGGGACCTAAAATCCACTATACATAAACTAAGTTTACATTTTGACAAAATAAACTTTTTAGTCTTCAAATCATATCATTTGGTGCAAAGTTTTTTTTGAGGCTACTTTCGCCTACAAATTTGCCTTATCTCTTAACTATGAAAATTTATCTCATTTAATCATTTTATGGACAGTTGGCAAGAGAAGATGTCAATGCCAAAAGGTCGGAAAATGATGTGCATACATACATATGTTAAAAGACACATTCAACATATATGTGTTGAATTCACATGAAAATCATCATTTTTAAAATGGGGATTAGCCAAATTAGTTAATTCTATGAAGATAATGTTAGGATTCTCAGGGCGTGGTTAGCAGACAAACAATAATAAAGGCGAAAAATAAATAGAGATTCAACACAAGGAATTAACGTGGAAAAACCCAAACCGAGAAAAATCCACGAACGATGCACTATCAGAGGATTACAACGGTGTTTCAGAGATTCCCAAACCTCCACAATCTCTCACAACCTTCCAAGAGTTACAACCTGAGAACTCAACACTCACGATTGAGCCTCACACAACTCCCTCATAAACACAGAGATTACAAGTCAATCTCTTGCGGTATAAGATGAAACACTCTCAATTGCTGTCGTGGTATAAAGCAAGGAGAACAAGACTGCTATATATACTAGTAGGGTACAAGGAGACCTATGTTACAAAAACCTAAACAAAAAAGGAGAAAAAATCGCCGCCAAGATCACCGGGCCTTCTAGATGATGGCAAAGCCCAAGTGGGCGCTGGTGGTGGCCCAAAAACACGGGCATCGTGTAGCAATTCATGGACTACCTGAGGCGCGGCTAGCGGCGCTTAAACGCTGGCAGCATTTGTGTTGCCGATGCCAGCGCTGCTGGCGCCTCCCCTGTCTTCCCCTTTTGCTTCCTCCTTCTCCTATTTTGGTCTCCACTCCCAACAAATTAGTCTACACACCCAACAGATAATGGATATTTCAATTTCAAAGACCTAAATACTCCTTTTATTTATAATACTTATCACTTTAACTAATATTTTTTTACAGTATTTATCACTTTTCATTCCCCATAACTAATTAACTTATTTTATCTTTAATAATGAATTATATTTATTTATTATTTTTTTTCTTATTTATATTTCTAAGATGTTGATAAAAGATAAATAAAATAAATTACTCAACCCAATAAGAAAAAGAATCCAATTTTCATTTTTTTTTTTGAGATGGGAAGACAGGATTCCAATTTTCATTTCACAATGGGAGCATTTTGGCATCCCCTCAACCATTTACTTCAAATAATTAACTTTTTGCAGAGATGAAAAATGAAAAGCATTAAATGAGGGGATGATTTTTCCATTATGTCTTGGTAGTACCGTTTTGCGGCTCAACGTCTATTAATTCGGAATAGAGGGAGTATGATAAAATAAAGTGCAAATTAATATATATATCATGGTCCTAAAATAACTAATTAGGTTTTTATCACTTGAGATTTTGAGAAAATAAGATTTTATCCCTGAGTTTTAAAAATTAGGTTTATCCCACTTCAACTTTAAACTCCTAAATATTTTACCCCTTTTGTAGCAGATGTGAGAATTATTCCTGTATAAAACCCAAATTAAAAGTATCAAAAAACATATTTACCACCAAAATAAACTAACTACAAAGGAAATTCCATCAAGTACACCCTATGGTTTACCTTTTCCATTTAGTTCATTTTAAAAATCGAACTAATTAGGTTTTTACCCCTTGAGTTTATGGAAACATATGACTTTAGTTATTAGGTTATGGAAATTAGTTTATGGTTCACCTTTTCCATGCTTGCAGCTTCCCTGAGATTGCTTTAGGAAAAGAGGGTCGTCGCTGCGGTTTTTGGGTTTTCGAAAAGGGAAGAATACGTTAATTAGGGGTGCATGAGTCCTGAAAATCGCAACAACTGAGATATTGTTGGAGGCATCGTGTCTGGCTTGCTAATGCTTTGTTTTTGCAGAGTTCCTGCAACACACCATTGCTAAGCACCGATTTTGTGTATGAGACTCAACTTTAATACACTTTGTTACGTTTGAGATTGGAAATGTCGAGTCGAAGGCAATCCTCGTGATTATGACTCGGTAATTGTTATATATATTATTGTTGTATGAGTGTTGAGGAACGCTAATGGTAGATTGATGAAATTTCAAGAGGGATAAAAATGAAAAATATACACCTTCAACTTCAAGTTTTACCGAACATTAATGGCGAATTATGTGAAGACATAACATATGTCCACTTTGCATTGTGTGTCCACATCGAAATGCGTACACCTTCAAGTTATGCCTACATCTTATTATATAATGTTCATAGTAACATCGATGGATTGGTTTGTGTCCTCATTAGTTAAGCCATTACTGCTTATGTACATATCTGATTAAGTGAAATTTTATGTCCACAATTGACTCAAATGTATCCACATTTGTTACTTACAAACATAACTGAATGAACATGTGCATAACAGTATGTCCATAATGGAGTAAGTTCGATTGTTATATGTCCTCGGTAGTTAGTTTATATCCACAATTGCTAATATGCATATCTGATACTGAAATGTATATATGTGCATTGAATAGTACAATAATATCCATACTAGGACAGTTATATCCGTAACACACTAAAAACAAATGTAAACGATCGCGTTCATTTAGTCATACTTTTATGTGTATGATGTGGGAAGTAGATTTTGGATCATCTTATTGTCTAACATGATTCATGTGATGGTTGACTTAATTTTTATAGTGACCCCCATACCCCAAATGTATGTGACATATTGCGACCCCTGGTGCCGGAGGCAGACAACATGCGGAGAGTAGCATATTACATGTCGGTTTGTGCTGAAGATATGCTTGTGCCAAAGGCCGATATGAAATTCCAATCTATCAAAGAGGTATACATGTTCTACACGGTGTATGCCATTGCGGTGTGGTTTAGTGTCCGCAGCTCTACCTGCACAACCGATAAAAAAACTGGTACCATTTATAGATATTTTAGGTGTTCGAAAGAGAGGTGGAGGAAAAGGAATTTGGGCATGGAAATGAAAATAACCCCTCAAAAGGTGGTGGACAATGATCATGGCTTAAAAGGGTCTGAAGATAACGAACGCGATGGTGAAGGATCCCAACAAAAGTAAAAATTGAGGGTTCCTAAAACCAGATGTGGTTGGGAGGCGAATTTGGGTGTTGAAGTCCACCGACTATGGTTAGTTTGGAGTACACAACTTCACCGAGGCTCTTACACATGAATTAAGTTGCACCGGATCAACAACAATTTCAAAAATCAGCCAGACAGATGACTTATTTCCATAATAGCTTGATGTGTGACTTTAGCAAGGTGAACATTGGGGCGTCAAAGGCTTTCCATATGCTAAAGGAACATGTTGGTGGTTATGAAAACATTGGGTATACACAACAGGATATGAAAAACTATATGCGATCATTGAAGGTTATTTTGAAGAACTTAGACGCGCAAATGTTTGGCATGCAATGCAGAGGAGGCAGGTTGAGAATCTTGGGTTTTATTATGCATACGAGGTTTATGAGGGGATCAGAGGACGCTGAAGTATGCATTTTGATGTGATTCACGCTCATTTTCTATCTTTTACAATTGCATTTATTTATCACCCTCCCCCTCTCTCATACACATACATTGAGACCCTATTCGTTGCAAAGGTAAACTACTCACAACATTTTCTACTTACTTTTACTCAATTCTACCTTTTTACCTAAACCTACATAACTTTTCTATTTATAAACAACTCTTTACTTTTTTAACAAAGGGTAAACAAACAAACACTAGGAAACTCTTCTCTCCATGGATCTCCAAATGCATCATCTCTTACAAGAATTGATAAATCTCAATGAAAATTGGAGTTACAACAACAAGATGATTCCAAAGAAAGCCCAAATTTAGCTTACCAATCCGCCGCCTGATTTCCTTCACGAAAAATATGGTACACCTCCACCTTTATACACAATGTCATAAACAATTGAATGCCTTGTACTAATTTACCAATCTCCCAAGGAACTTTGAACACTCCTTTAATAGCATTAATGAGAACTACTAGATTATCCCCCTCCAAAATAATTCGCAGATAACCACTGCTGACAACATCCCTAATCCCATTGCGCATAGTCGTAGCTTCAACAACCAAAACCGAAGAATTTCCCATATTGAAGGCCGCCACTCAAAGCACCCTACCATGTTCATCCCTAAGTACATAACTGCCTCCACCTCTACTAGTACTCCTGGCTCTATCAAAATTAATTTTAATCATTACCCCTGAAGGAGGAGACCAAGAAACCCAGTTAGAGCATTTCTTATTTGGAGAGGGCCATGACACCAGTCCTCTCAAGGAATCAGTGAGACACTCCCTAATCCTCCATTCAGTAGACGCTCGCTTGGCTCGTAACGGCATACTTCCAGGAGGCGTAGAATTTTGGCAAAACACCGCCATATTCCTTGTTTTCCAAATTCTCCCTAAAAATGCTTTGACTCTATCAATAACTGACCTAACTGAGTGCAACCTACACCTACGAATAAAACCCTCAAGACTATCATTTATCTCTGGGAGAATTGGCACCCATGCATGTTGCCTAGCTAACTGTCAGACTTCAAAAGCATAAACACACCACGGGAATAAATGAACCTCACTTTCTTCAGCTGAGTTATACAAGGGACATAACGGGAGAACATTCATGCCTCGGTAGACTAGATGAGTTTTAACAGGAAGCGCATCTTGCAACATTTGCCAAAGGAACACCTTTAATAACAACTCATTATTTAACCTACTTCTACATAGTGCATAAACTAACAAACCTATCCAATCTTACTTATCCAACTTTTACACACCCATCAAAAAAAATATGACATCGTTGCTCTTAAATACATTCATTCTTCACCTCCATGCACAAATTAACGCTCATATTCTCACTTATACTTACTTACACATACACACAAACTTACAAAAATAAGTATGACATTTGTGATCATGAACATATTATCCATTTTAAGTATCCTACCCTAGAAATCCTATAATTTTTTTTTCATTGAATAGTAATTCATTACATTATACAATTGATTGCATTACAACCACAATACATTAATATACATTCAATCAAACATACTGAACTTTTGATAAATGTTTAGTGTTGTCGCTCAACGAGTCATACTGAAATATATGGAATTAAGTCACTCTAACGTTCTAAAACATATTAATATATGCTAAAACATGTTAAGTTGACTTAAATTTATTTGTATTATTAGAACTGTGTTGATCTATATGTGTTGTGTTCTGCCAAATGTATTAGGTTATTTTCAGGTTTGGATGGATAAGTTAAGATCAGTTAAGATCAGTTAAAATAAGTTAAAATAAATTATGGTGTTTTTTCGGGAAAGTGTGTTTTTAAAGTGAATTAATATTTTTTGGAAATTGTGTTAGATTTGGATAAGTCAGGATAAGTTGGGAGAGTTATATCCAACCTAACCAAAGAACAAAGCTTAAATTGTGTTACGCGCTAATGAAAATTATTAACAAATTTGAAAAAACATTTTATAGACGACATGTCTACATATATTAGGTAAACAAGTGTAATACCAACGTTAATGATTAATCCTCGTAAAGAAGTGCATATTCATTCATTCGGGTATTGGAGTACAAAGAATCATGGGTTGTACACTCAAACATGAGTTGAAATTTTACCATAATTATCCAAGATGACATGCAAACTTAAGTCCTCTTCTTTTATGTGGTGGGATCGCTTAAGTTCCACACCGCATTATAAATTTTCATTTTTCATCATAATTCACCATAACTTTTCATTCCCTTTTTTATTAAAAGTGAACACTTTTCAAATAAAAAATCAAAATTTTCACTTTATTTTTCTACCTACCATTATTTTCAAATTAAAATATACCAACCCATTTTCTATTAGGCTATCAGCAATGACATACTTTTTGAGGGAGAATGGAGGAGAGAGTGTAAATAAAAAAGAAAAATAAAAAGGATGGCATACCAAGTATGCTCAAACATTCTTATACTGTTTTGGGAACGCAGGAGAGAGAAAGAGAGATGTGGAAGAGAGAGATGGAGAAACAAAGAGAGAGAAAATATTAAATAAAACTGATTTTGTTTCATCTTTTTCTTTCTTGTACTTTTTTAATAATTACTCATTCTTCAACTCATTCTTCAACTCATTCTTAATAATACACATTCTCTACTGTCCATTAAAATAATATTAAACCTACTATTCATGTATATGTCATTCTCTATTTTAGAGAATGTTATTGTGGATAACCTTGATTCCTCCACAATTTTCCACATTCCATCATATCATACTACAACCAACCGCACCACAAATCTACGGTATAAAAGATCACGTCCTTATTCAAACTCTTTAAACCTTGGAACGAGAACAACTTTTGACGAGGAAGAAAACTACTACTTGCATTTCTTACGGTACAGTATAACAGAAAGCAACCATGTAGAAGAATTGAAGTAGGCTAATAGCTAGGGGGGCAGCTAGCTAGCTATACATTTAATTCAATCTGTCAAGAAACAGGGAGAGGAAAAATTAAACAAATTAACGGATAAATAAAATAATAATTAGAGGATATGATTGTACAAGTCCAGATTCAGTGGCTACGCCTATAACTAGCTAGCTTTTTAGCCTACATGTCATCAACTTCAACCTTTTAAAATGACCTACTCTAATTTAAGGTCATGTTACCATCAATCTATCATTTGTATATATTCACATAATATTGAGGTGACACTTTCTTCTTTGAAATTAGATTTTCTAATTTGACCATTCAAATTGTCTTTGGATTCGGTTGAATTGAGGGAGCCTCCGGTTGTCAATGTTTTATGAAAAAAATTTGTCATTTTAAGTGGTTATAAGACGTGGATGAGAAGTTCTTTCAGTGAGGTTCAAAATTATTCTCCGAGAAACTTTGTCAATTTTTTTAAGTTGATCAAATTTTCTCGTGTTTAGTTACAAAATGGCAAAATGAGTATAGGAAAGTTTTGGAGTAGGTCCTATTATTTTCCTGAGGTAGATGTGAAAAACTTTCCCACGGGGAGCTTGGGAAAGTTTCTTTCCCATAAGAAAGGGAAATTGTTTATAATTTAACTTCCCAAAATGTCCCTCGAAAAATATTTTATAAATTAATATACAAGGATTGTTTGAACATTTTAAATAAATTTTCTTACAAACTTTCCCATGTTAACCAAATTATACTGTGAAATATTTTTCCCAATAAAAACTTTTTTAGGAAAAGTTTTCTCAGGAAAAAGCTTCCTAGGAAATATTTCTCTGAGAAAGAACCAAGTGCACCCTAAGGGAGAGTTGAGAAAGTCTTTCTCCTATGGAAAAGTACAAGTGTTTGTAATGAAACTTTCCAAAATATCTCTGAAACTTATATTATAAATCTAATAAATAAGGGTAATTTGAATATTTTAAACAAACTTTCATACTAACTTTCCCATTTTCCAAATGTAATCCAAACATTGTAATGTGTTTTTTCTTGAAAAAAGCTTATCAGGTAAACAACCAAACGCACCATAAAATTTATTGTATTCTGTTCGTGTTAACAAAGTTTAGCTCAGTTTGCATTTGGGGTTGGACTCGGTTGGTTACTTTGGTTGATGTTATTTCAAGATATATGGTTGCCTTTTGATTCAATAATTTTGTATTATAAAGATGTATAAATTTGCTATAAAGCTTCTCATTCAGTTTTGATTTCCGTTCATGTCTACTATAGAGTAATTATGTAATTCAACTCATATCGGCCTTTAAGGTTTAATCCCCAAAAATTATAGTGAGGCGAATATTCTTAGAATTAGTGCTTTCAAGATGTTGCCATGACGAATATGTTATATCAAGTAATCTCTCAATTACAAATATAATGAATGATTTATTGAAATGTTATTTTTACTAATATTTATCCTCTAGATGAATTTTTATTATCCCTATAGTAACTAATTAAAGCTTATAAAAATAATCATCTCACTATTCTCAAATATGACACTACTCAACAATTTCAATTAAATTGATAATAATATGAAGTTAATGAAAATGTCTGTGTGTTTAGTTTCTTCACTAATGCAACATATTTTACGACTAATTTTAATTAACTTTCAGAAACTTTAATTGGATTTGCGTGTAGCTTGCAATAATATCAGGCACTGGTAACTTGAAAAGAGCATGATTGTTTTAAATTTCTTTTGCTTAATTAATAAAATGATTTTAACATGAAATACATGTACAACTAAGAAAAAAATGAATTCCAATGGCTCTACTCCCATTTAAAGATAATTTCCATCTAATATGAAATTTTTGTTTCCATCAAAATTTCAACTTTAGTGGGAAGGTTGAATGATGGGGCCAGGTGATTACATATCTCTTTGATGAAAGTAATTATCCTTCGACTACCACCTTTTTAGGACGAACCATTTTTCTTTATGCATAATAAATTTTAATTTCAATGACATAGAATACATGCACACTTATACACACATACAAATACATGCATGCATGCGTGCATACATATACTAATTAATTCCGATGGCATATATAGGCAATATGTATATATAGCAGAAGTTACAAGTGTAATTTTTTTAGGACCCACCCTATCATCCATCATTTTAACCTAGTTTATAAAATCTTTAGTTATGGTAACAGGTATAACATTAATTGGTTTCCCTTATTAAGAAGGAAAAAAAAAAGGAAAAAGAATGGCATCTTAAAGGGTGGCAAGCAACATTCTTTTCATGATTACTATCTTCATCTGATCAAATAACATCAGTTCATTGAATCCATTGTATAAATCAGTGATACACGGAAGATAGATGCTCAAAATATAAAAAGTAATTGGAGGCCAACTAAATTTAATTATGGATTATTATTATCTATGCAATAATTTAAAAAATTGAAATGATAAACATCTTGTTGCATCTTACATTTCACCTAAATCATTCATAAGGTTAAACGTAATTATATTTACAACATTGTAGAGATATGTTCCATTACTTTGAGGGTTATTACAACTTATAAACAATATAAAAATAACTATTTATTAATATTTTTCATTAATATAAAACTACACATAAATTTTATATTTTCTAATATGATTGATAAAATAAGGCTATTATTTATATTTTTGACATAGTTAATAAGTATTATACTCTTATAGTTGATAAATATATATGATTATTAGAGAAAATATTATTAAAAGTTACAAAAACTGTGAAATATGGACAATTCATGACTCAAGATATGTATCATTGTCCCAAAAAAAAATAAAATTTGATGCTAATATTTTTTTCCTTCATATTATATCTTAGTTAACTTTCTTCGTATCAACTTGAAAGGTACTCTACTCGGTATATCTTGGACTTATTAAAAGCATGAAGACGTACATAATTAATGTAAAATTAATAGTGGTAACATCACAATCGAAGAAAACAATGATGATTAATGATAACACAAATTAAGATTATGATAGGGGTACAATTCACGAAGCCCATATATGGAAGCATATCTTAATTTGAGATCGATCAACTAATGGCTTTCATTTTCCTAATCTTTAGAACTAATCAAAATTTACAACTTTTACCGACCATAAGCTAGGTGGGCAACAATCCTACCATAAGAATTAATTATGAATTATGAATTATAAATGTCATATATTTTGGTGGGGACATTTCTTGTTGTTTTGGCTAACATAAGAAGAACAGTATATATAGTGTAACTAACACTACATCTAATCAAAGATACTATTGCATTTGATTTGACTGGTCAATCAGATTATCTCTTCCTAGTCCCTACTTCCTACTCCCCCTTTAGCTGGTTAAGACTTTGACCTAAAAAAAAGAAAATAGATTCATTAGATAGGTTAGGAAGAGGGTTAATTACATTCAAGATGTTTTGAACAACATCGTAGAGTTGTTTTGTTGAATTGGTGGTTTGTTTATATTCATGAAATCCGGTCACTTACTACGCCGACTACCACGTGTTGATATTGTTTTTGTTCTTGGATGGTTTATCCGTTACTGTTGTAGAATAATGGTTACTGTTGTAGAATAATGGTTGGTGTAACGATGATGTATGATTATTACAACTTGATATGATAAGGTTATGACGTATGTTCATTGACAATTAGAACGTTTTTCTGTATCTGTAAAAGATGATATTACGTGTGCGAGAAACTTTTGTATATAAAAAATTTTCAACTTTGAACAATTTTGAATATATGCACGTCTACCACTGTTCCTTGGGATCACGAAACATGTTTTTAGATGGGAAGGGAAAAGAAAAGGTAAGGAAACATATTTAAATTTAGAAAATGCAAAAGAATGTTGTTTTCACTTACACTATTTGGATTTGTAATGAAGTTACAAGAGATTAAGAACAACTATGTTATTATGTTAATAGATGTTTAATTTTGTCCCATGCAACAGACGAGTTTGAGGACTAGTTTGCTTTTAAAAAAGGGTTTTAGATAATTTATCCGTTACTATGGTAGAATAATGGTTGGTGTAACGATGAGATATGATTATTACAACTTGATATGATAAGGCTATTACGTATGTTAATTCATTGACAATAACTTGTTTTCTGTATCTGTAAAAGATGATATTACGTGTGCGAGAAGCTTCAGTATATGAAAAGTTTTCAACTTAGAACAATTTTAAATATATGCATGTCTACGGTCTACCCCTATTCCTTGGAGTCACGATACATGTTTTTAGCTGTGAAGGGGAGAAGAAAAGATAAAGGAGACTGCTTTGAATTGAGAAAATGCAAAGAATGTTATTTTCGCATACACTATTTGGATTTATAATGAAATTACTAGAGATTAAGAATATGCAGTGTTATTATGTTGGCACTGTATTTTATACACATAAGATTTATTTGGTTGATTACTATATAACAATTAAGTCATCAACTATCACGTGTTATACATTTAAATAAAAGGATTCCTAAGATAGTTTATCGAGTTCCTATTATAGATTAGTACATGGTTGGTGTCATGAGACATATGATTATAATGTACTACCGATTATAGTGAGGTCATTACATATATTGATTGACATCAGCTTGGTTATATATATATATATATATATATAGGGAAGTGATTATATGAGCATGGTGTTTGTGTGAGCATGTGAGCACTAGAGATATGGATCCTCGGATCTTCAATCAATGGTTTGGAAAAAAGGAAGAGTTTGTCTGTTTTTTAATTACACTTACATCACAACTCACGTTAGGGCATTAAGTGATGGGGAAAAAAATAAAGGGAAATCCATTCTCTGTATTGGGAAGGGAAAATGTAGATAATAATTACTATCATGAAGACACCCACTGGAAATAAAAAAAGAAAAGAAAAAGGAGGAATTGATGCATGTTGCAGCAACGTAGGAAGGCAAACCGTCAAACAAATGGTCATTCACATAGGAAGAAGCAGCCACTGGAAGAAGAAGAATTGGAGGAGAGCTAACATCAAACACATAATCAGTATTGATGTCCACGATAGACGAGATCAATGTCCACAATGTAAATGATGAAAAAACATGAGGAAAAAAAATGTGTCATTAAGATATACGGATAGAGATTGTTGATGTTCACAATGTACATCATGAAATTCAATAGTAAATATATGCCGACCAAACACTGTCAATATATGACTGTCCATGGTAGTTAGTGGCGATGTCCACAATGTAAATGAAGGAAATCTACAGTTACCTGTATTAAAACACACACATGTTCACTGTTGAATTCCGTTTAATATGGAAGAAAGAACAAGAGAAGATCTGGTTGTTCATGTTTCTGATTATTCCTCCATATCTTCTCATTAAATGCGACAAACAGAAAGAAGGAAAAAGGGGGAAAAAGAACTGGAAAAACGATTCATCTCTGCTTCACATCACAACACTTTGTCGATGAATCATAAAAGAGAAAGAAGGGTTGGGAAATACTTAATGTCCTCAATGAATACACTTGATGTCCACACAAAAAATACTTGATGTCTCCAATGAAAATACTTGATATCCCCAATGGAAAAAAATTTGATGTCCCTTGTAATATTTAATGTCCCCAACATAAATAGATGATGTCCCCACAAAAACTACATGATGTCCCTAGTGAAATTCTTGATTTCCCCAATGGAAAAAAACCTTACGTCCCTTGTAATATTTGACGTCCCCAATGAAAAAACATGATATCCCAATTGAAAATATCAGAAGTCCCCAATACAAATACTAATATCCCCAATAAAAATACTTAATGTCCCCAACGGAAAAAATTTGATGTCCCTTGTAATATTTGATGACCCCAACGAAAATAGTTGATGTCCCCACAAAATATGATCTCCCCCGTGACATGTGTGTGTTTTAATACAGGTAACTGTGGATTTCCTTCATTTACATTGTGGACATCGCCACTAACTACCGTGGACAGTCATATATTGACAGTGTTTGGTCAGCATATATTTACTATTTAATTTCATGATGTACATTGTGGACATCAACAACCTCTATTCGTATATCTTAATGACACATTTTTTTCCTCATGCTTTTTCATCATTTACATTGTGGACATCGATCTCGTCTAACGTGGACTTCAATACAGATTATGTGTTTGACATTAATTCTCCTCTAATTCTTCTTCTTCCAGTGGCTGCTTCTTCCTATGTGAATGACTATGTGTTTGACGGTTTGCCTTCCTACGTTGCTGCAGCATGCATCAATTCCTCCTTTTTCTTTTCTTTTCTTTTATTTCCAGTGGGTGTCTTTATGATAGTAATTATTACCTACATTTTCCCTTCCCAATACAGAGAATGGATTCCCCTTTATTTTTTTCCCCATCACTTAATGCCCTCAGGTGAGCTGTGATGTAAGTGTAATAAAAAAAAGACAAACTCTTCCTTTTTTTCAAACCATTGATTGAAGATCCAAGGGTCTATATCTCTAGTGCTCACATGCTCACACAAACACCATGCTCATATGATCACTTCCCATATATATATATATATATATATAAATATATATATATATATATATATATATATATATATATATTTATATATATGTGAATAGATAGAGTGAGAATGAGGTTATGGTGAGAATGTGAGAAGAATGGATAAGAACCATTGGATGATAGATCAATGGCCAGCAAAAAAAACCAATTTCCCTTTTATTTATCAACTATCACGTGAGCAAAATTGAAGAAAAAAAACAGTAAATTCGGTGGGTTTTGTGCAGGCGTGATTGTGGGCGGCGGATTATCATTATCATCTTCAACCCTTCTATCTTCTTCATTCACTTCCCAACCACACAGCATCAGACAGAAAGAGGAGAGATTGAGAGGGTTCCGTTTTCGTCCGAGAGATTAGGGTTTTGAGTTTGGAAAAATTTCGGTGTGAACAGCGAGCAACGTGCAATCAGTCGTTGTCGTCGAGTAGTTCAGAGCCGTGTGTTTTGTCGGAACACGATGAATGTCAGCGGGAAAGGGGTTCATGAGTTGGGATCGAAAAGTACTGAAAGGTGAGTGGTTTTGCAGATTAAGGGTTTAGAGTTCATCGGCGAGCATATTGTTTCAATCGATATGAGTGTCTGCGAGCGTCGTTTATCATCGGCGAGAGATTAGGGTTTAGAGTTTTGTAGAGTTTCTTAGTGAACATCGTGCAATCATCCGAGGAAGTCTGATCGTCGAGGTAATCCAGAGTAGTTTCCGGCTACTCCATCGTCAAACATTAGAATCAAACACAGAAAACCCTAGATGCTTGGTTCGGCTGTTCAAAAGGTATGCTTTTCAATTTTGTTTTTGGTGATTCTGTTCTAGATTTCTTAATTCAGGTTAGCTTATGTGAAATTTGGTTGGAATTGAGTTGTTGAAGTTGTTTTTGACAAGGTAGTACATAGTCGAATTTGAGAAGATTATCGTTCGTGAAAATTGTTAGAAGAGTATAAAACATAGTAACCATCTTGATTGAACATGATGTCCATTTGGTTTGAACATAATGTCCATCTTGGACTGAATATGATTTCAACTTGGTTTGAACTTGATGTCCATTTGGTGAAAACATGTTGTGTCAATTTGGTTTGAACATGATGTCCAATTTGATTTTAATACGACGTCCATTTGGTTTGAACTTGATGTCCAATTGATTTACACATGATGTCCATGGTGTTCATTTGGTTTGAACATGACTTTATTTCATTTTCTAAGCTTTTCCAGGTTCAATAGAATGTAAATGATTGATGTTACAAGTTGACGAGGCAGAAATTTGAGGCTTAAAGGAGGTTCAATAAGTACATGGACTTGGCCAACCGCGACGTGTCGAAGCTTCGGTTGATTGTTGAACACTCCTACAACCATGTATAAATGACAGAGTATTCTCAAATGCTACTGATTGGGACCGGACTAAGTCACCTCCCCCCCCCCCCCCAATCTGATGATGTTGTTGGGATTGTTTTTTGGAGAAATGTGATTGTTGTGAACATGTAATGCCTATATTTAGAGATTTAAACATGTAATGAGTTTTCTATATCGAACATGTAACGGGTTTGGTAGATCGATCATTTTATATTTTTGGATATATAAATTGATGATGATTTTGTAGTTTGGACATGGAACATATATATATTGATTATTATTTTATTGGCATGATGTTCAATTGCCTACACTCTAAAGTTCATATCATATTAATTTGATGATCATTGTAACTTCATGTTAATTCTTGTACGTCTTGACATATCTTGATGATCATTTATAATATGATGTACATTTACATGTTCCTTGATGTTCATTACCATATGTTGTTCAATTGGCTACATCCCCAAATGTTTATTACGTTGATGTACTTTTGCCAAAATCTTCTGGGAAAATATTGTATATTTTTTGACATCATATAATTTAGATCCTTTGATTGATTTTCAATTGCATACATTCTAACGTTCATTGGCATACTAATGTGATGTTCATTGTACAAACTCAACTTCATATTATAAAAATGTTCATTTTTCAACATGATTATCAACTACTAGACACTCATGTTCATTACTAAATACCTTGATGTTCACTACCAGATACCTTGATGTTTATTTCCATGCATACTCATGCTCATTACAAAATACCTCGATGTTCGTTTTCTGATAAGGGTCCATATACCTTGGTTTTCAGTTCCTTATAACATGATGTTCACTTTCTTATAACATGATGTTCACTTTCATATACTATTTGTTCATTTCTCTTATAACGTGGTGTTTATTACCATACACACTCATGCTCATTACCTTACACACTCATGCTCATTACCATATGCATTAATGTTCATTTTCTTATAAAGTGGTGTGATGTTCATTATCTTATAACATTATATGCATTATCATATGCCTTGATGTTACTCATATTCTGGATGATAGTAGCTAATGCTCATTCTTACATGCCTTGATGTACAATTTAGACATACATAATATACAATTTACACACTCATACTCATTACCATATGCCTTGAGATGCATAATGTTCATTTATACATAATGTTCATTTAGACATACAGAATGTTCAATATATAAAGGTTTTTGGAATGTTCAACAATCAACGCACACTTCGACTCGTCGTGGTCGGCCAAGTCCATGCAATTATATAAACTCCTCTAAGCCTCATTTTATTAGACGCTTCTACTTCGCCAAATCGTCACATCCATAATTTGCATTCTGTTGAACTTGGAAGCGCCTAGAAAATGAAACACAATCATGTTCAAATCAAATGCACATCATGGACATCATGTTTACACCAAATCGACATCATTTTCAGACTAGGTGAACATCATATTGAAACTAAATGGATATTATATGCAAACCAATTGGACATCAAGTTACACACTCATACTCATTACCATATACCTTGAGATACATAATCTTCATTTATACATAATGTTCATTTAGACATACAGAATGTTCAATATATAAAGGTTTTTGGAATGTTCAACAATCAACGCACACTTCGACTCGTCGGGGTCGGCTAAGTCCATGCACTTATATAAACTCCTCTAAGCCTCATTTTGTTAGACACTTCTCCTTCGCCAACTCGTCATAACCATAATTTGCATTCTGTTGAACCTGGAAGCGCATAGAAAATGAAACACAATCATGTTCAAATCAAATGCACATCATGAACATTATGTTTACACTAAATCACATCATTTTCAGACTAGGTAGACATCATAACTAAATGGAAATTATGTGTAAACCAATTGGACATCAAGTTCAAACCAAATGGACGTCGTATTAAAATCAAATTGGACATCATGTTCAAACCAAAAGGGCAACATATTTTCACCAAATGGACATCAAGTTCAAACCAAGTTGAAATCATATTCAGTCCAAGATGGACATTATGTTCAAACCAAATGGACATCATGTTCAAACCAAATTGACATCATGTTCAATCAAGATGGTTACTATGTTTTATACTCTTCTAACAATTTTCACGAACGATAATCTTCTCAAATTCGACTATGTACTACCTTGTCAAAAACAACTTCAACAACTCAATTCCAACCAAATTTCACATAAGCTAACCTGAATTAAGAAATCTAGAACAGAATCACCAAAAACAAAATTGAAAAGCATGCCTTTTGAACAGCCGAACCAAGCATCTAGGGTTTTCTGTGTTTGATTCTAATGTTTGACGATGGAGTAGCCGGAAACTACTCTGGATTACCTCGACGATCAGACTTCCTCGGATGATTGCACGATGTTCACTAAGAAACTCTACAAAACTCTAAACCCTAATCTCTCGCCGATGATAAGCGGCTCATGAGACACTCATATCGATTGAAACAATATGCTCGCCGATGAACTCTAAACCCTTAATCTGCAAAACCACTCACCTTTCAGTACTTTTCGATCCCAACTCATTAACCCCTTTCCCGTCGACATTCATCGTGTTCCGAAGAAAACACCGCTCTGAACTGCTCGACGACAATGACTAATTGCACGTTGCTCGCTGTTCACACCGAAATTTTGCCAAACTCTAAACCCTAATCTCTCGGACGAAAACTGAACCCTATCAATGTCTCCTCTTTCTGTCTGATGATGTGTGGTTGGGAAGTGAATGAGGAAGATGGAAGGGATGAAGATGATAATGATAATCCAATTCCAATGCACTCCACAAGCTGCCAACATTCACGCCTGCACATAACCCAGCGAATTTACTGTTTTTTTTTTCTTCAATTTTGCTCACGTGATAGTTGATAAATAAAAGGGAAATTGGTTTTTTTTTGCTAGCGATGCATCTATCATCCAATGGTTCTTATCCACTCTTCTCTCATTCTCACCATAACCTCATTCTCACCCTATCTATTCCCTATATATATATATATATATATATATATATATATATATATATATATATATATTAAAAAGAAACTACCTAAGGTGGTTTCATGTTAGATAGCAAAATTTTAGAGGCTTGGGGGCTTCAAAACTAGCTCCAAATGAAAATGCTTTACTATAGTTATAAATGTTTTTGTTTAAAACAAAACTAATTGTCATATTTGTAATAATGGACAATGCCTAGTTAGAGGCATATATAGTTTTAAATTTTTCTCCAACAAAATTTTAGTAACATATAAAGTAGAATAAGTCAAACTATAAGATAGTATAATCAATATGTTAAGTTCTAATAAAAATTCAAAATTTTTGTTATGTTATATTTTTAAAAACAAATTATACACAAATAAAATAGAATTATTATTTTCATTGTAACATTTTCCAAGTAAACATTATATTTTTAAAAAATAAAATAAACGTATTTACTAATAAAATTATACTAGGTTTACAAATAAAGAAAAACTATATTTAATATTTAACTCATTTTAATTTAGTAAGTAAGTATTTAAATTCTTAATTTATAATATTAAATAAACTTTATTTTTTCTAAATTTAATTATTGTAAAATGTGGAATTGTGGATATTATAAGTTAATAGACTTTGGTTTGCTTCTACTTCCGTATTGTGCAAATTAGTTATGCAAATCATTTGCATGAATAAAATGACAAATAATGATATTACAGTTATTGATGTTTTCCTATTAATTTCTAATTATTATTTGAATAGGTAATTATTACGAGATTACTTCTACAAATCAATTAGATAAATAAGGTTATCAAATCAATCTAGTTGTAATTTGTGAAAGAAGGGGATTGTGGGCCCGAAAAATTCTATATATTAAAAGGACAATGATATATGTCTTGAATTAAGATTGTTAAGAACCATCTTGAATTGTCTATAATTCAAATGTTTGTAATTTGTAATAATATTTTTTCTAATAATTATACACATTTATCAACTATGGGAGTATAACACTTACTAGCTAGGCCAACAAATATAAATAATAGCTTAATTTTATCGACTATAGTAAATAATGCATATTTTATACATAGTTATATATTTATTAAAAAAGTAATTATACACATATTTTGTTGTTTTGCTGCTTGCTTGTCTGCTTGTTTGCTTGGTTGTGTTCACATACGAATTTACTTTTTTTCTCCTGAGTATAATAAGTATTTTCCGTCTGCTTGCTTGCCTCTTTACTTGTGTTCACACACAATTTTTTTTTTTACCCCTGAATATAATAATTAAGTCATATCTTACTTTTTAATTTGTGTTCACACATAAATTTATTTTTTTGACCTTGAATATAATAATATTTCAACAGATTGTTTTGTAACTTGTGTTCACACATTAATTTACTCTTTTATGCTCAGGTACAATAACTAACAGCTTGTTATGTATCTTGTGTTCATACATGAACTTAGTATACCTAAAATACAATAACCAAGGAGCCTAAAATCAAATGTAAGTTAAGCTACTATACCTATCGATTCAGGATGCAGGTTAAATATAGGTCAACAATATAGGGTAAATACGAGTTGTGTATATTTGACATTAAAAATATGAGTTGGTTATATTTCAGGTTCACGTGAAATCGTGAATACATACGGTCGGGTGTATTTTGAGTTGGGATTGGGTAAATACGTGTCAACTGTAATTTAACAGTAAAAGTTTGTTTGGAGATGGAAATAAAATTAGTTTTATGTAAATATCTTTTGTTAAAATTATAATATTTGTACAATAAAAAAACTAAGAGTCTTACCATACCATAATTTTCAAAGCATTTGATGTTAGTATGAAAATTAAATGATTACACATTTTATTTGAAATTTAAATAACATTGTACTATTGTTTGTAGTTTTTACATATTTATATGCTTATAATAAATTTAATATATATACATTGTTATACCAAATCTATATTATAAAGTTGTAAGTTTTAGCCCGTGCTTTACACATATATTCTTTACTAGTTATAATAAACACTAATCCTTATCTTTTTTTTTTCATCTTATTTGCTTTTGTTGAAGGGGAGGGGGTGTTACCCATAACCATATTTTTTACATGTGAAGGGGAGGGGAAAAAACGATAATGGAGAGACCTCCATTTAGGAAAAGCAAAACAACATAAGAAAGAAGAATTCCAAACATGGACAAAGGACACCAACAAAAACTTTACCGATCTGTTTAATTATTACCTTAGTACTTGTAACGCCTTAACCTCTGCTGAGTCACCCATCCTGAGACTATTTCCAACCAAACACGATTAATTGTGAAGTTCCCAACAGATGAGTTACTATAAAAGAAGGTGCACCTTAGTGATATAAGTAGTCATTTCAATTCTTTTAACCCATACTTTAACCATATATCCGAGGTATTACAGTACTATGCTTGTAAAAATTATGTTTCAATTTTCATGCAGTTAAACTTAACTATTAATCTGAATGAATATAGTGCAACTTTGAGAAAGTTATTATTATAAAGAGTGTTGATAACGCGTTGATATCAAATTCTGAAAGTAGAGGACATGGGAAATGTTGTTCTAGCTTGAATATATACTATTGGGATTAATTATGAAGTTAGAGAGAATATACAATTGTCTTCTAGGAAGGTTTTTGCTTGGATTCAATGTATGATGGCTATAATAAAAGTCACATGTATTCTTTCCAAATTAAAAAGATGATGAGTTAAGTCCACAAACAAATAAAAAGAAAAGAAAAGGGGTAGGCTATTATTTGTTGAATTTGTAACAAGAGTACAACGCATGCATGCACAAAACCCTTTTGTTTGCATGCATGGGAGCGGATTAGCTAGTAAGGGATGCACTCTTCTTTTTGTCCACTTTATGAAAGTTTAGTAATTAAGCCACTCTCTTTCTTTTCCATATTCGAAGAGAATTTAAAAAAAAGAAAGTTATATATTTTCCTTCTATTATAATCAAAACTTCAATAATCATAGTTAAAAATACAATACTATTGATTTTCTTTTAGAGAACCAAAATCAATATATTGATCAAAATGACTTGTTGTTGAATAGTAGTAAAAGTTAATAAGGAAATAAATGAATTGATTCTATCAAATGTGCCACATGGATAGAATATAAATAGGTTCTCCTATTTATTGTCCTATATGGACAAAATAAAGTATCATATAACTCTTTATAAGTTAAGGAGTCATATGGGTTTATAAATAAATAAACTATGAACTGAGCTAACTCGTGCTTAGGTTAAGGTTCAATGCTTTGCATTGAACCGCACACGCGCGCGGCATGGGTTGTAGGGTGCTTTTGGCATTTATTAGGTGCACTTGGTACTTATAACATTTATTTATAATTATTATTTTCTTTTTAAACAGTTGGATAGAATTAAATGTCAACTGTCAATTCTATCTAACAGTTGAATACAGTTGGATGAGCTGTCAGCCTTATCCAGACAAAAGTTCATCAGGGGATTGATTATATATGTCAATCCAGGAAGCTTTGTTGTATCATCGAAACAAGAATTTACATTAGGGGCAAATCTTGTCTTAAAGAGAGTGATCTGATCATGCCTCAAAGAGCCTTACTCAATCCCAATTTTCCTAACACTTATTACATCAAGTAATTCTATTTGTTAGATATAATTTTTTTTACAGAATTTAATATTTTTTAGAAAATTTACCATGATTTAGTTAAAAATTATAACTATCGTTGATTCTACCTTAATTAAAAAATCAAAATCAGTATATATTTACAAAAATAACTTGTTGCAACAGTTAACGTACCTATTGAAACATGTTATTTTTAACGAGTAATATTGATTTTAGGCAAACTAATGGCTCGAAATTTACAACTATGATAGTTGAAAAAAAAATCAAATATAATATAATCTTCACTATTAGATATAGGTATTTTGAACATTTATAATAGAGGTTTTGTAAAAAATAAAATTTAGAGATAATAATTTTGTTCAATTTTCTTGAAGTTCGTAAGTTTCGTAAGATGTGTGTGCGTTTTAGCTAGCTAATATTTGTGCCTAAAAACTAAAGTGTATTCAATTCTCATCTTTATGGGACCTGCGTGCTTGCATTGAATTTATTGTAAATATGGAAAAGTGGAAATCTAGGGACTTATGTGAATGTGCACTAATGCATTTATCAACCATCGTTGGCTCAATGCATGGGTTTGACATGACTTCATGATGCATATCACTCAGGGTACATGTGATTCATATGTTTACATCTATATATTTTATTTTTTTTGCTTTTTTTTTATGTACTATTGGGACATCAGAGGAGTGGGAATCCAGACCTTAGACTTGAAGGGGTTGTGTAATGATACTATGGTGCTATTGTTGTACTGAAATGACTATCTTGGAGATAACATGAAGATCTAGGTTAGCCCGGTAGCCCCTGTTGGATATATTTCAAGAGTATAAGACAATTATATAGCCTAAAGAATAAAGTATATTAAGTATAAGGATCATATATAAGTGAAACGATGAGAATATGATCAACACGGGTGAAACAGGAAGCAACACGGCCACGGGTCGTGTTGCCTTTCAGAGAGCAAGGAAACAATTCCTGCGCTCAACACGGGTCGTGTTGAGCCAACACGGACCGTGTTGATTCAACACGGGTCGTGTTGAAGGCAGGATTGTATTAATTGCTAACGGCTATATGATTTTGTATAATTAGTGCTTGATATCGTCATTAAGCAAGATTATGCTGAGATTACAACAGCTATATGACTTGACTTGGTCAAGATCATATTAAGGACATAATCTCATCATTAAGGCTCTTGATTACCCTTTGACTAGGGTATCCAAAGTGGGTGGTAATCTCCTATAAATAGGAGACATCCTAGGCTATTTGAGACACACCATTCTAAGCTAATCACAACCTCATTCTTGTCTAGACTGCAACTATACTAGAGTGATTCAAGTGAGAATCTATTTCTTGAGTGTTACAAGTGCTAAGTTTTATCCCTTTGAACATTTACGGTATCGTAAATAGTTCTTAAGGAAAGTGAGTATTGAGCCACAACTCTTAGCATTATCCAAGCGAGTGTTCATTGTTTTATATACCGTTAGTCCCTTTCCTCCAACAATCTTAAGAACTATTTAGGAATGGCCTCGCTACGTGATATGTCTAGCAACTTCCAAAAGCTAGAACGCTTTGAAGGAGTGGATTTCCGGCGTTGGCAAAGCAAGATGCACTTCTTGCTAACGACTCTCAATGTGGCATATGTGTTCAACATTGAGATCTCTCCCAAGGTGAATCAAGAACCGTCGGCCAAGAAGGTGACAACCGAGGAGTCTCCAAAGGAGGATGCAATTGTCAAGAGTTCCACGGGAGATGGAAGTGACGATCAAATAAAGACGTCCGTGGAAGATGCGGAGGCTACTCGGCAAAGGCTCAAGATGGAGAATGATGACTACGTTTGTAGAGGATGCATTCTCAACAGGATGAGCGACACCCTCTTCGATGTGTATCAACATGTGGAGACGGCAAAGAAGCTTTGGGAGATGCTTGAAGCTAAGTACATGTCGGAAGATGCGTCAAGTAAGAATTTTCTTGTTAGTCAATTCATGAAATTTAAGATGGATGATAATAGGAAAATTCTAAACCAATTTCATGAGATTCAACGTATTTTAAGTAACTTCAAGCAACACAATTTGAACATGGATGAAACCATAATCGTATCCTTTATTATTGACAAGCTACCTTCTTCTTGGAATGAAACTAAAAGGGCTCTCATGCACCGGAAAGAGGCTATGTCTCTTGAAGGTTTGGCTAACCATCTTCGGATTGAAGAGGAGTTACGCCTACAAGATGGTACCAAAGATTAATCTAAGGTCCATATGGTGCAAGAGAATAAGGGAAACAAGAATAAGAACAAGAGCCACAACAAAACTAGCAAGGGAATTCAAAAGCCTAAGCAAGTTTGTTGGGAATGTGGCAAACCGGGGCACACAAAGAGAGAGTGTTACCAATGGAAAAAGAAGCATGGTCTTTTGAACAAAGATACATCTAAGGGCAAGAGTAAGGAGAAGGAACCCAATTCCTTCGTGGCCATGATTAAAGATCATATTAACAAGGTATCCATTGGTTGTAATGATTGGTACATAGACTCGGGTGCGTCAAGGCATGTTTGCATTGACAAGAGTTTATTCAAGACTCTCAAACCGGCGGATGATGGTGTGAAACTCTACATGGGCAACAACCATCTGGTTAAAGTTGAAGGCATTGGGCAAGTGGAACTTGTTTTCACTTCCGGTAAATCTTTGCTTTTAAATGATGTGTATTTAGCTCCGGAAGTATGTAAGAATCTTGTATCCGGTTATCTCCTTAGCAAGTTTGGTTTTATGCAAGTTTATGATGGAGATAATTATGTAATTTCCAAGGGTGGGACTTTTGTAGGGAAGGGATATGCTTATGGGGAGATGTTTAAATTGAATGCGAAAAGTAATAAAGATGGCATGATTTCCGCTTATATGCATGTGTCTACTTTGAGTAAGTCTTTTCTATGGCATGCTAGATTAGGACATGTGAACTTTTCAAAGTTGAAAGAAATGTCTAATCTTGATTTGATTCCTAAGTTAAATGATGACATAGAAAAGTGTAAGATATGCATGCTTAATAAAATCACCAAAAGTTCATTCTCAAGTGTAAAAAGACTTCTAAATTGCTTGATTTAATTCATAGTGATTTAGGAGATTTTCATAGTACACCTTCAATAGGTGGTAAGAAGTATTATGTGACATTCATTGATGATTATTCTAGATATTGTCAAGTTTATCTTTTGAGTTCTAAAGATGAAACACTTGAAAAGTTTAGAGTTTACAAAACTAGAAGTGAACTTCAATGTGAGACCTTGATTAAAACTTTAAGATCCGATAGGGGAGGGGAATATTATGATCCAAAGTTTTTCCAAGAAACGGGCATTGTTCATGAGACAACCGCCTCGTATACACCACAACAAAATGTGGTTGCGGAAAGAAAAAATAGAACTTTAAAAGAAATGGTGAATTCTATGTTGTCAAACTTCGGTTTAAGTAATGGATTTTGGGGTGAAGCCATGTTAACGGCTTGTTATATTTTGAATAGATTTCCATTCAAAGGGAATTCTAGTACCCTATATGAGTTATGGAACAAAAGAAAGCCAAGTCTTAAGTATTTTAAGATTTGGGGTTGTAGGGCTATTGTAAGAGTCCCGGAACCTAATAAAAGGAAATTAGGTGAAAGAGGAATTGAGTGCATCTTTATAGGCTATGCTCAAGATAGCAAAGCTTATAGATTTTTGGTGGTTGAGCCAAATGAGTACATTTCGGTAAATACCGTAATGGAATCAATAGATGCAATTTTTGATGAGACTAGGTTCTCTTCAATTCCTAGACCTAAAGATGTAATTCAAGATATTGTTCCTTTAATTGAGCCTCAAGATGAAAATCATGAGGGTATATCCATACAAGATGATCTTCCAACTCATGAGGTTATTCATGATGAAGAAGATGAAAGTATAGAGTTAAGAAGTAAAAGATCAAGGAAACCAAAAGACTTTGGTTCGGACTTCTATGTTTATTTAGTAGAAGGTTCTAGGGACTCAGTTGAAAGTGAGACCCTATGTATGTACAAAATAAATGAGGATCCTAAAACTTTTAAAGAAGCTATGCAATCTCATGATGCTTCTTTGTGGAAAGAAGCGGTACTAGATGAGATTGATTCGATAATGGAAAACAATGGCAAGTCAAGGCACATTGGTTTGAGACATGCTTATATATATCAACTTATAAGGGATGGAGTAGTGACTTCAAGATATATCAAGTCAAAAGAAAACTTAGCCGACCCTTTAACTAAAGGATTGTCTAGAGATTTGATAAAAGGTACTTCAAAGGGGATGGGTTGTAGCTCAAAGTACTACTAATCGCAACAAAGACTCAACTTTACGAATTGGAATACCACCAATTTCTAAAGTTCAAATGAGTACGGAGTTGCTTAAGTTAGTAGGAAGCATCGATTATTATCCCAAGGACAAGTGATGCTTAAAAATCTGTAATGACAAGAGGATGAGTATTAGTACTCTTAATAGACTTTGTGGAAAGCCTAATTACAGGGGTGGTATAATTACAAAGTCTACCTATGTAAGTGTAATGTGTGGTCGCATAAAGGAACTATGAGTTAAAGTTTCGAAACACTTATGAAGGATAAGGACACAAGGCCGGATAATAGTGTCAAAGTATTTACACTCAAGATTTAAAATATATGTGTGTTATGAGTATAGTTGATCAATATAAATCCAAAGTTCAAAGCTATGTCTACTTTGCGATTTAGATACAATTTTGGCTCATATACACTAATTGAAAAGTTCAAAGAGTAATCTACTTTTCATTAGGCATATGTTTTAAGGATTCTCTGGTGATTATAAGTTAAGGTATATCTCAAATAGCGGGGGTATAATCTTCTTAAGTAAAGTTATTTCAAGGGTTTTATATACTCTTGAAATAGCGGGGGATTGTTGGATATATTTCAAGAGTATAAGACAATTATATAGCCTAAAGAATAAAGTATATTAAGTATAAGGATCATATATAAGTGAAACGATGAGAATATGATCAACACGGGTGAAACAGGAAGCAACACGGCCACGGGTCGTGTTGCCTTCCAGAGAGCAAGGAAACAATTCCTGCGCTCAACACGGGTCGTGTTGGATCAACACGGGTCGTGTTGGATCAACACGGGTCGTGTTGGATCAACACGGGTCGTGTTGAGCCAACACGGACCGTGTTGATTCAACACGGGTCGTGTTGAAGGCAGGATTGTATTAATTGCTAACGGCTATATGATTTTGTGTAATTAGTGCTTGATATCGTCATTAAGCGCGATTATGCTGAGATTACAACAACTATATGACTTGACTTGGTCAAGGTCATATTAAGGACATAATCTCATCATTAAGGCTCTTGATTACCCTTTGACTAGGGTATCCAAAGTGGGTGGTAATCTCCTATAAATAGGAGACATCCTAGGCTATTTGAGACACACCATTCTAAGCTAATCACAACCTCATTCTTGTCTAGACTGCAGCTATACTAGAGTGATTCAAGTGAGAATCTATTTCTTGAGTGTTACAAGTGCTAAGTTTTATCCCTTTGAACATTTACGGTATCGTAAATAGTTCTTAAGGAAAGTGAGTATTGAGCCACAACTCTTAGCGTTATCCAAGCGAGTGTTCATTGTTTTATATACCGTTACTCCCTTTCCTCCAACAGCCCCCAACTTGGTAGACGCTTTGGGAGTGATGACCATATTGTTGACTTCCTTTGAGTCAGATAATGATCATGGGTGCTACCTTCATTTAGCCGACCATTTGATGTGGTCGGCTTCTTGCTCTTGTTGAAGGGTGAGTCTAAACCTCATACTTGCAGTAATAACCAAACCAAAAAAAGCTCTAGGAGGGTGGATGTGTATGGAAGGAGGAATAATAAGTATTTGGTGAAGAGAACAAAAAAAATGATGGAAGATAAGGGGTCCACTGAAGGAGATCGTCAAGTAGACTCATTTGATGGACATTGGAGTGTAGTTGATTCAATGGATGAAGAGGGAAACCATTGAAGGAATGTTTGGAGAGATAATGGTATGTGGAGATGTAAGGCTGATTCACTGGATAAGGTGATGGACCACAAAAGAGGCATATGAAAATTATGTGGCCATATCTTTGTATTGATCTAGGTTTTTTTGAATGGGATGAATCTGGATGTGTGGGTGGCTTTGAAATGCCAATGTGTACCAGCAAGTGGGTAAGATGAAGGAGACCATCAATTTGTCTAACAAAAAGGAGAAATGATGAGACCTAGTGGACTCATTTTACATGAGGGGAGATGAAATGAAGCTTTTTGAATGTAGAGGTGATCCTAGTCTAATGAAAGGAGAAATATTTAGATGGTGGGAAAGCTTGAGAATGCATTAGTGTCTTTAGAATACAAGATTTATTCTCATTTTGCCTAGTCCGCCCTGGTGGGATTTTCGAGCTAGTTTCTTTTTGTTCACTCTATGACTCTCCTTTTGACTAGCCCGCCACAATGTTGTTTTCAAGCTAGCCTTTCTATATGATTCTCCTTTTGCCTAGCCTGCCCCAATGGGGTTTTCGAGCTAGCCTCTTTTTATTCTCTCACCAAAAGACCAAGGTCTTCAATGATGGATACTTCTCTTAAGTGAATGGTAGCGGTCATGCCTTAAAGAGGTTCTCCTAAGTATCCAATGTGGAATCAGACTAGTCACAGTGCATAAAGTGCAACTTCAATGGTTGGTTTCTCAAGGAAAGGTTGGTAAGGTGTGATTGGTGGTTTGAGAGATTTCAAAAGTGTGTGTATGATTGTAGACCTACAGTTTTGCCTTTGACTTTCCCTACCTTCTTTTCTTTTTTTTCTCTTTCTGCTTTTTTGTATTTTTCTCCTCTGTCTTTTTTTTTTTCATTTCCTTAGGGTTTGAATATGATCACTGCAAGTCATCAGTGAGACAACGATTTTCACTAATTACAACCAACCAAAAGTGCACGAAGCAAATTTGTAAACTAGTAACAATTAGGAATATCTCTATCCCACCAACCTTTAGATCTTGAACCATGACACTCATGATTCTAAGATCCTTATTAATACTACGACTCGAGCCAATCAAGTAAGACATCCACTCATGATACAAAACTAGAAGTCTCGTCTCCCAAGTCTGCTCAAATTTGGCTGTCATGCCATCTCGTAACTCTTTAGCGATGGGACAATGCTCGAACTTGCTAATCAGGTCGTCATGCATGTAATACAACATAGTATAACATGCTCTACATTCCTTATTGCGCCATTCTTGGTACACTACCATGCTTTCTTGATGTTGTTCAAAAGCAATATCAATGTCATTTCATGGTCATCCTTAGTTGTAGAGGGGAGACATGTTCATAGACAGATGGTATAACACATCTTGTTCATTCAATAGAAATTGTATACTTAGACTCCACAAGTCAAAGTTTAATCCATCCAACACTTCTAAAATGAACAAATCATCAACAAAGGAAGTCACATATCGATGTCATGTCTACATAAACAACGCGAGACATGAAGCACATTCTTATAATTGAATGTTTGAAAAACCGTCATTCATATCATAATGATTGAAAATTTTGCTATGCTCATAATCATCACACACTTGACAAATTAGGAATTCTAAAAATTCAATTGTGAATTTCCATAAGTGCAATTAATCTTCTTATGGAATAAAATGTTTAAACGCATTAACACATTCATTCAATCATTCCAAAAATGATGTCTAGCCCATGTAAAACTTATTTATACTATTTGTAAGGCGGATCTACTAACTTTGAATCGATTCAGCTCATAAACACAAAAATATAAAACGCATCCATATTATCATAATCGATTGCTTGTATGTAAAAACAAGTTCTACACCATGTCACGAATAACTAGTTAAGTCTATAATTTGATTGGTTATCAATAAAACACATCGAATGCTTGAAGTTATGTAATCTATAACGAATTTAGATAAGGAATTATAAAAAATCAAATTTAGATAATTTATAATCAATTTCTAACAAGTGAGATATGATTACATAATTGCATCATAGCTCAATTCGAACAACCTTGGGATTTCCTGTTGTACCTAGGGTACAATACATTAATTTTATAGTTTGTCTTTGAAATTTTAAACCACTTGACTGAGCCTTTTGTGGGATGGCAATTTGTTTGTTTGGCCTATCTTGTAGAAATTGGTTCATTTATTTCCAAATTACATACATTGTCAAAATTTTGTATCATGCATGTGTTTATTCTATTCATGTATGATTAAAAGTTCTTGCGCTTCCTTAAATAAGCTCATAAAAGCTGTGTTGTTGGGTGTAACCAATTAGGAAATTTAGAAGTCCTTTTACTGCTTTAAAGAATCGTGTTCCTTGAAAAGTAAAATTTCACTTTAGTTAGTCTACGTGTCACAACTTGTTATTGTGTCTTTCCATGTATGTCAGTAGTGACCACCAAAAGATGCGAGTATATGTACTCATCATCAATAGCTGGAAAATATTCCTTCATGTGTTAATTTGCTTTGTAGTGAAGTACTTTCTTAGTGGCGAGTTTGACCCCTATTACAACGGATCGTAATTTACAAACCTTATGTTATGTTAACAGCGTTCAAGCATACATTGACTATTTATGACTCTCTATATCCCACAATAAATGGATATTGTGGAATCCCAGAAACTTATATTGCTTAATCTAAGATGACTTGAGTAGTTATCTTAGTCTAAAATATAGCTATTTTGCATATGGCAACTAAATCATTAGAATGTAGACTTAATTTTGAATTTTATATATGAGTTATGAAAAAGATTCATATAATTTCCATGATCGTTATGTTCCGAAAGTTAGCTAACCATGTGTAACCATGACCAACGTATATAGTTCTCATCAAAACTGATAACATGAAGGAAACCATAATATCACCGAAGACACTATGAATGAGTTCTTTGATAGTGAAACTAAAAGATTTCATGAAGGTATGAGGTACAACATCTATATCTTGGTGAATGAGAGAATTAGTTCACTGTTTAAGATGCGAAGGATAGAAATAATATAATTCTACCACTTAGTAGAGACAATAGGAGAAATTCCACATGTTGAAAATAGTGGAAGATATTCTCATATGTTGAAGACAATGGGAGGTATTCCATGGTCTCTAGTGGTAGAAACTTGTCTAAGTAAAAGAACTTGGATTTAGGAGATGGAGTGTGTTCATCATCACTAGAGCTTTCACCTAGCTCATGTGGTTCAGACTCATCAGCAGCCTGATTTGAAGTTTGGTTCGGAGTTTGATCTCCAACATATGGAGTTGTCTGTGGTTCCTCTGTTTCTCCTATTTTCTTCTTAGGCACATCAAGCCTGACTAAAAACTTATCAGTTTGTGGATCTCTTATCTCAACTCCCACTAACTCCTTCTCACCTGAGTCACTTGATGCCTGCAAGTCTTTATACAACATATTTTCATTAAAGATTACATCACAATGCTTCAAAATCTTTCTACCATACCACAACCTGTATCCAAAAGAGTCAATGCCATAACTAACAAAATACCACTTCTTGGACTTTGGATCCAACTTATCACGTTTGTCAGGATCAACCATCACATAAGCAGTACAACCAAAAATACGAAGAAAGGAATAATCAACTTTCTCACCACTCCATACCTCCTCGTGCACCTCCATATCTAATGGAACTGACGGGCTCATATTGATTAGATATATTGTTGTGTTTACTGCTTCTGCCCACAAGTACTAGGGCAACCCAACATGAATCCTCATGCTCCCGGCTCTCTCATTCAGAGTCCTATTCATCATCTCTGCTATCCCATTCTACTTTGGTGTCCCGGGAACAGTTTTCAATAGTCTAATACCATTCTTATCACAGTATTTTATGAACTCCTTTTCATACTCCCCTCCATTATCCGTCCTCAAACATTTCATCTTCAACCCAGTCTGTGTCTCAACCTGTACTTTCCACTTCAAGAAAACATCAAACACATCATATTTATTTTTTCAGAAAATAAACTCATGCCTTCCAATTGCGATCATCAATAAAGGTGACATAATATTGAGCACTGCTCAGGGATTTGACTGCCACAGGTCACACATCTGAATGCACCAACTCCAGCTTTTCAGGTTTTGGTTCCTTGCCAGTTTTACTGAAAATGACCCTCTTTTGCTTACCAAAGGCACAGCTCTTGCAGAGCTCCATGTCTACACAGTTTTCAGATCCTCCAAAATGTCCTTTGAAGCTAGAATCTTCATGCCCTTCTCACTCATGTGACCAAGCCTGCAATGCCATAAGGTAGAACAAGAAGCATCATTAACATTAGAAATTAGGTTAGTGTTATCCATGGGGGAGTACAATGTATCGGACCTCAATCCCTTCGCCACTACCATAGCACCCTTCACTATCTTCCATTTACCATTCCCGAACCCTGTAGTGTAACCCATATCATCAAGTTGATTCACAGAAGTCAAATTCCTCTTAATCCCAGGAATATATCTCATATCCTCCAACTTCCAAAAAGACCACCATTAGCAGTCTTAATAGTCATATCTCCTCTACCTGTTATCTCATAATACTTGTCATCTGCAAGGTAAACCTTGCCAAAATTTTCACTCCTGAAATTACGAAATAACTCCCTATTTGGGGAAACATGAAAGGATGCAACAGTATCAACTATCCATGACTCTTCAGGACTAGATACAATCAAGATTAGGGCTTCACTAAGGTCTTTAGCAGAGTTGATAGAATCATAGTCATCATTGTTACTCTTCCCCTTCCTAGGCTTAGGACAATCCCTCTTAAAGTGACCTTTTTCACCAAACCATAACACACAACATTGTTCATGTTTCTAGACTTGCTTTACCCTGGATTTTGATCACCCACTGAAATCGTTCGAATTCCTATTGTTCTTCCTACCCCTGACACTCAAGGCACCTCCCGAAGATCCAACACTAGAATTCTTCCTACCAAGGCCCTCATTGAGAAGCACGGATTTGATCTCGTCAAATTTCATCTCCTCACCACTCTTAACACTACTGATAGCAATTACTACTGTATCCCAGGAGTCAGGAATTGAAGACAACAATACACAGACTTTAACATTTTCCGCAAAATCCATCTTAACCGAAGCAAGTTTTGATAAAATTTAGTAACCTCATTGATATGATCAGCCACATCACCATCTTCAAACATCTTACAACTGGTTAGTTTGCGAAACAAATATACTTGATTCGTTGTGCTAGGCTTCTCATACATCTCCTCCAGTGCCTTTAGCAATTCCATCGTTGTCTTTTTCTCCATAACATTAAATCTGACGTTACGAGCCAATGACATCCTGATCTTGGACACTGCCTGTCGATTGGGCAGATCGTAATCAGCCTGCTCCATGTTATCTGGCTTCTTCTCCAACAGGCAACAGCGGAACATGCAATGACTTCGAAGATATCAGATCCTCAATTTGCAACTTCCAATAGGTGAAGTCGGTCCCGTCAAACTTCTTGATCTCATATTTATCTTTCGACATTGTTTGAATGCGAGTTCTCTATCAGCAACCTGCAGGCTCTGATACCAATTGATAGGATCGTAGGGTACTCAAGCAGACCACAAACAATTAAAGATAATAGTGGAAAAGAGATAAAAAAAATTGACACTAGAGATTTAACGTCGAAAAAACCCAAAGCGAGAAAAAAACCACGGAATCGATGCAATAGTAATATGAGGATTACAAGTTACAACTTACAAGAGATTTCTCTCAATCTAACTTTCTCTCAAACTAGATGAACAATCTCTCCCAAGTGTTTTATTTTCTCTTAATGTGTTTGTGTTCATTTAATGAAATCCCTCCCCAGGTATAAATAGTGGCTAGGAGCAGTTTAGGTCAAATCCACGTCATAATAACCGGCATAAACGGCCGCCACGTGTTGTGCACCACAGGTTTATTCCTAGGGCCCAACTACACTTTCATGAGCTTCCTGACACATTTTACTCTGTTACACACCGAGCCATGCTTCCATTGGACTCCACACACAACAGGTATAAGAGTCTATATCTAAGTCTAGTATATATATACCCATGTGATATATATTAGAATACACATGACAAGAAATCCAATATATTCTCTCTCGAGAAAACCACCATTAGAGGTTAGGGGTTGGGATGTAGACATTCTGGTGACTCCACAATTAGTCACCATTTTGAGACATTGACCCAAAGGACTCAAGAGGGAGATCGTATTATTCATAAAACAAGATTCGGCTATTCGATCCGAATCTCTTCCACACTAAGGTATTTTGATTCTACTCTACAGAAATTATCATTATAGGAGGGATTTTTCTTTTTTAAAAAATATATTTAATAAAAAATGTAATGGCATTGTAACTTTTTGCTACTATATATATATATGTTGTAGAAATCAATTAATGTTTAAAATAGTACATTGAAGGTTGCAAAAATATTAAAATAGTCTGTTCTTTTAGATGTAAGGGATCATTAAGTAAGACTTTATTAATGACTATATCCCTTTTTCTATTAAATAAATTATTTTAAAAAATTTGAAGTTACCTTAATAAACCTCCAATGAACTTGAATCTGATCTAAACTAGCTTGAAATTGAAGTATCCAACATAAAAAAATTCCTTCTAACCAACTCATCCAATTGAATTTGTGCCAATTTTAAATCCAGTTGTAATTAACAAATTTAGACAGTATACCTGTAGTCAATTACATTATTCTTAAGTCAGTAATTGATCACAAGATTAAGTCAAAGCAAATTTGTCCTTCTTAACTACTATAAATAATTCCAGAAGGTCACATTTTGTAATTTAGTTGAACTTGTACTCATTCTGGCAGTCTTTGTCACATAGTATATTTTAAATCACCCCTGTTAGCCTCCTAGCGAGATACTCCCTCCGTCCCAAATTATTTGACATTTTGACTAAATTTTGATAATTAATTATTCACAGATTATAATGAGTTACACTATAAAATTACCTCCATGGTAATTTTTTATAAAGTACCTCTCCAATGACAGTAATTTTATATTGTAACTCATTATAATTTGTAAGTAATTAACAGTCAACATTTAGTCAAAATGTCAATTAATTTGGAATAGAGGGAGTATCTATTTTAAAAATTCTTTTCAGAGGTTATTTTGTCATATTATTTAAACTAAGTTTTGAAAATTGACTCAATGTATGACTTTATTAAGACAATTTTCCACTAGAATTACAGAATTTCTCATCATACAAAGCTGACCAATAAGAGAATGCAAGATGAATAATGATGAACAAAATGAAAGAACTCCAATTTTGTGTCCTTTCAAGTCTTGGATTAGACTAGATATCAAAGAAACTTATTATGGTTCAAAATGTCAATAGATTCTTATTCCAGTATGAATTATGCTAGATTCTTAATCCGTTGTATTTCCACTATTAAAAAATCACCAACTTCCACAATAAATATTAATCATTTGTGTTAATGTGAAGAATATCTTTCGTAGATATCAAATCTAAAATTTTTAACAACGATAAGTCATAACTTAAAAGAGATTAAAATCCCGAGTCAACACCTTACTTAATGTCATACTCATCGTACAATACATAGTTTCCGTAGGAGTGAATTGTCGTGGTCAGAAGTGAAATTTATTTGGACGCTCGATTTAAAAAGGGAAACTTGCCAAATTCTTAAGATAAGAATGTGATATGAAAAAATGGAAAATTGACTGTTCCAACTATGTGGAGCAAAATTTGCGTCTTGAAACTCTTTGGTTAGTGATGTCCTATGCATCAATGTCCTGTGGTTCCCGTTTGTGCTTACTTCTCCCTCAAAATTTGGGTTCTAATGTGCTTCGTCATATCATGTTGCTTTCTTACCAAAATTGTGATCTAACAAGTCTCATGGAACCAAAAGTTTCCTGTTAAATGAAAATTGTAAGGTCTATAAATCTTACTTTGTGGTTACCTCTGAAATAAAGGTCCAATGAGCAAGTCAAATTTGCCCGGAGTAAAAGAATATTATATCAAGTACGTCTATCAAAACGTTTCTTTGCATACTATTTTGGATATCTTTTGAATTGGTCTCCTTAAAATAAAACTATCTGCATTTAATTCATCTGGCATTAATGAGTTTGACACAAGTATTTTTATTTGTTACACGTTCCTTCCCTATTCCAAGATTATCAACATTTAAGAACTATTGGATGAAAATTAATAATATACTATTTTGGTTCAAACCATGCATTGAAATTGAAGTTTGCTCCTAAATTTTAGTTAATTTTAATGGCAAAAAATAATTATTATCTTTTGTTTCATTTAATTTTAACGATAAAAAGATGTCCACAAAAGTCAGCATATATGTTGTCAAATAATAACAAATTGAATTTCAAAATTCTTAGTTAAGCTTTTTATAACCAACCCAATATATCATACTATAAAGTTCTTTTAAAGAACTAATTCAAAAATAAACTCACAAAATAATTTTCTCTCTTAGAGAAGGTAAGGAAGTCAATATCCTTCGTTTGGATAAAAATGATTCTCTTTAGAAATTGTTTTTCCCAACTTTTTTGTGTCAAATATTAAAAGTTTTGAAAATTATTTGTCCAACTACCGAACCCACTCCCAATTAAAGTTTTTTTTTAATTTATTGAATAAGTTTCTTTTAATTGCTATTACATAGATAGTTACTTTTTAAATTTGTGGTAAGACATTGTCCATTGTCATATTTAATATTTTTTATTATTTGTCACCAAGATATCAATTTCAAAGAAGCATATAGGTATGTTTTGAATTTTGGGCACCACCCCGAATATTTGCTAGTATGATATAATTAACAAAACACGAACATTATACATATCTAAATAATTCCATCTCATAGTCAAGAATTTTATTATAAAAAAATATGGTATGTTTAAATTTTAGTAAATCCTAAATGTTTCGAAACTTATTAAAAAATAACATATTTGCCTTTTTATAACACATTTGTTAAATATATAGTCCTCTAAACAATACTCTTTCCTATCCATATTAATTGTCATCTACTATAATATTTGTTTCTCCACATATATAACATTATATTATAAGAAAGTACTATCATTTGGTTCATAATAAAAAAAAATATTATAATAAAGAATATTGTTATAACTTTTTGATAAAATATACTATTAAAAAATTCTTAATCAAAGAGAAATATTGAAAATAATTAATATAAAATAGCTAGAGAGAATGATTGATTTTTTCCCAACATAATCAAATCATTAATTATCCATGATAAATACTACTAAACAGCTTTTAGGGTTCACAAGTTGACCTAACTTCTCATGTGCGATGAGATAATTGTCCCAAAGGAGAATAAATACAAACATATAAAACCAAAACATAAACTTTAATAAATTCATTTACTCATAATTAGATCTTGTGTGCAAGTCTAGTACACCACATGTCCCAACACAAGAAACCACAGATCATTTGATTTTTGACTTTTGCTTTAATTATTAACATTCCTTTTTCTTTCCCTGCCTTGTCAAGTCAAAACAAAAAAGAAAACCCCAAAAAAGTCAAACCCATTGTTATTTTTTATGATTAATTTATTACACAAGGTACAAGTCAAAGGCATGGATAAATGAGTAACTACCAAGTCAAACCATGGATAAAAAATTCATTAATTTTCAAAATATGAAAAAGAGGTCAACCTAAGACAGTTCAACCCAATGGGTATTTGATGAGTATTCTAAGTTGATTGTTAGCTTTGCACATTTAGCACTAAGTATTAAGATATTTTGAGTATTTGAAGGCTATTTTTGTTTCTCTGTTAATTGCTCTAAAACCTAATTCTATTTGACATTAAATGTACTTATTAGTGAAATTCTGATTTATATTCTCAAACATTGTCAATTTCTCCACTATGTGCCTACCTTTGTTGGTATTCATCTCCTTCTCAAAAACTTGGAGCTTCTTTGGAATGAATCAAGTAGGGGGGGCTAATGAGTACTCCTGCCTTTATAATTTTTTTTTTAAAAAAAATACACTTTAAAAATCAAAAACTCATTTACAATTTTTGTAAAAAAATATGTAGATCTAAGCATGACGGGTAAAATGAATCTTATCTATTTTTCATGAATAATCTTATTTATTTATGTTTAGAATCCTTAGTTTATATCCGTGTTACATTTAATAACTTACTTTTTAACAGAGACCAATAAATAAATATTCTGTTTTTAATGATAAATCAATGATAATTCTACTTTCTAGTTTAACAAAAATTCTCACCATATCTTAGAATTTAAATTAGATGATTTTGTATATCCCAGTCCAAAACATTTTCCTATAGGTCGTAATGTTGGAGCCGAGCGTACGGACAATAGGCAACGATGGGGATGAACGAACGATGGAGGTAAGGGAGATTAGGATAACTAACGGTAATTTCTATAGCTTGAAATTAAACATAATCCATCAACTCTTTGACAATATCTTTTCATGTGCTCATACTTATAATCATATCCCTATATAAAATTCTAAATCGATAAACCTTGTACCACGGGGAATCCTTGAAAATGATGAGATTTTAAGTTAACAGTTATAATTCCTCCAACTATAGATGATTGGTGCTATCAAAATTTTGTCCGACCCGAATATCCAAATTTATTCTCAATCGCAAAAAGAACTTTTTGGATCTGCGGTTTGCATGGGCATGCATCTCTAGTTTCTCCACTTATATCCAAATTGACAAATAAAAAAAAAAGGAGAGAGTACGTAACATATTAAAACAATACTAATTATTGTCATTGAAATTGTTTGTAGACATATAATATGAAATTAGAAAAAATAATTAAAAAATTCAATAAAAGAGCGTTGAACTTAAATAACTTTGAGTACTTATATTCCTCTAACCTACTAGAATGGCTTGGTGTTTGAAATTTGGGGGTAAGCGACAAGGCTAATGATTAGTTCTCTTTATAAAAGAAGAAATTTCCACAAAATCAAAATGAACTTTCCCAAACATTTTTGAATTTAAGATGATTACTACATTTATATAACATCCAATATCTTAGACCGTTTTCTTTGTTTTTCCTAAATTACTAAAATTATTATTTCTTTTTTAGTTGACTTTTAGTTCAGCCAACTATAATTTCCACTCACCCTAAACTCAGCACAAGTCAACGTCCTCCATTCTTTCTTTTTTTTTTCAAATATAGGTGAGGTATGTTTGCAAAGATCTTGACATAATTCAAAATACTCAAGTCCAACTTATCTTTTGATTGAAAAGAAGTAAAGTTTTAAACAGAAGCATAAATTTACTAATTCACTATTTTAGGGATTGTTAAATTCACCCTTTTTATCTTTTTTTTTTTAAAGGTTGGTGCAATGCTCATCTAGAAAGACCTTCTTTTAAGTACCTTTCAAGATTAACAACTATTATAATATTTCAAAAACTCAAGGATATATGGTGGGGTAGAAAAGAATTCAGGAGAATATAAATCGAAAGAAATGTCAAGTACGTATTACATTTAATTGGCTTATATTTTTCTTTATCTTATTTAGTATGGGCAGGAAATCATTGATTCTCATACTCCATGTTAATTGCATTTTTTTTTAATCTTAGTATTGTAGCTTTTAAGCGTATATATTATTAGTATTATGCTTTTATTAAATAAGCTTACGAGATGAGTTTGCTTGAGAAATGAGGATTATTGCGAGTGATATTTTATCCTTGATAAATAAGCTATGCAGGTAGAAATTAAAGGTAGTAGACAATAATGCACCAAGATTTATTGTTAGCAATCGTTAAGTTTTTATGTTAGCTAGTTGCATGTTTTATTTCTGTTGCACCTATTTTTGGTCAGAGGCTGGGGATCGGAATAGAACGTAGCTAATGAACTTGCACGTTAGCGTTTATGGAGCTTCAAAAAATGTGAGCTCATGATGTATGCCCTAGAGGTTAAGTGTCATGAAATATGCATTAGGATAAAATGTATCAAAAATATTAATTCAAACTTAATATAACTTATTCTCTCCCTTTGTTCATCAAATAAGAAAACAAATCCCCCCCCCCCTCCCCCAAAAAAACAAATTTAAAAATTGTAAAAGGAACAAAAAAAACTACATAAACTTATACACTTGAGATCATTTTTTTAATTCCAGTGATTAAGTCAACCTAATGAAAAGGTTTTGAGTAATTAATTGTATTTTTTGATAATTTCAGGGTACTATTCATCCTACTTTGTTGAGCCAAATCAATCTAGCCAAGTACTTGATCCATTTCATATTATTTGTCTTTCTAACTCTTTTATTTCATCCAGAGCAAATTAGGATTTTACCCATTGAGGTTTAGTGAAAGTGGAATTTTACCCCCAAGGTTTGGGAAATTAGGTTTATCCTACTTGAAGTTTAAAATAACCCTAATTAAAAACATGAAAAGACAACTTTACCCCTCCAAAAAATTAATCAATTAATTTCACTCTGTGTTGCATGTGTGTTGCCCGCCTCCATGTTCAAGTTACCTTTCCGACCCCAGCTGTAAAAATTTTATGTTAAGGGCAATTTTGTCAATTAACATTAATTTTATTAATAATTTGATCTGAAAAGGTTTTACTCCCTCTGTTTTTTTTATCTGTCATGTACAGTTTTCAGTGTCAATCTTTAATCAATAATTACTAATATAAAACTTTTATAAAAAAAATATAAGATTATAAATTTTAAATAGCATTCTTCATTACGAATCTAATGACATCAATTTTGTATGATGAATCATTATAAAAATTAAAATATTAACGGTCAAAGTTTTTAACATAATTTTCTAGGCGACAGATAAATAAAAACGGAGGTAATATTTAATATTTAATTCAAAGGTGAGGTGGGTTAATTATTTGTTGATTCAAACTTAAGGTAGGATAAAACTAATTTTTAAAACCTTAGGGGAAAAATCCTACTGTCACAAAAACTCAATGGGTAAAAACCTAATTAGTTCATTTCATCTAATATTTGTCAATCGTAATTTACATTTTCTTTTTCATTATTACATCTAGGGGTGTTCATTGGGTCAAATCCGGACCGGGTTGGACCAGACCGAAACCCGAAATAGCAAAAAAGTTGGACCAAAGACCGGACCAAAAACAACCGGTCCCAACCTAGACCAATCCGATGAGCATTTGGACCGGACCAACCCAGACCGGTTTGGACCGATTGAGATCTTATTGAAATTTTTCTGATAAAATTTGTAAATAGACAAATTAAATAATTATGTATGTCTATTGTTAGGAAGCACATTTTTTTGGTATTGTAAATAGACCTAATTTATGATATATAATATTAAAAGTTGACAATGATAAATTGAAAAAATACATTATATTAAAGTTTACCAAAATTTAATCATTGTTTTCCATTTACGTGAATATTATATCAATTTAGGACTCAAAGGATCATTAGATTTAGGAAATAGAATAATCTTTCTAGGCTATAATAATATGATTTTATGGTATAAAAATTTAAATTTTATAATAACTGGGTTTCCGGTCCGGGTCCGGGTTTTTCCGGGTTTAGACCGACCCGGACCGAAACCCGAAAACAAAAAATACTTGGACCGAAGACCGGACCGGTTACCATCCGGTCTGGGTTTGGTCCGGGTTTTTTGGGCTAACCAGTTCGGACCGGAATATGAACACCCCTAATTACATCGTTATCGACTCTCTAATACCACTCCAAAAAATGTCTTCCATCTATGTACGACGTAACTAACCTCTTTTTTTCCTTTTTTTTTTTCCTATTTTTGCTATATGGGATGGAAAGAGTAGTTCTTAGCCTTTGGAAACATTTGCTATTTGCTATTTGCTGAAAAAGCTAGGCTTGATTTTAATTCTGGATGGCTTTGATCTTCTCTTTAATTACTGACAACATTTGCTATTTGTCTGCACAAAAAATCAATGCTAGTACTTAATTCAGCAAATTTTTCTATTTATAAGTCTATCATATTTAAGTTGAATTTTTTGTGCCTTCTCAAAACTATCTACATTTTTATCTTAAATAGAAGAAGGAAACGTGCCATCTTTTGCATCACAAAGTATGCAGTTGAACAATGTATGAAAATATGTTGAAAAGACAAGAAATTCAAGCCGCCCTTCTTCAACCTTTCTTCTTTTTTTTTCCTTAGAAAACTATACATTTTTTTTCTGGATAAGAAAAGTTAGTTAAGTGCACAAATAAATAGGAATAAAGATAATACTCCCTCCGTTCCATATTAATTGACATATATGAAAAATTTTCATATACCAAGGTTTAACAAAAAAAACTACCCATATAGTTAAATAACACAATCTTCTAAGGTGTTTTTCGGATATCAATGTGTAAATAGTGAGAGAATGTGAATAAAAATAGTTATTATTCATTGAAAAAGTAAAAATTGACATAATGATTAAAGTTAAAATAATTAATTTAGGTATTGGGAAATGAAAAGTGACAATTATTTTGGAACAAAAAAAATTAGTTTAAGTGTCAATTAATATGAAACGGATGGAGTAATATTTTACGGATTTTCCTTTTAATTAGTTTTCACCATTTTCTAGAATACAATAAGACCTTATTCTTTTGCATGCCTACCACATTTTACCACACTAACCACAAATATTCACATCCAACCATATTTTACCATAATCATAACTTTTTCTTCCTCATTTTTTTCACCTTTTTCAGATTTTCGAAGTTGCACCTTGAAAGTTATGAATTTTTGAAGTTGCACCCTGAAAGTTGTCCATAGAAGACCAGCCATGTTCATGTCACTTTTTTTAACCACTTCCCAATGTTTCTTGGCCTTAGCCTTCAACTAAAAAGTTGTAGTTCATGATTTTATCTTTCTGAAATGTTATTCCATGTATCGTTTGATCACTTTTGAGAGAGTTATAATTTTTTCAAGACGCCTAAAAAAATTGGAACTTTCAAGATTTTAATTCTTTAAATTTTGTTATAAACTTAGAATTTAAAGAACTCGGCCACATCAAAAAGCTCCAAAATTAATCTCTTTTGTTATTCACATCTCAAGCATGGTCATCAAGGTCGTTGCTCGAGTCATCAAGACCCTAAAGTAGCTTATCAATAAATTTTCAGCACATTCAACATACTCATATTACCTGTACCTTGCCTAAACTCACCTATTTAAGTTCATCCAAAATATTTATAATAACTAATATGGATAATATGTGTTTTAACATGTTTTCCTCGCATTAATGTGGTCTAGCCCATATCATGTTATGCCAGTATGCATCTTTCATTTCATAATTTGGCCAGTCAATCGGTTAACTCTATCTGGACTTTCCGATCGATCTTGATATGCGCATATGAAGGGTCTCGCAATGATCACGAAAAGGGAGCCATTCAGATAACAATAATCAGGCAACATAAATTTAATTACCTTCTCTTCTCTCTTTTGCAAAATGAATTTAAATGCACGAAATATAATGAACTACATAAATTACATTAGCTGCTCAGGGGTATGCGTATTGAATTTTAACGCATTTGTCAAAATGTTTTATGTTTTGCTTTAGGAGATGGTGCTAGTTGTAGCAAACCCAATGTCGTCAAAAATTTATGCTCATATTGAAGTAAAGGAACTTCCAGTAATATTTTTGCAATGAATCAGTGTCGTATGTTTTTGGTGTCAAGGTTAATGGTGGATTGCTATATTCATGAACTAATAACGTCGGTTATCTTTTGTCGTCTTGGTTTTTTTTTTATGTTAACTCTAGGTTTATTTCGGAGAACTTATGGATATTAGTGTATTATTCAAGCAAGTTTCCTCGGGATTGTTGTGTACATTGTAATTGGATTTTTGTAATTGGTTGCTACCCTTGTCCATGATTGTAGACGATAGTAATATCTTCAGGTCTTAATTCTGATGCACTAATCACTACATTTGAATCCTCTTAGTTTTAATATGGTGATTAATTAATATAGGGGCACTACACCTTCTAAGGCGGAAACCGTAGGAGTCCATAAACACCTAGAAACCGCCATAGTCATGTAGAGCTTCAATTCCATCCTCCTTATAGGCTCTTTATCAACTGTCTAGCGACGTGCTATGGAGTGTTGAATCCTCGATGTCCCATATCTAGATCATTTTTTTTTTTTTTGATTGGGGACTCCTATGTGCTTTTTTCCCATGGGTGAATGATTGAAGTATTCTCGACAGAATATGTTACTCACAGTAGAAGAAGATGGTCATGGATTTCATCGACCGAGAAGAAGAGAAAGTGGATGGCCAAATATCTTTGTGCTTGGTAGGGAAACCTCATGTGCTTGGTAGGTCCACACCATTTCGGGTTAAATTTAATCCATTCACCTGATACTATTATACGGGTCATATTGGTTAATTTTACACATTAGGGAGGGGAGGTACCAAATTGTCTAGACAAATTCGTAATCCCGCAATTTTTATCCAATGGGAAACTTTTGTTTCTATCAAAGCTTGAATTTTGATGGGAAGGTCGGAAGATAAGGGTAATGCCACTTAACTACCATATCTTTGGTACTTGCTTTAGTTGTTTGGTCTATGTTACAAATTACCGTTTAGTTAGGGATGATCTTACTTGAAATTGTGCGTTGCCCGTGCCGTTTTGATTCCCATTTGGACCACTTCTAATCAATTTTTTGTAATGGTTGAGTTTCATGTTTTGATTCCCATTTGGACCACTTCTAATCAACTTTTTGTAATGGTTGAGTTTCATAGGATCAACTTATATCCAATAAGGATTTTCTTTGAAGTTACAAGTTACTCCCGCCATCCCAAATTTATTGACATTTTGACTAAATTTTGACCGTTAATTACTCAAAAATTATAATGCGTTACAATATGAAATTATCTCCATCGTGATTTTTAGTAAAGTATCTTTCTAATGACGGTAATTCCATGTTGCAACTCATTATAATTTATAAGTAATTAATGGTCAAAATTTAGTCAAAGTGTCAATTAATTTGGGATGGAGGGACTAGCTTATCCCAAATGTTCGGACTAGTCTTCCATATGCTTTACCCTCTTATTTATGAGATTCGTTTATCCCATAATTATAATCCATCTCAGTTTAAAAAGTCTTGATTAAATTTACAAACAGACTGCACCTTCGGGACACATTCAAGAGGCCTTTCCCAATTTCATTTTACAAGAATATTAGAATAGATCTTCTTACAAGTAGTAATATCCTCTAAAAGACGAGACAACCTTCATTTGGGCCATCGAATCCCTCAAAATCCCACGACTATACTCACATCGGAAGAACTTTGGAAAGGGAGCATTAACTAGAACTACAAATAAGTTTCCAAACAAGAATTGTTTTTCTCAAAAATCTCTAGAGTTCACACTATCAGATACAAATAAACTCCTATATTTCCAAAATACAGCTCAATGGGAGCTTCAACCAGGTCTTGACCCATCAAAACCATCACATCAGTCCTGCTGAACATTGAGTTGTGTCAACAAAATCCACAAGTAAAGCATTGCACATAGATGCTTTGATTGTAAAGCCTGCTTAACATTGAGTGGTGTCAACAAAATCCACAAGCAGGGTGGAGTATAAGATTATAAGGATACAATGCCGCACTCGAAGCTCTAAACATACTCTTACCTACTTGGTTACTCTTCTACCAACAAATGAATGAGAACTGTGTTAGGGCTGCAGTATGCAACACACAAAAATAAAAGCTACCTCCTTATAATTCAAGGAAACTATGCTTTTAGTCTCCACTTTTCAGGTATGAGTTCTGTAACCATCAACTTGGCTTGAGTGCCTGTGTATAACATGATGTATTAAGACTCTTTGGCTTCTGATTGTGCACCATTTGCCACTGGACTCAACAAGTGGTAATTATTGAGGCATCTCCAAGTATCTTCTTTGCACGCCAATAAACAGCATTAGCTGTCTCTGATGTTCCCATCTGTGAAGCATAGTGGAAAATGTAAATCAATGAGATTCATTGGATCAAGCTTCTTTCCAACCAAAGGAAGCATATAAAGTAATTAAGCAGAGTGTTGAATGTACGAATGGAACCCAAAGTCTGATCCCAGAAAACAATGAGCAGTTGATTCAGTAGGCAAAAAATTTGAGCCTAAGTCAAAGGTGTTTGTACTAGTTGAAGACTACAGCTGCAACCCTCGGATACAAACCCCCTTACTTTCTACTTTGTCTATTTATCTTTAGTCATCTCAGCTGAGCTTTTAACTTCAAGGATATGTAGGTCATTTTAGTCCCACCTGATTTGCATAAATGGCTACTATCTACTCTGACTCCTCTACTTCTAACCACAGTGTGGAGTGGGACAGGGAAACGATGATGTCTCAAAGAATGAGGGGATGGGCCAAGGGGACGGGAAGCTGTGCATGCGTGGGCCGCGTGGCACATAAGCTGTAGGGAGGGGGGGAAGGGAGGAGAGAGACAGAGAAGGACAAAGAAGAGAGAGAAAGAGGAAATAGAAGTTCACACCCACTATTCTTCCACTCTCATGTGCAATACTTCCACTATTCTTCTAATTAATTCCCACTCTAATACTAATGTTCTAATTCCCTTAGCTTGATCCATGTTTCCATATCATCAATTCACCCACCCACCCACTCAATCATATCTTTGCTTTCTCAACATAAGAAGTCCTCAACTATTACTAACAGCCTGAATTTATTTTCATATATTTCAAATTCTTCAAAGGTGTTCTCCCAAATACAATTTCTCCACTCTTATAAGTCCTCAATGTGCACTATTGCGCATTCTATTACTTTCTTATTTTAACAGCGGGAATTTATTTTCAGAGGTTTCAAGTTCTTCAAAGTGCTCTCCCAAAAACAATCTCTACATGTTCAGGATAAACCACATCCACAGATCTCTGCAAACACTTCTCAGATCTACTCTAGGGTAGCTATAAGCATGAGCAGATCCCGTTGTTGGTTGGGGGTGGTAAAGGTCACCATTAACACAGAAAATAATTTAGTATAGCTTGGGATAAAAATTACAGATTATACATTTATCAGATGGATATAAGAGGGTATTGGTCATCCCTAATCAAATGAGCTAGATCTGCCACTCCCCATAAGAGGTCAACATAATTACTTACGTAAGCAAGAAACCAACCTTCGTTTCCAAGGAATAATATTCTCGCCACAGACTGATGTCCTTGCTATATGTTGAGAGTGCAGATTCAAATAACTTCCGAGCATTCGCAAGACTATCTTTATCACCAGTTGAAATCTCCAGGTCAATGCAGTGTTTGTATATGGCCAGTCCCGGGTGAGGTAAACCAATGAGGCTGTAGATTAAAAGATAAAACATTTGTCATCCACAGTAATGCAAAGGAGTTTGTCCGTCCATGCTGACTAGTGAGATATTGGATCGGGTAAACAATCAGCCCAACATACCGCTTGTAGAAGTCTCTGGCTTGCCAAATTCCATTCTTCTGATGAATGAAGTCCACAAGCATTGCAGGAAGAGAAAAACCATTATCTGTACCACCGTCCTTTGCCAGTGAAACGAGGGAAAGGTCCAGCAACTTGCCAGAATACTTTTTGTCATTTGCAAAGAGATCGAGAGCCTACAAAATAATCATGTGATGAAAAATTAATTGATTGAGAGAAGCAACGCAAATTAATTGTATAAAGACTTACAAAACAATAATCTATGAGTTCATGTAATCTACATGTTTAGGTCTACAGCTGATGGGAAACTGAAGGAAAATAGTTGGTGAGGAAAGCATCAGAATCAGGATCGATGAAAATTGGGAGATGGCGGCATTAATTGATGGCGTGCTAGATCAGCACAGATGGGCAAACACCATCTTGCAAGTACAGAAATTGGCCAGATAACCTAATTTACTGATCACGAAATATGGAAATACTCCAAGTCTCCAACAGATTGAATACACCCCATGTCTCACGGGGTCAACCATAAGCCTATCTTTTAAATTATTGGACATGTAATCAAGTGGACATTTCACAAGACCGCAATCTCACAATGGTAAAATCCAGAAATTGCAAGCTATAAATAACTTCAGACACCAATCCTATGGATCTCCTTCTAACTCTCTTGTAACCGTGTTTCTTCCAGAATAAATAATTACTATAAAGACATATAGTATACTGACAATCCTGACATCGACACATAAGTTATAAGCATTCAAACAAGATTGTGTATGTCTCATGAGTCATGACTATGTCAGTTTACAATTTAGTTTGTCACAACTAAAGTAAGCAGCAACCCTTAAGGCATGACCTGTGGAAATGATTTTGCAAACAGTTACAGTTGCGAATTTCACATTTTTCATGAAATTAAGAACTAAGGCTTATGAATTCATATTGCATACATTTACAATCAAGGCAAGTGCACAAATATGAATAGCTACATACCATGACCCACAAGCTCTCAACATCTGAAACTGCTACCTTTTTAACCATCTTTTTCAACAGATCAAAAGTTGATGAAAGGTCTGCCTTAGCAGGGCCCGCAGAATTAGCAATATGCTTCATCTGTTCAGTGGCCCTCAAGATCCATAGCTCTTTTGCATTTGAAAATCTGCCCTCACAAAATTTCTCTGCTAGCTTCATTGCTTCGTCAAATTTTCCTATTTGCAGGTACAACTTTATGTTCTGACAAGCAAGATCTTCATTAAGACAACCCTTGTCTTCAGCTTTACTGAAGACCTGCAATAGATGAGAAATATACTCTTCTGCAGGACCTGAAGTAGGGAGTAACCCAGAATTTTGCACTTCCTCCCCTTTTGGAATAATAACATCCATCAAGAACTTGATGTACATGTTAAACATCACAACTGATGGCGCAATTTGTATAGCTTCTTCATATACCTAAACAGGGGAAAAATTAGCACGAAACAATTTCATGAAGAATAAGGTATAGTCGCTTTTTGCTAAGACAACTAACCAAAGCAAATAACATATGCAGCAGGCAAACTCAGAACAGAAAACTTCCATGAGCAAAGATTCAAGTGGCCTAGATAAGAACTTATACCTCGACAACATCATCCACTAGAGATTGCCCAGTTTCCAAATTAATATCTGGGATAGTCTGTAGGTCACCTATTTTACGTCGTGCAAACCAGTCCCAATATTCAGGGTCATTCGAGAAATCTCTCCTCATTTCTGTTAGTATCTCCCTTTGCAATTCTTCTGAATGCGCTAAATCTGTTGCTTCTACTATCTCAAGAAACCTTTTTCTAATACTTAAACTAGAAGGCAGAGCATCCATTGCACCTTTATATACAGTATGCAGAATGTTGAAACCATGTTCCCTAAAGAAATCCAGTTTCTTATTTGCATGTTCATCCTGATCATTCAACACATTACTATCCTTTTTCTCTTCAAGGGACATGAACAAATCTTCGTTCTCATCCTGCCACTGCTTCTCCTCAGCATCTTTATTGTCGCGGACCAGAGTTCCAACATCCTCCCCTAAAATAACTTTGCGCATTTTTAACTTGTTAAGAAATGTAAGTTCCATACGTAGATACTCCACCCACAGATCTTCTGAAGTTGGGCATGCTCGAAGACCACTTTGCATGATAGCTCTTGCAGCTGCAGCATTTAAGTTATGGTCAAATTCCCAAGCAGCAGCATAAATCCACACTGCAGGTACTTTGGGATGGAATCTCATCACCTGTGCCAAGGCCTGTAACCAACATTAAAAGAATTGAACTCCAGAAATCAATATGTTGTGTTAGTTGAAACAATTTACAAAGCATTACAAAGTGGTAAAAAACAGAAAGTAAAAGAAGAAATTACATTGCTGATGGATCTAGCTTCTCTGTCAGACTTAAATTTAAGCATTACGAAAAGTCGAATGAAAACACACATCCCTTGTATCATCAAATAGATAAACCCCATAGCCAGGCAAAGAAGCTTTCATTTATGAATAAGAGGAGCTCAAATCATGAATAGCCTTACTGAACACATTCATATGGTGTCCAACAGCAAAACCATGACAATGTCCAATATTAACAGTTCCTCTGAGTTCCATAAAAGTGTAGTAATTTTATTTTTAGGTATTAACCTAATCATTTTTTTTTTCATTTGCAATACTGTGGTTTGCTTGATGGACAAAAGTACCATATAGATTGTAGACTATTAACTTCAAGCAAAATCTTGAGGTGCATGGTTTTACTGATATACAATACTTTGGCCAATATCAACGGTATAATCATACAAATTGTGGTGTGAACTTAGTGCAATCAATCAGACAAATGCCATCAGGGTTACAGAGACAAAGTCAAGTAACTGGATCAGGCACTCACTAATTAACTCTAAAGAAAGCATTTTCTGCAACCCTCCAACCCAGAAACAAAGAATGTTGCTGCTCCAGAAATTTTATCTTGTGGAGAATTGGATCCCCATACCCCCCTCTGCTCCACATTCAAATAGAGTGTCACCAGACCAGACCCTCTCAAGAGCCAGTAGGGCCAGTACTTTACAAGACCTCTATGGCTCTATCCTTGGCTATGTCTAAAGCCTCTTCTTTCCCTAGTCTCCCTCTCTGCCTTCCCAGCTCCGACGATGTAAGCCCAATGAGGGAGCTCAAGCAATCCAAGATTCTAAACTACTGAAGCAGCAAAAAGGAAAAGGAAAAAAAAGGTCGAAACGGGCCTGAGTATCCAAAAATACTCTGCTTGGTAACTGTCAATATGAACAAGTAATGTTTATAGATGACCTTTGAACCCTGTATATCTTCCAATACCACTATGCTGGGAAATAGAACTCTAGACAAGGCCAAGAACACCAGGTTTATATCACTGTTATCCATCAATAAGCAACCAAACTAGTTCTCTTTCGCTTCCCCATTTGCTGAACAATAGCACTAGATGTGTACTCATGACCCCTACACACCTATAATATTAGCAACTAAAAGCCATTGTATCGTAACACTACTATCTGTAAATACCAAACTGTTATCTCAATGTCTCCCCCCTCTATTTTGCTATCATCTGATTCCTCATAGTCAAGCTTGCGTAAATATCAAAATAAAGAAAAGTTTATTACAAATCACAAAGCAAATCAAAAATGGTTCTCCCTAGTGAAAGCAAGCTGCACTGAGGTACATATGCACATTGCCCCCAAAATACTTTACATTCCAAAAAAAAATTCTGAACGTTTCATGTTCCATAACTCTAGCAGCTTCTCAAAGTGATAATTTACCATTAACTCCATCGTACGCCTTTCTCCTACAATCCTACATTACCTTCGAACCCATCAAACCATTGCTCTATAAAATTCAAGCAAAAAGTTGAATTCCATATACCATAACAGCAAACCACTGAGCAGTAACCAGGTCTTATGGTGACCTTTCATGAAGGTGAGGGTGACTACTAATTCGTTTAGGGATGAATTTAATAAAAATAATCACTGAATGAATCGGTCACCAGAATAACTGTCACGTAAGATACTGATCATAAATTTCTGCTGATTACTCTCATAATATAGTGAAAAGGTTGAACATTTACCTTCTTCATCCTGCCATTCTTTCTCTCCTTGCAAAACTCGAGATACTGAAACCAGAGCTCAAGGTCCCCCTTAAAGCGACTCGTAGCAATCCTATAAATGTCAATAATACGACGAACACCAGCAAAATCAGACAAAGATTTCTTCATCTTCTTGTTGCCTTGGGCCTTGAGGTCGCGAGAAACCGCCTTCCTCCTGAGAAGCCGAAGTCTATCGAGCTGCTTCTCGTAATCAATGTACTCCAAAAAGTCCTGCTTCAATGGGCTAGGCCTCTTGAGGCGGTACTCGAATTTCCGGCGGGTTTTGACAATTTCGGCAATCTCTCTCCGATCGAATAGACCTCTGCGCTCGAGGTCGTCGAGCTCCGGCGCCATTCGCTCTAGTCTGTACTGCACCACGTCCGCCATTGCAGAGTTAGGGTTAGGGTTTTAGGATTAGGGTTTTTGCGAAGGAGAAAGTAGACAACTAAGACAAGTGATGAAGATGATTGTTTCGCACCAATAATTATGATTCTTTTTTTTTTCCCCCCGTTTTCTCGCTCTGCCTTTCTCTGAGGTTTTGGGCTGAGGTACGATTTGGGCCCATGATAGGAAACATGTATATAGCCATATAGGTACCGAACTAACCAACTACCCATAGTGCTGGCAAAAATCCGGATTCGGGTAAATCCGGGTCGGACAAATTCGGACAATGTCAAATTTTGGACTAGAAATTCATGTTCCGACTCAGTTTTATTTCGAGTCAAATTGGGTCGGACAAATCGGACGAAGCTAAAATCGAGTTCGGACAATAGAAAAAAGAGAAATTTTATGACTGAATATTCGATCAATTCGGTCAATATAAAAATTCGGACGAAAAATCTATGTCCAGACCCGGTTTTTCTGGGTCGGACAATTCGGATAATCCGGGTCGGACAAAATTTTGCCAATAACTGTTGTTGATTAAAATACTGGTTTGGTTCTGTTTGGTAAAAGAGTTGTTTGGGTAACGAACAATTGTTGTTCACTAATGACTTGGATTAAAATACTGGTTTGGTTCTGTTTGGTAAAAGACCTGTTTGGGTAACGAACAACTGTTGTTGATTAGTGAATAACTAAAAGCAATTAAGATAGTTGTTTGTAAATGATGTGTTCAATAAAATTAGGTATTAGAGAAGTTGAAAAATGTTAAATGACCAAAAAAGACATCTAGACACATCACAAAGCGAGATCATACTAAATAGTTCAAGAATGTTGGAGGAAAGTGATGTAAGGTATAGAAACAATGAAACTCGATTTGGATATTGCTAAGAGTTGTGAACTAAACTCAATTTCCTTAAAAACTATTTACTATACCATAAATGTTCAAAGGGATAAAACTTAACACTTAACGCACTCAAGACAAATGGTTTCTCATTTGAATCACTCTAGTATAGTTGCAGTCTAGAAGAGTGAGAAGATGTGACTATCGAATGGTCTCTTAAATGGTTGAGAATGTCTCCAATTTATAGGAGACTTCTCTCCTCTTCATACCCTTGGTCAAAGTACTTAATTAGGGTCCTTAATGTAGAATCATGACCTTGACTAACTTAATTGACCAAGTGGTGTAATGGTAATGTAGCTGTTGGAGAGTAATATCGGATATAAAAACGATATTGAAACTTAATGCATAAAGATTATGTAGCCGTTGGCATTAAAACTGCGTTCTGGCATTCAACACGGTTCGTGTTGCCTCAACACAACCTGTGTTCAATCAAGACCTAATTTTCTAATGTTCTGGAGATCAACACGACCCATGCTGGTCTCATATATGCCCGCGTTGATCATATTCTCTGTGTTTATCTTGTATACAACTCTTATACTTGTACCACATGATTTCTCATACTATATAATCTTCTTATACTCTTAAAATAATCCAAACAGGGACAATTTTTTGAACAATTCCTCTCATATCTTCAGTATATCATTGCAAAATTTTCCACCTATGTCATCTTCATGATTATGAATATCATTTTAGATTTCTCATCTATAAAACAAACATTAATTAATATTACACTCATATATATATTTTCTCGAATCAAACCGTAGTAAAGTACATGTTTTATTAATTCATCACAACACGCTCAATATAAAATACTTTGATACACAGATTTACAGTAGAATGATACAAACTTACAGTACCATGATTCGATCACTTCAATATCTATAATATTATGGTGTTGTTCTTTTATGCGGTATGACGCGGTATGGTGTAGTGAAATTGTAGCGGGTTGCGGTGTAATTGTGGTGCGTTATTGGTATATTGTGGTGAATTTTTGTATATATATATATATAAATATTATATTTGTAATTGTGAAAAAGTAATTGGAAAAAGTGAGTTGAAATATTGTTTTTTGGATGATAAATATTGTATTGGTAATTGTGAAAAAGTAATTGGAAAAAGTAATTTGTGGTGAGTTGTGGCCTCATTCTTTAGTGCGTTGCGTTTGCGTTGTGTTGCGTTTGTGTTTGGATAAGTTGCGTTTGGGTTGCGTTGGGTTGCGGTAGAAATTAATAAGAAGGTGACTAGAGGTGAATAGTAAATTGTGATAAGTTGCGTTCTCTTGCGTTTGCCATGCATTAAGTTTTATTGATTTTGTGTTGCGTTTGGGTGCGTTAACGCACAAAAGAACGGGGCATAAATTGTGGTAGAATGGTATTTTGTGGTGGGTTGTGGCAAACTGCGGTATTCTGTGGTACCGCAGTTTGCCAACCGCAGAAAAGAACAAGGCCTACATATACCTTGTGTAAAATTATTCCTTTATCCATAATTTTTAAAACTTACAAAAAGGTTCCTAAAATATAACCATCGATGAAGTTCATTCGATTACGATGTCGTTTGTAATTGTTGGCATAACCAAGGTATTCCGAGTTTTATTTATAATCTATTCTATTAAATATATTAAAACAAAATAAAACAAACATGAAATCGCCACGTGTCACACATATAAAAAAAATTTATTAAAAATTCAATTATTATACATCATTATTGTTGTATAATTATAACCCCTATCAGTTTTTATTTCCTTTTTACATAAGCAATAATAATATAAAAAAACTGCCAAAAACTATTGTAACTGATACAATATTAAGTTGTAACAGAACCCTATCTCATAAATGCCTCGCAGAATACTAATACCAACAACAGTCCAAACTTACATTAAAATTATATCAGTTTGTGACCTATGGACTGCCACTACCTACTAACTGCAAATAACAAGAGAAAACACTAGTCAAAACTCAAACTCAAATGTCAAGGATACTTTTTATTATCATAATAAATAACAAATAATAAATAATAAAATAAATAACTCCAATGTTCAAAAGTCCACGCAAATTTCATGAATAATTTTTTATTTTAGGTAAGTTAATGCACTCAATTTTTGTTTCATCTTCTACCTCATTTTTAATTTATTTTAATATTAATAGTATATTTTTATATATCCCTATGAAACATTACGTTTAAATTTTAATACTGGCATAGGAGAACAAAGACAATTTTATATCTTATAATCTTCATTTTCAAGCCCAAAATCAACATACAATAGAAGAAACTCTCAAAAACAAATTGTTCTACTGTCAAAGTTATAAACATAAAGTTATAAACATATCATTTCTATCTACTAGGTTACCTATGTATTAACTTTAATAAAATATACTACTCAAAAATATCAAATTTATGTTTATCAAAACTCATGTTTACTTTTATAGATTGTACCAATTCAACGCTGATTTTGAGAATGAGAAATATCTTAAATTACTATTTGTGGCTTAGTATCATGATGTATGTAGATTAATATATCCATATGTATTCCCTAAAAAAACATCTGTATTAATATGATGAAAAGGTTTATGATATAATAATCACTTTATTGCAGTGCAATCATCAAAATGGTAATATTTGAAACAATAGCAAGAAAAAACAACAATACTTAAGAGGACAACAACAACAACGAATTGAACATCAAGCACAACGCAATAAAATGAAAACTACAATTCCATGAAAGAAACTCGATTACATATAATTTTCTATTTTGGATCATGGATATTAAAATGTGTTTTAGTACAACAAACTTTTTGTTTACGGAACATATCTAAGATGTATTTGACAAAATAAAAAATGAAAACCTTTTTGGAAATTTCGTATCACTCATTCAACCAAACAACGAATTCAAAAGGGAAATACACTTTAAATAAAAAAACACAAACCGACCAATAAGACAAATTAACTTATGCATCGCATGGGTACAAACACTAGTTGATAACTAATAATATCAAAAAGTTGGTATAAAAATTGTAATAATTATTAATTTCATAAAAAACAAGACACATAAACTGTGTCTTCCCTAAGACTCGTATCATTGTCCTAAAATTAATACTTAATTATTATCATTTTTAACCCCAATTATTTTGACAGTTACTATTGATTATTTATTAAAAAACTTGGAATGTGTTGGTTATGCCAACAATTAAAATTAACACCATTACAAATGACCCCCTACGTTAGACATATTTTAGACATTTTTTGTAAATTTTAAAAAATATAAATAAAAGTATGATTTTATACAATTTGTATGTATTATCATAGCTATAGAAGTCAATCATGTATTTTTTTTTCAATTTAATTGATAAATATATAAGTTTTATACAAAGACAAGACACTTAATATATATCTTGCCCCAAAATATTTTTCATTTTCTTTAATTTTATAAGGAGCAAGACGCAGTAAATAGTGTCTTGCCCTAAAGCACATATCACCACTAAAAAAAACTACAGGACGTGGGAGCACGTCATATATACTTCTATTACCTAAAAGAAAAATGGGAGTTTGCTTTTGTTGAGCTGCCTACTTGCTATTTGTTGTGTGTTTGCCTGCTTAAGATTTTTTTTCTTCTTTTTTTGTTCCGACGTTTCTTTTGCTGCTTTGAGCCTCCGCTTCCATTGCAATATGTATTATATGCTCCTGGAGCATGTGCTCCGGATCCTACGTGGCATATGACATTGTTCATCCATAAAAGAGTCTTTGTTCACTCATAACCAGATAGGATAGTTCACTAAATATGTTGAGATTGTTCACCATGTATATCGAGATTGTTCACTAAATATGTTACAATTACTCATCATGTAACTAGTGGTTGTTCATTGAAAATATTTCTATTGTTCACCATGTCATTATTTACTAATTCATTGTTTAGCCATTCACTCCTGCAAGTTCAAGTACATGTTATTCGATAAGTTCCAATGATAGACATTTTGTCTCATAAGAAGATTATATATTATAAATTGATTTCATGAGTGAACGATCTTAATCTTTCAAGTGAACAAACAAGTTATGATGAACAATCTAGATTTTTCTTAGAGTAAACTATGTGGAACAAGTTCAGTAAACAATATAGTTGAAGTAAATGAATAACGCAGTTGACGTAAGTGAACAATGCACTTGAACTGAATGAACAATCACATTAATGTCAGTGAACAATTCAACTCAATTTAGTGAACAACGTATGATGAACAATGATGTTATCTTCAGTGAACAATTCAGTTTAAATGACGTTGGTAACCGACAAGAATTCGCTTGTTTTTATAAAAAAATCGATACATGGCTGTATGTCATCTCTTGGAAAGACGGTCTTCAGGGAGCATACAATAATTTGCACTTCCATTGACCCCATGGCAACTTTGTCTTTCTACTGCCAAGTCCATGTCCATATTATGTCATTATGTGCCTCTACTTTTAGTTTTAAGTTTTTTTTTCTTTAATTCTCTCTCTATGTTTTCTCTAAAATCATTTTCTTCTTCTAATTATAAGTAGGTTAAATAATTAGACTAAACTAAATTTTTAAACTAAAAGTTTTTTGATAAATACACATAAAATTTGTACAACTAATTTTAAATTATCCACTTTATAATAATCTATATAATGTGAAATTATTCTTAAATTCGTAATTAATATATACCTACGATCCTTGTTCTTTTATACGGCTGGCTGCGATATGGCACGGTGCGGTGTGGTGAAATTATGGTGGGTTGTATAAAGTTGTGGTGAGTTTTGGTTTTAATAATAATTAATGTATTGGTAAATGTGAAATTGTAATTGAAAAAAGTAGATTGTGGTGGGTTGTGGAAAGTTGTGGTGTGTTTTGGTTTTAATAATTATTAATATATTGGTAAATGTGAAATTGTAATTGGAAAAAATAAATTGTGGTGGGTTGTGGTAGATTTGGTGGATTGTGGTGGGTTGTGTCGAATTATGGTGCAATGTGGTACCGCAGTTAGACAACTACATAAAAGAACAGGACCTTAAAAGAAATCTAAATTTTACCAAATAATTTAATTGACCCGTGCCTTGCACGGGCCTTCCGAACTAGAATTTTATAAAAGTGACAATAACATATTAGATATCTAAAATAAAATTGCATGTTATTTTATTGGTGTAGTAATTAATAATTTTCTTTTTATGTTGAAGAAGATAGTTTGCATTGGTCTTCATAGTCTTGAATGCGATTGCCAAATAATGTAATTCGAAAACGTTTGCTCCTACATTAATTTACGCAATTCTCTAAGCCAAATACAATAAGGTGAATAATTTATATTTTTAGCAATTAAATAATTGTAAGTATATATATTATAATAATTAATAAAAACTGAATATATAGTAAGTTAAAAAAATAAAGAGCATAAATAGTGTAAGGTATGTATATATGGTGTATTACTCATTAATTTCCTTACCAAATATCCTCAAGTTCAAGGACTAAAAACCGGACAATATATTCAGTATAGTTTAAAAAACATGATAAGTTACTTAATTATTGGGAAAATTTGTTGGTTACATGTAATATATTTTATAGAAGATGGATGATTACCTGTTAATATAGTGTTATTTTGTACCCGTTCCTCGAGCTTGTCAGACCCAATTAAATCAAATATGTGTCTAGGTATTTGGATCAAGTCTCCACTAATTTCCTTGATTGTTGTATTTCCAAAAAACTGTATCATAATTTTGCTATGGCTAACAACTCGGAAGTCATGTCTGTTAGGCTTGACAGCAAACTTTTCTATGGTGTAGATTCTACCTTCTTTAAGACGATTATTGAAACGGGTGGTAAAAATAGCTCTGATGCATGGATGAATGTATGAACCCTAAAAAAACACAATAAGAGGCCAATTAGTAGTGAAGAAATGAACCCTAAAACTTTTTATTAATTCGAATTGAGTAAAGTATATACATTTTCATCGATGAGGACCATATCTTTACTTAAAAATGTATCATCCCTCACATTATAAGAATTCCATAATCTTGAGACCCTCACATTGATTTTCCAATCATCCTTTTCCGGTGTGAGTTGATGTAAAAATGAGTAAATCATTTTGATTGTGTTTGAGTGGTTGATACGTTTTAGAATTATCGTAATCACTATCACTATTTATGCTGAAAAATGGATATTAGATACACAACCTCACCAAGGCTTTTATAGGCACATTTTGGATTTTTAAAAGTTGTGTAATTAATTAAAAATTAATTAAGTATTTGAATGTTGTGAGCAATATTATGTGAGTAATATTATATGAAAATTTTATTTTTTAATAATCTATGTCTATGTAATATATAAAGCCAAAGGGGTTTATGGTGCGCAAATTTCACTTTCCCATTTTACCCTTTGCCATTGATAAATTATAAGGATAGAATAGTAATTACAATGTTTTTTATTTGCACCAAAATAATTATTAAAGAAATTGTTACAATCAATATTTGAACCTCTAATGCAAAGGAAAATCCTCCAATTTCTATACCAATAGACCACCATATTTTAAGTTAGTATTTTTTTTTATATATGTTTTCTATTTCCCTCTATCACATTGGAACCTTCATTTACTTCATTTTATTTTTTTGGGTTTCTATTCACCCTAATTTACATTATATTATTATTTTTTTAATTTTTTTAGGTTCCTATGTTGTTATCTTACATTATTTTATTTTTTGATGTTTTGTGCAAAGTATAATATTAACTTTAATCGTCTTTGTTTCTTTAGAAAAGATTCAATTTCATTTAAAGATTGTCATTACATATCAAAGTTGGAGTATTACTGATAATCTTTTCGTTCCTTTGTTTTATTATGTTGTCTTATAAGACAAGATTCTTATTTAACTAAGAAATATTTGCTTTATCATAACTTTATTCTAAGTTGCATAATTGCACTCATTTAACAATCAGTAAATCCAATGTGACAAATAAATAATAGAAACATAATGATCTGTTAAGGTATTCGATAATATTTGCCACATAGAAATTAAAATCATATAAATGTAAAATTAAAAAAAAAACTTATCACGAGGAAGATCATATCTATAATGCATAATTGTTCATATTGAGAGTAAACGAACAATAATGAATAATATTGCTTCCGCCTCACACTCTCACTATATTTTTATTGTGAATATATTCACTCCAACTTATTTTGACTAAGCTTATTACAAGTTAAACTTATCTAAACTTATTATATTGAACCAACTTAAACTTAGCGGTTTGATCTTATTTGAATTCATTTGAAAAAGTTGTTTTTGAAAATTTATCTTGAACTTATTTAACTTATTTTTTAAACAACTGAAAGGAAGATAACTTTAACTGCACTGACTCGCCAATATCCATCATGAGCCAAAGTCGAATTATTATTGAGGATTTTTATTTTTAAGTAAAACAAGTTTTGATTCGCACGCGTGCATCGATTTTTAAATTTATTTGTTCGTGTCTGTACATGTACAGACACAAAATAAATAAATTTGAAAATCGATGCACGCAATGCGGGCGAATCAAAACTTGTAAGTAATAGTGTTAGTGGCCGTTTGGTAGCATTTCAAAAGCCATTTAGAAGCACTTGAAAATATTGCAATGAAATAAATTGGTAATTAAATAAAGTGATATAACCGTTTTGTTTATCTTCAAAAGCAGGCTTTTACTTGTTCCAAAAAGGTAGGGTAATTTCCAGCTTTAGGGAATTACGGTAGTTATGATAATTCCCACGATAATCACCGTACATTTGTCATGATTTAATCTGATACGTGGGTTTTATTTATTTTTAAAAATATAAAATTTCAATTTTTAAAATTGGAAAAATTATATATAATTAATTAAAATTTGTATTTTTTAGGATGTGTTTGGTACTGGACTGTAACTACGAAGTAGGAAGGAAATGTAGAGGAAATCTTTCCCCGGACACAACCCAAAAGCACTGCTGCACGATCTCCAAAGTATACCGGTGACCATCTTTCCCGGTGAAAGGTCGCTGGGGTCGCACTCACCAGGAAATCAATTTTGACACAGTCCCGCCACCGGCCAGTCCATCTACGCTGCTGCCTCACCACCGTCTTGTCCGTTTACGTCGCCGCCCTCGCCACCGTCAAAAGCATCTGTTTCCATGACCGATAACGGTAACCTCCGCCATTGATTATAACCTTGGCCGGTGTTGGATTGGGCTTGTCGGCGGTCGGTGGCAACTATTCATACGGTTCATCTTGCTCTGAATTTGAGTTGAATGGTGGTAAGATTGAAGGATTTTTGTGTACTAGGAACTGACCAGATGAAAATGTATTGAATACAGTAGTATGATTTGACAACTGGATGTTTTTGAAGTCAAATTCGTGCTCTGAATTCGAGTTGGATGTAATGATATATGGTAGAATCACAAAATCTTACCACCAATCAACTCAAATCTATTTCCTAGTGAGTGCGACTCTGACAACCTTTCGTCGGAAAAAATGGTCGCTGGTAAACTTTGGAGATCGGTGCAGCAGTGCTTTTGGGTTTTGTCCAGGGAAAGATTTCATTTACAATTCCTTCCTATTTTAACAAACACTTCCCAAAAAATATATTTTTTAATTACTTATACATAATTTGTACGGAGTATAATTTAAAAAACTTAAAATTTATATTTTTAAAAAATAAATAAAATCGACGTATCAGATTCAATCACGCCAAATGTACAGTAAATATCGTGGGAATTACCATACTCACCATAATTCCCGAAACCTGCAAATCGCTATACATGTTTCCATACTCATACAATATTATAGTATTTTCCATGATGAATATCACAATAGTAATCTCTTATACTAGAGCATTGTATATATTAATTAGTAAAATTAATGTTCAAAATCTTTAAAATTTGACGGATATTATTGTATTTTCCATGATCGATCGTTTGACTGTTTTTAATTTAATTAAGCATTCAAGAGTAGGAAAAATTTAGCGCTGGAAAAAAATCAGGTTATGGTCAAATCCGAGTTGGTGAGTCTTAAAATTCGGATAAGAAATTGATGTCCGAGCTCGATTTTCTAGAGTTAGACGTTAGACCGGGTTAGACAATTCGGGCGGTCCTATTTTTGGGTTGAAATCAGGTATGGGCAATAAAAAAGGATGGAATATTATGTCCGAATATTCGATAAAAATTCAGACAAAAAATTATGTTTAGACTCAATTTTTTTGTGTTAGACAATTCGAATATTTGGAATCGAACAAAATTTTGACCGCCTTAGAAAAAGTAAATAAAAACATGGAATTTATTATGTGCTCTCGGAGCATGTGCTCCAAATTTTACAATTGTTCACTCATATATATTAGGTTGTTCACCTTGATAATTATGGTTGTTCATTCTGATTATTATTACGATTGTTCACCCGTAAATATATAGAGCACAAACTCCGGGTACATCTAGTATACATTGATAAAAACATGAAGAATGGGGGAAGAGGCAAGTACGTGGTCCGAGTCAAGTCATTTGCCAGTTGCTAAACAGATTTCTTCAGTAACGAAAATTTCAAACTTCTTCCGAAGAAAAATTATACGTAGCTACCTCAAAAACAAGAAGAAGTAAAACACAAAAATAACAGCTACTTGCTTCCCTAGTCTATAACTATATTAAAAGAGAGAGTTTCCTCTCCGATTTTGTTGAGTTGCTTGATGTGTTTTGCAGCCTATGTGGCAGCTTGCATTTGTGTTTAGATTCACACTCAATTTTACGCTTTTGCCCATTTAGTCTAAAATCATCAGCCCACCGCCATTTTATGTACTCTATACTAAAAGGGCACTGTGCTTTGGTGTGTGCCTGTTAAAATGTATTTACACAATAAATTACATTTCTGCCCTCCACTCATTTTTCATGGTTCTCCCATCAGTGAAAATGACGGACTTGGAGCCATCATTGACGATCGTCACTTTGAAGCTTTGCCGAAACTCCTAAACCCAAGAATGGAGGACATTTTAAATCAAACAATTTAAAATAACAAAATCAAATATCAACACATTAACATAGGAAGTTACTCCCTCCGTTCTTTTTTACCTGTCATTTACAGTTTTCAGTGCCAATTTTTAATCAATAATTTCTAATATAAAACTTTTATAGAAAAATAAAATATTATACTTTTTTAATAGTATTTTTTATTATGAATCTAATGATATTAATTTTGTATGATGAATCATTATACAAATTAAGATATTAACGGTCAAAGTTTTTGCCACAACTTCCTAGGCGACAGATAAAACAAAACGGAGGTAGTATAAAATTAGACTCTCAAATCATGACAACAACAAATTGAAAATTTATGGAACCCATAAAATAACCTTAATCTAATTTTATATGGCTCTGATTTCCCAATAATAACTGAATGTGTACAAATTAAAGATTTAATTAATGAAGAAGGCGAACTAAAAAAGATGAGATTAATGTCTAAATATAAATCTAAAACTGTACTTCGTTCTCGAATTTATGCCCGAATCGCTTTGAATGATGGTCTTGTTGATTTGGCATTAAAGAAAGAGGACAGTGAGAAAGTAAGACGGAGATTTAGAGAGATAAAGAAAGATCAGATAATAGGGGTTGGATGTGGTGTATTTGATTTGCTAATTTGTTTGATTTGTGGTTAATCTGGGCAGGGGCTGAAGGATTAGAGAGCAAAAAGAATAAAAGGGGGAGTTAGAGAGAGAAAGGGAAGAAGGAGAAATGAGGTTCATTTTGGATTTCAGATACGAGAGAGAAGGGAAGAAGGAGATAATCAACAAATTCAGCAAAAAATTATTATAAAATTATTTATATGGTTAAAAATTAGTTACCAAGGATGAAACATACATATCTAAAATTGGTAAAAGTTACATTTTTGATGTAAACTAACAAATAATTAGGGATACAAAATTAGTTAAATAAATAATAGACACAAAGGTAGTATAATAAAACATTTTTAAAATAAAATTTTTCAATGAAATATTAATTAGAAACTCAACTACGCTGTGTTCTTTTATACGACTTGTTGCGGTTGGTTGCGGTGGGAAGAAATGTGGTGGATTGTGATGGGTTGGGAAATGTTGTGGTGAGTGATAGAAAGATAAATTAAATTGAAAAAGTAGATTGTGGTGGAAGATGGAAAGTTGTGGTACAGTGTGGAACCACAACCAACCAGCCGCATTAAAGAATGAGGCCTAATTTGTTCATCCTAATTTTTTATATAACACTAAGTTATTTTCTTTTTATCGACGATAATTTGTAGTGAGGTCAAATTATTGTAAAGTACTTAAAATATCTATGTATAATCCCTACACATAACAAATGAAAAATTAAATTATCTAAAGTTTTATTTATTTAATAGGAATCAAATTGATATAGTAATTATCCGAAATGTAAAAGTTGTAAGGAAAATAGAAGAAAAATAATTAGTTATAATGACAAAAGAATTAGGATGAAAGGAGTATTACACTTGTAAAATTAAAATAAATGACAAATAAGTTTAAAAGACAATAAAATTACGTGTGATAGATAAAAATGAACAGGATCAAAGGTCCGTTCAAAGGACAGGCATTATCACCGGTGGTTATATAATATTCGAGTATTGTACATGCAAAACAATTCTCGGAAACAAGCCTTTACCCTTCTATCTCTTTTCTAGTACTCCTTCCATTATTTTTTATCTGTCATTCACGATTTTTAAGATTTATTTTTAATTAACAATTACTCATATAATATTTTTGTAAAAAAAGACGATATTATACTTTTTCAATAGTATTTTTCATTATGAATTTAATGATATCAATTTTGTTTGGTGAATCATTATACAAATTAAGATATTAACGGTTAAAGTTTTTGATACAATTAACTAGGTGACACTTAAATAAAAATGGAGGTAGTATCGGTTTCCAAAAAAACAGAGGTAGTATCATATTATTATCAATCAATACTACAGTTAGATTTAAAATGTTAAAACCTTAATTATTATTTCATTAGTTACTAAATATTCAGTTCAAGTTTTGATCTATATTGCTTTAAAAAAAACTCTTAAAACATTTGTAAAATTAGACGAGGAGAAAACACTCTCAATTTATTTATTTTTTAAAACACTAGATATAAATATATGTAATCATGCAAAATTAAAGTTTAATTTTTCCTCCTTTTTTTAATTACTTTTATTAATTTTTCTCACATGTTTCTGTCATTATTCTCTATGTGAGAAAGTAAGAAAAAGAAACAAGCAATAAACTTGTGGCCAAGTGAGCCAAAAATGACTATAACTTTAGCATATATATGTATATATTTGTGCACACAAACAAAAGAAAGATGTAAGGGATAAGGATAGATAATATTAAAAAAACAAATAAAGGATAAGGGAAACTATGGTATTATATTACTTTATAAATCAGAAAAAAGAAAAACAAAGAAAGGCATATTGAACGGTGGCATAATCATAAGAAAAGGTGGGTTTATGAAGAGCGAAAACAAGAGGCCAACGAGGATTATGATGCCTACTACCTTATTTGGTCAATATTTTTATCGTCATTTGCTATTACGATAATTTAGTCATGTTTTTTTAGTGGGTATATAGAAGTTGTGTAAGATTGAGTAGATTTTAGGGGTGCTCATAAATAACCGCTCTGAAAAACTCGATCCGGAAACCCGCTACCCAGTAATTAATTTAGGGTACCCGCCCCAGAAAAATCAATTTTAATCGGGTCGGATACCCGTCCCGGAATATTTTCAGTTAATCGGTTTGGTTGCGGATCGGCCCCTATACGCTTTCGGGTACCCGAATTACCCGAAATTAAATTTAACATTTAGGTCTAGATTTAATTTTTGCCTATCTTTTTCCAATCTCGAGTCCACTATCCAGACCCAAATTTTAATCTGGAAAAAACTCTAATTTATGTTAATGTTGGATGCTCTTACTACACTAAAAGTACCTCCTACAATGACCCCTAAGTCTTTGGTTGCTCATGTGACCACCAACTAGGGAATAATTGCCTCTGGAGATGAAGATCTACCTCAAGGAGGGGCTTCCCATAACAAAACCCTGTACCTTACAGTGCAATGTTCCAACAAGACTATTCAACTAGTTTTGGTTGACAATGGTTCAGCGGTGAATGTGTGCCCTTGGAGAATTGCACAAAAGTTGGGAGTTCAACAATAGCTTATGATCCAGAATGGTGTACAACTCCGAGCTTATGATAACTCCCCTCGGAAATCAATTGGATCTATTATATTGCCTATGACTACTGGCAATGTCACTCGGAATTTAGAGTTTGTGGTGCTAGATATCCCGGCTTCCTTCAATTTGCTTTTAGGGAGACCCTGAGTAGAGTACACCTTACATCAGAAGGTGAAAATGGTGGTTCGAGGCCAAGTAATTACCATATTGGGAGAACCTATCAATGTTGTCTTTACTCCCAAACAGTCAACATTAGAAGTGGAGCATAGTTCAATGGACGAAGAGCTTCACAACTTTGAGATTGTGGCAGTTTTGAGCAAGGACGAAGCTCCGTTTGACTTTGATCCCTACTCAAACTCCAAGGTACATTCTATTATCAAGAAACAAGGTTACTTTCCTGGAATGCTGTTAGGAAAGAACCCGAAGAACAAGATCCCTCGGGTGATCAAGACATTTAAGCAAAAGGGAAGATTCGGCTTAGTGTACAAGCCAACTGAAAAGGAGGTCAGACTTGCAAAAATGGCCATAGCTGAACAAAAGAGGATGGACAATCCTCTAACCTTGTTCCAAACAAAGCCTTATCCACTTACTTTGAATGGGCAATTTGTTAGGGAAGGCGATGACTTCCCTTACTATAGATTCCCTGAACCATTTTACCTTAAGAGTAAAGGAGTTCAAGTCACTGGGTTAGAAATCTTCAATGATTGCTCCAATAACATGGCCACTGTCTTTGTTCCCGCCCGGGACTAGCAGCCACCATTAAAGTAGACTCACCTTGCTAGGAACAACATTTTTTGCGTATTGTTTGGACAAGAAATCGTCCAGGAGAAGTCTGAAGCTGATGTTGTAATTGGTGCGTTATCCAACCCAGGCTTTGACCCAAGCCTTAAGATCGCTGAAGATGGGGGAGCTAAGGCGGTCTCATTGGTTGATGCTGAGGAGAATAGCTTTGTTTTTATCTGTAGGAGAGTATGTTCCTAAGGGCATAGAGTCAGGTCCTAAGGGTCTAGAGTTTGACGAATCTGGTCTTGAGTCTGCTGGCGATGTATTCCTTTCTGCATCCAATAAGATGAACATTTCTGTTTACTCTGATTCTTCTTTCCCCTCTTCCCTGAACATGAGCAACAATTAATCGCTCAAAATATCGCCAAAATAATTCACGTTCGGATTGAGGAAAACAAAAAGATGCCATATTTTTAGATTTTAAAAAATTTTAATTTTAATTTGATTTTAGGGTTTAAAGAAAAGCAATAAAAACCTAGTCAACCAGAGTGCGTTCGTCTAATGGCAGTTGGGGGAAACAAGTCCCAGGCAACAACGCAAAAAACTTGACAGACCTAAAACGTATAAGGTGTCTGTGTACCGCAACTGTACGGGTTTGTGTAGTAATAAAAATACCGTTCTCTCTGAGGGACTTGTGTCCAACTATGCACTAAACTAAATCACTACAAAGGATGCTAGGTCAATCAAGGGGGTAGTGGATAACGGTTCATATAATTAACTAAAAAAGTAGGAAATTAAAGGATTCTAACCGAGTAATTAAAAGTGTTTAGGGGAGTCCACTCTAGTCAATCAATTAACTAATCAACAATCCCAGCGTAAACTGATAAAAGGATAATTCGAAGTCTATAATCTTTCTAGGCCCTTTCACACCAAGCTTTCGATTCGAAGTGAGTTACAGAGATTAAACTAAACAATATTTCTAACTATTTAATCAAATCAAAGATAAAGAACCGATTATAAACGACCCTAGGCAAGAATCATTATTTCTAAATATTTTCTAAACCTAATCGATCTACGTCTTTCCAATTCTAGATTCAAACTTTCGTCATGTTATCAAGAATCTAATACCAAGTAAAAGACGGTTAAACAAATTTTACTATGACAAACAATATACGAAGATCAAACGAATAAAATGATAACTTAACACCGAAACTGTATTAAAAAATCAACCAAACAACATCGATTTTATCCCCCAAACGAAGGGATTTAGCTACTCATTATACTAACTAAGAAAACAATAGTAAAAACTGAATAACGAAGTAGAAAGTAAAAAGTAAAAAGAATTCAAATCGAATGTCCGAGTCGTCGAATTCGATCTCTTCGTGTCACTCGATTCGATCTCCTTCTTCTCCTCTTTTGTTCCTAATCTACTGGAACGACTCCCCGAAAGGAGGAAAATACAAAGGAAACCCTATACTAAACAGTGGAAATAAAACTCTGAATATTCAATTGTGTCTTTAAATGAACGGCAAAGAAGTCCTTTTATAATGCACGATTAGGGCACAAAACGCTGCCAACGCTGCCAGCGTTTTGCACCTAAAAAGCGTTCTCCGTGTCTTGGCACTGGTGGCGTTCTAAAAACGCTGGCAGTACTTTATAATTTCTTCAGCACTCGAACTCCCTGGAAGAGGCGCTGGCAACGTTTTGTTGCTCCGCCCAAAATTGGGTTGATCCTTGGCGATTTAGGTCGTTCTTTTCTTCAACTTTTCTTTTTTTTTCTTTGCATTCTTCTCCCCTTTTAAATTTATTTTCCATGTTTTTAGATGTATTTCTTATATTTCCTGCAAAAAGTACCAATCTCGCAACCAAGTGAAGAAATCACAGTAATTGGTATAAAAATACAGAAATTCGGGTGTAAAAAGCATGAAATAAATGTGATTTGGGCCCTAAAAACACTATATAAAAATCACTTATCAAACCCCCCATGCTTAGCTCTTGCTTGTCCCCAAGCAAGTCAGAATTAAAAACAAGAGGATAAGGGCTCAAATAGGGTAAACAGGACTTAGGAAGAGAGAAGTGACGTGAGTTTTGGATAGGGTTAAAAGAACAAAATTGTAACACCCCCTCAGGCTAACCAATCAGACACATCAATTCATCAAGCAACCACCAAGATCAATATGGAAGAGAACAAAGTCAGTGTAAAATAGATAGAATGAAGTTTTCGAAATTAAGTTGAGAGAACAAGTACTTTAGATGCGAAAAACCGCCAACAGTCTTAAGATGAATGCAAATATGCGCGGTTGGTTATGGACGTAGGCCAGTCAAAAGACCAAATCTCACTTTAGGATAAAAATTGAACGCTCAAACATTCAAATTTGAATGTGTATGAGGGTTTTTCTCATATTCAGACCAAAATAATCAACCTATCATGGGCTTAGTAAGAATCTCGTTCTCCACTGCTAATATGCAAATACACAAGTGACAATCAAGAGGACTTTTTAGGGTTGTAACGAGGCTTATGTCAAGGGAAAGGAGTTGTAATATTGGGGTATGAGGAGTTAAAGGGTCATGCTTGGATAGATTCTCAATAAAGAACTGCTCTCAAACTCACCTTCTTGCTTAATGTAAGCAAGGAACTCACTTTTCTCCCTCTTTGATATTAAACACATCATCTAACTTTACAACTAGGTCAAAAGCTTTCAGAATTTTAAATTGAATCTCCCTAATCACCCTTTTCTCTTTTTTTTTCTCTCTTTTTTTTAATATTTACTACTTCTCTTTTTTTTGGTTGGTGATCAAGGCAGAAGAAAAATGAAAACATAGCTTTGACTTCAATATGATATAAGAACGACATAACCAATCATTGACTAACAAAAGATGGGAAATATAATTTATCCCAATTCAATCAAAATCAAAATTCACACCCCAGCATCTCACTCCATTTATAGCAACATCGAACCAATTTTCGCTTCCGGAATAATGAACTCTCACAACATCCAAGCAAGGCAAAGGGTAGGAATTAATAAAGGTCAAGGCTTGTATTGTCAGGGTTTCATCACAAAAAGAAAGGTAATGAAGGGTTAGGTGGGGCTAAAGAACGGTAATAATATTATTCGGAAGGCTATTTGGCTATGTAGTTTATAGAAAAGAATGCCTCAATCATATTGTCACAATATGCAATGCAAAAATGCAATTTCAAACAAGATGCAAAGCAAGTTCTAGAGGTGCAACCAATGGTGGAGTCACTCAGAAAATAAAATAATTAATAAAAATGATCAATCCATAATTTTAGGCTATGTGGACTCACGGGATGGGGCTCAATCAACTAAACTTAGCCCAAAGATTTGCGGCACGCATATTCGCACTTACTAAGATAGACAAAGCAGTTAAATACAACTTTTCATAACATGACTCAAAATCAGAAGATTTGAAGAAATCGGTTTCAAAAACTTTTAAGTTCTCAACCAAACTTCTCTAGGTAAAGTAAGATAAACTAAAAGTCTGATTGGTTTACAAATCATCACCGAAGGTGTTCCGGGCAGGCTAATCCCAATCCTTTATTTTTTTGGTCTTTTCTAATTTTCTGATTATTTTTTTGGATTTTGGGTAAAGTGAATGCAAAAGAAAGAAAAAGTAAAAGAAAAGAAACTAAGAAAATAAAAGAAAGGAAAGAAAAATCTAGTATGCTCTAACTAATGCAACCTAGGTGAATGCAGGTTTACCTAATCTAAAAAAAAACTAGAAAGAAAAACTCAAACAAACATACTAAAAACCTAAAGACTCAAGATAAAGAAAAAGAAATCAACTAAAACTCACAAAAGGGAAAAAATGAAAACTAAACTAAGGAAAGAAAAATTTGAAAGAAAAACACGAAAATAAAGAAAATAGTATATACACCCCCATGCTTAAACATAGCATTGTCCTTGCGAAGGACATAGGTAAAAGGGGAAAGGTTGTTAACAATGTATAACTAATTCATAACAAACTTATAACCAACTTTAAAACTATCATGACTCCCCCATGCTTACACATTACTTAATTAACATGCAAGATTCAAGATTTCTCATCTTAATTACTCAACTAATTAAGAACAGAGTATAACCAATTTCAGATGTTTCCAAAACAGATACTCAATAAATCCAACTCTAAATCATGTGTGTGAACGACAAAAATACAAACTTTTCAAATTAAACAACCTAAATATACAGGCTAGTATCAAAAACTACTCAAGCAAAGTGCGCACCAAACTATGAGCATGAAAAATGGTGAGGAGGGTAACATATCCAAGTATGAGTTATGCAAAAACACCAAAAAATTGCTCAGGGGTGCCATACATTCCCCAAAAGTGACTATTTGGGACCACATTATTTTTTTTTTACTCGTTGGGGACCAGATTGTTGTCAAAATAGGCTGGTTGGGTATTTTCCGACCAAAATAGTCGGAAACAATAAAAAGACTTAAATACCCCTTGACTTATGTGTGAAAAGTCCAGTTTGCCCCTTTTAGTTGCCTGCTCAATCTGCTAAGTCTCGTTTTCCTTCTTCTTCACTTTCGTAGTTTCATTCTTCTTCTTCTCACTGAACAAATCAACTCAAATTCAAAGATACTATTGAGAACTGGAGAATTGGGAGAACTGGAACTGAAGTTCAAGTTTGTCGATTGAGAGCCGGTTTCAGCCAAGCCATTGTCGATGAAGAATCTTGCAGTGGTAAGCTTCATTAACGCATTGTATTTCATTTTTGGAAATTAGGGCAGATGCTTAATTTCGAATGTTGGGGTTCGTAATTTGACCAAAAATTGTAAGCAAACGGTTTTGTTCAAAAGTTAGGGGTTGACAACACCTCATTATCACACCCAACTAAACAAACCAAAATCGACAACAAAGTCGACATCTAAAAAATAAACCCTAAACCCAATCGATTCATATGAAATCGACAACAAAAAAAGGAACTATCAAACCCTAATTTTTGAATTTTCAGACTAAAACAACCCCACCATTCAATTAAAGGTTGTCGATCTTCACAACAATTGAATGCTGTCAATTTTGAATCCGTTATGCTCAACCTAAAGATATTTATATATATACTTCTCAACATTATAAATTAAAACTAAAACTAAAAATAAAACATAAACATACACACAATTAATTAAACTCAAACTAAAACATACAAACAATACATTACAAGCCCTATTTTCACAAATAAAATTCGAATTCAACATCCAAAATATATTACAATTCATACAAATTAACTAAAACTACTCAATTTTTCAACTTATATGCACTCAACTAAATTAGATCTAAAATTATACTCAACAAAAAATAAACAAGACTACAAATATTCGAAATTTTCGTTTTTCATCATATTTTAATCAAATTCATACAAATATTCAAACTTTTCACAATATTAATCAAATTATAACAGATCTGAAACAAAAATTACCTGTTTTTTTTGTTGAACGACGGTGTTGCTTCTTCTTCGTCGCTCTCGCTCTCGCTTTCTCCTTCTCCTTCGATGATAATGGCGGCACATAGAATGGAACCCAAACTTTTTTTTCCCGTTTTAAACACAATGGGCGTCTGTTTGGGCCTAGAACAGACGCCAAAATGGACCCAAATTAAACCCTCGGCAGTCGAGGTCTGCAACTCACAGGCGGGTATTTTTTTATTTAATTCGCCAAAAATGGCGTCTCTTTGGACTGGAATAGACGCCGTTCCAATTTTGGCGTTTGTTTCCAGTCCAAAGAGACGTCAGTTTTGCAATTTTATTAAAAAAAAATTAAAATTTGACCAAGTACAAACGGAAAAGCAAGGCATTTATTTTACATCACATTGGCGGCTCTTTTCTGAAAACATACGCCATTTTGGTTATTAAACTTTTTTTTTAATTCTGTTTCTATGATTCAGCGTCTGATAGTTTAACAGACGCCAAATCACAGACGCTTATTGGCACCAATTCTACTAGTGGCTAGGGTGTCAATTTCAATTGTTGGCGTATCCAACACGTTCCAAGCTTCATATAATTGATAATTAATAGTATCTGTAAAAAAAATAGGGTTAAAAATGATAATAAGGAGCAAGACACTTAAGCAGTGTCTTGACCCAAGACAAATATCATCACCCTTTGTCCTAATTTATTTGTCACATTTTCAATTTCAACGACTGTCATTCCTTATTTACCCCTAATTAATGAATTTATTTATCACTTTTTATAATTTCAACAACTATCGTTATCAATTAATATAGGGGTAATTTGGGTAAGTTACAAACTTTTCACCTCATTTCCAATATGCATTGGTTTTCCGAATTTAGTTAGAGTGACAAAGAAAATGGAACTTTACTAAGATTGGTGCTATATGTTTTGGGAAAGGAAACAATTTTTGTGTCTTACCTTTCATAAAATTAAAATAGCACCTGTAATGATTTTTTTATACTAATGCTTTATAGATAATATTAATTATTAATTATAAGAGGTTTAGAGTGTTTTTGTTACATCAACAATTACAAATAAGTCTTAATTGAATTAACCCTATCAGTTAGACATGTTATAGACATTTTTTTTATAAATTTGAAGTATATATTATGGATCTGTTGAGGCCCTTGAGGGGGTGAATTTCATAATTAAAATCTACACACTAGGTAAGGACATTAGAGCAAACTTCATTGATTAAACATGATTAGACAAATCCATATGCATAATATTGAAGAACAAATCCATTTTTTATGACTGAAAATTGCATATAAAATTAATATATACTTCAAATTTCATAATATTATGCATATGGATTTGTTTAATCATGTTTAATCATGCTTATTATGGGTTTGTTTAATCATGTTTCTAATCAAGATTTTTACTGTCATGTGTTGCAGAAGGTGTTGTTGAAATTGGATGTGCATGATGAAAAGGGTAAACAGAAAGCTATGAAGATGGTCTCCTCTCTCCCTGGTATGCATTCTAACTTGATTTACTTCTCAATTGTCATTATTAATAGAGGGTTTGGTTAGTAAAAAACTTCGAGGAAATGGTCGATTTTCTTAAGTTGATTAATTTTCCTAGGTTTGGTTATATTCTGACCTTGAGAAAAATTTTACTGGAAGTCCATAATTTGCCACCTTCAGTGTGGAAAATTTCTCTTTAGGGAAGGGTAAGGGAAAATTGGAAAGTGTTCCTCATTTTTCCTAGCATACTTGTCAAACACTCTCTAATATGTATTTTTGAAGGATTGAGTGAATATATTCAAATTTACCTTTTTTTTCAAGGAGTTGATCAAAATTAATCAAACTTTCTCCTACTTGAATATTCAAAATTTTCCTACCCGAAACAACCATAGTTTTTTAGTTCAGAATTTTGACATTGACTAATACGACCAAAAATACGGACGCAACATATCCCTTTATTCTGCTGTCCGAGCTAGATTTGGACCCGATTTGGGATTCGTCTAAATCATCCTACAAACCTCATTCGAACAAAAAAAATTGGATAAAAGACATCAATCTATCCTTTAAATTTTAACTTTGACCAATTTGACCGACCCAAATTTAACTGGAACGTGAATATCTACATGCAACAGGATTAGAATCCATGGCAATTGACATGAAAGAGGGCAAGATGACACTAATAGGTGACATAGACCCCGTAGCAGCCGTGACTAAACTGAGGAAGATTTATCGCGCCGAAATAATCTCGGTTGGGCCTGCAAAAGAGCCAGAGAAGAAGAAGGAAGAGCCCAAAAAGGAGGAGCCCAAGAAAAAAGAGGAGCCCAAAAAGGAGGCCCAAGTGGTACAAGGAATTGATCCAACTAAGGCCCATCAATGTCAGATGATGTACCCTCATATTCAGTATCCATACCCCACACAATACTACTGTGTAAGGAGCGTTGAAGAAGACCCTAATTCTTGTGTTATTTGTTGAGTTATTAGATACATAATTTATTAAGTATAATTTATTCATTTATTTATTTTTGCCAAAATTACTAGGTATGATTCATTAAGGAAGGATTAGGTTTTAGGATCAAGATTGAGGAATCAACCTATTGGTCCAATTCGGGATGTAAAAAGAAGGTATAATGTGTCATATGACTCATATTTATTGTAAAGTAGTTGAATAAGTAAGTCTTTTTTTCCCCTACAGACGTAAAATATCGAAGACATTCTAATTAGAATTAATGATCTAAGCGGAGGAAGAACTCGAAATCCAAAAACTGAATTCATTGCTTTACTTATCTATACACAAAGAAACTTGTAAAGTTATCATGATGTCAAATGAGCTATTATCTCATAGGTAATCATGTTGACATCATATACCCTTCACAGAACTTGTATCATTTTGTTTTATAAATTATAATACATGGTATTCATTTACCATTCATAGAGCAAATAACATTTTGTTCATCACATGCAATTCGTAGAAATGATAACATTTTGTTTTGCAAAGAGAAGATCTTGTTCTTTTCTGTAATTAATACTTACCATCAACATTTAATCTTCATCAACTCAACATAGGTCATGGGCATTGTTCAACCATCATTAACATTGATCAACACTCATTAGTTGTTCAATACTTAATAGTATTATCCAACATCCAGCAACTTTGAACAATATTGGTCATCAACACCATTCAATATTTATCAACACTGATTAATACTAGAGATGAACACTTAGCAAGTGAGCAACATTGTTCAACATCCATCAAAACAAGCCAAATACTTGTCAACAATTTGTTAGGAAAACTGGGATTGATTAAGGTTTTGAGGCGTGATCAGATCACTATCTATAAGAAAAGATTTGCCCCTTATGCAAATTCATTTCTCCAGGATATAACAAAGCTTCCTGGATTGACATATATATAATAAATCCCCCCTGATGAACTTCTGTCTGGATAAGAATAAGGATGATGGCACATACAATGCTTTTGGACATAATGGACAGTTGGCAGTTAATTCTGTCCAAACCTGTATAAATTGTCCACTTCTAAAACTCCGAGCTAAGTGTCAAGTGTGTCAAAAGTGCCTCTAGCGCCTACAGTCCATGCCCCGTGCATGTACACTCTTCAACATATATACACTCTCTCATGTTTCCATACCACCCAACAAATTAATATGGAATCAATGATCAATACTATACATCAATATGTAATTATATTTTAGATATTTTAACTTTAATCAACACTCATCAGCACTATTCAACAATAAAATTACAAAAATTGAAAAATATATATGCCACACACATTAATTGTAGTACATATTACATGATGAAATCGTGAGGCCACAGTTACTGCTGCGTTCATGTGGAAGCCCCAACGAAAGTCACTGCGGGCCTGAGCTTTGTACGATCCAAATTGACTTGGACCAAGACTTGTTTACGTCTACTTTAGTTTTCCCATTTTCATTTATCTTTTTTTTTCCTTTTTGCCTCCATTATTGATTATGAATTAAGACAAATTACCTACATTTTGGAGGAGGACTTGCTGTTTTGTTTTCTTCACTAATCACTAGTATGGGATTTTATTTTTGTTGCATTTATTTATAGACATTTTTTACAATTGTAGTGATATCATTTCTTGCAATTTTTTAAAATATGAGTATTTATTTTACAAATCAATCAAAATTCATAAATAGCTATGCTTTATCCAATGGAAAACTATATGAAATTATTCATTTCAATAAATTACTTATTTTTCTAATTAACATTTTTTGTTGGGAATTATAATATTTTACCTGATATATCTTAATCATAAATTTATAATTTTGATCATGTTTAAAGTTATTTCTTCTGGTTGTGTTGTTGAAAAGTTAAGAAGAACAATGCATCTCATGGATATCCAAGTTGGCTAATTGTATTATTTGTACTTAATTCTGTTATTGATCGTTTTATCTCTCATAGCTGAAATTTTTCGATCAAGCTTTAACATTTTTTAATTCTCGTCCAATTTAAGTGTCTAACCATACCCCATCAAACCTTGACTTTATACCTCTTAATAACCTCTTTTTGAATTTTCTCCATTACATAGTCGGAGAAAAAGACATCTAAAGTTGGAACCCAATTCAAGTATTCAAGATAGTAGCCACCTTAATACTAAAAGCACATCAACATTGTCTTCCTAATGATATCCTCTCATACGTCATATACCTCCTGTTAGAGCTGGCTAATAGGTCAGGTCGAGTCGAGTTCGTGTTCGTGTTCGTGTCAAACTTAAACGAGTTCAAAATCATCCGACCTGAACCTAACCTATTTATTAAACGGGTTAAAAATTGAAATTGTTTACCGTTTAAGTTTTAAACGGGTTGACCTTATTTTGACCTGTTAACCCATTTAAGTAAATGTATTAGAATAAAGTTACCAACTTACCCATTTAACCATTAACTCATTTATACAAAACAACTTATTGTGGGATCGAAATAATGATATATCATACTCAACAATTTGTGTGGTAATATAATTCGAGTTATATATAAGGAGATGTCTTTTAATTCATAGTCAAAAATAAATATAAGTTAAAATTACAAGTCTGACGTATATTTCAAAGAGTATTAACTGTAACTTTCCCCTAAGTTCATTGATAAACGGTATAATTGGGTAACAATTATTGAGCAAATGACTTTACCCATCTAGCATGCCTAAGTAAACGGGTTAAGTAGGTATTTTTTCGTGCCGAAAATTCTTACCTGAACCTAACTCATTTAATTAAACAGGTTTACCGTGTCAACCCATTTAAATAAATGGGTTGAAAATTTCTAGCTAAACTCGTCTAGTATCGTGTTAGGTTCAGGTCGGTAATCGTGTCGGGTCAGCTTTTCCCAGCTCTGCCTCCTGTAACACGGCATTATCTAGTAGCCCGTTACGACGTCGTATCATTAACAAAGCAACCACAAATCATAAATGTTGATTGCTGATACATTGGGACCCCACACTCCAATATTGACTCAGCCTTTGAAACCTTTTTTCTCCCTCTATAAATTCTCTACTCTCCACCTTCACATCTCTGTGTGCTTCACTCTATTCTCTCTCTCTCTTCTCTCTCTCTCAAGATTTTGTCTTCCCAGAGATAATCCCCCACTTAATTAAGCTAATTAGGCATCTTAATCAGTATCCTAGTTAATCAGAAGTCAGAACTACCCAGAAAAATATGAAGGTCAGTTTATATGTCAACTTTTCTCCTTGATTCCTAAGAGTTTTTGGTATTTGTTATTGGGTTCTTCATTACTTTCTTCATGTAATTGTAAACTAATTAAATAACCAATCTTTTTGCTGGTTTAATTTTCAGAAGGTGGTGCTTAAACTTGATGTCCATGATGGAAAATGCAAGCAAAAAGCCATGAAGATGGTCTCTGCTATTCCTGGTATGTATATATATATATATATATATATATACATCAGCATTCATAACTTGATTAAAGTTTTAAGAACTACAATTATGGTGCGTTTGGTAGAATCTCGAAAAACATTTTTCCAGGAAAAACTCTTCTACCTTTGACTTCGTGAGTATGAATTTAAAATAATGGATTATACGTCAAAGTATGTTTCCATTTACTAAATATACCCAAACATAGAATTTAGCGAATGATCCCAAATTTTGTAGGATTAGAGTCGATTTCAATGGACATGAAAGAGAGCAAAATGACCAACATAAATTCATTGTCCGAATTTTAACATCGATCGACTAATTTGACCAACTCCATAAATTTATTAGGAAAATAAGTGTAAGGTTATAGCGGAAGTGAAATAAACCCAACAAAATTTAACTTGAAAAGGGAATTAGAATTAGATTAAGATGGTATCATCTGCCGTATTGGACCGTACTGGATTCAATAGGCCATAAAAACCCCCACAAAATTTAACTCGTGATTAAATTTTCACCAGCGCTAGAGTTATTTTTTTTTAGCTAATTGTGAATAATGAATGGTACAGGGTTAGAATCCATGGCCGTGGACATGAAAGAGAGCAAGATGACACTAATTGGGGACATAGACCCCATAGCAGCCGTGACCAAACTGAGGAAGACTTACCACGCAGAAATAATCTTAGTTGGGCCCGCAAAAGAGCCAGAGAAGAAGGAGGAGCCCAAGAAAAAAGAAGAGCCCAAGAAGAAAGAGGAGCCTAAAAATGAGGTCCAAGTGGTACATGTAATTGATCCAGTTAAGGCCTATCAGTATCAGATGATGTACCCTCATATTCAATATGCATACCCCACACAACACTACTTTTGCTGAAGAGGACCCTAACTCTTGTGTTATTTGTTGAGTTGGATGCATGATTTATTAAGTATATGACTAATCAAGGAAGGATAAAGGATTAGTTGTTTAGAGTTTTGAAGTTCTGAGGATTGAGGGGTCACCCTTTTGGTTTAATTGGGGTTGTAAACAAGGTATTCATTCAAAACACAGTGTAACTGAAATACTTCATTATATTTATGCCAATCAAAGAACAAGTTACATTTCGGAAACAAAACAAGAAGTCACAACTTGAAGCAATTATGGATCTGACATGGATGTGTCTGACCGGGTTGACTTTAATGTCTTGTGTCAAAACTACCGAAATACCACCACTCAACTCTACGCCCCACTCAAATCCAATTATATTTTTTTTGAACCACCAGAATACAAAGTGATAGTAGGGATTACCATCATCCAATTTGCAAAAGTAAGGATTATTAGAATCCAATTTTCCTATATATATATATATATATATATATATATATATATATATATATATATATATATTTCTCTCTCCTCGAGTCTTTCCTCTCTTTGGCGATTTCCGGCAAGAAAAGCAGTCCCTGTGTCTTGGACTTCGGCCTAGCCATGGCAAAGACCAGGAAGGCCAGCCACCAGCCAAAAGCCAAGAAGCCGACGAATGCCACACATGGATCTACTCCGGCAGATTCTGACTCAGAGATGAGCAATCGACAACAATTTTCTGGGCATGCAGCAACCAAATCTCATGCGACTGATGAACTGATTGTGCAAAAATCAGATCAAACTCAAGGAATGAAGGTAATTGCTGATCCTCTACACCCTAAGCAACAACGATCTACTACTTTTGCTTCCCTCCTCGACCCAGTCGAGGGAAACAATTTACAGTATATCGAAGCTACTGACATTAGAGGATCCCCAATTGCAACGATTGAAAAGGAGGCTGTCCAAGAAGAAATTGACTACTGGAAATCATCGATCTTGTGTCGAGTGATAGGAGCAAACCCTCCTTTCCCAGTAATTGAAGGCTTCATTCGAAGAATATGGTCTCACTATGATTTGAGCAACATAGCAGTTGTGCGAAAAGGGGTTTTTTTTAGTGAGATTCAACAAAGAAGCAGAGAAAAATGAGGTAATCAAACGAGGCTTCTATTTCTTTGACAAAAAGCCTTTTGTGGTTAAACCATGGAATCCAACACAAACGATTACCATGGAAGATTTTAGCTCATTACCCATTTGGATCAGATTCCCACATCTTGATATCCAATATTGGAGTATTCAAAATCTTAGCAGGCTAACTAGTCTTATTGGAATACCAATTAAGACTGACAAAGCAACAAAGGACAGAACAAATCTTACCAGTGCACGAGTTCTGGTTGAGGTTAAACTGGACAGCAATTTCCCAAATGAGATCAAATACATAAATGAGCATGATGTGGTGGTTTCACAGCCAGTAGAATACGACTGGAAGCCAACAGCCTGTGGATATTGTCAATTGCTTGGTCACACAACATATGACTGTAGAAAGAAGGCAGCTGAAACAAAACTGGCTAAGGGCAATGCATCCAAACAGGAATGGAGAATCAAGATAAAAGACAGGTCTGTGGATGAAGATGGTTTCATTACGACCTCATCTCCTAGAGTTGTCACAAACTGAAACCAAAGCTCAAACAGAAGCCAAAAAATTTCAGCACCCACAACTGCAAACCAGTTTCAGATATTAGCAGATCAAATGGTCAATAATGCAGGAAACACATTTGAAAATGCAAAAGAAGCAGGGGAGGAAGTAGAGGAGGGGAGTAAAAACTCCTCAGGCTCTGCCACGAACCCCCTATGAAAATCGTTTCATGGAATGTGAGGGGTCTAAATGACCCAATAAAACAAGAAGATATCATGATCTTCTTGCGTAGTACAAATGCTAATGTGACCTGTTTGATTGAAACAAAGGTGAAACCAGGAAAAGAGTCCATCCTCACCAAAGCTATGTTCAAGACTTGGTCTACTTGCAATAACTTCAATGCTCATGATGGTGGTAGAATTTTTATAGCCTGGCGCACAAATAAAGTTGATGTTCAAGTGATTAGTGTTGATGCTCAGTATATACACTGTAAAATCCTTGATTACATCAGCAACATAGAAGCAAATTACACCTTTGTGTATGGTTTCAATCGCATGGAGGAACGCATATGTCTCTGGGATGATTTAAGGAATATATCAAACAATACAACAGGCCCATGGTGTGTCATGGGAGATTTCAATTCCATTCTACATGAGGGAGACAGGCTGAATGGGACCCCAGAACACAACTTTGAAACCAAGGATTTTCATAGTTGTATTGAACACTGCCAGCTCTCTGAGTTGATTTGTCATGGAGCTACACATACTTGGTCAAATGGTCATGTACAAACAAAAATTGATCGAATTTTTTACAATCAAGATTGGTTGCTTGTACATGATTATATGAAGGGTCTTTATCTACCACAAAGTCTTTCAGATCACAAACCTCTTATACTTGAGATTCTGGAAGGTCCTCAGCCACAGACCTGTTTTCGGTTTTGTGACATGTGGGTCACTGACCCGAGTTTCCTCAGAATTATTGGACAAGCCATGGATAAGCTAAGGCCCGGATCCCCCATGCATACAATTTACCATCTTCAGAAAGCTCTCAAACCAGCTTTTAAGGAGCTTAATCGAAAAAAAATATGCTGATATTCATAATGTCAGAAGGCTAGAGAAAAGCTGTTGGCCATTCAAACCTCTCTTGAGACAACCCCTACTGATCAAAGTCTTATAATGGAGGAGAGAAATATGAAAGAGTACTACAAAGTCATCTTAAACTCAGCTCGGCAACTCATCTCACAACAGAGCAAAATCGATGCCAATGCACATGGAGATACATGCTCTTCCTATTTCTTTAGTAAAATGAAGAAAAGGAAAATCACTTCAACCGTCCATACTTTGACTGATCTTAATGGGCAAAGCATTACTGGTTTCCAACAAGTGGGCAGTCACCTTGCTAGTTATTTTCAAAATCTTCTGGGCAAGGACTCTAATCGCACTCAGCACATCCAACAATCAATTATTCAAGAAGGGCCCACTTTAAACTACCATCAGCAACTGAATTTGTGCTCACCTTTCAACAGGAAGGACATCAAAGAAGCTCTCTTCTCAATCCCGAACACAAAATCCCCTGGTCCAGATGGTTTTTCAAGTGGTTTTTATAAAGCAGCCAGGCCACTACTGGAAGATATCTTCTGTGCAGCTGTAAATGAGTTTTTTGAGACAGGCCGGATGTTCGCTGCTCTAAACTCCACAACCCTTGCTCTCATCCCCAAGATAGAAAATCCAGACTCAGCTACCGATTTCAGGCCTATACCCTGCTGCAACACTTTCTACAAGACAGTGTCAAAGTTACTTGCCTCGAGACTAAAGGATGTACTAAACCACTTGATCAATGAAAGTCAAACTGCTTTCGTTCCTAGTCGTGAACTCCTGCATAATGTGCTAATGTGCCATGAACTCTCTTGGGGATTCCGCAGGAAAGTCTCCCAATCAAAATGTATCTTTAAAATTGACTTGAGAAAGGCTTTCGACAGCGTGAAATGGAACTTTATCAAAGAGATGCTGCAGGGATACAAATTTCCTCCACAATTTGTTACATCGATCATGAGCTGCCTCACAACACCCTCCTATACAGTTCAGATCAATGGTAGTACCCACCGCTATTTCAAAGGGGCAAGAGGACTACGTCAAGGAGACCCGATCTCACCTCTCCTGTTTGTCCTTACTATGAAATATCTTTCCAGGAGCCTAACTGCAGCAACAAAGGTAGCAAACTTCAAGTATTTCCCACGCTGTAAGAGCTTAAATATCACACATCTTATTTTCGCGGATGATTTGATGATTTTCTCTGCGGCAGACCCACATAGTGTCCAACAAATCATGAATACCCTGGACCATTTCCACCGAGTCTCTGGTCTAAACTCCAATGCAAACAAATCAAAGGTCATCATGTGTGGCGCCAACCAAGCCACAAAAAACCAGATTTTGCACATTACTAGTTTTGAAGAAGGGGACTTACCGTTTTGCTACCTGGGGATGCCTATTACAGATGGCAGGCTAAGCAAACTAGACTGCAAAGTGCTGGTTGACAAAATCACAGCAAGGATCAAGTCTTGGAGAACAGCAAATATCTCATATGCGGGTAGGGTGACCCTCATAAACTCTGTTCTACTTGGTGCTTTCACATACTGGGCCTCTATTATGATTATCCCACAATATGTTATTGATCAAATAACAAAGGTTTGTCGAAATTTCCTTTGGAGTGCGGATACTCAATATTCAAAGACCCCTCCTATTAGCTGGACCACTGTTTGCAAACCTAAGTCATGTGGGGGTTTAGGCATTAAGAATCTGAAACAGTGGAACAAGGCCCTGATAGCCAAACAGGTTTTGGAAATTTCTGAGCATAAAGAAAGTCTCTGGGTCAAATGGATACATGCGAGATACATCAAAGATCAAAACTGGTGGGACTACAAACCGAAGGGGGATACGTGTTGGTATTTCAAGAAGCTTTGTGACGTAAAAGAACAAACAAAACTGGCGAATATCCCAAGAAATCATTACTCAGTTGACAAGGGATATAGAGCTCTTGAAGGGGAAAATACAAAGTGGTCGTGGGCGAGGATTGTGTGGAACAAATATAACACCCCGAGACACTCCTTCTGTGCCTGGATGACCCTGCATCAGAGACTTCAAGTTAAAACCAGATTGCACAATCAGGAGGTCCACCCTACTTGTCTGATGTGTGGAAACCATGATGAAACAATAGAACATCTGATGTTTGATTGCTCCTATGCTAATATGACTAGAGAACACCTGTCTGACTGGGTCAAACTCCCGATTGCGCATCATTGGGACCAATGGGGAAGGAGGATTCTAAACTTCAAGGAAACAAAAATGAGGAAGCAAATCTTAATCGCCATCTTTGTTTCCTACATCTACAACATTTGGCAGGCGAGGAATAACAAGGTTTTCAAGAACATCAACAGAGACTCTCGACAGACCTCACAATCGATCAAAAATCATCTGCGAGATCGGACTCTTTATCTTACGAAGCACAGTTCAAAGTTTTACATTTGCATTGATATGTTATGTAACTAGACTTATATGGTCTTTATTGTAATTTTTCTCTTTTAATACAACTCACATTTATACAAATATATATATATATATATATATATATATATATATATATATATATATATATATATATATAGGATAATTGGATTTTAATAATCCCTACTTTCACCAATTGGACAATGGTGGACCGTACTTTCACTTTGTATTCTGGTGGTCAAAAAAAATAAAATTGGATTGTAGTGGTACCAAATCCACCTCCACATTCTTCTTATTTTTTTTTTATTTCTACACTATATTGTTTTTGTTTTTTTCGTTCCTGCCCCTAGAAAGTTAATGAATTGTAGTTTCTAAAACATTTTTTAAATTATTTTTTTGAGACTCCGAATAATTATTATGATTTTTTAAAAATAATAAAAGTGAAAAAATCATAAAAAATAGTAAAAAAATGAAAAAAATTGGGAGAAACGTTGTAAATACATTAAAAATCATTGTAAAGTGTTATACTAAGTTTTGAATCAAATGCAACATAAAATCTAGAATTCCCTTGAAAATATCCCACTACAATCCAATTTTATTTTTTTGGACCACCAGAATACAAAGTGAAAGTACGGTCCACCATTGTCCAATTGATGAAAGTAGGATTATTAGAATCCAATTATCCTATATATATATATATATATATATATATATATATATATAGGGAAGTGATCATATGAGCATGGTGTTTGTGTGAGCATGTGAGCACTAGAGATATGGACCCTTGGATCTTCAATCCATGGTTTGGAAAAAAAGGAAGAGTTTGTCTTTTTTTTTTATTACACTTACACCGTTACACCACAGCTCACATGAGGGCATTAAGTGATGGGGAAAAAAATAAAGGGAAATCCATTCTCTGTATTGGGAAGGGAAAATTAAGGTAATAATTACTATCATGAAGATACCCACTGAAAATAAAAAAAGAAAAGAAAAAGGAGGAACTGATGCATGCTGCAGCAACGTAGGAAGGTAAACCATCAAACACATAGTCATTCACATGGGAAGAAGCAGCCACTGGAAGAAGAAGAATTGGAGGAGAATTAACGTCAAACACATAATCAGTATTGATGTCCACGATAGACGAGATCGATGTCCACAATGTAAATGATGAAAAAGCATGAGGAAAAAAATGTGTCATTAAGATATACGGATAGAGGTTGTTGATGTTCACAATGTACATCACGAAATTCAATAGTAAATATATGCTGACCAAACACTGTCAATATATGACTGTCCACGGTAGTTAGTGGCGATGTCCACAATGTGAATGACTATGTGTTTGACGGTTTGCCTTCCTACGTTGCTACAACATGCATCAATTCCTCCTTTTTCTTTTCTTTTTTTATTTCCAGTGGGTGTCTTCATGATAGTAATTATTACCTACATTTTCCCTTCCCAATACAGAGAATGGATTCCGCTTTATTTTTTCCCCATCACTTAATGCCCTCACGTGAGCTGTGATGTAACTGTAATAAAAAAAAAGACAAACTCTTCCTTTTTTTCAAACCATTGATTGAAGATCCAAGGGTCCATATCTCTAGTGCTCACATTCTCACACAAACACCATGCTTATATATATATATATATATATATATATATATATATATATATATATATATATATTTGCACAAGCAAACAGAATATATATAACAAACATCAATGTAGTTTACAAATAGTGAGGGCAGGATCCCTCAGCAATCACATACAGAGAACTGTGTCAACTAGACTTATGTATTTTTTCCTAGATTTTGCTGCCAGAAGGATCTTGTTCATTACATCATTTTTCACCAAATTTATTATCACCTGAGGGGTAGCATTTCGCTTATTGTGGACCCGATTGTTTCTTTCTATCCAGATGTGGTAGACATTTGCTGTGAGTATTGCACAATTCATATGGTTTTCTTTGCTTCTTTTTCTGAGTTCACGCAAATGATGTTTCCATTCTTGGGTGGTTGAGAGTTTGCCCAGCTCCCAATGTCTCATAGCATGCCTCACCTCCTTCCCAAACTCGCAACCAAGAAAAAGGTGGTCGATTGTTTCAGTCTCCAATTCGCAGTAGGGGCAAAGCGGAGTACCAGTAGGTTGCCAACGCATTGTTCTAGCACGTACATGTATATATATATATATACATACATACATACATATATATATATATATATATATATATATATATATATATATATATATATATATATATATTATATTATATATATATATTATATTATATATATATATATTATATTATATATATATATATAGGGAAATTGGATTATAATAATCCCTACTTTTGCGAATTGGATGACAATAATCGGTACTTTCAATTTGTATTCTGGTGGTCCAAAAAAATAAAATTGTATTGTAATGGTACCAAATCCATCACCACATTCTTTTTATTTTTTTCATGCCTACCCCATATTGTTTTTGTGTTTTTGATTCCTGCCCCTAGATAGGTAATGAAGTGTAGTTATTAAAACATTTTTTAAATTATTTTTTGAGATTCCGAACAATTATTATGATTTTTTAAAAGAAATAAAATTGAAAAATCATAAAAAAAATTGAAAAAAAAATTGAAAAAAATCGAGAGAAATGCTGTAAATTCATTAAAAATTGTGGTAAAGTGTTATACAAAGTTTTGAATCAAATGCAACACAAAATCTATGATATTTAGGGTATACTCTCGATTATGTCCCACTACAATACAATTTTATTTTTTTTGGATTCTAATAATCCCTACTTTTGCGAATTGGATGACAATAATCCCTAGTTTAAATTTGTATTCTGGTGGTACAAAAAAAAAATTGTATTGTAGTGGGACATAATCGAGAGTATATCCTAAATATCATAGATTTTGTGTTGCATTTTATTCAAAACTTTGTATAACACTTTAACACGATTTTTAATGAACTTACAGCATTTTTCCCAAATTTTGTAAATTTTTTTTTCTATTTTTTATGATTTTTTCAATTTATTACTTTTTAAAAATCATAATAATTGCTCGAAATCTAAAAAAATAATTTAAAAAATGTTTTAGCAACTACACTTCATTACCTATCCGGGGGCAGGAACGAAAAAAACAAAAACAATATGAAACGTACATGAAAAATAAAAGAATGAATGTGGTGATAATTGGTCCCACTACAATACAATTTTTTTTGACTGTAAAATCTGAAATTGAAACTAGAGATTATTAGAATCTCATTTCTTTATATATATATATATATATATATATATATATATATATATATATATAGGGATATTGGATTCTAATAATCACTACTATCACAAATTGTATGACAATAATCCCTACTATCATTTTGGATTCTGGTGGTCCAAAAAAAAAAAAGTATTGTAGTGGGACAAAATCGAGTGTATACGCTAAATATCATAGATTTTGTGTTGCATTTGATTCAAAACTTTGTATAACACTTTACCACGATTTTTAATGAATTTACAGCATTTCTCCCAAATTTTTTCAATTTTTTTCAATTTTTTATGATTTTTTCAATTTTATTCCTTTTAAAAAATCATAATAATTGCTCGAAATCTCAAAAAAATAATTTAAAAAATGTTTTAGTAACTGCACTTCGTTAACTATCTAGGGGTAGGAACCAAAAAAACAAAAATAATATGGGGTAGGCATGGAAAAAATAAAAAGAATGTGGTAATGGATTTGGTACCACTACAATACAATTTTATTTTTTTTTGGACCACCAGAATCCAAAATGATAGTAGGGATTATTGCCATACAATTTGTGATAGTAGGGATTATTAGAATCCAATTTCCCTATATATATATATATATATATATATATATATATATATATATATATATATCTATATATATAAATATATAAATATATATATGTATATATATCATTTATCTTTTACTATCATCCTATAATAGTAATAATAATAATAATAATAATAATAATAATAATGGTCTATATATATAAATTACTGCTAGCTTAGTAATAATTATAAGTAAATATAGGAGTGAGATATATATTTTAGGTTGTGCGCATATAAAGCCTAGCTAGGTGGTTCAATATAAAAGTACAAAATTAAACTAACAATCGAACGTACATATATCACAGTCAAGTGTGATCTTGATGACTACCATGAAAATTAAATAACAAGTTTAGATGTTCAACTGACTTTTTTAGTTGATTAAACAGTATACCTTGGCTTAGCAAAGGACGACACAAACTCTATGGATCGGCGTTGTCTTCCTGCTCCTCGTTATCCTCATCCTCGTCTTGATCACCATCATCATGGTCATCGGTCTTTCGAAGAAGCACACCTAGATATCCAACAGTTTAATGATTTACAAAAATATTATACAAACTTCATAATTTTGATAATTTCCACCATCATCCTTAATGCAACATGTATAATTAATAATTTACTCTGAAAAAATTCACCTGAGTATTCAGCTAAGGGATCCTCATAAGGCGAGGTGGGATGTTCTTAGTCTTAGAAGGTCTGTTGAGGAGTGAGGCGGGGGTGCGTCGAGGATAATGACGCAATTTGTTGTTGGAAGCCTCATGGGTGTCCAACAAACGGTCCATGAGGTTGAGTGGTGGGTACACCTTGCGAAAGTTGCCCTAATTCTGCGAAAGTACCTCCAGGATGCTGCGGACGGACCCCTCTCCCATAGCCTCAAAAGGGCACAAAGGCTCCTCTCCCAAATCCTCCTGTAGGATGCTCAAGCGCTCCTCCGTCATGTCCATCCTTGTTTATTCCTTATTTTACATATTTTTACCCATTTATTCTATGACTTTGTTTGTTTTCAATAATTGAATTAGGAATTATTATTAGATTTATATTCATTTTACTTGTTTATTAGGTTTTATTCTATTTTATCATTTTAGTTTTATTATTAGAAAATGAAACAAAAAAAATATTAAATGTGAAAAGAAAATAAAAATAAGATCCTAATCTACCCAAAATTCCCCTTCCCTAGCCCAATTTCCCCCTTCAGCACCCAGCCCGCTACTACTGGCCCATAGCAAACTCACAACCCACCTCCACCTTCTACACAGCCAAATCCCTCTACTCGAAAACCCTAATCCAACCCCATACTAGCCTGCCCAACGACCCAAACCCTAGCCCATTTCCCTATTTCCCCCTCTTCTCATCTATCGAAATTCAAAACCCTCAAACCCTATTTCCATTTCATTTTTTCCCATTTCCCTTTAGGATAATCTATTAAATATATTAAAACACAAGCTCCTAAGGAAAGTCCACGCCTAAAAGAAATAATTTAGAAGGTTTGATGAATTCCAAAGCAAATTCCAAACCTACATAATTAATTACTACATTCATAAATATGATATTAATAAAAATGAAAAGGAAATACCTTTTTTTTTATAAGGAAAAGGAAATACCTAGAGTCATACATAAGTTACCAACATTTAATGATACACAATTTGAACATTTTAATTTTTTTTCAAAAATGAAAAATAAATATATAAGGTCATACATACATAAATTACCAATATCTAATATAAAACTAGAACAATTTTTACTTTTCCTTTATTAATTTACTATTATAATATTATGACCAGAACCTTAGAAATAAAATATAATAATAGATACTAGAGTAAATTTTTCATGGAAAATCTATACTATTGTTTCGTATTTTTTTAATAACTATCTTAGAAAATAAAATTTTCATTGAAACCACTATATATATTTTTAACAATAAAAAATTAAAATTATATGTAACGTATAAAAAAGAATAAGAAATTGGAATAAGTATAAATAAATAAATTAAAAAGTTGAAAAGGAGGTTAGGAACTACAAATACAAAATGCAAAATAATAAAGAAAATAGAATTGTCACGTAGTTACTGTCATAACAACTTTCTCAAAAAACAAACATTCTTCTTACAAAAAAAATTAAATTAAAACATTTACCCTTGATTGTTATTATGACCATCAAATAAAATCAACTCAAATGATAGTTTATTCCATTAAAAACTAATAATTTTATGAGATTGGATTAATAATTATTATAAAATTACTCTAAAAAATAAACGTAAAATTATTGAAAAATTACCCGTGCATCGCACGGGATGTTAGAGACTAGTTGGATTCTAATAATCACTATCTTCAACAATTGGACAATGGTGGACCGTAATTTCACTTTGTATTCTGGTTGTCCAAAAAAAAAATTGGATTGTAGTGGTACCAAATCCACCTCCACATTCTTCTTATTTTTTTTCATTCCTACACTATATTGTTTTTGTTTTTGTTTTTTTCGTTCCTGCCCCTAGAAAGTTAATGAATTGTAGTTTCGAAAATATTTTTTAAATTATTTTTTTGAGACTCCGAATAATTATTATGATTTTTTTAAAAATAATAAAAGTGAAAAAAACGTAAAAAAAACAGTAAAAAAAAATAAAAAAATTGGGAGAAACACTATAAATTCATTAAAAATCATTGTAAAGTGTTATACTAAGTTTTGAATCAAATGCAACACAAAATCTATGATTCACTTGAAAATATCCCACTACAATCCACTTTTATTTTTTTTGGACCACCAGAATACAAAGTGAAAGTACGGTCCACTATTGTCCAATTGGTGAAAGTAGGGATTATTAGAATCCAATTATCCTTCCCTTTATCTCCTTCTCTCCATCTCTCCTTTTTCTCACCTTCATCTCATCTCTTCTTTACCTCTTTCTCACGATTTCTCTTCATCTGTCTCTGTCTCACTCTTTCTGTTTCTTTGCTTTTGCCAGATTGACAAAGTTTGTAGATGAAGTACGCATGAAGTAGGCACCACCATTGCATACACCACCACCAAGCTTCGCACTAGTGGCATAGCCACATTGGGTCAAGGGGTGTCCATTGACCCCGCAAGTTTTTGGGCAAAAAAATTAAGTATAGCTACTGTTTGCTGATATGTAAAAGTTATATTCTAAATAGTATAGAAGAACATCAGTAATTGCAATTAGGTGGAGTGGTAAGTGGTCGTTGCTCAGTACGTGGAGGTCTTTGGTTTCATCTAGGCTTCCTGCAGTTGTTTCTTCTCATCGTTTTAGTTTGAGACCATGTTAAGGCCCCGTTTTTTTGTGCGTTAACGCACCCAAACGCAACGCAAAATCAATAAAACCTAACGCATGGCAAACGCAAGAGAACGCAACTTATCACAATCTACTATTCACCTCTACTCACCTTTTTATTAATTCCTACCGCAACTCAACGCAACTCAAACGCAACTTATCCAAACGCAAACGCAACGCAATGCATAAAAGAACATATCCTCGGTTTTTTTAAATTTATCTTTGATACCCCAAACATTAAAGTTTGGCTTCGCCACTGAAATCGCACCACATCGACTCATCACCACCATCTCCCAATATAACCGTCATTTCGAGACAGAATGAAGGGCCTAGATTCGAAGGAAAACTGAAAGTTCGAGTATTAATGCAAGAGGGGAGGTCAAATTTGAGGCATGGTTAGTTTTGGGGAGCGAAAAACCCGAGCCTACGTAAGCTTTTTAGGGTTTTCTTTCTTTTGTTTTAGGATTTAAATTAGTTTTAGGATTAAATTAGGTTTTGATTCTTAGCTGTTTTATTCATATTTAGTTTAAATTTTAGTGTAGATTTAGATTTGTATCCATGCTATTACTGTAGTCAAATTCTAGGTTTTATATACTCCGTTTTGTTTGTTGTAATTGATGCTTAGTGATTCTCATTTTTATTCTGGATCTATTTTGTTAGTGTTGTTTTCTGAGTTGTTATCCCTCATTTGCATTTGCATACTTGTGTCAATTTCTCTGTTTCTCTCCCCTGTTTTTTTTGGCCTGTTTCATCCCCCTGTTTGTTCTGTCTTCATTCCCCTGTTTTTCTCCCTTTGATTTGTTTGCTCTGCTTCTTTGTTTCTCTTTCTCTCTTTTTTTTCGATTATTGAGAGCCAAAAGGCTTAAAGTTAAAAAACAACACCGAACAGCAAACAAAGCAGCAAACAAACACCTCCAAAAGAAAAAGGTTACAACCAAACAGCTAAATAAACTTAACACAGCAAATACACTCGCGGTCACCGCAATCGAAGGAAAATTTCACTTCTCAAACACGAAGCAAGACCAGCAACTTCAGTTTGGTGGTTCATCAGGGAATCACACGCCTATATCAGTGCCAATGATATCCGTCATTCGGTCTACTTTAGCATCAAAATCATCCACATTATCTTCTTCCAATATGTTCGCACACCTAGTCCTCCTAACCTTCGGACCATCCTTCTGGCCATGAACATTTCTACAAGTTGCATCTCTGACAATCTGCCACTTAGATTTCATCAATATGTTCTGTTTTCTCCTACTCCTGACTTTACCCTTTGAAGCCTCTAGGATGGAATCCTCAAAATCAGCAAATAGTTCACGCCCAACCGCACCATCAATATGTTCTCTTTCTCTCTTTTCCGTATTTTTTCTTTCCTTTGTTTTAGTTCTTGGCACAAGCATTTGCAGTAGGATTATTAGTTTTTTTTTTTTTGGGTGTCGGCTAGTAGGTGCTAGGTTGTAGTTATTAATTCTCCATTTATTTATTTTGTAGTTTTGATTTAAGTTAGGATTGGGTAGTAGCAATAGGGTTTGCCTTAGGTTTAGATGTTGTGTCTAGCTAATGGTCATCGGTTAGTAAACTAGGGGTAAGTAGATTAGGTTAGGTTTAATTTGGTTATTAGGTATTTGATATTAACTAGCCTTTGATATCCTGTGCTATGTACAGAAATTTTTTCAATAATTTTTTAGAGTAATTTATAATAATTATCATTTCATTCCTGAAAAAAAATTAAGTTAAATGATAATTAGAAATAATGAAAAAAAATGTGTAACAATGGTATCATTTGAATAATTTGGTGAAGAAAGTATGTTAAAATCCATATCACTATTAAATAACCATACTTTATAATAATTATTTTGAAGAAAAATATAAAAAAAATATTTCAAAAATTCATGTCGTTATAAATTAATGTTTAAGTATTTAACTACTAAATTAAATACTTATTAAAATCCTTATCTATACATTCAGTATAAGGATTTTGGACGTCAGTAATACCAACTTTGGGGGTATTGGATATTAATAATACAAACTATTTTTTTGGACACTAGCAGTATCAACTATAGACTTATTTTCCCCCAGCAGTACACCGTCGAGTTGTTATGGTTTTAACTCATCGGGAAGATGGCGTGACTCCATAATATGTCATATGGAAGACAGATTAGTGTCCACGTCAACATTTTGTACACAAGTTTCGCCTTCCGCGTCACATATTATGGACTTACTTCATTTTTCCATGAGTCAAAAATCATACTAAATCCGTTGTGTACTATTGGTGGAAAATAGATCGATAGTTGGTACTGCCAGTGTCCAAGAAAATAATCTGTATTATTAGTGTCCAATACCCCAAAAGTTGGTATTATTGAGGTCCAATACTCCTTCAGTATAATATAAATCAGTGACGCTATAGGTTAAAATTGAAATTATTGGTAAATCTTTATTTTATTTTCTTGTATGAACACTAATATTAGTATAAAGAAAGTTACAACTTACAATGACTATGATAATTCTATTTTCTTGATTTTTGGTTTTGACATTGTGATTTTGTTTTTTGTCTGTTTTATAATTTTTTTTTTATCTACCTTTACTCAAACTTCTTGTTTAGTTTATGATAGTTACTTATAATTTAAACTTTTTATCTATAGAAATATATATAGTAGCGCTAATAAAAATTTTATTTTTTTTTGAAATAGTTATCAAAGAAATTACAAAAATAATAGTCTAGACTTTTCATGAAAATTTTTACTTTAATATCAATTAATCATACTTTATTTCCTATGTTGTGATGAAATATTATAATATAAAATTGATGAAAGAAAAATTAGGGAATGTCTTAGTTTTGTATCAAATCAAATATTATGTTTTCTTTTATTTAGAATTTATTTATGAAAGTATTAAATTGTGAGGTTTTGAATATGCTTTAGAAATAATCAAATTTCCCACATTGTTTTTTCTTGTTTGTAATTCCCTTAGGTGATTGTGTTTTAATATATATATATATATATATATATATATATATATATATATATATATATATATATATTGGGAAATTGGATTCTAATAATATGAACTTTTGCCCATATAAGACTTAATAATACGAATTTTCGATTCAGTGATGAATAATACGAACTTTGACCCCCTGTTGCCCCCATTAACACGCCACCGAGTTAAGATGAACGGGAAGAGTTATTGAGGGATTTTTGATCTTTCTTTTTTTTTCATTTTTCCCGTCTATGAAGAACTCAATCAAAATACAAAATTATATCTTATTTTGCTGAAGAAACTGCCCCACATCATATTGTTTTTGGGTTTATTCAAACCCCTCACACTTAAATCCTCAGTACGATTATACTATTTACATTCCAATCCACAATTTTACGTGAGTTAATTCCGATCCTAATTATACCATAGATCAGAGTTAGGATTTTGATTCTAACAACCTTGGCTGGTTGGTCAATTAAGTTCTCCTTAGAGGCCGTTTGGTAAGAGGGAATAGGGAGTTGGGAATGGGAATAGAGATATGGGGAGTAGAATTACCATGTTTATTTGATAGTAATTAATAAAAAGAAGGGAATGCGGATGCAAATAGAAGGAGTCTATTACCAACAATCTATTACCATGGGGGTGTGGTAATAGACATTGGGATTGCATTAGTCACTATTAAATACCAAAATTATCCCTATTTAAAAAAATAAAAACTCACGTTTATTCATTTCTTTTGCTTATATTAAATAAAAACTCATGTTTATTGTCAATCTTGTCGGCTACCATCACCTAAACATGGTATTACTTTTGCTTATATTAATTAAATATTATTATTATTATTATTACATATCTTTCGGTTGAGATATTACTAATGCAGCAGGGTTTACGCCTTTTCTTCTATTAATTAAATATTTATTATTTTATTATAATTAATATATTAGTAAACCCAGTTGAGTTATTGAATCTTATGGCAACCGTCAACAATTGGTCTATCATGTTGATTTATTGAATCATTCATACTTTGAACGTTTGTATACTTGTTTTTAATTTTTAATTCATATTTGATGTTTAATTAATTTTTATTAAAATCTTTATGAACATATTTTTTTAAATTTTTTTCATATGATAATTGATTTTCTAGAAATAAGTGTGTGTCACTTATGGCCTTTCATCCATTTCAATTTATTAAAACATTAATAAATCAATAAAAGGGTATTTTAGTCAATGTATGTTTATTTCTAATCATATTCCCAATTTAAATTACCACAAAACAAACAAAAAGGTTGGTAATTCATGAAGACATGTTAATTCCCATTCAAATTACGAATTCTCATTCCCAGTGTCATTATGAATTCTCATTCTCATTCTCATTCTCATTGCATGTTAAACGACCCCTTATAGTAGTACGTAATTAAGGCTGAACAGTATGTTTTATACAGTTACGTGAGACGTATAATTTTATGATTAACATTATACGAATATAAGGATAAAAAATGATTCGCGTGGAATTGGTCCCATGACAAATACAGGAATGATAATTATGGTCGATATGGTGACGGAATGGGTTTGGACCTTATAAAGGATCCAGATGTTGTGGAAAATGACCCAGTTATTGCTTTCAAGACAGCCCTTTGGCGATGGATGACAGCAACCACTGCGGGAAGACAGCATAGACCATCTAGCCATGCGGTTATGACTGGGAGATATGTGCCATCTCCGATGGACCTTGCAGAGAATCGGCTCCCTGGCTTTGTTATGTATGTATGTATGTAGGTATGTATGGTCCTTGATCATATCGAGAGAATATATAGAGATATAATAAATTTCATGAGATTTATCTTGTGAAACTCTTCCAGTACTATGTTTGTTTCTATTAGCTAAATGTATGTTATATCACAATTCCAATAAAAATGGGGTGGTTAAGTATTGTATTTTATGAAAGGGATATTGGATGACAATATACCGATTTTTGTAGGTATTGGATTGTAATATAACGGCATTTACTATTGGACAACAATATCTCTGACATTTATACTTAGGTGAAATTATTATAACAACAGTGAGTAAGGGGTGATGACTGGTTAACTGGTCTCTATTCTGACGTGACAGGCGGAGAGAAAATAACCGACCCTTGCCCAGAAACCCCGTTAACCCCTCTCTTTTTCTCACAAACCCACGTTTAAAAAAAATCGGCCCTAACATAATTACTAACTGGGTGGTGAACTAGTATTCGTATTGTCGTGACACACAACCAACCAATATCTTGTAACACGGGTTAGTGAGAAAAACTAAGGGGTTAATGGGGTTATTGGCGTGAAGTGGGTCGATTTTTCTCTTTGCTACCACGTTAGCGCATGGAGACCGTTCACCACCATTCTTGTTGGTATAACAATGTCACATAGGTATAAAGGTCCGGATATTGTTATCCAATAGTAAAGGTTGATATATTACAATCCAACACCCCCAAAGGTTGGTATATTATCATCTAAAAACCCTGGCCTTTATGAAAAGCTATAAAATATTAGTATTAATTTGTATGTATATCTGTCTCTCTCTTTTTTTTCTATATTTGTATAAGAAAAAGTAATTAAAAATAAATAGTAACAAAAGTTGCACTAAAATTGTAAAATCACAACTATTATAAAACAAAATAAGGTAGTATAGGTGATGAGTATTATCAAGATAGAGGCGGTACTTATTATTCACAAGTGCAGGCATATTAATACTCCCATTTGAGTTACAGTCTTCTAGCTACCTTATAAATTCACTAACAATTTATAGGCTTTCTACATGCATAGGCATATCTGGGATTGTCCAAGCATATGCAATAGGGAAATTGGACGGTAATATACCGACCTTTAGGGGTGTTGAATAACAATATACCGACATTCACTTTTGGATAGTAATATCACTGACCTTTATAGTTTGGTGACATTAATGTACCTTCAAGGATTTACATCCTAAAAGTTAACAACAAAACTGACCTCATAATCCTAAAAATACCAAATACAAACACTCAACACCCCTAAAAATACCTAAAAATGGCACCGATTGTTTTTGCACCGCCTGCCACGTCAGACCGTCGACCGGTTCATCACCAAGAAAATCCTTGAAAGTACATTAATGTCACCAAACTATAAAGGTCAGTGATATTACTGTCCAAAAGTGAAGGTCGGTATACTGCTATTTAACACCCCTAAAGGTCGGTATATTACCGTCCGATTTCCCTATGCAATATGAAAACAACTACAATAAAATAAGTATTACTGATCGAACACCCTCTCTTAGCTAAATACTAGTAGGACAGGCCCGTGCCTTGCACGGGCATGGTTAATTTATTTTAATGAAATTTTTAAATTTATTCCGTTTCATATTAATGGTCTTTGAGAATTATATAGTCAAATTTTAAAAAATTTGACCATAAATTTTTCAATATATATAATAATTAAGTTGCGATATAAAATTATCACTATTAGATTCATAAAAAAAATTCTATCATAAAATTATAACTTTGCAAATGTTAATAATATACTATATAAGAAACAATCAATTAAAGAGTGACATTAGAAACCATAAAAATCAAAATTACGACAATTAATATGGAATGAAGGAAGTAGTTAATAATAATATTTAGGGAAATAATTTTCTATTGCTAATGATTTCATTTGTGAGTTATTATAATTTTTAATTAATTAGTGGTCAAAATTTGTCCAAATGAACAATTATTTTGAGACGGATAGAATATTTACTTTACGTCATGCTCTTTAACTTAGTAAGATTATTCATATCTAACCTAACCTAACCTAATTTAACCCTATTGACCTTACCTAATAACTCAAAAGAACATGACTTAATTTTAGGTAACTTATATTTAAAAATTTTTATTCAACTGACAGAATTAATTTAATTTAAAAATAAAAAAATAAACGAGTGATGTAACATTTACCATCCTCTAGTATTTTCTTTTAGATAACTTTCATTTCCTTATCGATCTTACTTCACTTTACATAACCTAATTCTACACACTTAAACAAGAGATGGAAAATTTTATAGTGGTTGTTAATCATGACAACCACCACAATGGAAACAATGTTATCCATACATGTGTCAATTTTAATCTTTGCCATTCATTTTTTATTTAGTACAACATTACAAAATAAATTTTCTTTATAAAAAATTTTTTTTTTGGCAAAATTTTAAAATTTTAAATATCTTAACTCTAAATTTTTGCCGAGTAAACAAACATATTTTGAAAGATATTTATTCTAATTTTTTTAAAATAAACAAAAATTTTAAAATATATATTTTACAATTTAGCTTAAATAAAAAAAGTGAACGGCAAGATAAAACTTGAAACATGTATGAGTAAGATTTATTTTACTTATGATGATTGTCATGGTTGACAATCACTATAAGTGCATCCACAAGAGATAAAACTTAAACTAACTTTTTTTTATTTCAAAATAATTACCACTTTTCATTTCCTATTAAATAATTTAGTTATTTTAATTTTAATAATACTGTTAACTTTTTACTTTTTCAATCGATATAAACTATTCATACCCACGTTCTCTCACTACCTACACCTTAATAACCGAAAAAACACATTGAAAAATAATGTTAAAAACACATTGAAAAATAGTATTATTTAATTATGTGAGACTCCATTCTTTTATGCGCTACTGCAAGTTATCGCATCGCACTTTACCGCAATTCACCGCAACTCACTGCACATTACCATTTACCTTTTTATCATTACCATTACATTTCAACGCTCATTTATTATTTCCACCACAACTTACCACATCGCAAATTTACCTTATAAAAGAGCGGAGTCTGAGTAGTTTTTTTAGTTAAATCTTAGTATATGAAATTTTTTTAAATATAACAACTAATATGAAATGAAGGGGATACTATTTTCAATTTTGATTCCAGCATTTCGTAATTACTTTGGTTGGCACTTGATATCTATTATTACCCCTCCTAGCTAGACCCTTCCTAGCTAGCTCCTTCCACATTTTCTCTCACTTGTTTCTGTAACTTTCTGGCATCCCATCTTCTCTCCATTGCTCCATATCCTTTCATATATCAAAAAGCTAAAGATAGTGTCCAAGCCACGCACCGCTCCATCTCTCCCACCTTTCTTTTTTCTACAGTATACTGTATCTTTCTGAGTATACTACTAATTAACATTCTTGGCCACCAAATCTGGCCCTTCGCAACCTTGCATGCATGCCTAGATCGGAAAGGTACAACACAGTCCCTTATGGCCTTATCTAATCAAGCAGCTTACCATCCTTGCAAAACACAAACACACACCAAAGTGAAAAAAGGAGGCAACTCTCCCTTTTATAATAGAAGTAAATGATTGTAACGATAGATGTCGTGCAAACAGTGATGAGTCAAATGAGGTGTCTTTAGTATGAGGATGGCCAATGGGGGACTTGAAGAAGATGGCTAGGATAAAGATCAAAGTAAATTATATTTATACTACCTCAAGTTTGTTCTAATTTTTATATACTCTAACTTTGTGAGTTAATTTTTACCCTATCTCACCTAAGTAATAAGTGTTTTTACCTTATCTGAAGTTTGTTGTAATAATTATTACACACATCACCTTTATGAAATAGTTTTTATCCTATCTCACAAAAGCTACAAGTAATTTTTACCCTTCTTGAGATTTGCAGCACGCATTATTGAAGATCTAGATCTTCGAATTTCGCCGTTATTAGTGAAGGTCTAGAATCCCCATATGACATTCGAATGTCATCGAACGCCATCCTAGGAACAAAAGAAGTTATTTACAGTGTAATCTCAGTCTTTGTCATCTACGCTCTGATCGAGCTATAGTATATATAGTCGGGGTTGTATTATCGTATCCACAGGGAGTTGGGGTACCGAACCTAAAAGTCACTCGAACTCTCACCTACTAGGTTGGATTTTCATGATTTTTGAGATTTTAGAAACTAATAAAAAGACACAATAAAAATCACAAATAAAAGAAGAAAAAGGCTCGGGGGATGATTTTAGCCGCCTAAAGGAAAATCTAATCGAAAGGTAATAACTAAGCTAAGCAAGGAATGGGTTGCTACTAAAATTAAGTCACTTTAAGCACCCTCTTCCAAGGATAACATTAGATTAACTTCCCAAATCGTACCCCTCATTCTCATGAAGACTAAAACCTAAGAGTAAAAAGTATAACAAACCCTAATTAAACTAATCCTCACATTCATGAAAGAAAAGCCCAATTATCCCACTAAAACTTCACACTAATGCTTTAAAGAAAAGCGCAACATCTCAATCAACTAAAACTTCCACAAAAGATAGAGAGTAATGGTGAAAAATCCTAAACTAAACTAATCATTCCCTTCCAATCAAACCCCTAATAAGAGCCTAATCACCCCCTAGCCTAAAACACCTACTCACTAATCATTATTATTAAAAACTAATCAGAACCTAAGACTCAAGATTAACTAATTTCTTAACCTAAACTAATCTGGCCCAAATAAAACCTAGACTGAAAACTGACCCAAAACCCTAACTTAAACTTAACCCTAAACCAACTTAGGCCCTGTCAAATTCATAGGTAAAAAACAGTTGGGTAAAAGTTAAATTTTGATAACTTTTGGTAAATTCTGGTAATTTTTGGCAAAATGATGTCAATATATCAAAATTATTATTTTTTTATTTTTTTATGTTAGATAATTTTTGGTAAATTTAGGTAAAAATTGGTAAATTTGGGTAAGTTAGACTTACCCATGAATTTGACAGGGCCTTAGAAGCCCAAATGAAGTTGGCCCAACTCTAGCTCATCAAACTAACTCTAATAACAAAACTGACCTAATTAAGATTAAGGACCTAATAAACAAATTAATACTAACCTAATTCTACTCACCTAGAAACAAAACAGAAACAGAAAAACGAAAACAAAGAGGAGAAAGAAGAAACCGAAACAGAGGAGAAAGAAACAGAGAGAACAGAGAAGGAATCAATAGCATAAAAAAACCATGTACAAAAGGATCAAAACAAGCCATCAATAATATCAAATCGTAAATCCAAGGATTATCTACCAACCGAAACTAAACAGAGTAATATCTTTCAACATCAAAAACTCAAATCAAACGGACATGAAAACATGATTAAATCTAAACCTAATCCTATGATCGAATTAAAGCATAAATTAAAACCCTATAACCTAACCAACCCTAAATGATGATGGAGGTATGGGTTGTCACTTCCCCAAAAACCAACCATCCTCTTCACAATTGGCCTCCCTCTTCTTTTATACTCAATCTGCCTTCTTCTTCTCCAAGGATCGCATCTGAGCCCTTAGATCTTCTTACATCGAACGGTTGGGATTCAGCTCTGGAAATTGGCTCTAGGTATGCTATGGTGGTGGTGTATGTCCTTTGCATTGTCTGCAACGAGATTGCACTTTGGTTTAGGAAATTCTGGAAAAGACAAAGAAGAAGAAAGAGTTAGTGAGAGAAATAGAAAGAAGAAAGAGTCAGAAAGAGAGATCAAGCATTAAAATACCCCTGGCCCTAAACTATTTTGAAATGTCAAAAATACTACCATAAAAACGAAATTCCGGATTGGTTGAAGATCTATTCGGTTGTTCATTCCATATTCACCCAAATACAACTTAGGGTCTGTTGACACACTCATTCTGCATATTGAGCAACAGAGGCAAACATATAACAATTCAAAAATTCGATTTTGAATGAAATATACAGCAAACAGAGCATACCCTAAACTGTGACCTCTAAAAATGCAATCTTGATAAGAAAAATTTGAAGATTTCTAGTTATTTAGTCCCAAATTCGCATATATAACAACTACAATATGAAGATAACAACAATTTACCCACAGATTCTCAATTTTTACCCTAAACTAAAAAATTCAAGCAAAACCCTAAAAAACTTACCTCTTGGATTGTCTTCAAAGTGTTGTCTTTACAATGACATCTCCATAATTCTACCCGGTTCTTCAATTTTACTAACCCAATTTCAAGTTTTATCCACACTTTTTTGGGATTTTTAGAGGATTAGAAGGGGAAGATGGGTTGAAACTTGAGAAGAGCAAAAAGACAACAGAAGTGGTGCGTGCTGTGAATTAGTGTATGCCTCGGAGGGAGAAACAAAGCTTCTACAATAAGCATTGTTATTTTCTTTTTTTTAATTCACAAATTTTAAAATTTTACTTTTCAATATTTTCCCAATATTTACAGGTAACAGGCAGCAAAATGTTAACTTTGCCTCATCATATCAAGTTCATGGTTATTTTTTTAGTACAAATATTTTATTGTGGTAGTTTTGACATTTTCAAATAGTTTAGGGTCAATTTAATTGCTGTCCTCGTCAGAGAGAGAGAGAGAGAGAGAGAGAGAGAGAGAGAGAGAGAGAGTTGCGGAAATGAAATGAAAAGGGGCAAATGTATTAGGGGTTTGGGGATTGAATTCGGTGAGGGAAATGGAGAAATGGGTTAGGTAGGTGGGCCGAGTGAGGGGAATTAGTGGGGGAATGGGGTATTGGTTTAGGTGGGATGGGTTATTGGATAGGGTTAGGCGGGTAGTGAATTAGGTGGGCTGGGGTTTTATTTAGATAGACTGATGTGGGCCGATTGAGGAAGAAAAGAGAGAAGAAAAGGGGAAGTGGGCCGTGGGGTAGGGTGAATTGGGATTGGGCCGTGGGTTTTTGGTGTTGGGGTTAAGATGGGTCGGTGGGTAGTGGGTTAGGCGAATGGAATTGTGGGCTGGGTAGATGGGTAGGTTATTAGGATTAGGATTTTATTTTATTTTATTTTTTCAACTTTTATATTTTTGTTTCATTTCAATAATAATAGGAACTAAAGTAATAAAATGTCATAGAATCTAATAAATAGGTAAAATGATAAAAACATGATAATAAACCTAATTTAATTATTAAAAACAAGCAAAAAGTCAAAGAAAAGAGGGATAAAAATCATGCAAAATACGGAATAATCACGCTCCATTAAAACACTTCTATAACCTCTCAATCATCCCTTACTCCTCTCTCCATTGGCGATCATGTTGGTCAATCCTAAACTAGTAAACCTGGCTTTCGGCATCGCTGATTTTCCCGCCAAAATGTGAATCTACCCCCTCTGCTCCAATGGAAATTGTTTCTCATCTCACTATTTCGATCTCCATTTCCGATGACAAATTGCACACCGAGCTTTTCTCTTACCGTACAATCATCAAATGTGAGCAAATGTTGAAGACTTTCCCCCAAAAATACTATAGTAGGACATATTTACTTTTACCCAACTAGGATTGCACTTTAGATTGCATCCTGTTTTGTTCGTACGATGACGTTTCACGACATTCGAATATCGTCTTTGGATTTTAGATCTTCAGTAATAATGGCGGATTCGAAGATCTTGTTATTTAGTAACATTTACTGCAAACCTTTGACATGGTAAAAATCAGTTACAACTCTTGTGAGGTAGGGTAAAAAGTATTTCACAAATATAGGGTAGTGTAATAATAATTACAGCAAACCTAGTGGTAGATCTAGAATTTTTGTTCTCTATTGGGTTCGACTTATATTAATAATACTTTTGATATATTTTCTTTTCATAATTCAACCACACTTACTAGCTCTAGTTTTGTCGTCAAATTACCGAACACTTCAATTACTTTTTGCATAACTCTTGTCAGGTAGGGTAAAAAGTATTTCACGATTTTCTTTTTGTTGGGTTTCAATTCAATTCCAATTTTTCATTAAACACTTTGTATTTTGGAGTCTGATTTCATACTCACTACAAGAAGGTTGTCAAAATAAGACTGTTTTGAACGGTCACAAATAGGTTTAAAGGTCACAGCTAGAGGCGCACGACCGTTCATTTGCGACCGTTCACTTCGGTCGCCTCTCAATGGTCGTCTGAGAGGGCATGCGACCGTTCAATGAACGATCGCAAAATTTGTGACCGTTCTATTGAACGGTCACTAAGATTAACAGTCGCTAGTTACCGACCGTTAGGTGTAAACAGTGTTGGAATTATTTCAAGAGTATAAGTTAATTATATAGCCTAAAGAATTATATGTAACAAGTATAAGGATCATATATAAGTGAAACGTCAAGAATATGATCAACACGGGTGAGTCTGGGACCGACACGAGTCGTGTTGGTCTCTAGGGAGCAAAGAAAACTATCCTGGGCTCAACACGGGTCGTGTTGCACCCAACACGGACCGTGTTGGAACCCAAGATGTATTTTTAATGCTAACGGCTATATAATCTTGAGTATTAAGTTTATAATATCAATATTAAGCTCGGTATTAAGATCCAACAGCTATATTATCATGACCAAATCAAGGTCTTGATTCTCCATTAAGTACCTTAATTACACCTTTGACTAAGGGGTATGATTAGGGTTGAATTAGGGTGGAAGTCTCCTATAAATAGGAGACATTCACAAGCCATTTGAGAGCATCACAAGCATCATTTCTTTCATTCTATAATCACATCCTCTCAAGTATAGACTGCAGCTATACTTGAGAGAATCAAGTGAGAAACCTATGTCTTGAGTGCTACAAGAGCTAAGTTTTATCCCTTGAACTTTTACGGTACAATAAATAGTTCTTAAGGAAAATGTATTTGTCCATGACTCTTAGCAATATCCAAACAAGTTAACCATTTGGTTATTAAGTCATATCTCCATCTTGTCATACATACCGCAAGAAGATCAAGAAGTCAAGCCAAGTGAAGATGATGAAGATTCAAGCCGGTCAAACATCATTTTCCCAACAAACAGTCGCCCAATTCCGAATCCCTTTTTTTTCAATCAAAATTACTTGGAACAATTACCCAACTACAATCCAACCCAGAAATCGAAACTAGATCCAGAACAAGGGAGAAGAGAAAAACGAACATAAATCAAGCAACCCAACTTATTAAACTCAGAAACTTGAACATGAACATAGAAAATCGAATAAAACATCTTCAGAAAATCAAGACAAACCCATAAATTACTCAAATAAGAAACGAGGAACGAGGAACAAGGAACAATCAACCCAGAGAAGCTATTAAACTTGTGAAAGTATCAAAATCCAGATCTGATTACATGAACTTAAGATCCGATTACAAGATGTTAAACAAGAAAAATCTGAATTAAAAATGTGAAATTAAATTTAATCTAAGTACCTAAACCTAAAAATGAAATCTCACACCGTCTACACCTTGGGCTTGTCTACTCCCCTTTTATACTTGAATTGCTCAATTCTTCCACAAAGCTCGACCGTTCGATCTCTTCCCTTGAACGTTTAGATGGAGGCTCTCGATCTTGCTACTTTTGTGGTGCATGTCGGGCTTCATGTGACGAGAAAGAGATTGTGATGGAGATCGATTTGAGTGTTTAGGGTAATGGAGAAAAAGAGGAGTGAGAAAGAGGGTGAATCGGTGAGATGAGGGAGAATCAGGACAGAGAGAGATAAGGAAATTAGGGAACAGGAAGGGGGTGTCGATATGGTAATTAATAACAAACGCTCGACCGTTAATTCCATTCTCATCCCATTCCAAAATTCTCACCAAATTGGCCCTGAAAAGAATGCGATTATGTGAATTAGAGTGCGCACGTCCTCACTAAAGGATGCACTTTAGAATTTATATTCTTGGAGTTTCAATTTGAATTAGGCCTTATTTGGCAATCAGCTAGTAGCTGTTAGCTGATAGTTGTTTGACTTTAGATGATTGCAAAAAAGTACTTGGTAAAAAATATTTTTTTTGTAAAAAACTACATCAAAAAGCTTCATCTAGTAACTTTTTGAAAACTAACTTATTGGGTCCAAAAACTAATATAAAAAGATATTTACCAAACACCTCAATTAGTTTTTTAATGTTGGTCAAAAAGTTAATAGTATCCAAAAAACTAAAAGTTACCCAAAGAAACAGAAACTAGGTAGGCAAACACCCTGTATTGTTATTTGGTTTGAGATAGATTATACACAGTGGCGGATTTAGCATGGGTTCACGTGGGGTCAAATGACCCCGCTCTAAAAAAAAGTTGCAAATTTCAAGTTTAAAAAAATATTGTGTTGTTTACGTATATCTAATACATTGACAGAAAAGATTCCTGTAGGTGCCTCTGGTTGAGTTGTAGACGTTGAGACGATGTTGATGATTGTTGTGAGTTTGATTTTTACATAATTCATTTTCTCTTTTATTTTTCAATTTCAAGTCAATTTCGCCAACCAATTTAATTTTAGTGTAATTTACTCAATTTTAAATTTAGATTTGTTTAAGTGTCATTATGTAGTACAATTCTTAGAAATATTACTCTATTTGCTATTAGTTAGTTGATTTAGTGGAATCTGTCTTTTAAACTTAAAAATTTAGCTCGGTAACTTTTTAAGTTGTATGTTGTTCATCTCTCTTCTAAGTTTAGTTTAATATGTTAAATTTTTAATTTGAACTATTACTTTGAACTAGTCCTTTTTTGCAATAATTATTACTTTGAACTAGTCCTTAACCCGTGCGATGCACGGGATATTTAAAATTTTAAATAGTATAAAATAAATATGTTGCTTTTGTTTTAAATAAATAAATATATTACCAAACATTCTCAATCCAAGTTTTAAAAAAAAAAATAAAAAAAAGAAGCGACTTGGAATCATAAAAATCAATACTTCGAAATTTCGCCCGAGCGGGAAATCACTAGTAGAATTTAACCCTAAATGCGTCTGTCGATGGCGTCTGGAAAGGGGTAAAACGGACGCCAAAATGATTTTAGCGTCTGATATAAACGGACGCTAAATATTGTTCCGCCTTTTTGAAAAGGCGTCTGATGTTGGCGTCCGTTAAAATCAGACGCCATATTTCGCGTCATTTGTCGTGAGATGGCGCCGATCTTGTCTACGAGGCGGCTTTTCAGCTGAGTTGGCGTCTGTTAAACGCATAACGGACGCTATATTTGGCGTCTGATTATGCATTTAACGGACGCCAACCCTAAACATAAATTAAAAAAAAAATTTACGATTGACAAAATCAGAAATAATATGTGTTCTTTATATTTATTTGGCGTCTGATTTTGCATTCAACGGACGCGAACCCTAAACATAAATTAAAAAAAAAATTACGATTAACAAAATCAGAAATATTATGTGTTTTTTTATATTTATTTCAATAATAATGAAAAACATTACGATTAATAATGAAAAATATTACGATTAATAATGATAAAAAATACAAAAACAAATTATATACGTCATTAATAAAAACTCCAAAAAATACAAACATATATTAGTAACGAAAAAATATAGTTTGCATAATATATAGTACAAACTAAATTGTAATAATGAAAAAAAATACAGTTTATATGGATTTAAAATGTACAATTTCATATACATATATGTGTGTAAAAATTACAAAAACAAATTATAATAAATATTTATTTTCAGAGTTGGTTTATAACTAATAAGATACAAAAAATAATTACAATCTACAATCTTCAATCTTCAATCTTCAATCTTCAATCTTCAATCTTCAATCTTCAATCTTCAATCTAATTCGTAAATTTTATTAATTAGTGGAGTGAATTGATTTGAGGTGGAGGGAATTATTGAAAGGATATGGAATTTAGAGAGAAAATTGATGGATGAATGAAGGAGGAAGAGAAATGAAATGGAGGAAATATTCACGGATGGTGCTTTTATAGAGACAAATGGCGTCGTTACGGTACCAAACAGAGCCTAATCTTAATTATGGCGTCTGTTTGGTACTTTAACGGACGCCATTTTTGAAAGAGAAATGAATTGGAGGGAAAATATTCAGCTGGATGGTCTTTGAAAAATGGCGTCTGTTTTGTACCCTAACGGACGCCATTTTGTTTGAAAATTATCCGCAAATTAAAATAGTAATTATTAATAATAATATTATTAATTAGATATATTATTATAACAATAATGCTAGTAGTATTATAATTATTAATATTATCTATAATTATAATTATATTATTAATCTTTAAAGAGAAACACATATATATATATATATATATATCGTACGTGTTGAATGATATTTTTTTTGGATAATTACTTAGTTATAATTAAATTATTAGTATTATGATTGTATTTTTAAAAATTTTATATATATCAGTTGAATGATATTTAATTATTTATTAATTTGTATACGTACGTTAAGTTATATAATTAAATGGGACGACATATATACGTATTTGTGAACATAATTACTTATTAGACTAAAGCAAGTGGTTATCGAAACCAGCACAAATATATTACGTACATATAATAATAAAAGTCAGTGTTTGATTAAGTTCAAATATTAAAAACATACAAATAAAAAAATTATTCTTCTCCGGCGTCATTATTATTATCATCATCAGTAGGGTGGGTGGGCTCAGGTTGGGTTGGTTGATAAGGAGGGCGGGGGACTGGCTGCGGATGGGGCGTAAGAGGGTATTGCCCTTGTCCAGTGTAGGGCTGACTTCCAGACGAAGATCCGGCAACGAAGGGGGCTTGCCAATTATAAGGCGGCGGTGGTGGCTGCTGGTGTTGCTGGTATTGCATTTGCATTTCGCGTTGCATTGCCGCCAACCGTTGCTCGAATTCTGTATGCATTTGATGCTGCAAATGGCGTTGCATCTCCTCCATTCTTCGCTCCATTATCCGCCTATCTTCCTCGCGAGCTTGTCGTTCGCCGGAGCTCTCTGTTCATCTCCGTAACTTGAGCTCGGATGTCGACGGAGGAGGAGTCACCACGCCGCCGTGGACGTCGCCTAGATGCGATGTGGGGGAACTGCTGCTTCATTTGTTCCCCATCGCCCCATGCCTACGTGCCGAGGCTCTGCGCAATGCTTATCAAACCGTAACTCTTCCGAGTCATGAGAGGAGTTTCGCTGACCGCCCTTCGCCGCTTGGCCGCCATCTCCCGTTTATAAGTATCATAATCGCCAAGCATCTTCTCCTGATTTAGTAAAACATAAAAAGAGTATTTTAATAAAATTAATGAATTAATTATAGTTTAGGTTTGTACGTTAATAAATCATGTCGATATTCAATGATGAAGATTTTTAATTACCTCAATGACCTTGAACCTGTTGTCCACCCACTGATCGGTGCCTTTCCTCATATGGGTCGCCTCGAATTGTTCCCATATGGTTGGGTTACGGTCTTTCTTCTTTTTCTGTAAGCATCAAATACAACCGTATTTATATAATTAAATGTTAGTATCAAATACGTGCATGATATTTAAACATTCACAACTATCTTACCAATTTTTCCCTAACAATACCGAATGGAACTGGGCCCAGTGTGTGTGATGGTGGGCCCTTTTCTTTGTCCATCTTTCTCGCCTCATGTTGGAGCACTTTTCAAAGATACCGTGGGTCTTCCCATAATTCACGAATTTTTTCCAAATTTCGCCGTCGACAATCCATTTAGGCTTGCCTTTACCCGCCACCAACGCTTTTGGATTTGCCAATAGCGTCATTGTATTGTTTGATAACCCGACGTCTAAAACGATCACGGATATATCCGTCATGCTGGGGTTCCCACCAGTATTTTTTCTACATTTAAACCATATGCGTACATGAAGAAATTAAACATGCAAATTAGACAATCAATTTCATCAAGTATAATAAATTAAACCATACGTACGTATATAAACATATATATATATATATATAAAAGTATACGCAAACATGGGCGTTAAATACGTAACTTTACCTTGAACTCCTCAAATATCAACTCTTTTGTTTGAAAAGGCACTTTAGCCCATTTAGGCCAAAAGTCTTTGAAGTTTTGCTTCACGATGTCCATAATGGACCTGACCGCGTGTGCTCCATAAGGCGATACACTGAAACCAATAAGAAATAGATGTCAGTTTAGATGTCATAAAATTTGTTATATATTTAAACACAAACATATATAAATTCATAATATAATCAAAGTTTTGTCAATGAGACATGATTGATACTCACGATCCACCACATGGTTCAATTATGAATCTTCCATCCGGTGTTTTTGGAGCATCTCCCGGAACGTCTAGCTCAATTCGGTGCAGTACGAATATCCTCCTGGCCATCCCCTTCAGTTTGGGTAGCCTCCCCCTCAGTTTGGGTCCCACCAGCTTGGGTACCCTCCCCTTCAGTTTGGGTACCACCAGCTTGGGTACCCTCCCCTTCCGTTTGGGTACCGTTAGCATCGGTCTGGTTACCCTCCCCTTCAGTTTGGGCACCCTGATGATAAGCCTCATACCCCTGAATGTACTGAAAGTCGCCCATCGTCTGTTGGACATCGGGCGCAAATAAGCGCATCAACTCAAGGGTCGACTGATCTATTTCTGGATGCGCTGATGGATCGAATTGCGGGATGTATGGTGACGGTGGGTTGTTCGATGATGACCCCCCACGTCTGTTTCTAGACCCACCACGTGATCCATCTCTTCCTGTCATCTTAAGAATATATGCGAACGGACGCCATTTCGCATAAAAATAATCATTTTAACTACGCATTTTAATAAAAAATGCCCCATTCAAATTACTCATAAAATATATAAAATATATAAAAATCATAAACAATAATAATTCATAAACTATATAAAAATCATATCTAGCTAAATCCTAAACATTAATAATAATTCATAAAATATATAAAAAACATACATAAACCCTAAACATCAATAATAATTCATAAAACATATAAAAATCATATCTAAACCCTAAACATCAATAATAACTCATAAAATATATAAAAATCAAATCTAAACCCTAAACATTAATAATATTTCATAAAATATATAAAAAACATACCTAAACCTTATATCGAACATAATTCATAAAACATATAAAAATCATATCTAAACCCTAAACATCAATAATAAATCTAAAATATATAAAAATTATATCTAGCTAAATCATAAACATTAATAATAATTCATAAAATATATAAAAAAACGTACCTAAACCCTAAACATCAATAATAATTCATAAAATATATAAAAATCATATCTAAACCCTAAACATCAATAATAACTCATAAAATGTATAAAAATCATATCTAAACCCTAAACATCAGTAATAATTCATAAAATATATATAAAAACATACTTGATTGACTGGTTTTGATCTTCAACGCACACAATGTAGCCACGTTCTTCTTCTTCTTCTTTCGTTGTTTCTACCTCGTCATAAAATATATATAAAAACATATAAAAATCATATCTAAACCTTAGACATCAGTAATAATTCATAAAATATATATAAAAACATACGTGATTGACTGGTTATGATCTTCAACGCACACAGTACTCACGGCGTTCTTCTTCTTTCGTTTTTTACTCCTCGTCAATGGCTGCTGCGAGTAAAATATTCGCAGCGACAATTGAAGCAAATATGGCGTCTGTTAATCATGTTGAAGGAAAGTTCGAAGCATAGGCGTCCGGCAATCGAAGCTGTTGTGCCCAATCACAGACGTCTGATCGCTTATTCTCGGGAAGAACATATTTGGCTCTTGGCTGCAAGGGTTTACCGTTCGGACCAGGCACTAGATGGAGTTCGAACTGCGTCGCATATATCGGCCACGTCCCTCCTTGCATTTCCATCATCCTTCGTTTTGCCGGTCACCCCCATCACCGTGTTTACGATGTTGTCCACAAAGTTCTTCTTAATGTGCATCACATCTAAGTTGTGTCGAACAACGTGATCCTTCCAATAAGGCAACTCCCAAAAGATACTTTGTTTCTTCCAATTATGAGCATTCTCTCGGAATCCCGGGATTACAAAGTCCCCATGGGTAGTCACCTTGGGGAAGTCCTTCACCTCCTCATAGATTGAATGACCGTTTTTCCTACGCGGTGGGACATTTCTATCCGGGCAAGTGTGCCCCTTTCGAAATGCCTTTCGATTCCTTCTAAAAGCATGCCCCTTATCAAGAAACGCCGATGACGGTCAAACCAAACCACGAGTTTTTCCTCCCATGCTTCAGACGCATTGCTTTCAATCCATCCATGCAAACAGGACAAGACATAGCGCCATGCGTGCTCCACCCAGAAAGCATCCCAAGGGCCGGAAAATCATTGACCGTCCACATCAACGATGCCCTCATGTTGAAATTTTGTCTCTTGGAGATGTCGTACGTTTCAACTCCCAACCATAAGCACTGCAGCTCGTCCACCAAAGGTTGAAGGAAGACATCAATTTTATTTCCGGGGTTCTTCGGACCTGGAATAATGCACGTGAGGAACATGTACGACGTTGTCATGCACAATTCGGGTGGCAAGTTGTAAGGAGTAACTACAACCGGCCATATCGAATAAGATTTCCCTGTCATGTTGAACGGGCTAAACCCATCCGCACACAGGCCCAACCTTACATTCCGCGATTCCCTCGCAAAGTCTGGATGCGCGCTGTCAAACATTTTCCATGATGCGCCGTCCGACGGATGACAAAGAACACCTTCATCGCGCTTGTTCTCCGCGTGCCACCTCATATGATCGGCTGTATTCTTCGATGCATACAGACGCCGCAAATTTAGGCGCCAAAGGAAAGTAAAACATTCTCTTGTACGGACACCTTTATTTGTTCAAGCGATTTTTGTGGCTTATACCTCGGATGACCACAAAATTTACATTCACTGAGATGTGCATCGTCCTTATAGTAGATCATGCACCCACTAATGCAACAATCAAATGTTTCATAGCCCATCCCCAACTTCTTAACCTTCTTTTTCAACTCATCGTAGTTTCTAGGCATTAGGTTCGGCTGGGGACAAGTCTCACTCATCAATTCCATGATATCGTTCATTGCTTGCTCCGACAAATTGTGCTTCGACTTGTGACTGACCAGTCTCACGGCAGTGGACAACTCAGTATGGGTCGCACATCCTTCCCACAGAGGCTGTTGAGCAGATTGAAGCATATCATAAAAATGTTGAGCTCCTGCATTAGGCGCCTCATTCGCCATGATGAAATCATTCATCATATCTTCCGTTCTGTCGATGAACGGTGGCTGATTGGGTTCCTCGTTTGTCGGCGAACTATCTGCACACGGTTCCCCCTCACCTACCGCATCATCACCACTGTCATCGTCATCATCATAATATTCACGCCAATCTTCACCATGACTAACCCAACACCAATATCGCTCCATAAACCCTCGCCTGTACCAATGTGTTTTAACTTCATTTGGAGTCAATCCGCACTTATTCTTGCACTTCACACATGGACACCGATACTTTCCAGTCCTCGGATACTCATACGAATTACTCTTTGCAAATTTATCAAACATATATACCCCAGCAGCCCATTCTTCCCTGATAACCCTCCTTCCCAGTTCAAACCTCTGGTACATCCAACGTCGATGTGGAGGCCCTTCCATAATGTACGTGAATCTGTTCATGAATTAAAATTACTCATGCTTAATCATCCAGTCGAGTACAATATACATATCACAATGCAAATTCATATTCACCATAATTTTCATTGATCATATCACAAAATTATATCAAAAACTCATAAACCCTATACCTCCTAAACATATATACAAAACATACAAAATTCATATCACAAATTCCATTTCAATCACTACTATTTTCGTTATTCATATCGCAAATTTATATCAAAAATTCATAAAAACATACATAATTCATATCATAAAACCCTATTTTTCACCGTAATTTTCGTTATTCATAACAAAAATTTTATATCAAAAAATTCATACCATAAACCTCCTAAATATACAAAACATACAAAATTCATATCACACATTCATATTCACCATATTTTTTCGTTATTCACATATATATATCATATATTTATGTCCAAAATTCATAAAAATCATAATTCTAAAACATATAAAACATCCAAAATTAATATCACAAATTCATATTCATTATATTTTTCGGTTATATATATATCACAAATTTATAACAAAAATTACAAAAGAACATAACCCTAATAATTTAAAAAACAACAATAATTAATAAAATTACCTAAATTTTGTGAATTGAAATGCTCTTTCGTTGAATCTTCTCTTCAACCTCTCGATTTTTCTCTCTTCCGATCCGTTCAAAAATGGCGAACAAGAGAATTTCTCCATTTTTGAACAGACTGGCGTCTGTTTTACCCAGAATGGCGTCTGTTTAGTGTTAAACAGACGCCAATAGGGTTTAATATTAAAAAAAAATATATAAGAAATAGCCTCACAGCAGCCGAGAAAGCAGCTGCACTTTGGCGTCTGTTTGCTCCTAAATCAGACGCCATTTTACACATTATTTTAAAAAAAAATACGTTTGGGCGTCTGACGTCTAAACAGACGCCATTTGACGGACGCATAATGACCCCAATTCTACTAGTGAATTGAGTGATTGAATGTAACAATCTCACCCTACATCTTGCAATTTAGAGAGACAAATTCCAATTAATTACCCATAATTTAAAAATCGTTCGTTGCCTATTATTTCATTGGAAATAAGCATGTGACATTACTTTATTCATAAACAATATTGTATAAGTCGAAAATGGAAGGGAAACGACCTTTAATACCATATCGTACATTTATTACCATGTCATAAATGATAGGGCAAAACTCACTAAACCCTATACACAAATATCAAATCTCCTACATAACTACATATGATCCATGCAAAATATTATCTATGCACATATGATGCTTGAATGAATTCCTTAATGCATGTAGTGTGTTAGTAAAAAATATTCCACTTAATTCTATGAACAATCTCCATTATACACAACTGACATTAAAAAAATTTTCTTCTATTGCGAGCTTCCTAAATTCTAGCAATGTAGCTTTGATGTTTCACCTTTAGTGCCACTCGTACACCAAGAGAACCTGCTCGGATTCACATTAACATATCATTAATAGAAGGTAGATTATTTACAACTTGTCAAAATATAAACTAAGACAAAAGAATTAGGATTTAGATATGATGGAAAAACGACATTTCACTCTTACACAGGCATACCTTTGTGTGGTTGTATAGGTGACCAACACCTTGAATAACAATGTATCACATAAAACCCCACAAATTATTGGAAAAATATCAATCAATCAACCCAACCCTAAAGACTAAATCAATTTAAATTTGAGAGATATGCATAGTCTTGTTGTAAGTGTATTTTAAACAATCCAAAGAATAATCACAACAAACAAATATTTTACGGGTACACAATTGTTCAATCTGATGAAACATAGAGAAACAAATATTAGGTAGCATCAATATCTAAAGTATATTCTCCAGGCCTGACGTAAAAATTCCTCCAGCAAGAAAATGAAAACAAAAGCAGACAATATATCTCCTGTATCAAAATTTGGTTGCAATGTTATATATAAAGTTCTATATGGATACTGCTCTTGGTTTGTGGATAGGTTTCGGAAGCATTCAGAAAACCCTGAAGGTGCCAAATCTCGAGTAGTAATTTGTTAAAATCAGAGAGAAATTGATATGCATATTGCTCTTGGTTTGGATTGATTTAAATATAATTATTAGTTTGAATGGCCTTTGCTTGAATCATTATCATTGTAATCCATTTTTTCACTTTAAGTGGAAAGATATATACTCAAAAAATACCTACTTAATCATAATTAACTGTCAAGTCCTTTAAATTTTCCTTTGAAGGAAGAAAGTAGGAACATAGTCTTGAACCACATCAACCAATCAATGCAAATAATATTATAGTGTTCTGAATTGTTGTTTTGACTTTTTATATTTGACTTTTAACCCGCTTAATTTCATTTCTGGATTCGCCACTGATTATACTCCGACTTTCTATTTCTTCGAAGATACGACAATGATGCATGTGGTATAGTTGAACTTCCACTATTAATGTTAGTCAAACTTAGATTATTGGATGATAATACATTGAACTTTAGGGGTATTGGACAATAATGCACTAAACTTTTTTTTTGAACTCTAATACACTGAACTTTGAGGGTATTAGACAACAATGCACTCAGACCAATTCAGCTGGTGGTTGACGCGGTGGCTGTCCTACTTTGAGGTGTCGTTTTTTGTCATCATGTTTATGTGTGCTTTCTTACAAAAAAAAAAATTCTGAAAAAAATAGAAAAACAACACCTCAAAGTAGGACAGTCACCGTGTCAACTACCAACTGAATTGGTGTGAGTGCATTATTGTCCAATACCCTCAAAGTTCAGTGTATTAGAGTCCAAAAAAAAGTTCAGTGCACTATTGTCCAATACCCCTAAAGTTCAGTGTATTATCATCCAATAATCCGTAAAACTTTGACTTTTAAGTATTTGAATTTTTGGAGTGTTATAGAACGATATCAGAGCTCTAGGTTTAGCCTATTAGCTCCTAGAGTCAATTCAGCGTCAAGCTCGAGCCTTGACTTTGAAAGCTCGACGAGCTTTGAGTAAAGCTCGAGCCATTTTTCTAACCGAGTCGAGCCCAGATCTTGACTTTAAAAAATCGGAGAACTTCGAGTCAAACTCGAGCCATTTTTCTAACCGAGTTGAACCCGATCTTGACTTTAAAAGCTTGGCGAGCTTCGAGTCGAGCTCCAGCCATTTTCTTAACTGAGCTAAACCCGAGCCTAAGAGGGCTCAACTCGAGCTCGACTTGCTTACACCCCTTATTTCACTAGCCAAAAAAGTAACTTATAAATTATTTTATTTAGAGTTCTCATCGACAACTGGCTGAGTCACTGTTATCGGTTAGTCCAATGCTTGACCGGTTGGTTTGTTCATGGACCGATCAGTTTTTCAATCTAGTCTTCGGCCTTCAAAAAATGCCCCGTTCGGTTTTGAATCCGTCGATTCAATCCTGAATCAATGAACAACCCTTATCCTAGATCGCATTTTTTATGAACAAGAAGAATAGGGCCCTTAAGCAGGTCATGTTTGGGCTTCCAGCCAACATTTACCAACTTGGTTCAGCTTTGCTTAAACAAGAAGAATAGGGCCCTTAAGCAAGTCATATAATTTCGAATTTCAAAATTGGAAAATTCACATTCACAACAAGAATAGGACTCAATTATCAACTCAGATTTCCGGTTCCAATACTTTTTCCGTCACGTACCTACCGGAGTTTCGAGTGAGACACGCCTGCGCAAATGGTGCTGTTGGCGGCGAGCGGCGGAGACACCGTGAAGTTTTTCAACATCTCCGTCGACTCCAGCGATCCGTGCACTCTTAGTTACACTCCCTCCCCAGGTTCCCAAGTTAACTCTATCAAGTAGAATCATACGAGATAGTGAGTAGCAATCCCTTTTTACTTCCCTAGTAGCTCGTAAATCAATATGAATTGATTCTTAGTTCTGATCTTTCGACTTTTTGAAATTTGAATTTTTGGGGTTGGGCGGATTTGGTGGTTTGCGAGTGCCGGCGACGATAAGAAGATTACGTTGTACCGTAAAAATTGGCAGAGTATGAGCACCATGCTAGTTTCAGCTACTGATTCCGGTGACAACATTGAGGTAGGTTTTTTTTCTTTCTGCTCTTCCATTCTGTTGAGGTGTATAAACCATGGATTTTTGGTGTATAATCCCTGTTGGATATATTTCAAGAGTATAAGATAGTTATATAGCCTAAAGATTAAAGTATAGCAAGTATAAAGATCATATATAAGTGAAACAATAAGAATATGATCAACAAGGGTGAAACAGGAAGCAACACGGGTCGTGTTGCCTTCCAGAGAGCAAGGAAACAATTCCTGCGCTCAACATGGGTCGTGTTGAGCCAACACGGACCGTGTTGAAGGCAGGATTATATTCATTGCTGCCGGCTATATAATTTTGTGTAATTAGTGCTTGATATCATCATTAAGCACGATTATGCTGAGATTACAACAGCTATATGATTTGACTTGGTCAAGGTCATATTAAGGACATAATCTCATCATTAAGGCTCTTGATTACCCTTTGACTAGGGTATCCTAAGTGGGTGGTAATCTCCTATAAATAGGAGACATCCTAGGCTATTTGAGACACACCATTCTAAGCTAATCACAACCTCATTCTTGTCTAGACTGCAGCTATACTAGAGTGATTCAAGTGAGAATCTATTTCTTGAGTGTTACAAGTGCTAAGTTTTATCCCTTTGAACATTTACGGTATAGTAAATAGTTCTTAAGGAAAGTGAGTACTAGGCCACGACTCTTAGCGTTATCCAAGCGAGTTTCCATTGTTCTATATACCGTTTACTCCCTTTCCTCCAACAATCTTAAGAACTATTTAGGAATGGCCTCGCTACGTGATATGTCTAGCAACTTCCAAAAGCTAGAGCGCTTTGAAGGAGTGGATTTCCGGCGTTGGCAAAGCAAGATGCATTTCTTGCTAACGACTCTCAATGTGGCATATGTGCTCAACATTGAGATCTCTCCCAAGGTGAATCAAGAACCGTCGGCCAAGAAGGTGACAACCGAGGAGTCTCCAAAGGAGGATGCAATTGTCAAGAGTTCCATGGGAGATGGAAGTGACGATCAAATAAAGACGTCCGTGGAAGATGCGGAGGCTACTCGGCAAAGGCTCAAGATGGAGAATGATGACTACATTTGTAGAGGATGCATTCTCAACGGGATGAGCGACACCCTCTTCGATGTGTATCAACATGTGGAGATCGCAAAGAAGCTTTGGGAGATGCTTGAAGCTAAGTACATGTCGGAAGATGCGTCAAGTAAGAACTTTCTTGTTAGCCAATTCATGAAATTTAAGATGGATGATAATAGGAAAATTCTAGACCAATTCCATGAGATTCAACGTATTTTAAATAACTTCAAGCAACACAATTTGAACATGGATGAAACCATAATCGTATCCTCTATTATTGACAAGCTACCTTCTTCTTGGAATGAAACTAAAAGGGCTCTCATGCACCGGAAAGAGGCTATGTCTCTTGAAGGTTTGGCTAACCATCTTCGAATTGAAGAGGAGTTACGCCTACAAGATGGTACCAAAGAGCAATCTTAGGTCCATATGGTGCAAGAGAATAAGGGAAACAAGAATAAGACACAAGAGCCACAAAAAAACTAGCAAGGGAATTCAAAAGCCTAAGCAAGTTTGTTGGGAATGTGGCAAACCGGGGCACACAAAGAGAGAGTGTTACCAATGGAAAAAGAAGCATGGTCTTTTGAACAAAGATACATCTAAGGGCAAGAGTAAGAAGAAGGAACCCAATTCCTTCGTGGCCATGATTAAAGATCATATTAACATGGTATCCATTGGTTGTAATGATTGGTACATAGACTCGGGTGCGTCAAGGCATGTTTGCATTGACAAGAGTTTATTCAAGACTCTCAAATCGGCGGATGATGGTGTGAAACTCTACATGGGCAATAACCATCCGGTTAAAGTTGAAGGCGTTGGGCAAGTGGAACTTGTTTTCACTTCCGGTAAATCTTTGCTTTTAAATGATGTGTATTTAGCTCCGGAAGTATGTAAGAATCTTGTATCCGGTTATCTCCTTAGCAAGTTTGGTTTTATGCAAGTTTATGATGGAGATAATTATGTACTTTCCAAGGGTGAGACTTTTGTAGGGAAGGGATATGCTTATGGGGAGATGTTTAAATTGAATGCGAAAAGTAATAAAGATGGCATGATTTCCGCTTATATGCATGTGTCTACTTTAAATAAGTCTTTTCTATGGCATGCTAGATTAGGACATGTGAACTTTTCAAAGTTGAAAGAAATGTCTAATCTTGATTTGATTCCTAAGTTGAATGATGACATAGAAAAGTGTAAGACATGCATGCTTAATAAAATCACCAAAAGCTCATTCTCAAGTGTAAAAAGAACTTCTAAATTGCTTGATTTAATTCATAGTGATTTAGGAGATTTTCATAGTACACCTTCAATAGGTGGTAAGAAGTATTATGTGACATTCATTGATGATTATTCTAGATATTGTTAAGTTTATCTTTTGAGTTCTAAAGATGAAACACTTGAAAAGTTTAGAGTTTACAAAACTAGAAGTGAACTTCAATGTGAGACCTTGATTAAAACTTTAAGATCTGATAGGGGAGGGGAATATTATGATCCAAAGTTTTTCCAAGAAACGGGCATTGTTCATGAGACAACCGCCCCGTATACACCACAACAAAATGGGGTTGCGGAAAGGAAAAATAGAACTTTAAAAGAAATGGTGAATTCTATGTTGTCAAACTCTGGTTTAAGTAATGGATTTTGGGGTGAAGCCATGTTAACGGCTTGTTATATTTTGAATAGAGTTCCATTCAAAGGGAATTCTAATACCCCATATGAGTTATGGAACAAAAGAAAGCCAAGTCTTAAGTATTTTAAGATTTGGGGTTGTAGGGCTATTGTAAGAGTCCCGGAACCTAAGAAAAGAAAATTAGGTGAAAAAGGAATTGAGTGCATCTTTATAGGCTATGCTCAAGATAGCAAAGCTTATAGATTTTTGGTGGTTGAGCCAAATGAGTACATTTCGGTGAATACCGTAATGGAATCAATAGATGCAGTTTTAGACTAGGTTCTCTTCAATTTCTAGACCTAAAGATGTAATTCAAGATATTGTTCCTCTAATTGAGCCTCAAGATGAAAATCATGAAAGATGATCTTCCAATTCATGAGGTTATTCATGATGAAGAAGATGAAAGTATTGAGTTAAGAAGTAAAAGATAAAGGAAACCAAACGACTTTGGTTCGGACTTCTATGTTTATTTAGTAGAAGGTTCAAGGGACTCAGTTGAAAGTGAGACCCTATGTATGTACAACATAAATGAGGATCCTAAAACTTTTAAAGAAGCTATGCAATCTCATGATGCTTCTTTGTGGAAAGAAGCGGTACAAGATGAGATTGATTCGATAATGGAAAACAATGTTTGGATATTGGTTGACCTTCCTCCGGGAAGTAAACCAATTACCTCTAAGTGGATCTTTAAAAGGAAAAGGAAAGTAGATGGTACCGTTGAGAGGTATAAAGCTCGGTTGGTTGTAAGGGGCTTTACTCAAAAGTACGGTATTGACTACTTTGATACATATGCACCGGTGGCTAGGATAGCTTCAATACGTGTATTGATAGCTTTAGCCACTATCCATAAGCTAGTTATCCATCAAATGGATGTCAAAATGGCATTCTTAAATGGGGAACTAGAAGAGGAGGTGTATATGGAACAACCCGAAGGGTTTGTTGTTGAAGGTCAAGAAAAGAAAGTTTGTAAACTTATAAGGTCCTTATATGGACTTAAGCAAGCACCTAAGCAATGACATCAAAAATTTGATGAAGTAGTGCTTTCAAGTGGTTATAAGTTCAATGAATCGGATAAGTGCATATACTCTAAGTTTGAGAATGGAAAAGGGGTGATTATATGCCTATACGTTGATGACATGTTGATCTTCGGGACCGACATGGAACAAGTTAATAAGACCAAAGAATTTCTATCCTCAAAGTTCTCTATGAAGGACATGGGTGAAGCGGATGTAATTCTTGGTATTAAGATCATTAGAAATAATGATAAGATAAGCTTATCTCAAGAGCATTACATTGAGAAAATATTGAACAAGTTTGGAGGTAATAAGTTATATTCAGTTGTAACTCCATATGATTCAAATAAGAAACTAGAGAAAAATTTGGGTTCTCCGGTTAATCAACTTGAGTATGCTAAGTTGATTGGAAGTCTCATGTATGCTATGACAAGTACAAGGCCATACATTGCTTATGCAATTGGCATGTTAAGTAGGTATACAAGTAATCCGAGTAATATGCATGGGTTTGCAATTCGGAGAGTATTAAGATATTTAGCTGGTACTAAAAGTTATCAACTCACATATAAAGGAGAACCTTCAGTATTAGAAGGTTACTCGGACGCGAGTTGGATTAATAAAGGAGATTTCTCTTCTACCAGTGGATGGGTGTTCCTTTTAGGAGGTGGAGCGGTTTCTTGGGGTTCTAAGAAACAAGCTAACATAGCGGACTCCACTATGTCTTCGAAATTAGTAGCATTATATGCTGCTTGTAAGGAAGCGGAATGGTTAAGGAACTTATTATTGGAAATACCGGTTTGGTATAAGCCAATGACTCCTATCTCAATTCATTGTGATAGCAAGTCTACTCTAGATGTAGTATATAGTCATGTCTACAATGGCAAGTCAAGGCATATTGGTTTAAGACATGCTTACATACATCAACTTATAAGGGATGGAGTTGTGACTCTAAGTTATGTCAAATCAAAAGAAAATATAGCCGATTCTTTAACCAAAGGATTGACTAAAGATTTGATAATAAGTACTTCAAAGGGGATGGGTTGTAGCACAAAGTATTACTAATCGCAACAAAGACTCAACTTTACGAATTGGAATACCACCAATTTCTAAAGTTCAAATGAGTACGGAGTTGTTTAAATTAGTAGGAAGCATCGATTTTATCCCAAGGACAAGTGATGCTTAAAAATCTGTAATGACAAGAGGATGAGTATTAGTACTCTTAATAGACTTTGTGGAAAGCCTAATTACAGGGGTGGTATAATTACAAAGTCTACCTATGTAAGTGTAATGTGTGGCCGCATAAAGGAACTATGAGCTAAAGTTCCAAAACACTTATGAAGGATAAGGACACAAGGCCGGATAATAGTGTCAAAGTATCTACACTCAAGAATTAAAATATATGTGTGTTATGAGTATAGTTGGTCAATATAAATCCAAAGTTCAAAGCTATGTCTACTTTGCGATTTGGATACAATTTTGGCTCATATACACTAATTGAAAAGTTCAAAGAGTAATCTACTCTTCATTAGGCATATGTTTTTTAAGGATTCTCTGGTGATTATAAGTTAAGGTATATCTCAAATAGCGGGGGTATAATCCTCTTAACTAAAGTTATTTCAAGGGTTTTATATACTCTTGAAATAGCGGGGGATTGTTGGATATATTTCAAGAGTATAAGACAATTATATAACCTAAAGATTAAAGTATAGCAAGTATAAAGATCATATATAAGTGAAACAATAAGAATATGATCAACACGGGTGAAATAGGAAGCAACACGGGTCGTGTTGCCTTCCAGAGAGCAAGGAAACAATTCCTGCACTCAACACGGGTCGTGTTGAAGGCAGGATTGTATTAATTGCTAACGGCTATATGATTTTGTGTAATTAGTGCTTGATATCGTCATTAAGCACGATTATGCTGAGATTACAACAGCTATATGACTTGACTTAGTCAAGGTCATATTAAGGACATAATCTCATCATTAAGGCTCTTGATTACCCTTTGACTAGGGTATCCTAAGTGGGTGGTAATCTCCTATAAATAGGAGACATCCTAGGCTATTTGAGACACACCATTCTAAGCTAATCACAACCTCATTCTTGTCTAGACTGCAGCTATACTAGAGTGATTCAAGTGAGAATCTATTTCTTGAGTGTTACAAGTGCTAAGTTTTATCCCTTTGAACATTTATGGTATAGTAAATAGTTCTTAAGGAAAGTGAGTACTAGGCCACGACTCTTAGCGTTATCCAAGCGAGTTTCCATTGTTCTATATACCGTTTACTCCCTTTCCTCCAACAATCCCATGATCAGCAAATAAACGGGCACAAGATTGATTGATAAACTCGGTTCCATTATCACTACAGACAATGGAAATTTTGGAATTGAATTGAGTGTTTACCATATTAGAAAAATGAGTCTAAATAGAAGGCACAAAAGCTTTGTTACTCTAAAGATGTGTCCAAGTATTGCTTAAATGGTCATCAACAATAGTTACAAAGTAATGAGAACCATTAATGTTAGAAATTCTATAAGGTCCCCAAAGAACTATATGAAGTAATTGGAAATTTCTATCTGCATAAGATTCACTTTTATGAAATGGGACTCTATGAGCTTTAGCCAAAATACACGTTTCACAAGAAAGATCAACATTTCCTTTACATTTAACTATGTGTTTCATCTCGGACATGGAAGTGTGTCCCAATCTAGCATGAAGAAGATTTAAAGAAGAACAAGAATCAATGTTACTGTTGCTCATAGTAGTAAGACCAGCAGCTTGTATGATACAATCTGTTCTAAAATGTAGCAATCCAGTAGTCGGAGTCACAAATGCCAAAATTTCTTTAGTTGTAGGGTCCTGAAAATAGCAAATGTTAGGAAATATATGAAGACTGAGAGATTGTTCATTCAGGAGTTTTAGGACAGATAACAAGTTAAACTTGAACTCACGAATATATAAGACCCCTTTTACCGGTTAGAATAACATCTCTAGTAATTGTGACTTTCTTTAGGGAGTCATCTGGTAATATTACTTGAATAGGTTTTGCAAGATTAGTGATATGGACAAATAGAGATAGATCAAAACATATGTGATCACTTGCTCCTGTGTCTATGACCCAGGACTTACTGTTTTTAAAAGTATGCTGAATCGCACAACAGATTGCAAGATTATCAAAGGTTTTATGCGGAGTACCTGAAAATGAGCCAGCTCCAACAAAGTGTCCATAGGCCTTGTTAGAGATCTTGGAAATTTCTTGAGCGAAAGCATGGATGAACTCAGGATCGAAGCGTGATGGAGGGTTGCTAGTAGCTTCAAGATGGGTGTCTACTACATTTTCATCCGGTTTGTTAACGGTTGCTGCCATCTTGGGAAGCTGCTGCTTGTTTTTGACATCTCTAGAACCTTGGTACCAATCTGGATACCCAGCCAATTGAAAGCATTAGTCGATTGTATGACCATTTCGTTGACAGTGATCACATAACCTTTTGGACTTAGAGGCCTTGGATTCCCTTTTATTTCGAGAATTTTTGGCTGATAAAGAAGCCTGGGATTCAGTACTGATGGATGCAGCGAAATCTTTGGAGGCTCCAAGGCCATTGGTGATCTGTCTTTGCTTTTCAACTTGTTACACCATGTTGTACACTTTGTTAATGGAAGGCAGAGGATCAAGCAGAAGGATTTGTCCTCTAATGTTGTCATATTCGTCATTCAAGTGCATAAGAAATTGCAATAGTTTCCTTCTTTGATCGATGTCATATACCTGCTTGATAGATGGGCATGTCTTGACACAGGTACAAGCAGGGACTTTTGAGACATCGGCCAATTCATCCCAGATTTTCTTGAGCTTTGTGAAGTATACGGCAATGGAGTCATTGTGCTAGTAAAGGTCTGCAAGTTCCTTCTCAAGATGATATAGGAGAGGGCCATTTGATTAACCGAATATTTCAACAAGATATTCCTACCGATGCCAGTATCAGCATATATGAAGGCGCCAGAAAGGTCTGGGAGCATTGCATTCAAGATCGAGCTAACAGTCATGCTATCTACTTTGACCCATTGCTCATAATTGGGAGAAGTAGAAGCTGGTTTTGCACATTTGCCATCTATGAATGCCAATTTCATCTTGGTCTTCAAAGAAATTTTTACTGCCTTGCTCCACTTCTGATAGTTAGACCCATTAAACTTCACATTTGTTAGAGGAATTCCCAGATGATCAGATGGATGCAAATATAAAGGATCATTATTGTATCCATCCGTCGCCTGCGTGCTGGTGGCAGAGTCCCCAGATTCTACCATGGAAGAACCACAGGAAGGGAAAAAGGAAGGAGGAGAAGGGAAGAAATTAGTAGCTTAAAACCTTAACCTCTGATACCATGAAAAATCAATTGTAAAATGAGAGATAAAAAAACAACAGAAGGAAGAGAAATCTAATTGTATTAGTTGATGAAGAAGGCGTACATATATGCCTATTTATACACAGAAAAAGGAAAGAAAATACTAGAAAAGAAACAAGATCAAACAAGATCTTGGAGATCAAGATCTTTACTAAAAATAGCTAAGCATAATCTGCCTATAATCTGCATATATTCTACAGTTATGCTTGGTAAGGAAGGTCCTAACCACCAACTCCATTAATCCCGAGGGTTTCAAGCAGGCCATGAAAAATATATGGAGGCCACAACAAGGAATCATCATCAAGGACTTGGGGTCAAATCTTTTCTCTTTCCAGTTCTTCTACCTGGAGGACAAAGAAGTAGCCCTCAATGAAGGTCCCTGGTTATATGATGACAATATTCTGCTACTCCGACAACTTGACGGGAACGACGTTCCGACGAAACTGGAATTTAATATGGCTAGATTTTGGATCAAGGTGAAAAACCTGCCCATGAAGAAAAAGATGTATACTTTTGTGGAGGGGTTGGGTAAAAAGATTGGACAATACATCGAAGCGGATCGATGAGGAAGACATACTTACACCATCAAAAAATTTGAAGATCAAAGTGGATATTGATATCACAGAACCGTTACGACGAGGTGTCCGTTCAAACATAGATGAACAACCGAAGTGGTTGGAATTAAAATACGAAAAATTACCAAACTTTTGCTATGCCTACGGACTTATAGGACATGTCTTTAAGGAATATGAACTGTATCGGAATGGCCTTCCTGAAGATGACTTTCGGTATGGCCCTATGCTTAGAGTGAGCCCGATAAAACGAAAGAGAAGAGGCAGTGAGGAGGAATGGCAGGAGGAGAAGAGGAAACTTCTGGAGTTGAGGGCAGAGAATGAGAATAGGGTCAAGAAAAAGTTGATGCTTCAACAAAGCATGCATGCAGACATAGAGATGCATAAGACGAATGGAAATGACCACAACAAAAGAAAGATGGATGATATGAGGATGAGAAACTCTTTCGAAAGAAAGTTGAGAATAGTACTGGAGAACCAACCTGGAATATCGGTAGAGGCTGCGAGACAGCCCCACCATGAGCCATGAATCTCATAAGCCTTAACTGTCGGGGACTTGGCAACCCCCGGCAGTCAAAGATATGTTGGGGTTTATCTGTAGATCGAAACCAACCATTGTCTTCCTATCGGAGACAAAAAGAAGTAGGAGGGAACTACAATACTTGAAGCAACGTCTAAGGAGATTACCACGGGATTAATATGGATAGTAGAGGAAGATCGGGTGGCCTCGCTCTTTTTTAGAAAAAAGAGGTTGATGTATCCCTCCTCTCTTACTCTCCCCATCACAAGGGAATGGATCCGGTAGGAAGAGAGCTAAGGCAGGAAGGTGAGAACAGTGAATCTCGGCCATTGAATTTACATCTGGTGTGTGGTCATGGATATTAGGGAGTGTGGTCAAGCATTTCGGGGAGTGTGGTCATGAATATTAGGTAGTGCGGTTGTGAAATTCATGATCATACCCCATGATATCCATGATCACACACCATCATATGTAAAATCAATGGTTGAAATTAACTCTTCTCACCTTCTTACTCAAACTCTCTTTCTAATGGACCCATTCCCAAACAACAAACAATAATAATAAATAACTAAATGTTGCACCTAAGTTATTAATTATATATATATAAGTTCAATTTTCCAAGAATATAGGAGTATATTTTTCAGTATGTTCTCAAAATGTTATCTCCAATAAATAATTTTTCCAAAATATTATACATTCTAGATCATTGTTATAAGTTCAGTTTTAAAGAAATCAGAGTTCTTCTTCAATAAAATACATAGAGTACGTTACTCGAATTTATAAACCCTATTATTTCAGCATTTTTCATGTGCTTTTAAGTAGTGGCTAGTTTTGAGTGGAAACAAAACCTCATTTAATATCTGAGTCTGACATCTCATCCACTACTCCCGTCAACTCCACATCTATTCAGCCAAACATTTTTTCATGCGTTGGTTTCCTGCCATTCTTAGTCTAAAGTTTCATCTGCTCCTGATTTTATTTTCTTTTCCTTCTAAATATTACTCCATTCCTTAATACATTGTTCCACATTACTATTAATTTCGGGAAATTTCATTTGATTGATAGGCTTCAATTTTTGTCAATTTCAAGTTATCAACCACTTTTTAAACTATTCTTATTGGTAGATTTATTTTGAAAATTATTCCATCTTGTGAGCTTATTCTTGTACCTTTGTTAACTTATAGCTTGCAAAACTTTCATCATCTCTCAATTTCATTTAGCTCTGTTTATCAGTCTCACACTCGACTTACTTGAAATAAATATCTAAAGTACTTGACAACAATGAATAATTTTCAAAGTGATTGATCGAAAATTTGGAATAATTTTTAAAGTTTTCAAAATAAGCCTACTAGTTGGAATAATTCAAAATAAGACTACCACTTGGAATAATTTTTAAAGTGATTGACAATTTGAAATAGATAAAAAATTGAATCAAATGGAATTTTCCTTTAATTGTTTTTGCAATTTTCAATACATCCCTTGAAACTAATGTAACATAAATACAGATATATACATAACATGAAAGTATTTTCTATCAGAAATCTAATAATATTTTTTATATTTGAATAATTTCAAGTGGTACACCTATGTCTTGCATTTCCTAAATGATCAACGTACTTTTTGAAATTATTGTCTAAATTGTATACCATTATTTTCTGTAAAATTCCACCATGTGACCTCTCCCTCTCTTTCTGTCCATATGTCCTTGAGTTAGGATTAAAGACAAAAGGAAAAACAAATTTAAAATTATTGTACTCGTACAAAAAAATTTTTAAAAAAAAACCCGAAAATACGGTTGCGGCACGAAATGTGCGGCAGCACCGCGGTGGTGCCGCAGGTCGATCGCGGCACCGGCCGTGGCTTTGCCGCGATCGACGTGCGGCACCACCGCGGTGCCACCGCACGTTTTGTGCCGCAACCGTATTTTCGGGTTTTTTTTAAAAAAAATTTGTAAATACATTATTATTAATATTATTATTATTATTATTATTATTATTATTATTATTATTATTATTAGAGAGAGAGAAAGTAGAGAGGAGAGAGGAGTGAAAAAAGATAGGGGTAAAATAGTCATTTGGGGGGGCGACGTTAAGCAATGCCCAAAAAAAATTAATTCACATATGTGTTTATAAATGGGTTGTATAATATAATCGTCAAGTATATCCGAATAATACCTATTATACCTACAATTCTTGATCGGCATGTATACTCATATTTAATACCGACTAAATGTAGATAGGAGTAAGGTAGTGAACTAGGGATGGCAGTGGGTCCTAAACCCAATCCATTAAGATGGGTTTGGGTCCAAAACTTTTGGACCCAGCAGGTCTGGGGCGGGTCTGGGTCTAAAAAAATTTTAACAGGTCCGGGTCCTAGCATGGACCCGTGGACCCTACCCATGGACCCATTACAATATAAACATTTATAATTTTCCAAAAAAAAAATAATAACTCGATTAATTAATTACAAGCGTACTATACTGTGTACTACACTAAAATACTAAATCTAAAATACTAAAGCCCCTAGTCTCACATAGTCACACTCACTGATTCACGCAGACCACCACAACCGCACTACTGGTCTAGTGCACATCCCATTGTCCACTATAACATATATTTATCTCTTTATAATCATGAATTTTTTTTTGGCATTTTAAGTTGTGTTGTATTTTGAGAGACTTTTGTAATATTTTGTTGATGTTTTGATGACTTTTGTGATATTTTGACGTTGGAAACTTAGAATTTGCTCGTTTCATAGTATATTGATGTTTTGATCTTTTTATTGTGTTAAAAATTAATAGGTGTTTTTAAATAGAATAGTTACTATTATATATGTATACAAGTATAAAATTAACCCTAAAAGTTAATAAATCTAGTAAAAAAATGCATATTATGGTTGGACCCATTAAGGACCCGCTAAGGACCCATGGACCCGTAGACCCATTGAGTCCAGGTCTGGGTCTGAATTTTGGGGACCCATCGGGTCTTGGGGCGGGTCCTGGTCCAAAAAAAAAAAATTGACGGGTCCGAGTTCAGGTCCAGCAGGACCCCGCCCCAGACTCTGCCCATTGTCATCCCTATAGTGAACTAGTGATTCAAATTAACCTGACCCATTATCATTCCTACTGCAACCACCCTCTATAAGAAGGAATTATTCTAATAATCTCAACTTTAAATAATTGGAAAATAATAATATAAACAATAGGAGTCTTGCCCCAAGACACTTTTAAGCGTCTTAATCTTCCCCAAAAATTATTTTTGATTTTTTTATACCAATTTTTGTAATAGTAAGTATTAATTATCAATTATAAGAAGTTTTGTCTACTTTTGCTACGTTATACCTTAATCGAATTATCCACATTCGTTAGGTTTATTTTAGGCGTATAAAATATAAAATATTTTATAAAAGTATAATTTTACGAAATTTATATATACTATTATAGTGATAGAATTCAATCGTACCATTCTATTTCAATTTAATCTATAATAATATACTCCCTTCGTTCCATATTAATTGTCCTTTTGTGGACTGTTATAGTCTTCAATGTCACTCTTTAATTGATAATTTCTCATATAATATTTTAGTAACAATTGCAATATTATAATTTTAGGATAATATTTTACGTTACGAATATAATGATAGTAATTTTATATAACAACTCATTGCATATATTGAAAAATTTATAGTCAAAATTTTTAAAATTTGACTGCACAATTTCCAAATACAATAATTAATATGGAACGGATAATGTAATTTTAATGATAGGAGATGCTCATATCATTTTTCAAAAAGAAAAATGATAAACATCTTGAATCTTGATGCAAGATGATTATTTTACCTAAATCACTAACAAAAATTAAATGCAAGTATATTTTCATCATTATAAACATATGTTTCATTACTTTGAGTACTATAACAACTTATAAACAATATAAAAATAATTACTTATTTATATTTTTTTCATAAATATAAAACTATGTATAAAATATGCATTTTCTATTATGATTTACAAAATTAGACTATTATTTATACTTTTTGACATAGCTAATAAGTACTATACTCTTATAGTTAATAAATATATAATTATTAGACAAAATATTATCAAAAATTACACAAATGTGAAATATGAATAATTCAAGATCGTTATTAACCATCTAAGTCAAGATGTGTATCCAACACTTAAAAAAGGCCTATAAACAAGGGCGGAGAAAGAGGGGGGTTTGTAGGTGCCATGGCCCCCCTATCCTCTTAGAAACCCATATTTAATAATATGAGTAAGTTTATCACATTAACAAATAATATGGATGGATGGTAAATTTTTATTGGAATACAATGTTGTGGTTGCTATATGGGTATGAGTTTGAAACTTATCATAGGGGAAACTTAGTTATTTCTGATTTTTTTTTTTTTTGTTCATGCATCCAATCATTCATTAGGAATGTTATTAGAGGTGTACTAAATTAGCTTTAGACTTTTAAATATTACTGGTATTTAGTCAAACATAAAAATATGAATAGTTGTACTTTTTATTGTAAATTTTAACCATTGTTTTTCTAAATTTTGGTTTCTCTTTATTTTTGTTGCAATTTTTTCACTATATTTATCATGTATTATATTAATTTATCCTTCCTTTTCTATTTTAAAATTCAAACTTGTAACAATTTTTCAAAATATCTTTTCTATTTGGTTATTAATATTAATCTAACAAAATTTTAGTAGCACAATACTATATATGTGTGTGTAAACACAGAGTCACATACATACAAATATATGGACAAACAAACTAAATGAATAAATTTAAGCATAATGTCCGTTAAATTGGTAATAACTTCGGCACCCCCAATTAATATTTCCTAGCTCCGCCCCTGCCTATAAATTGAGCAAAATTGGCACCCCATTTCTCCACAACCAAGCCAACCAACAATGAAGACACCAACATGGATCCTCTCCCTTCTCCTCATCCTAATTGCAGTTGCAGCAGAAGGTGAAGGGGTTTCGGACCTCGACCCTCCTCAATGCGGGCCTCTAGCAGGGGGCCAGCGTTGCCGCGACGGCTTCTGCTGCAGCAAGTGGGGTTTCTGCGGCACCACCGACGCGTACTGCAGTGAAATCAACTGCGAAAGCCAATGCCCAACACCCCCAACTCCATTACCACCACCCATCTTACCCCCGCCACCATGGCAGCCTTTGTCCTCCATCTTCCCCGAAACCCTCTTCGAAGAGTTCCTCAAGCACCGCAACGACCCGCGATGCAATGGTCGCGGGTTCTACACCTACGACGCCTTCCTTGAAGCTGTCAGAGACTACCCCGACTTTGGGAATACGGGCAATCTCACCGTTAGGAAGGGGGAGATTGCTGCTTTCTTTGGCCTTACCTCTTCCTTTACCGATGGTAAAACATTTGATTTATTTCTTTCTTTTAGTCAGTACACCTCTCCATAAATTATTAAAAGCAAAATGATAAGTGTTTTAATTTTTATATAAAAAATGGTTAATAACCCATCATGAATTACACCTAAAACACTCAAAAAATTAAATATAAGGATATTTAAATCATTATAAATATATATTTCATAACTTTAAGGATTATTATGACTTATAAACTATATAAAAATATTTATTTATTTATATATATCATCCACCTTTATCCACGCTATTCACGACTTATCAATTTATCTGCATCTGTAACTTACTATCCGTGGAAAACAACCCGGTTAAACTACTTATAAAAATGCTAAACAATATATGATTGTAGTTTGTACGTAAATATAAGTTGCAAACCTTGATCGATGCTTATAAAGTTTATTAAACGGTTAAGTGAGAATTTTTAAAGGAATATTATTTTATGTATTGTTCGTGTTAATTTTAGATGGATTAAAACATGAGATCCAACCTTAACCCATTACTAAACACAGTTAAACAGCTAATTACTTTGAAATTTTCATAAAGGAATGAACTATTATTATTGTTAGAAGACGAGGGAATATTTTATTAGGAAAAAATTGAAGAAACATTTGATTTATTCCTTTCTTTTTTATGGACAATTTTAGTTATTTCTACCTTATATGTAAAGTTACTCTCTAATTGAACTTGTTTTGTATGAAATGCACAAATGAATTCAAAAAAAAAAAAAAAAAGGCGGATGGACAACATCAGATGGAAAGTACGCGACGGGTTACTGCCGGAAGGTTTCCGGGAATACCAGTCTCACTCATTGTAGAAGTTCCCTTTGGCCTTGTGCTCCTGGCAAAAAGTACTACAGCCGCGGCCCTATGGTCATTACCGGGTAAGAGTAACTATCAGTAAATTTTATATATCGGGAAAAAGATTAATTGAGTATTATCAAACTGTATATGACAAACATAATCTATCAATTCTACAATTTCCACCCAATTGAAAATTTGGTGGGATAGTTAGATGATGAAATGATTGTCACTTGGCTGCCAAGTTGGTTACATAGTTATTAAAATATCGATCCTGATCTATGATCTACATTCCGATCCATGATTCTACGTGGGTTAATTCCAATCCTAACTACAGCTTAGATCCGAATTAAGATCCCAATTCTAACAACCTTGATTGGTTGTTGGTCAATTAAGTTCTCCTTATAGTAGTGATTAATATATTCATATAAAATTTTATTGCTTGATATTGATTTTTTGCACAGTCGTATGTAATTAAGGCTTAACAATATGCTTTATACAGTTGTGAGACGTATAATTATGTGGTAACATTTTACGAATATAAGGATGATAAATACAGGAATGATAATTATGGTCGATACGGTGATGGAATGGGTTTGGACCTTATAAGCGATCCGGATGTTGTAGAAAATGACCCAGTTATTGCTTTCAAGACAGCCCTTTGGCGATGGATGACACCATCTGAAGGAAGACCACCTAGACCATCTAGCCATGCGGTTATGACTGGGAGATATGTGCCATCTCCGACGGACCTTGAAGCGAATCGCCTCCCGGGGTTTGGTACTACCATTAACATACTTGCCCCGAGCGAATGTGGACGACCTGCTCATCCAAATAGTATAGCTGCATTTGCTCTTGGTTACTACAAAAGATACTGTGATATTTTCGGCATCGACTATGGTGACAACATTGATTGCTCCAATCAGCGATCTTACTGGGATGGAATCGCCTTCATTTAGATCAATGGAGAGGCTGCAATATTAAGTCTAAGTGAAACTTCTTGTTGGCTTTGTTATGTATGTATGAATGTTTGGTCCTTGATCGAGTAAGAGGGGATCAGAGAATGGAGATCAATATAATAAATTTCTTGAGATTTATCTCATGAAACTCTTTTGTAATGTTTGTTTCTATTAACTAAATGTGCGTTATATCACAATCACAATTCCAATAAAATGAGTTGGTAAAGTATTGTATTGTATGAAAAGTTGTGAAATATTAGTATTACTTTGTATGTGTATACTTTTCTCTCATTTTTTTTCTATATTTGTATTAGAAAAAGTAATTAAAAAAATAATTAGTAGCAAAAGTTGTATTGGAATAGTAAAGTGACAACTATTATGAAACAAACTAAGTTAGTGTTAAGTGATGAGTATTATGAAACACTTCCATGACCTCTCAATCCTCCCTACCCCCTCTTCATAGCCGATCAAGTTGGTCAATCCTAAACCCTTTCGGCATCGCTGATTTACCCCCTCTGCTGCAATGGAAACCGTTTCCCATCTCACTATTTCGATCTCCATTTTCGACGACAAATAGCATACCGAGCTTTTCTCTAATCGTACGACCATCAAATGTGAGCAAATGTTGAAGACTTTCCCCCAAAATCAGCTCGGTATTCATGTGCTTCTGTTCAGTATTGAAACATATATTAAAGCCCAAACTAAAGTACGAAAGATCGGACTCCAGTAGACCGTACATTTCATAACATGGATTTTAGTATGTATACCATAGTAGGATGTTTACATTTATCCAACTAGGATTGCATTGTAGATTGCATCCTGTTTTGTTCCTATGATGACGTTTCACGATATTTGAATATCGTCTTGGGATTTTAGATCTTCAGTAATAATGGCGGATTCAAAGATCTAGCTCTTCAGTAGTACTTACTGCAAACCTCTGATAGGGTAAAATCACTTACAACTCTTGTGAGGTAAGGTAAAATGTATTTCACAACTATAGGGTGTGTAATAATTATTACAGCAAACCCAGTGGTAAATCTAGAATTTTTTGTCTATTCGATCCGACTTATATTAACGGTACTTTCGATATTTTCTTTTCATAATTCAACCACACTTGCTAGCTCTAATTTTGTCGTCAAATATAATTTCAAGGTATTTTTCTTTTCAAACAAAAATGTTGTAATGTGCCCACTTTTATCTTTATACATTAATATTTAAGAAGTAGTATAAAGAAAAAAATTCAAACACAAATTAACATAAATAAGTAAATAAATGTACCATACATTACTATATTATTATATCATATATCATAATAATATTTAGAGGCTAGTGAGAAAAAGTAAGATTAATAGGTTTCGGATTGAAACTTTCAACTTTTAAAAACAGTAATTTATGGAGTCCAACCATCAAAAAATAATTTCAACGGGGTTCAATTAACATAAATATAGATTTTTACCTGATAACTATATAGATATATAATGAATTTTATTTTCTTAATGGGGTCCATGGACCTCATACTTGATACGGTGGCTCTACCACTGAGCAAACTTTAGGGTAAAAATACTTACAACTTACATGAGGTACGGTAAAACTTATTTCATAAAGTTAAGGCATATAAAAACTATTACAACAAATCTCATGTAGTATACGATGTAATTTACTCATAAAACGCATTCCCTCAAAGTTGTAAGGGACTTCTAAGTGCAAAAGAGTTGGTATAGAAATACAAAAGATTATATTTTACATAAATTATAACAAAATTAGAAAATAAAATAGTGTAAGATGACAATAGGAACTCCAAAGAAATTAAAAGAAAACAATAAGTGTAAAACCCAAAAAAATCACTTTGTTTACCATTTAATGCATTATATGATATTCTGATTCTGTTAATTGTTTGTTGAATTAATTTGTTATTTATTCTATATTTGAGCTCATAGGATCGTTTGAGTGACAACCTAATTTTGGAGCTCATAGGATGCATGGATGTTGTAGTAGTTTATGGGGTTTTTTTTTTACATTTTGGACCCCGAACTTTAGGGGTATTTATTTTTTGAACCCTTGGTTTTCAATTTTAATTTTTTGGACCCTAAAGTTTGTAGTTTGAAAAAAAAGACCTTAAAGTTTCTGGGCTGAAAAAAAAATATGTTTCCCGTTTTTCTTTTTCTTTCCATGTTTGAACTTATCTCCCGATTGTCGTCAAACTTCAAGACTAAGGTTAAAACCAATATTAAAGTTATAATAAACCTCTCTTATTCATGTTGGAATTACTTAAACCACTGTATTCAGGGGTCTAAGTAGCTTCGACATGAATAAGAGAGGTCCAGAACAACAAAGCAATCCATGAGACAAATTATAATGCAATGACAATATAATCTACAAAGATATTATACACAAAGCTATCTTCACATATACAACACCAACCTGTTCATTCACGAATAATATTAGCCGACTCTAGCAAATTCATTAGCAACGAGGACAAAAGGCTTCAAACTTCTGGCTTCTGTGACAAATATGTGCAATTACCAAGTTATTAAAAAGGCAAAGGTTATAAGACCAACATGTGTCAAATTTTACAATGAAATCAATCGATTAGGGCATCGATCAAAACTTACTTTAATAAAGTTTTACATTACTGTTGCTTTGAAAAGGATACACATCATGAACCAATGGATTAAACCCTTTCCATTTCTGATTCTAATTATGAACTTTGAGACCTCTGAAAGGTCACACGCATAATAATACTAATATGCTTTTGAATAAAGGGTTATTCTGATTATCTGATGTCGTTATAAATTGAGAAGTTACTATGGTTTTCTAATCTAAGAAGTTACTCTGAATTTTTGATATTATCTGATGTTTTCTGAGTTGTGAATATTGATCTTTTAATTCTGGGAGTGGGAAGAAACTCACCGTTTGTAAATTAATTTGACTTATTCACTTCTTCTACTAAATGAATTGGAATGAACTTAGATTTTTTTTTCCAACGGTAAGAAACAAGGTTAGACCGCTCTTCTTTCAAGAGCTCGACCTAATCTATCCCCAAAAATGATACATCTAAAGACATAGGACGCAGGGGTTCCCAATATATATAATCAGAGTTACAAATACCCACTTTCGCGAGCCAATCTACTGCAAAATTGGCTTCCCTAAAAATATGGTTTAAACTACTGAGGTCACACATAGTAATGAATATTCTGATGTCTCTCACAAGCTGCAAGATCGATCAGGGCACATCACAGACACCATTTACCGCATCAATTACCAACTTGTTATCTCCTTCGATTACGATATTCTTAAAACCCAAAGCAGTGGCTTCCTTCAAGCCGTTACGAAGAGCAGTAGCTTCAGCAACAAGGGTGGAAACGTGTCCAAGGTTAAAAGAACAACAGGATAGCACGAATGATGAAACCTCCAGCAGCACCGTTAGGATTTTTTGCACCATCGAAATTTAATTTGACAACACCAATTGGGGGGGGGGCGCCATGAGACCCAACAAGAAGACGACTTTCGACTCTTGTTACTATCTTGGATGAAATACTCCGAGTGCATCAAGTCGAGCTTGGAACGAAGATGCCACTCAACGTTTGCTTTTTTTGCTCTAATCAGAATGCTTTCAGGGGATGTTTTATGCTTGCGGAAGATAATATCATTTCTAGCCTTCCAGATGCTCCAAAGAAGCGCCACGAGACGATCAAGGAAGGTACGGTCTAGGTCTTGCTTGCACTGCGAGATGAGGTTCAGAAGATCCTGATGCGAGCTGGGAAGGAGAGGAAGCCAACCATTGGAGAAAGCGCTATTCCAGGCTTCCCTAGCAATACGAAAATTTAGAAAAATGTGGTTTTGATCCTCCAGATCAACGGAACAGGAATGACACTTAGAGGAGAGAGAAATCTCGCGTCGCGCCAAAGCTGCATTAGTAGGAAGCGCATTTCTGCAAAGCAGCCAGAGGAAAACTTTAAGTTTAGGTTGGATGTCAAGGTCCCAAAGCCATCAATATTCCAAAGGAGGCTGGTCAAGAGAGAGGCCATGAGCTAGCCAGGTAGCAGATTTGGTGGAGAATCTGCCACTACTAGAGAGGCTCCAGCAACAAAGGTCGCCCCCTTCATTGAAGGGTATAGGAATATCTTTAATGAGGGAAATGGATCTGTCATTAACACAATTTTGTAGCATGCTTAAGTTCCATTTTTTCTCCGGGGTGATGAAGTCAGCAACTTTTAAGTTTATGTTAATATCATCTGCACTAGTGATGTTATTAAGAGAAAGGAGATTAGAAGAATGACACCAATTATCGCACCAAAAATTGATACTCTTCCCATTCCCAACAGTCCAACGGATGCCTTTACGAAAAATTTGCCTGTTTTTTAGAATAGCTCTCCAGGCCCAAGAGCCACTATTTTTAACCTTCCTATCAAATAAGTTTTCAGAAAGAGGGTATTTAGAACGGATAATGCCAACCCACAGGCCGTCACCATAGAGGTATTTCCAAGCGAGTTTACTGAGGAAGGCACTATTAACAGCCTCAGTTTTTCTGATCCCAAGTCCGCCAAATTTTTTGGGCATACAAATTTTATCCCAAGAAATTAAGGCAAAACCTTAGTTCGAATTAGGGTCTTTCCAGAAAAAATTTCTATTTATGGAATCTAATTTATTTACAGTATCTTTAGGCAATTTAAAGCATTGCATGGTGTGGGCAGCAAGCGACTCGAGATTTGATTGAATGAGAATGATTTTGCCAGCTTTAGATATAAACTTCGCTTTCCATCCTTGAAGCTTCTGATAGGATTTGTCAATCAGATTGGAGAACGAATTTCTAGTAGGTCGGCCAGAAAACAGCGGGCAACCTAGATATTTACCAAGAGAATCTTTTTTTGGAATATTGAAAATACCCGAATCAGTTGTTTATCATGAAGGCTGGTATTCTTAGAGAAAAGAAGTGTGAATTTGTTATAGTTAATCAGCGGTCTGGATAGCCAGCTGAACCGATTTAGAAAATGTCTAAGGAGATTTGCCGCATTGGTAGTGGTCCTGCAAAAAAGCAGGCTATCATCGGTTTTAGCAGTTAGAGTTAAACATTATTTAGTTGTTTCTCATTGTTTAAATATTTTGTTTTCAGATATTGAATACTCTGAAGAGAATGTGATGATGTGAATTAGAGTGTGTGCACATCCTAACTAAAGGATGCACTTTATATTTTATTATCTATGGAGTTGTTGGATTAGTTTGGAATTGTTGGATTGTTGAGTTTTTTTAAGTTGTTATTCTTGGAGTTTCAATTTGAATTAGCCTTGTTTGGCAATCAACTAGTAGCTGGTAGTTGATAGCTAATAGTTGTTTGGATTAGTTGTTTGACTTTAGTTGTTTGAATTTAACTCATTGCAAAAAAGTGTTTGGTAAAGTAGTTTTTTATTTTTTTTATTTTTATGAAAAGCTACTTCAAAAAGCTAGTTTTTTAAAAACTAACTAATTGGATAAAACAAAACTAATATAAAAAACTACTTATCAATCACTTCAATTAGCTTTTTAATGTTGGTAAAAAATTTAACATCTAAAAAACTAAAAGTTACCCAAAAAAATTGGGTAGTCAAACACCCCGTATTGTTATTTGGTTTGAGTTAGATTATACCTTTGACTTTCTATTCTTCGAAGATACGACAATGACACATAGTATAGTTAAACTTCCACTTTTAACTCTAGTCGAACTTTGACTTTTAAGTATTTGAATTTTCAGAGCTCCAGGTTCGACCTAATAGCTCCTAAAATCAATCAAGTGTCAAGCTCAAGCCTTGACTTTTAAAACTCGACGAGCTCTGAGTCAAGCTCGAGCCATTTTGCTAACCGAGTCGAGCTCGAACCTTGACTTTAAAAACTCGATGAGCTTCTCGTCGAGCTCAAGCTATTTTCCTAACTGAGCCAAACCCGAGCCTAAGAGGGATCAACTCGAGCTCGACTTGCTTACACCCCTGATTTCACTAGCCCAAAAAAGTAACTTATAAATTATTTCATTTCAAGTTCTCATCGACCACTGGCTTAATCACTCTTATCGATCAATCCAATCCTTGACTGGTTGGCTTGTTCATGGACCAATCAATTTTAAATCTAGTTTTCGGTCTTCAAAAAATGTCCCTTTCAATTTTGAGTCCAGTCGATTTAATCCTGGATCAATAAACAACCCTTATCTAGATTATAGATTGAATTTTTTAGGAACAATAAGAATAGACCTTTACAGAAGGTTATGTTTGGGCTTCCAGCCCACATTTACCAACTTGGTTCAGTTTTGCTTAAACTGCAAAACCAAAACAATATCAAACCAACTAATCATATAATTTCGAATTTCAAAACTGGGAAATTCACAGCAAGAATAGGAGGACTCAACTCTCAACTCAGATTTCCGGTTCCAACACTTTTTCCGTCACCTACCTACACGAGTTTCGAGTGAGACACGGCTGCGCAAATGGTGTTGCTGGCGGCGAGTGGCGGAGACACCGTGAAGCTTTTCGACGTCGCCGTCGACTCCGGCGATCCTTGCACTCTCAGTTACACTCCCTCCCCGGGTTCCCAAGTTAACTCTATCAAGTGGAATCATACGAGTGAGTAGTAGTAATCCCTCTTTACTTCCCTAGTAGCTCGTAAATCAATACGAATTGATTCGTAGTTTTGATCTTTCGAGTTTTCGAAATTTGAATTTTGGGGTTGGGCAGATTTGGTGGTTGCGAGTGCTGGCGATGATAAGAAGATTACGTTGTACCGTAAAAATGGGCAGAGTATGGGCACCATGCCAGTTTCAGCTACTGATTCCGGTGACAACATTGAGGTGGGTTTTTTTTTTTTTTTTTTTCCTCTTCCGAAATGCTCTTGATCTTTTAGCATTTTGGGGTTTGTGATTAATGGAGTGTTGGGGATGGAGCTAATTTGATTGGTTATTGTTTTATTATGGATTGTTTGTGATGAATGTGTAATTGAAATAGAGAGGAAATGGATTAAACGGCGGGAATAGAGTTCTGAATTAGTTCATGTAGTCATTAAAAATTGGTTGTGCTACAACCTGTTCATACATTAGAGCCTATCATCTAATGGCTGTCAACATAAGAATCTAGATCAATTCCCTAGTGTTACTAGTCTCGCTTCTCCTGGGTTTGGCACGATCCATTTGTATCTAGCCTGAGCCTTTCAAACATTGGTGCAAGGAGAGATTAGAGATATTTTGTTTATGCTATTGTTCTATGAATTGGACCGTTTTCTAAAATCCACTTGCTTTAGCTTAACTTGGCATGAATGGATTTTTTCAGTAGACAAAATCAGAAAAATGGTGAGTCTACATATTTTCAGTGGATATGAGAGTAAGGAAGGTCATTGCAGGCTAAGGTAGGTTGGTGTTCAGGTGCTAATCTGTTTGGAAATTTGAGACTTTTGAATTAATTTTGAGAGTGATTGAGTAATTGTTATGTAATGATGGTCCATCCTGTAACCTTTGCTGATCCAATAAGAATGAACCAAGGGCCTCAAATTTTTCTTTGTTTGGCTAAGTATGTTTGGTTACGAAAGTGAAAATAAGAGATCCAAACCAACACATAAAACTTGTAGGAAAAGATGTTGGAAGCTATGTTACTAAGACTTGGGTATAGATGTCCGATATGGTCATGGATAAGGGTGTCAGACTCGGATATTTTCAGGAAATTTTGCATATTTTCATTGTCATTTAAAGTGTTTGAGTGTTGTGCCCTTGTTTGGGTGTTGAGGTTTGACACAGCTACCGTAGAAAAAAATGAAGGGCTGAGGTAACATAGGTTGGAAACAACGTGCAAATGGTGGTTGCAATTTTTTTTTTTTTTTGTGGGGGTGGGGTGGGGAGTAGTTGCAAGCAGGTTACTCATTTTGGATGATAGAAGTGGTAAAAAGACGATCTTAGAAAGTTAGGATCAAGTTACTGAAAATGGAACTTACTGGCGGCATGTCCTCAATAGAAGATTAATTCTTATAGGATTGCAGTTGTAAAGATTAACTTTACTGCAACATATGGAGGCTGAGGTAGATACATGAGGCTGTGCTGTGGTAACTGTTTCTATGGCCTTTTCATCCTGAATGATGGTGGTGCAATGCTTGATGTATATGCCGTGTGATGTATTGTATTGGTGTTGTGAGTTATTGTTATCATGTGGGTTGTTCAGAAAAAATCAGCTTGGTTGTTTGTGTTTCTGAAGAATAACTATATATGCAGTGAATTGCTTTCTATTTGATGCATACAATTGGAATTCAAGTCAACATCTATTCATCCCGGAATTGGAACTCAAGGCGAATTCAAAAATTGAAATTCTAGAATTACAACTTTGCCTTTTATTACTGTTTGAATGCCAACCTGAGTCTTTTTTAAGAATTATTAGAGTATTTCTACTTGCAGCCAGTTGAAGTATAAAACAGGACAACACTTATTGTCCTGTTTGTTTGTCACTATTTTATTAACTTTATACATTAGGTTATCTTTGAATTAAGGTATCTTAGGCAACAGAATCCAGTTAATCGTTTCTATAGGGCTTCTCCTTCCTATGAATCTGTTGCTGAAAAAATATATTTCCCATTTTCCTTTAAACATATATAATAAGCAGTTTAAAGTTGCGCGTAAATCCAACCCTTGAGTCCTTGATGCTTGACCAATTGCCTATTTGTCTAGTTAGTAGCTCGAGTGCTCGACTCCATAGCTAATATTAAGTACTTTCTCACAATATTTGGGAATTTAGAAAATATAACTCTCGATCAATATTCTTTCTGCAAGTAAAAGCATAACACAGCACAATATGCTTATAGAAGTCCAACCTCTGAAAACACAGCAGTTGGCACTTCAGACTCTAATCACCAACTTGAGCAAAAGTCTTGCAGAAGAAAAAAAGGGGGGGGGGGGGTGCGCTGTACGAAAACAGTTTGCCCAGTTGCTGACGTGGTTCTCATACCTGGGGATTTACGATGAGTTATTTGCTATCGTACAGGAGTCTATATCATCTATCAGCTTCAGCAACAGGACATCTAGATACTTGTGTTCTGGGGGAAGCGGTCAAGTGGTCAGGATATGGGACCTGCAGAGGAAGCGTTGTATCAAATGGTTGAAAGGTCACACTGGTTCAATATCAGGTGTTATGTACAATTGCAAAGATGAGCATTTGGCTTCAATTAGTGTACATGGGGATCTCATTGTTCATAACCTTGCCTCTGGCGCAAAAGCTGCTGACCTGAAGGACCCTTATGCACAGGTTGGTCGTACTCCACACTGCAGTGAGAAATGCTCTTTCATTTGTGCTAATTACTTACACATAATCTCAAGAACAGGTGTTAAGAGTACTTGATTATTCTCGGAGTAGCCGACATGTTTTGGCAACTGCTGGTGATGATGGGTCCGTGCATTTGTGGGATACAACCGGCAGAAATCCAAAGGTTTGTAACGATAATGATGTCTTTTGTGATATGAAGCACATATAATACTTTCTTGTGCTAACTTTATTCTTATCCGAAGTCAATTTCAATCTAGGGTGGGGTTGGAAATGTTTGACCTATCATTGAGGAGAAATTCATGTTAATCTTTGAAAAAATGTTATTAGCTACTGGGGATAGGATTTGATATTGAATTTGTGTCCGTGCATGTCTGAACCTCTAGGTTGAACATTGTGTGAATCAATTTTGTGGCAATTTTATGAAAATCATATTTAAGAATTAGTGATGTACCCCTTTATCAGTTGATGCATCTGTATCGCGGCTTGGCTTTCAGACTTATTAAAAGAGTAGCAGAGTTGTCACCTCATTCTTCGGCTGTTTGACAAAGCAACCAGGAGAGAGGTGATCCCCAGAACATTATACAACAATAAAAGAAAGAAGTCAGAGAGGGAGGAAGGATGGGAGGGAGGGAGGGAGAGAGGGAGATTTTCATTCAATATTCAAGGTGATTCCCACTTACAACAATGTCCCCTTACATAGAAGACTATAGCTGAATATAAAGCTGGAATGAAATTGGCAGAAAGTAGATGGCAGCACAAAATCCCAGAAGGATTCCCTATTAACTTCCTTGGCCGGCCCCACATAACTTTCTCTTTCAACATATTGCCCAAAATACTTCCCTCCGTTTCCTCATTAATTGGCTCCAATACTTCCTATTGTATCACTGTTCTGTCACGATCTGTTATCTGTTACATATTTTCTGTGTATGCTATGCAAGTGTTACCGATTGGAATTTGGAAACCAATGATCCGTGGGGTTTGAGAAGAATGATTTGTTTCACTGTCTTACTGCATACATGTAGAAAATGCTGTCTGCTTGTGCTAACCTTTTTTTTTTTTTTTTTCTTTTGCTCTTCATAGATATCGTGGCTGAAGCAACATTCAGCACCAATAGCCGGTCTTAGTTTTTCTCCTTCGAGCGACAAGGTGTGATTTTATTATTTTAACTGCTTTCCACAAAATACTTCGGAGTCATCAAAAAGAACCATGGTGGCTTTGCTAACTGTTCTGCTTGGCCTGGCTTTATGACAGATCATTGCTACTGTTGGTCTGGATAAAAAGCTCTACACATTTGATGCAGGTACGAGAAGGCCCTCAAATTGCATTCCATATGAAGCACCTTTTTCTTCGTTGGCATATAGAGATGATGGATTGATATTGGCTGCTGGTACTAGTAACGGACGTGTGGTGTTCTATGATGTTCGCGGAAAACCTGAACCTCTCACTGTCCTTCGTGCTTATGGTATATCAGAGGTAACTACTGACTTCATTCACTGTTGTCTGAACCTGTTTCACGTTGCAACATTTGGAACTTGGTTTGTTGTCATTATGGAAAAGCTTAGTTAGCCCTAGCTTGAAGCTCCAGAATAAGCAAGTAGGGGCACACTTAGTTTTTTCCCCTTTTATCTTTCGCCTTCTTCGTACATTGTTTGTTTCTTGATATTCTACATCACCTAATTGATTATGTAACTTGCGAATTGCTACATTGTTTGTTACTTTGTATCCTATGTCACCTAATTGATTCCATAATAACTAGAACGATGCACCTATTGCTTGTGTATTGCGCCGTAGGGGCAGCATAATAGTACTGTATATGTAGTTGGGTAAGTACGATGGTCAATATGAAAAGAGGGTATCAAAACAGGTCTAATGCCTTGGTTCAATTTCAATCGAACAGGTATAAATGAAGCCCTTCAGTCAGATTACTGATGCAATTTCTTGTGAACTTATGCAGCATGTGTCTGTGGACATTTGAAATGTGCTGAATCTTAAGGATTATTTTGGCCAAAGCAAAGTCTTGGCATTTGCAGTGCGGGAGAGGATGTCAGTTGGAGTTCGAGGGTGCCTGGTATAGAATGGGAAAAGGATGTTTTGAGAAAAAAGGGAGACTTTGGGGCAAAAGGAGATTTAAGGGGAATAGAATTGGAATCAGAATGTGAATCGGTCTCTAATAGTTATCTTTAGGCCTTAGCATTTAACCAACCACCTCTATTTGACACACGTCATGGACTATCTATGACCTGTGCACCTCATCATGCATTCAGCTAACCACCTCTACTGACACATCAGAAGCTAATAGTGTTCAGCAGCCTTCTTCTTCACTAGAAAAGGGCCCCCCTCTTGTACGTGGATGCATAATTTATTCAATCTCCATTGGTGTGCTGTCCATCACCAGCGAACAAAACTTATAGGAAGTGTTTGTACTCATTATGCCTTGTGGTGGTGGCCTTTGCCTCAGCTGAGACATTGGGTCCCTTTAGATGATGAACCTAGACCTGCCAAAGTTAAACTCAGAGAAGACGATGAATTCTCTTTGTTTGTTCTTTCTCAAATGTCAATTGCAGCAATATACAATTGTTACCTCTCCACCACACAACTCTCCTTGACTCCTTCAGAAAGGTAGATGTGAGCCATTTCCTGCACACCATTTAAAAGTTTCAAGATCTACCTTGATAGTGTCGGTCTTCTTCATAATCTCACTTCAATGACCTTGAAAGTAGAAACACGCCCTCCCCCCCCCCCCCTTTTTGTTTCCCCAAATGGATCTCTAATAACTCCCAATTAACCTTCACTCAGGCACACATGAAAAAGGGGTGACGTAGAGTGAGAATGAAAACACGGGTAAAACGACCTTATAAAACACCTTTAAATAAACACTAGCAAAAAACATGTAGCTGAAAGGCACTAAGAGGAACCCTAAGAATACAAACAACCTTTTGGAGAGAAATAGGGGGGAAGCAGCAGCCGACATCCTTATAGACCTCTAAGTTGGCGAAGTTTAAATAAAAGATGGCACATTGGCTCTATGTAACGGCCTTTGGCCTAGAGCACAAAAATGTTCATCTTGGCAGCATAGTGCCAAGGTGAGGTGACCAACTAACAAACAAAAATTAAAGATACAAACCTTTTTAAGGGGTGCGAATTTTATGCCACTCACGTTAGTGATTAATCTCTTATTGGAGGTTGAGGGGGCTACCACTAGTTGGTAGTGCGTGGGCTTTTCCTCATAGAACCCAAAAATCTAGTGTGTACCTTTATTGTTCCCAGAGAATGACTTAAACTTTCACTTGCAGCAGAATGGCTTGAGAATTTAGCCCTTTAACTACATATTTTGAGAGCACTCAACCTGGTAGAGCATATGGCTCTCCTGTCTTAAGTCTTAACAAACCCCCCCCCCCCCCCCCCCAAAAAAAAAAAAGAAAAAAAAACAGCACAGAAAGACAAGAAAGGATGGTAGACAGGCTTCTGCGGTACTGATTTAACCCTTTCATTAGAGTTGTGTTCTTGTAGATACATAACTCTAATTTGTGTTACAACATTATTAGGTGTTATGGATCTTCTCATTGACATGTTATGTACAAATTAGTTAGGTTGCATAACTTGGGTTAACTCCGCTTGATGTCGACACAAGTCTTAAGTCAGATGTCTGTCATGCCTATCAATTCTACAGTTTGACAAGTTACAAAAAAGGGTTTATAATTTATGTACATGCCCATTGGCAGTCAAGTTGACAAGTCATTAGGTTAGGGTTTTCTCTGAAGGTTGGCATGCACATCATAATTGTGACATCAACTCTAGATATGGAATTAGTCACTTGGGCATAGACCTAACAATTTGGGTGGGGTGGGTTGGTTTCGGGTCGGGTGTATATTGGGTTATGGTAAATACATGTCAGGTGTATACCGGGTTGGGGTAACTACGGGTGGGTGTATAGCGGATTTGAATAAATGCGGGTCAGGTGTATTTCGGTTTTGGTCAGTTTTACGAGTCATGACCACTCTTTTCTCTGTCACTTATAACTAATAAAATTTATTGTAATTAGCCGAAGTTGCCTACGTAATGTACCATTCCATTCCAAGTTCCACCACCACGATATATCAATGAGACCTATATATTGGTAATGTCGGTGAGCCCACAAGATAGTTCACCACGCTTTAGAACTTGAATAGTTCAGTGAACAACCTCTAACTATCCCACCATTGCCTAATCCACCACATCTCCTTGAAATCCAATTTTCATGAGTAGATACTAGATGTACTCATAACTGTCCCGATACTGCTTAGAGTTATTGAACATAAGTCGATTGTTCAATTGTTTTCGCTACTCTTTGCCCCTTTTTTATTGCTAAAAATATTTTACCTTATTATTATTAATCTCAAACTCACTATTATAAAGAAGAATAAAAACAAATGAGTTTGTACGTCTGTAATTTGATAGATAAAATCTATAATTAGGAGTGGATAAGTACAAAAATGGAAAGTTCTAATAGTAAAAAAAAAAAAAAGTATGATAAATGTGTAGAATTGTTAGTTTTTGTGGATTTGTGATAAACGGGTTGGGCGATTTCGGGTTGAGTTGGACCTGCCAAATTTCTGGTTTTGCGGGTTCGGTTAATTTTCGGTTTTGAGTTGAGAAATCGTGTTCAAAACCCAAAAATTCCAGTTGGGTTAGTTTCTACCAGGTCTACTTGGGCAAGACTCATGTATGGCCCTTCTTCAAGTAAATGATCAAAGGTATAAACAGAGAATTCCTTCTCTCTTTATTTGTAGCAAGTACAGATATATAAATGCAAAATTAAATCATTTAGATTAAAAAGTTTGGTTTACACTTGCATTTAGCTTCTTTCCTTCGGAGCATCCACCTTGAGTGCTGATGTGTGGTATCTATTTTCAATATTTATGATTGGTAGGCAGTCTAAGTTTTGATTTTTTTTTCCCCAAAGATATTCGGTGGGTTCTATCTTGGTTCCCCCCCCCCCCCCCGGGGGGCGGTAGGACTAAGAGGAACATGACCCTGATTTTAATTCAAATCTCCTTGTGATATATTTGTTAGCATGGTTAAGACATTTCCTATTACCCAGTTTAACTTTGATGACAAGTTATACAAACAATTCATAATCATTGTTTTTGATACGGTGTTTCTATTTATTTGTTGAAGTTCTTAATTTGTTACATTTTGTATTTAATTGTCAGGCTGTTACAAGTCTATGTTGGCAAAGATCAAAACCAATTGCTGTAAATGAGAAAAATTGTACAGCTGAGGTGGCTCTGGTTGGGAGTGCTGTTGAGAACTCAGTTTTGATGCCTGACCCACTACCTTCAGCTGGTTTATCCAGTGTTTCACAATCCACCCCTTCTGCGGTTCCTCGGCGCACTTCCTCTGTAGATCAATCATTGTTTGCCACAACGGGTGGAGAATCGGTTACAAATTTGCCTTTGTCAGAGGAAACACCCCAGAAGAGTTCACTGTGGCCAGGTGAAAGATTGCCAAGGTTACATGCTACTCGAAGTTCTAATCTTGAGGATGAAATGAAGGTCTTTTCTCCACTCGTAGAAGTCCAGCATATCTCACCCTCACTTGATAAGCTCTGGGGTGATCGTGATGGATCCAAAGATGATCAACCTGGTGAAAAGAAGGCTGCTTCAATGTTTCCAAATCGAAAATTTTCTATCTCGGATGGTGTCAGTGACAAATATCCAGCTTTTGACTGGAAACTCAGCTCAGTTACTAAGCAGGTATTTAGCATTTCTCTAAATACTGACCATTTACGTGGAGCTTTTAATTGCCTTGTGGCTTCTGTTTAGTTGCTAAGCATGTAATCCTTCTCTATGTTATTTACTGATCAGAAATAGAACTTTTTACTTTGTTGTGTTTGCGCCTGCTCATTCAGGATGATATTCATTCTCCAGTTCCTGGATTAACTCCTAATGTTTCGTCCAAAAGAGATGATATCTCATCTATTACTCCCCCAGAAGCTTGGGGAGGCGAGAGACTGTCTGACAAATTTTCTCTGCATCAAGTGGGATCTTTGCCTTCCCGCTTCAGCAAGTTAACATCCGGTACTACCTCTACTTCAACCTTAACGTTCTCTGGATTACACGATCCAACTTCAGCAAGCCAGTCAATCATGAATTACTCGACAAGCTTAGGCCTCCCTTCTGCTAGTCTACGAGGAAAAGATGTGTCATCTAGTCAGGAATCTTTACCCGGAATCCCAGGGCATGTTCCATTTAGCGCTCTCCCTCAAAATCTTGTTGCAATGTCCCCTAAAGCTCAGGCAAATGCAGATCCTCTTGCTGGACCCTCATCTTTGACTGCATCTCGGAGGTTCACTTTTGCTGAAAGAATAAGCACTTCTGCAGCTTTCATTGATGGGGTTTCTGGCTTGGTGGGTTCACCTAAAACAAAGAAGACAGGAGCAGAAACCCGAGAAGAACTTTTAAACAGTCGGCTATCACGACCAGATGCATCGACGACTGGTGAACTCGGGCTGGCACAATCCACAAATGTAAGAACTATATGGTTTGACTCCAATTTTTATAAAAATATGGTTTCTTTTCAGTTGTGGCTGAGTCAGATAATCTGGGGCAAATCAATTTTGCTGCCTACCCGGTTCAGTCTGAACCATAAAAAACTGTAACCTAAAATTGGGAGAAACTGAACCCGAAGTTCAGCTTGTCTGAACCGGGATGGACCCGAAATGAACCAAACTTGGGTTTTTGAAAGCCCTACTTCTGATACTACTTTGCACATTCAAAAATCCTACACTTCTTGGAATTCACATCAATGTTGATGTGGGATGTATTCGTTGATTATAGTTACACGTTAGTTATGTAGATTGTAGTCTTCTGAAATCATCACTGTTAATAATGCAGACTACATCAACATCGCAACAGAAAGCTTCTCAGGCTGATATCCAGCAGGGAATCCCTTCCTTCACTCTTCAACTATTTCAACATGCACTTGATGAAACCCTTGGGTCCTTCCAAAAATCAATCCATGAAGATGTTCGTAACCTCCACATTGAGATTCTAAGGCAGTTCCATATGCAGGAGGTACTCACATGCCCGTAAAATTTCCTCATGTTCTTTCACTCTTTGTACACTGCTAATATATTAGTAGCTAAAAGACATGTCTTCTGTACTTTTGTGGTTCTTTTCATCATATCGTGCTCCAATCAATCAACTCTCATCATCATTATGCAGATGGAAATGTCGACTGCTATGAACACAATCCTCGATAACCAAGCTGCACTCATGAAAGAGGTTCAGGATCTAAAGAAAGAAAATGAGCGACTTCGCCAATTGCTTTGAGAAGCTTTGACAGGTGCAGAAGTTTTTCTTTTCTTTTTCGTTCCTCTTGGGCAGATACGATGAGATTTTCTTTTTCTCTTCGCCCGAGCTTTTTGGTTGTATGATATTTGATTGCCAAGAAGGGAGAGGGCAACTCGTAGGATTCAGTCGATTGCGAGCTTGGTGGGTCAGGCGTCAGAGTAGCGTTTAAGTCGTGTGCAGTTAATCCCCGATTAATGGTGGATTCAGGTGGTTTTCATTCATTTTTTCCCCTTTCTTCCTTGATGCAGTGAATGTTCTCATTAAAGCTTATTTGTAATGGTTTTTGCCTTTTTTTGGGGGGGAAAAAAGGCTGTTGTCTACTTATGGCCTATGGGCGAGTAATTCTGATGAGTTTGCTTTGCTAAGCATTGAAATTGCTCCAACATTGTGTTCAACCTCTTCTTTTCCATGATACCATGTTGCATTTACCGTAATTTACCACATTATATACAAATTTATGCATCTTACCATACTATGTCACAGTTTACCACAACCAATGTAATTCTCTCTTCTCACCTCTCGCTCTCTACTTTTCAATTTTCTGTCTCCTCACTTACTACACTAACTATTCTTACCACAAATTTTACTACAACCTATCATACTGTATGTCTGTACCGCAACATACTATACTTTTCATGATTTACCATGCCAAATCATTTTCACGCTTTATCCACCGTAGAAAAGAATAGAGTCAGGCATTACATTCTCAAAAAGGTGTCCTTATGGGCTTAATTAAATAATGCAGAAGTTGTCTGCAGATGACACGGTAAGCATTAGAAGCTGTGAGTCTAACACGGTTTTTGTTATTTATTAAAATCATCATGAAACGGCATCTGGGTGGTCATTTCCGCGTGTTGCATGTTGCATGCTTGCTTTGCAAGAACAGGTCAAAGACTATACTGCCAACAATGGATACTAAGTTACTAACACTTGCTGCCTAAGTAAGGTCCAGAAGAGTTGGTCATGATCTTTGGATTGATTAAAGCCAGGTTTGGATGGATTGGATTAGATAAATTATGATGTTTTTTTGGGGAATTGTGTTTTTAGAGAGGATATTTTTTTTGGAAAATTGTGTAAGATTTGGATTAAATAGATTAGTATAATCTATCCAAAGAACAGGGCCTAGTATATCATTGAATAATCTAATGTGATTGTAATTTTGAAGGGAAAAATACTCACAGCTATTTAAAAATTGCAAGGTTAGAGTATATTTGTAACGTAATCAAGGCCCAATGACAATGACATTGTCTCTAGAGGGGCACACCGAGGGGGAGAATAAAGGTTGCCTAGAAATGCATGCTATTACCAAAGAAGTGGCGATCAACCTCGTCCTCCAACGTTTCTGTCAAAGTTCAAGTTCTGGTGGAAATAAATATTTATTACTAAGTGGAATTGTGAAAATTGTGAGGTTGATGAATCATGTTTGTTATGTGTAGTCTGATATTTCCTCTCTCAGGCTTGTACAACTGACTGGAAAATGTTTTTCTCAAATATATTCATCAATAAGGATAACGTGGATATTTAATTGTTAAAATTGTAGAATTGACAAATCAAAAGGGACAGGACATGAGACTTTGTTAAATTGACAAATAACTAGAGACGGAGGTATTATCAAAATATTAATATAATTTAGGATAAAAATTATCGATTTTATGTTTGATAAATGAGTTTCATAACATATTCACTGCCGCTTGACCGCTAATCAGAAATTCTATATTTGTCACTACTTCGGAGTGGAAATAAAAAATATCAAGAAAAGTCCTAGTATTGTGGGAGATAATCAAACCTTAAATTATTTCAATCGGGTTGCTATGAGTGCGGTCATTGTCAGAGTCGGTTCCCTGATCCCTAATCGTCACCTTATTGATTTTGGATCTACTCAAAAGAGTATACTTGTAAGACAACTTGCCTGCATGCTTATTGCTATCTAAAACAACATTAATAGGGTCCGTAGTGGTTTTGCTAGAAGCATCTTTAAACCCGTCACAATTGGAAGCTTCAATAGAGTCGAGCACTACCGTGTTATCTTTCCCAAATATTCCCCAACCCATTGTTAACCACACGAGGGGACAAGATGTGCAAAACACTCGAAATAAGAGCACAACCATTATTTTTCTTGTGAACCCATTTATATAGATATTTTGCAGTAACAGGAGGTCTAATAGTTTACTTTTTATTAAATTTATCCTAAAAAACAAAGAGCTTCATATGATCGACAATTCTAAGGTTCATCTCATTAATGGTTTTTCTCCCGTCATCCTTATTTGCATACCGCACAAAACCAAATTTTCTACCATTTTAATTTCCAACTTTTGCAGGGCTATATGCATCAATAACACCTCCAAATTTCCTAAATAAACTTTTGAGCCTCAAGCTGCCCATATTCATAGGCAGATTATCAATATATAGGGAGTACAAACGCTTATTCTTAATAAGCATATCAAACACAAAAGAGTCAATCTTGATGGGTAAATCATTGACAACAACACCATCATCACTAAGCATGTGATTTTGAACAGAGGAGGGAGTCAACAACCTTTCATGAAACTCCCCTAACTCTTTCAACACAACAATAATTTCACAAGCTCTATTCAAGGAGTCCCAACACACAACCTTTGTAGAAAAATTCTCCAAACAAATGGAGGAAATATCAAGTTCAAGTCTCAACGCTTTAAACCTATCAAAATTTCAACTGCTTAATCCATGACCAAAACAAAAGGGAAGAAACCCAAAGAACAACAACAAAACCCAGCACCCAACAATTTAGACCCGAGATAGAGCAAACAAACAAACGTCGAAACTAACCCACAACTCTCTTTGATTTTGTTTGTACATTAATAATACCCTATAATGTGTTTGAGCAGTAGTTTTTCCTTGATGACACTATAGGTATTTCCTGCATTTACCTTATCAGTTATATTCCAACATTTTATTCAAAATAATAAAAAAGAATATACATATTACCTTAAATCCAATACACATGAAATACCCTCTAAAAACTATTATTGGAATACCAAAAATATAAAATATAGAAAACTATAGAATAAGAGACACCAAAGTTTAACGGCTACACAAATGGTCAAAGTCATGTAATAATGGAGATTTGTCCCAAATGGTCATTGATTAGCAATGATCAAAAGATTCCTACTCACTTCAAAACCAAACAACTCTCTCTCTCTCTCTCTCTCTCTCTCTCTCTCTGTAGTCACTCAAACACGGTTCCAACATCCACCCACCTCCACCGGCTTCTTCAAGCTTTGAGTAACCGAGTAATAATCCCTCTGGGACCTTCTCTAGTTCTCTCTCCACTCTCTCTATATATAAAGCAAGAGAGAGAGAGAGTTGCATTCTCTGGCCCTGTTTGGCTTGGAGTGAATGATTTTTGCTTCTAATTAAAGCCTTACCCATCTTGTTTTTGTTCTTGTTTGTGTCTATACATACAATAACACACTGTTGCCCATCTGTCTTCCCTTTCTTTTTCTCTCTTTTCTTTGCTTACCCAAAAAGCTGAAACCCCCCAAAAAACAATTCAATCCCAAAATTTTCCCAATTTTCATATTCATTCATTGCCGTCTTCTCTCTGTCTGTCCCTTTCTCTCTCTAACCCCCCCACCTTGGCCAGACCAGGTATGCATTCTTAATCTTCTCTCCCTTTAAAGTTGTTTTTGGTTAATTCATTGCCCAACTCATATTCGATGTCACTCTCTCTTTCTTTCTCTCTCATCTCTTGTCTCTAATTTGGGGTTTTTAACGTTTCTTCTTCGGCATTCTTTCTTACCCTTTTTCTCTTTTGGGGTTCTGAGTCTGATTTCGTTCTTGATTCTTTGATTGCTTTCAGTTTTGGTTTTAGGGTTTCCGGGATAAATCGATTCTGGGTTTTGTGTTTCTGGGGTTTCCCCTCTTTGAATCTTTCTTAGGTGTTCTTGGGTTTTGAAAAAGATTCGAACTTTGAAAAGTTTTGGGAATTTTGGGTGCCCGTATTTGATTCAATCTTTGCTTATTTATTGAACTGGGAATCTGTGGATACTGATTGATGGACGATATCTTTCAAAAACGCGGTGGTTATGTGGTGAGAATTAGTGTGAAACCCTCTCTTTTTGTTAGATTAGATTAGATTGTTGTTTTTCTTGTTTCAATGGTGACCCTTTTGTGTAAATTCATCTGATTGCAAATTGGAATAATTGTCATTGTCTGTCATGTGATTGACTAAGTAGATGGTGAGATGGATGAATCCATCATTACTTTGTTAGGACATTGAGTTTGATTTTGTGTGAATTCTTGATGCAATGATAAGTATATTATAATGTCCACTTGGGTTTTGATATTTTGTTGGATTTGATTATAATTGCCACTGTTTAAGATAATAAAAATATTTGGGTTGGATGATTGTTAGGCACATGCACCGCCTCCTGGCTACTTTGTACGATTGGACGGAAACACGAAAGACGATCTCCATTTGAGAAGACCATCAAGGATGCGGAAGTGGCTTTGTTGTACTTGCCAAGTAGACGAGTCTCACCATCCAAGTGACGAGCACCTTAAAAGCCCTAATGCAGATAGTATGTTCTTGTTCTTGCTATCGTTTTAATGACTCGTGGAATTGATCATGATTAGTTTGTGTTCTAATTCTGCTTTCTGTGATTGTATGTGATCAGCTGCAATGAAAATTTGAAACTAAAATGTCTTCAGCAGCTGCTTGCTGCATCTCTGCTATGAAACTTCGAGTCTGTTTTGGTGACTGTACTGGCTAAAACTATGTCATACGTATGCTTGAGCCTCCAGCATTGAATTTGGCCGTTTTTCACTGTATTATAGCCTGAAATGGATGGTCAAGTGTTGGAGTTTGTGATGTGTTTGAGGCGGGTATGTAGTGGGTTGCGAATGGATAACATAAGTTCCTCTGCGCTGGATTTTCATATTTTCCTTGTCGACAGTATATAGTTGCATGCTTTATATGGTAGCAAATGGCATGATATATTAATAGGCATGGGGATTATAAATTTAGAATCTTGCATGCTTCAAGCTCAGGGTCATTGACTGACGGTGGATTGGTTTTGAACCCGTGCTGCCGTATCTATGCATGGTTAATTCATTGAAATGGTTACTTGAGCTAGATATTTTGCAGTATACTGAATATCTTTAAAAGATGCACCTGTTTACTAAATACTGTTTCTTAATGTGGAGTGTGTGCGCTTCCGTGTAGCTATTGCATTTGCATTGTGACATAACTTTCTGTCCGTGATTATTGGGTCACTACTCACTAGGAACATGATTTACCTAAGTTTACCTGGAGTTGCAAGGGATATTCTGTTTATCCGATGTAGTGTTTGAAGCCATTGGTGGTTGCAACTTTCACCTGAGTGTAGATTTTCTGTTTGAATTTTATTTTTTTTTCCGAAAAATTCTCTTACCTTTCAGTTCTTTCATCTAAAGTAATGATGTTCTTCTAAGTTGTGCTCTAATTGTTGATATCAGAAGCACCAAGGAACCCAAAGGTGACCGCGCCTGTGAAAGAAGAATTGCACAAGGCAGCACCGCCTCAAATTGAGGTTCCTGCCTTGTCGCTAGATGAGCTCAAGGAGAAAACTGACAACTTTGGGTCCAAAGCATTGATTGGAGAAGGTTCTTACGGACGTGTATATTACGCTACATTGGAAAATGACAAGGCAGTTGCAGTTAAGAAGCTCGATGTTTCCCAAGAGCCAGAATCTAATTCAGAGTTTTTGGCTCAGGTCTGATTGACTGCATTAATAAGCATTCATTCTAGTGTATCACTATGTTATTTAATGCCTGTGTGGTGGGTGGCCCGTGACTAACTTTGCATGCGTTAATGATTGGTCCTTGTAGGTTGCTAAGGTCTCAACCCTGAAACACGAAAACTTTGTTGAGCTGTTGGGCTACTGTGTGGAGGGAAACATGCGAGTTTTAGCCTATGAGTTTGCTACAATGGGATCCTTGCACGATATTTTGCATGGTATGAATAACTTCAGATTGTCGAGTAGTATATCAGTTTCTGTTAATGGATAAACAAGTTAATTCCTGGAACGCTTATCACAGGAAGGAAAGGTGTCCAAGGTGCACAACCGGGTCCGGTGCTTGACTGGATGCAGAGAGTGAGGATAGCAGTTGATGCTGCAAGGGGATTGGAGTACCTCCACGAGAAAGTTCAACCTGGCATCATACACAGAGATATCCGATCTAGCAACGTGCTCTTATTCGAGGACTTCAAGGCCAAGATTGCTGATTTCAACCTTTCAAATCAGGCTCCTGATATGGCTGCTCGTCTTCATTCTACCAGAGTTTTGGGCACCTTTGGCTACCATGCACCAGAGTAATTATCGCTTTATGTTCGATCTTTTTCGGGCCTTTGTGTTTGGGTTAGATGACCTTTTTTGGCTATTGGAGGGTTCCTAAACGATCTGCGTTTGTGTTCAGGTATGCAATGACTGGACAGTTGACACAGAAGAGCGATGTGTACAGTTTTGGGGTTGTTCTTCTGGAGCTTCTAACTGGCCGCAAACCTGTGGACCATACTATGCCTCGCGGTCAGCAAAGTCTCGTCACATGGGTTAGTAGCTCGTTTTTGCGGACTCAAAATCAGCTTTTTTTTTTTTGTCTCGATCATTGTGCTAACATGTCTTGCTTTTTTTTTCCCCACCAGGCAACTCCAAGGCTGAGTGAAGACAAAGTTAAGCAATGTGTTGATCCAAGATTAAAGGATTACCCTGCAAAAGGAGTTGCTAAGGTCTCTCTCCCTCTCTTTATCTCTTTCTCAACAAGCATTACAAACTTGAGTATTTGTCTTAGACGATTACAAACTGATTAGCCGCCTAAGGGACTTCAGATGAGACCATATCGAGCAACTTATTTTTCACCCAGACTTGGCAAAACCGACCCGACCTGAAGGCTGACAACCCGTTTCAGACCTGATAATTCAAAAAAAGAATTGGGCCGAACCCTAAACTATCAGGCTTGAATTGACCCAAATTTATCTTTAACCAAAGTATTCTCTTTCGCAATAGAAGCTTATCGTACTTAAAAAAAAAAGCGACCTGAGGTCAACCCAAACCCGAACCAACATGACCCGACCAGATCACAAACCGAATAGCACGATTGCCAGACAAAGTTAGCCCAATTGAAAAGTTGCTCCGTCATCCTGTCTGCATTGTGAAGCAAAGTGCCAGCTTGTTTTTCCTGGCAAACTAACCGGCTAATTGGACCAGTAGACTTGTACCCGAGTCAAGCCACAACTGAAATCCAAACCGAACTGAAATCATCACAACCCTAGTTTCAACTGAACTGAAATATATAATCCCCGCCCATTCCCTTGGCTTCTAATTTCTCCATTATTAGTTAATTTTGCTGACAAGTTCGTCCGGTTTGTTATTATGTGATGCAGTTGGCTGCTGTGGCAGCGCTTTGTGTGCAGTATGAAGCGGAGTTCAGGCCGAACATGAGCATTGTGGTGAAGGCCCTGCAGCCTCTGCTGAAGGCACCAACCCCAACTCCAGCCACCAATGCATAAATCGTTACATGCGAAGAATGCGGGGGAAATTCTTCCACAAAATCATATTGTTTGGTTTTTTGTTTTTCATCCGTCGTGTATTGATTTATTAATTTGTTGCAGAGTTTGTGTTTGAGAATGTGAAGAAGAAAGGAGTAGGGGACTTTTGGGCCTTGTTCCTTTCTTTCTGAATGCTGCTCCTACAATTTGTACTATTAAAACAACCTGGAGTTTGATTATTAGACCAATATACTGTTTCCTTGGATTCTTCTCCTTCTCTATCTGTGTAATTCTTTGTTTATGGACGACGGTCATAGAATTTTCGTTCCTATTTTAATTGACCGATTTGATTGGAAATTCAAATACAATATTTTTCAAATATCTATTGCTTGAGCCAGATTTAGACCCGAATTTATAATTATCTAGTTTGTCCGACTTGAAAAATACGTGAAAAACGAGGGTATTGGACACAAATTTTGTCCGATATTTGATTCTTGGAATATGGAATTATCTGGATCCGAATATTTCCAAGCTCTTGGTATCAAAATTGTCGATGGCAAAAAAAGGTAAAATTTGACAAAAGGAGAATGACAGAGCATGTTGCACATGATCTCTTTTTTATGGGCGTTGACTTTTGCTCTTTGATTGTTTCCTAGTACTAGCACAAACACTGATGTAGGCTGGGTCAACGTCCTCTAAATCTGATAAGTTCATTAGTTTAATTGATTGATATTCTTCTTCAGGTAAGTTACCTCCTAAACACTTAACCTAAAGTAGATACTTTGGCTTTGATAAGGCATTGCTTTTTGGAACAAAATGTTGAGGACTTGAGTTTTCACAACACATCACATTCGCTTGAAAATTTTCTAGGCATGCATAACTTGATAAGAGTCAGAAAATTATGATTGTACGAGGAAAGGAGTATAAGTTCTAACCCAGTTGCTTGACTTTTGTTTGTCCAAAAGTAATAGGAAGTCTCAATCCATTCTTGCCTTCTCACCGTCAGATCGTTCAACGAACTTAATAGTAAGTTATTGCATGCACATGGAGCACGTGCTTCAGAGATTTATAAGTGAACAACCATAGTTATATGAGTGAACAATTTAATATATGCGATGAGATGAACAATCTAATATATGTGGGTGAACAATCATACTTTTTGGAGCACGTACTCCAGGTGCACCTAATAAATTGCATCAAATTATTGTTATTTCTTGAATGGAAAAAATAGAATTATGGTTCTTGTTTCAAAATTTATAATGACCTCAGGATTTAACCAAAAAATATTTAGAATTATGCACAGTCTAATCGACCACTTTCATAAAAGGCATTTCCTTTCTACCAAAAAAAAAAAAAAGGCATTTCCTTTCCATTGAAAATTGGACCACTCTTTCACTATAGTTAAATTTGGAATATTTCAACCAAACAAAAAAAAAAAAAAAAACCGCTGACACTTACGTAATCAATTGGCTTATTCTATGCTGCTTCCATTTAATCCTTACATCACTCGTTTAACCAATGATTATCTGTCAAAAAGTAAATGCTATGCAAAAAATAAATAATAATAAATCTGAGGTGATCTTGCTGTGAAAATCTGACCCACCAAAATGGAAAAAAAGGGATTCCGTTGCCGGGAATCGAACCCGGGTCTCCTGGGTGAAAGCCAGATATCCTAACCGCTGGACGACAACGGACTTTGATGCCATTGTGGCTTTTGTAACTATAATTAAACGTTGTAATTTGTAAACAACAGAAAGCGATAGCTTTTCCAAATTTGCAATGTTGTTCACATCCCTGTCACTGTTCCCATGGACACCACCACCATTGCCAACCGTCCACCGTCGTCGCCATTATCGACCGGCGAAGCTAGTCACCGTCATTGGCTCGCCGCTGCTACTCAGGTTGCTTCGAATAGTCAGTCCACAGGTTGCCTCTCTTCTCAGTTATTCCTGCAACCTTTTTGCTGCTCTTGAATTCGGGTTTCAAGATGTGTTTCGCTGAATTTGGGGCTCTACTTTTGCATAATTGTTGTCCATTTCAAGTTTGTTTGTTGTGATTGTATGAATTTCGTTTTTAGCAGATGAATTTCATTTGTTCTATATCTAAGTTTGTTAGCTTTTTTATTAAAGCATTGGTATTTGGTCTCCTTGAAGATTTTGCACGCTGCTCCTGGCAGTTGGGATTTTGAATTTTGACTCTTGATCTTGATAGGTATTCTCTACTGCATAAATCTATCCTTTTGGCAGCAATCGACAATTTTTCTATCTCTATGTATAAGTATGTGCTTTCCTTTGGTCTCTGTCCATGCATATCAGACATACATGATGATGTATAGCTCTTAGCTGTGCATAAGTTGCTGTATGGTTGGTAATTGTCATTTACTCCATGTCCTTGGAAAATTTTGAAAGAAGTAAGCATTCTGTTGTTGTGTTTGATATTGCTGACTTCATTTTAAAATGTTATGGGTGTTGCCTTCAACTCAATTTCCCCTTATTTTTTTGAGGGAGTAGATGTAGTAGCATTGTAAATTTCGTTATGTATCCTCGTTGCAGCACAGAAATTGAGCGCTGAAAACTGAAAAGAGGATACAAGAAATGTTGTAGAGCATGAAACAGAAGGAATGCAACGAAGTCATTGGGAGGGAATCCGAGTATGAAAGGTGATTACACAAGACAAGATGTTGTTCAACATGCTCAAAGCTTTGCCCATTATATCAACTCTACATTACAAGGTAGCAGATTCTCTTTCTAGCAGTTCAAGTACCGATTGAACTCTCAATCCATGCAATGCAAGTCTGCTTTTGAGTGAAAATTTCCATAGATAAAGGATAACCTACCTGGGCTAAATATGCGTAAATTTTCGTCCAAGTCAGTATCTTTTTTCAGGAATTCCGATCATCCCTGGGTAATCCCAAAAACCCTTGCTCAAATTACCTTCACTGTCAATTTCTCAAACCCTCCTGATAAATTCTCAAGTTCCCTGTATTCCTCCCCTAGTTTCGACCCTGGTCATGGGAAGCAGCATTTTGGGTTTGGATTCGTACATTTAGATAGTCAGCTGCAAAATAGCATTGCCCATGATCGTAAATTTGATGAATTTGAGGCTGATGTAGAGAAAATATATAAGATTTTAAGGAAGTTCCATTCTAGTGTTCCAAAGTTGGAGCTTGCTTTGGAGGAATCTGGGGTGATTATGCGGTCTGGGCTGACTGAGCATGTTTTGAATCGATGTGGGGATGCAGGGAATTTAGCTTATAGATTTTTCGTTTGGGCATCAAAACAGCCTGGTTATAGGCATAGTTATGATGTTTATAAGGCTATGATTAGAACCTTGGGGAAAATGAGGCAATTTGGGGCAGTTTGGGCGATAATAGAGGAGATGAGGAGAGATAATCCACAGTTGATTACCCCAGATGTGTTTGTAATTTTGATGAGGAGGTTTGCATCCAGAAAATTGGTTAAGAAGGCGATTGAGGTGCTTGATGAAATGCCCAAGTATGGTTGTGAACCGGATGAGTATGTGTTTGGATGTTTATTGGATGCATTGTGCAAGAATGGCAGTGTTAAAGAGGCAGCTTCACTGTTTGAGGATATAAGGATGAGGTTTACACCTACCCTTAAGCATTTCACTTCCTTGCTGTATGGTTGGTGCAAGGAAGGGAAGCTTATGGAAGCTAAACACGTCTTAATCCAGATGAGGGAGGCTGGATTTGAGCCAGACATTGTTGTCTATAATAATCTGCTGAATGGATATGCAGTGGCAGGGAAAATGGCAGATGCGTATGATCTTTTGCAAGAGATGAGGAGGAAAGGTTGTGAGCCAAATGCCGCATCTTATACTGTATTGATTCAGGCACTGTGTGCCTTGGAGAAAACTGAGGAGGCTATAAGGGTCTTTGCAGACATGGACAAATGTGGCTGTGATGCCGATGTCGTCACTTATAATGCTTTAATCAGTGGACTATGCAAGTGTCGAAAGATTGATAGAGCTTATGAGCTTCTGAATACTATGTGTTGAGTTGTCCCACATCGGCCTTTGACACCCATATTGTGGTGTTTATAATGGCTTGGGTGCCTCAACCTCCTAAGCTAGCTTTTGGGGTTGAATTGGGCTCAAGTCCATTATTTCACATGGCTTCAGAGCCAGGTTTCTGGCAGTAGTTGCAAAATTTCCCTGCCTTTCCTTTCTTGAACTCTTTCTTATTTTTGGGCATATTGTTGACAGCCAAGGCATTGGTCATATCAGACTCAACACGATCAACATTGGGTGCACGCTTTTGAGAGTAAGCAGCAAACTCTGTGCTCATGTGCATCCCAGCAGATGCATTTCTTTGACACTCAACCCTTTGGATCATGGAATAGGCTTTGTTTACCGAGGGCAATGGGTCCATTAACAAAATCTGACTTCTAACTGACTCATATTCAGGGTTTAGATGCATCAAAAACTGGACTAACCTTCTCCTATGTTCAAGATCAATCATCTTTTTGACATGAGGGCAAGTTTCAGGGCAAGTACAGTCTGGGACCTCAGACATTTCACTCAATTCATCCCAACATTTCTTAAGTTTAGTATAGTAAACAGCCACAGGGTCTTTCCCTTGATAAAGTTCACTAATCTGAGACTCTAATTGGTAAAGTAAGGGTCCATTACTTTGCCCAAATCTCTCCTCTAATTCCTCCCACAACTCCTTAGCCGAATTGACATAAAGAAAAGCATCGGACAATTCAGAAATCATGCAATTCAACAACCAACTTATCACCATAGAATCGCATTTAATCCATTGATTGAGTAAAGAAACCTGAGATGGTTTGGAACATTCACCTGTGATGAATCCTATCTTCACTTTGGTCCGCAGAGCAATTTTGATCGCCCGATTCCACTTCTGATAATTTGCGCCATTCAACTTCACATTCACGATGATCAGACCAGGATGATCTGCAGGTGCGAGGTAGAGAGGATCATTGTTGTACATATCATTCTCTAGCTGCCTCGCCTCACCAATCGGAGTGCTAACCTCCTCCTCTTCAGACATCGTAGAACTCAAGGATCAAGAGATGATCAAGCAAGAATCCGGATGAAGATTGATAGGCGATCAATCAAGAATCGAACCAAGATCAACTGTCAACACTACTGGGAACCAGATTGAATCAATATGCTATCAAGGATCAAAATTCGCCGAGAGACGAAAAACAACTCCAGGTCAGAACCTAGGAGCTCTGATACCATGTAAACAAGAGAGAGAGAGAGAGAATTTTTATATTGTGTATTGATGATAATATCTGGACAGAAGCTACCATCTATATATAGATATATGTACATGTATAGAGCTCGACTAACAACCAAAACAAATTTCTATAACAAACTCTAGCTGAGCTGGCAGGAGGCATAACAAACTCCACCTTGTATTCTCTACATCCCCTCCTCAAGGTGGATTTGGTGGGACATCCAACAATTCAACGAGGTCATAGACCTGACCACACATCTTATCTGCATATCCTTTTAGCTCATGAGAAGAAGGAGCAGTTTGAAGAGTGTATGGATCTCGTGGAAGAGATGAAGAAGGTCAGTTGTTTCCCAGATACTAAGATATACAATACCCTGATCCGTTTGGCATGCAAGCTGGGGGAGGTTGACGAAGGCATTCGACTTTGGAATGAGATGGAGGCGACTAGACTTAGTCCAGGGACGGATAGCTTCACTATATTGGTTCATGGGCTTATTGAGCAGGGTTATTTCCTTGAAGCTTGTAACCATTTCAAGGAAATGGTTTGTAGGGGTCTTCTTTCAGCTCCTCAATATGGTACTTTGAAGGACTTACTGAACTCGCTTCTACGTTCCGATAAGCTCGAATTGGCTAAGGATGTGTGGGATTGTATCATCACAAAAGGATGTGAGCTTAATGTATATGCATGGACAATCTGGATACATGCACTCTTCTCAAGAGGGCATGTTAAAGAGGCTTGTTCCTACTGCTTAGAAATGATGGATGCTGATGTGATGCCGCAGCCAAGTACATTTGCAAAGCTAATGAAGGGCCTCAGAAAACTGTATAACCGACAAATTGCAGCTGAGATTACAGAGAAGGTGAGAAAAATGGCGGAAGATAGACAGATGACCTTCAAAATGTACAAAAGGAGGGGAGAGAGGGACTTGAAGGAAAAAGCTAAGGCTCAAACTGATGGGAGAAAGAGGAGAGCCCGTAGACGCCGGTGGGGCAGCGGACGTAGTAAAGCTGACATTGTTATTTGAATGGGATGTGACGTATCAACTTTAATTGCTATATTCAGACACGAAAGACTGGTGCAAAGTGCAAGCTTGATGCTTATATTGAAATGGTGGTCATATAAGGTATTTTCTTGCTCACCATATCCAACTGCTATTTTTGCATGAGCAAATTAATGAGTGCATCAGTCCCTAGTGTTATTGAATAACATGTTCGGTTACTAGTTCCTAGGTTGTTCTTTTTCTGGATTCTTTTTTGTGGAAATTTTAGATTTCTACCATTTTCCCCCTTGTTTTTGGTCTCATTATTGGATGGCTGTTTTTTTTCTCCTTTTTTCCCCATTATGCTTGGCTGGTAATAATGAAGCTTTTAGTCGATAACTTTAAACTCCTGTACTGGCTGGCTTAGAAATTTTTGAGCTTGGTTCTGGTGACATTTTCTTATGGGCTATCATTTACTTCAATATGATTAGGACATATTAAAGTGCTATTTTACATGTCTTGGCTAGTGAGAGGAAGTAAAATAGTGTGTTGCTGGAAGCGATATTCACAATTTTGCCATCACGTTCCTCAATTATGTGGTTTGCTCTGAAAGCCAAATAAACATCCCATTCGAAGAGGCTGTTTGGCCAAGCTTTCATGGCAGTTTTTGTACTCCAAAAGCATCAACTATGCCAAACACCCATTTTTGGAAAAGTTTAAAACTGTTGCTACGAAACACTCCTACCTGCTGTTTGTGCTTCTGATTTTAGGAAAAGCACTTCTGTGGCATTATTAGGTGTTCTCACTTGTGTAAAAAAAATTTCTTTTATTTGTTTTGGGTGAATTTGTCGTATGTTATTTTTCATTTATTTCGTCCTTACAAGACTGCTAAAAAAATATTTGTTTTCTTCAATTTTCCCTTCAATATAAAATCTTTGGGTTGTGGCCTATGGGTGTGATTTTCTAAAATAACTTATTTGTTAATCAGCATACTGTTTCTAGCTCATTTGTCTCATTCATTGATCTTGATAATTTGAAGTTATAAATTTAACTTGAATCTCACCACCTGTACAAATTGATAGCATGAAAAACCTGAAAAAAAATCCACCAGAGTAATTATGTGGAAGTCGAGTGCAAAAGTTATATTCAAAGAAGAGAAACAAAAAGTATTTTTTTAAGTAAACATTGAAGCAACTAATTTTTCTAAAACTAGGGCTAACACTTCATAATGTCTTCAAAAACAGTTTTTTAGAAAATAGCATTTTCGGGTCACAAAAACAGTTTTATAAATACTGGGCCAAACCGTGCTTTGATACTACGCTGATGCGTTTTTCAACCTTGAAAAATCAATATCCCAAGGGATCAAAATAGGCAGCCCTAGGATCAAGAAAACCCACGACACGGTAGTAAAAGAAGAAGGCATATATTTGAAATCCGCACTTGCAATTGTAACTCGCCCAAAAACATTGTATGATGGTGGAAATGTGTGATAGCTGGGCTGTTCATGGGTGCTGTGCAACTTATGGATTTCAATGGTTTCTTCGTTCTCGGTTTTGCATTGAGAAATTTGCATTTGTTACTGCTATATTGACAAACCCAAAATCAAACCACACTAGGTTTGTCTCAATTTTGGTAAAAACAAGAGTACATAATATCATTTGTTGTTGTTACAGACAACATAGGGTAAATTTCTCCTATTTACATCTATTTACCAAATTTTGCATAATCAATGTCACAATGCCTTTAACATTTTTGAATACATAGATGAAATAAATAAATGAATTTGAAAAAAAAAGGGTCAGAGGGAGTTGATTCCATGGAGCTAACTTGAAGCCTCGGTTCTATTATTTTCCAGGAGGCTAAGTGCTGTTGCGACCAACGAGTGCATGCTTGTTTTGTATCTGCTTAAACCAACTGGGCCTGAGAATATGTTTAGGCATTCCAATTCTGATGTGGTATCCAAGACATTTTCCAGCTCCTCCTTGAATCCTAGATTCTTGAAACTGTGAATATGTTCTTGGTCCTGCATCATCCAAATTGCAAGTTCGATTGTGAACCTGCGTATCCTGGGAAACCTGGCAGGAGGATATCGGTGTTTCTTCAGAATCTCAACTAATACTTCAGCCAGCTTTTCTTCTTTTATTCCAGCCCTTTCGAACATGATGTTTGATTCCTGGTAACTCATGAACTTGAAAGCACGTGCTGCCAGTCCAACCATTACTTCCTGAAGTTTGTCCCCGTTTGAAACGATTCCCTTGAGAACCTGCAAAACAAAATAATGAATATGAATTCGTCTTTTGTTCATTTGATGAGGTTAGCTTGACAGACTACTGTGCATATTGCTTATTAGGCATATTTTGTTTGTCAAATAAATCACGCTTCAGGAGGCTGTGAGACGTACAGTGGGTGTCGCGGGCATTATTTCAATCAACTCCCGGTCATTCTCCTTGGTGCTGTAAGTGCATAAGTTTCTTAAGATCCTTGCTGCATTTTCACGAAGTAATTCATCTTCCAGAGCCTTCACAAGCCTTTGTATTGCACCTTGCTTCAAGATGCGTTGACAGTTCTGCGTGCTTTCCAATGCCAGCATGACTAATGCCTCTCCAGCTGCAATTCTAACATAATTCTGCTCTTCTGGTATGTCACAGTTGAAGAAAATATTCAACAACTCATTAAGAATTCCACCTGTGCCTCCAATCCTCTCTGTTGCGTCATCCTCCATTGCCAAACTTGTCAATATTTCAATTCCTATGTTTTGCAGTTCAGGGTAATTCTCTCCATGCCGTAATATGTCTCTGATATTACTGACTGTGAAAACATTCTCCGATATCTCCCTTCTGAGTTGTTTCCCTGTGGTTCCTGTAGTGCTTGCTAGCCTTTTTACCACCTGCAGAGATCTTTTAACCAACTTGATCTGAGATACTGCCACATTTTCGCCCTTCAACAGCCTCTCTTCTGCATGAGTGAAGTCTATAATCTTTGGAAGTAATCCCCTCGCGTTCCCTATTTTCCCGCAGTTTTCATGGTCACGGCCTAGCTTCTTAAGAATGAGAAGTCCGAGGTTATTGATGGTCCAGAAGTCATAATGCTCCTGTTCAATGACCATGCTCTTCTCTCCAATATCCTCAGCTACCGAACTTGAGGTCCTGTGGCTGTAAAGAAGGGAGGAAATCGACTCCATAGCACCCGGAATCCCTGCAATTCGAAGGGAGTTCTGTTTTTTTCCTGCGAGTTTGGACAATATTTGTGCTGCTGCCTTTCTGAGCTCCTCTTCTTGTGGCTCTTTCCAGTTCAACATCTCTATCAATCTTTCCACTGTTGAAAAAGTGACTCCTATCTTTTGCAGGGTATAATTTGAAAACTGCGGATTCAGAGCAAACCTTTGAAGAATCCGGGCTCCCATGAGCTGTTCATCAGGTGAACTGGAACCCAGGAGCTCCATTGCAAAAGAAACCATATCCATCTTCAACCCATCAAAGATGCTTCCATCCACACATTTGGAATACGCATCATAGAAGAATCTCGTGACACAGACTATGCCTGAAGCCCCCAAGTCACACTCTGTATTCACCTTTTCAAGTAATCTGCAATAAATCACCTTGTATTCCCAGTAAAGTTTCTCAAGCAAAAACAACAGGGCTTCAGCCAACGCCAACCCATAGAAAATGCTGAGAGCAGCTCTCCTGTTCCTTTTGTCAGTGTCACCTTTTGCTACATCTCCATAGTTCTGCATTATGAGCTTCATCAATGACATAACAACACAGGTTAAAGCAGCTGCAATCTGGAGCAACTGAAGGAATTTGCTGATGTTGCTTGCCAGGAAAACCCATGAAGAGCCATAAGACACCAGAGGCACATCTCGGGTGACCCATCTTCTTGTCAGGAGGTGCTTCCCATCCCATTTTCCGGGACTTCCGCAGTTTGCTGGTGGGGCCTCCTTGATCTGTCTCTGTCTGTCATTTGAACTCCCCGATGAATTGTGTCTGAAAAAGGACACAAGAGATATCCATGCCGAGCTCGAGCTTGATTTCAGAAACCGGAAGCTCGTGATCCCGGACTCCGTCAGAGACCATGTTGCCTGATGCTGCCACTCAATCTCATGACTCCTGCTGAAAATCCTGGCACCCTCAATCAACAAAATGGTCGTCACGAACCAGAAATCGGTCGCCTCCAACGTTATGGCAAACCCACCAAGCAGAACCACGGTCGCCCAGACAAACCCCAGGGCTCCTAACCCGGTAGCTGACTTCTCAAGCACAGCGAGCCTCAGAGCCAAGAGAGTCAGCTTCTTCTCCGGAGCACGAGCCGTTTTGCTCTGTTGACCTAGGAAGTTGACATCATCACTCTCCCGCCTCCCAAGGCTACCGAGCCCCGGCTCAAATATGGAGGAACTCTCAGAATGTACATCATCAATCTGCAAATGCAGAGTTCCATGCACTTCCTTAGAAGTGCTGGCATGGTCCATGTTTTTGTTCCTGTCTCTGTTTCTGAACTTATGAAATGTGTTGAAATTTGAATTCTAAAGGGTTGTTTGGGTGGATGAGCAGGTGGGTTTATATTAAGAAAGAGGAATGAAC